>OX459030.1:36226452-37444785 GCA_949775025.1 Tricholauxania praeusta | reverse complement strand
GTAATAGGAAACAAACTATTTGCGCCGTTCACAGGAATAATATAGGAAGCTGAAGTTTTTTTGGGAGAATTTTTTCCAAACCCGATTCCATAACTTAGGCATATTGGACCGCAAAGAAAAAAAACCTTCTTTCGGGTGTATTTGTCCGCATATTCAGCCACATGAAAAGTGTGCGCGAGGTTTGACAACAGTGGATGGAATCTCCCATACAACTCCCTAGGTCAGTGGTGTCAATAGGTCATTGCCCGCACTGTTATTCGACGCACAAGCAAGCGAAAAAAAATTCGCTGGATTTCAACGCTATCGAGGCACAGCGTTGACATGAATTCAAATGAAAACAAAAACAAAACACAAAGACATAAGCGACGGTGCCACATTGTGTCTTGACGAATGTAGCAATTGTTTTTGTTTGTAGTGCAATTTGGGTTTTATTTTGTGCTGTTGGCGAATTTGGAAATGACAGCAGAAAAACTTTAAAATTTTGTTTGTTGTTGCTTGATGTTTTTGTTTAGCCCTCTTGTTAGATTCCATGCCCACCACTGCTCTAGGTAAACGATGCTGAGTACTGTTAGGTCAAAGTTTGCAAAAAACGCAATTTTCGCAACCATTTTCACTGCGTGTCATCCCTTTTGAAATTGTATAAGAATGTCAACATAACGAAGCATATATTAAGTATTATGAATAAAACCTCGATTTGGGGCACCACTTTACCATTCACCATTTTGGGGCCATAATTTACTAAGACCTCTCACTTAATCTGGTCCCAATGAAAGTTATTAAGGTCTAAGAGCTTAAAATTATTTTTTGTGTATAGTAGATGTCATAACAAAAAAAAATTATATCCATAACTTTAAATTTAGATTTGTGGGCTTTTTGAACTAAAATTCTTAAAACGGACTAAAAACGGCTCTTCTTAGGCCAAAATATGGCACTTTTTCAGGACTCCGACCACCTAGGGAGCTGAAATTTGGGCTAGTAAAAAAATTTACTATATCAAATTTTGAACAAAATTTGATCGTTTTAAGTTTTATACGTATGATATAGGGTCAGAATACGCGAAACCAACATGTCTGAAATGTTTTTCAAAGTTTTTTATATAAATCAGTAGCTGCAAGTGGTAGAAATTAGTGTACGGAAAAACTTTTAAAAAAAAATTGTTGTTGCAATAATTATTGCTATTCAAAGTTTTCATTAACCTTTTTTTTAAAATGCTATAAGTTTTGAACTGCTTGACTGATCGTGACGAAATAGATAATAAGTTGAACTTATGTATTAAAAAAAAAAAGTTGCAAAAATTTTGCATTTTTGTTGTTAATTAGCAATTTTTCTATCAAGAATTGAATTTTAATGACTTGCTCCGCCTCGAAAAAGTCTGAAAAAAAATTACAAAGATGCATTGAACTTTTCCAAACTAGAATTCGTCAAAAAAATCGTAGAGCCTCAATTAGTTTTGACGGTATAAATATTATAGTGGTACCGGGCGGAGGAAAAATGCATAAAAATTTTGTTGTTTTAAAAAAATCAGTAACACTAGTTTACAAGAAAAAGGATCGGGTTTCTCGTAGACTTTTTTCCATGTATTTTGGGGCGTAGTTTCCAAAAATGGCAACCATTTTTTCGAGATATCCCCAAAAAACCCCTTTTTCGGCACCTTTTTCATTTATTTGGCTATATCTCGATTAATTTTCTTTCGACTCAAAAACGGTTTTCCGCACTCCAAAGATATTTTTATTCCTTTTCTAACGATATGCTGTTTCCTTGAATCGAATAAGATTTGATGAAGTTACAAGCACTCAAAGTTCAAAAAAACTGACTTTTTTAAAAATCACTAAATTTCAACTGCTCCATTTGAATGAAAAATTTTTTCTTTTTCATATTTTTAGAATTAAAAATGAAAGACTATTCTTTTGCAAATATTTGAAGAATAATTTTGCGGATATCGGACAAAAATGTAGAAGTTATTCGAGAAAACAGTAAAAAATTTGCAATAAAATTTAACCCAAATACATATGTTTTTTATATAATTTATTTAATTTATAAAAAAGCTCAAGGATTTCATCTCTTTTATCATATATCGACTCTGAATTACGTCCCAAATAATCCCCAACTAAGGATTTTGTTGCAACTCAAACTTTTATTAAAAGTTAGTTAAAGCCCACCGTGTCATAAGTACTAACGGCCGATTTCTCAATGTTCGGTTATGCCTGACCGGAACTTTACTATTATGCCAAATTGTCGATTAAAGTCCTAATTAAGAAAATGGCTTTTAGTGAGTATTCTTGTCAACCGACAACATAAAAATGACTGAAATGGCCTGAAAATTATCTATTATATTTTTTCTGTTTCAGATGCTCCGGTCCTTAGATACGCTTTAAATCGTATGCGTTTTTGAGTACCTTATTTGACGCACTTTGCAATTGACCGCATAACTGCTGACATACATACATATGTACAGTTGCGATCAAAATAATAGAAACAGGGTGTCATTCATGAATTGAAAGAAGATATTTCGAACAACTGACTTTTTTTTCTTCCTAGTATGGCATTGTCGGTACGTTTGTACTTTGTTCTTCAATTTGAGTTGTAAAAAAATACGCCTCAGTAAATTGGACAAATTTTTAGTACAGGGTGTTTTTTTTAGAGGTATAGAGCTTCGAATTGAAATAAAATACAAGAAAATCGTTTTAATGTCCATCAATTTGGCTTTATTGGAAGGATAATTTTATGCCATTAATGTTTAAATATGATTTCGGGCATGTGGCCGCCGCGGCTGGCTCGAATAAAGCCAATTCTACAGGTCCAATTTTGAACCACTTTTTCGAGCATATGGGGCCGTATGTCGGCAATAACGCCACGAATGTTGGCTTCCAAGTCCCCTAACGTTTCTGGTTTGTTGGCGTAGACGAGCGACTTCACATATCCCCAAAGAAAATAATCCAATGGTGTCAAATCACACGATCTAGGTGGCCAATTGACAGGTCCATTCCGCGAAATTATGCGCTCATCGAATGTTTCCTTCAATAAATTGATTGTGACGTGCGCTGTGTGGCATGTAGCACCGTCTTGTTGGAACCACAACTCATCCACATTCATGCCATCCAATTCGGGAACAAAATAGTCGGTTATCATGGCTCTATACCGGTCTCCATTAACGGTAACTGACTCTCCAGCATTATTTCGGAAGAAGTATGGCCCAATGACTCCACCAGCCCATAGAGCACACCAAACAGTCAGTTTTTGTGGATGTAATGGCGTCTCAAGGGTCTCATGTGGATTCTCTTCACTCCAAATGCGGCAATTTTGCTTGTTGACGTAGCCATTCAACCAAAAATGAGCCTTATTACTGAACAAAATTTTGCGATGAAAATCAGCATCGAGATCAATCTCATTTTCGGCCCATACACCAAAATCACGACGCATTGCATGGTCTCGCGGCTTTAATTCTTGCACAAGCTGGATCTTGTAAGGTCGCAAGCCAAGATTTTTGCGCAAAATCTTCCATAAAGTTGATGGACAAAGCTCCAATTGCTGTGCACGGTGGCGAATCGATTCATTCGGGTCCTCTTCAACATTTTGCTCTACAGCGGCAATTTTTTCTACGGTGCGCACTGTTCGACGTCTCTGCGGATGCGTATTATCACATAGAGTACACGTAGTGCGAAAACGACCCATGGTTAACCGAATTAATTGCTCTGATGGACGATTATGTCGACCATAAAATGAACGGAGCTTGCGGTAAACTTCGCGAACTGAACCATTATTTTCGAAATAAATTTGCACGATTTGCAAGCGTTGTTCTTTTGTCAACCTGTTCATGATGAAATGGCAAACCAAACTGAACATAAATGACATTAGAGTTGCCAGATTTGACCATAAAATGCCAGTTTTATTTCTATTCGAAAAACAAACCTCTAAAAAAAACACCCAGTACATTCGGTACATTTGGCACATTTGAACTATTTCCAATAATTCCTTTATTTATAACTAAGTTTCAGAAAATTCTTAAAAAATTTAGTAAAATATGTGTATGGAAAAATTGATTGACCCTTTTTATCTCACAAAAAAGTACATTCGCCCTCTAAAAAGTGCATTCCAAGTCTCGATTTAGCACTTTTCCACAAAACTTAAATATCATCACTGATGTGAATACAGCTGATTTTTATTTTCGCCAAAGATATGTAGAATTATATATGGATATAAAAATCACCCCAACTTTTAAATAAAACCAAAAAAAAATTCGGCATCTTAATATTCATATAAACATTTACTCACAGTTTGATACAATTTTTTATAATTGAAAGTTAATAGAACAAAAGCTTGTGAACTATTTTATGAAAATTCTTGAAAAAACCTTAAAGTTTATTGAATGGTATCTTTAGTCTACCTGATCACAATTGTAAATGCCTGCCATTAATTTAGCCGCTGACCGCTTACTGACAACAAAAAAGAGTTTTTTTTTTTGAAAAAACTTTTCTCAAATAAAAAAATTTAGATAGTAAGGCTAGAATTGTAGACCGATTTCATGTCCAAAAGTCATGAGTCTTGTGCATTTCCTGACATAAACAGATGACAAAACGTTCCGCCTAAAACTATGCTTCAGATATATGTATGATTTTGTTTAAGCAAAGTGTCTAAGTAACACTTGCAGCGTTGTCGCAAGAAAATTCTGGTGTGAGGCCATTTTGAGAAAGTTGGAGCCATATCATGAATTAACACAACAATTAAAGTGTACATAAGTGTAAAACATAAAAAAATAACCTTATTAACATCCAAAATTTTTCAGAAAACATCACATTTTTATTTGTTTTGCATTGGAATATAATATCAAAAATTCATTATATTAAGTAGTTTAACAACATATCAATTCAATTTTGGTCATGATCTCCGATTTTTTATAGACTTCATCCATGTTGTAGAAAGTACTAAAATTGATATTTTCCTTTAAAAGAGGAGGGTTCAAAATTTATGACTGCTCGAAGTTTTCAAGTATATTTTATTAAATGATAAAATTTTGAATAATAATTATTTTTTGAGGCATAGAAGAAATAGGGCATCTTCCGCCATTTTCAGACAATATACGCACTTAAAAACACATGTAACACTCGTAAATGATATGGACTTTTTTAATTTAAATTCTTGATTTTAGAGTCGTTTCTCTTTTCGGTTTTCAAAAATTTTTATGAAAATCGTTTGTGCCAATTTTGATCACAATTCAAGATATATTTGGTATGTATCCGTTGACCAAATTTCATCGCAACATCTTGAACGGCTTACAAGATATGGTAACATAAATGATAAAATTTAGGGCTGTGCCACGCCCCTGTATGACCTTTCGGAACTTGAAACCCAGCCTAATCCTAATTTGGTTTACATGTGCACCAAATCACTAAGTTTCATCAAAATCGCTGCAACTTTTTTCAAAATTGCCCTGGGTAAATATACATAGAGTATGGGCGGTAGGCGTGTCCGTAAACCAATTTCGCCCATTTTCAATAGCAAGAAAATGTGACCTGTGTGTGAAAGTTTCATTCAATTAGCTTTCTTGGTTTTCCCATAAATCTGATTTCAACAGACGGACAGACGGACAGACATACAGACAGACTGACATCGCTAAATCGACTCAGGTGGTGACGCTGATCAAGAATATATACACTTTTCCATACCTGCCAGCCCCCTTCGATGTGTTACAAACGGAGAGACAAAGTGAATATACCCTCGGTGTAGGGTATAATTATAAAATAAATAAAAAATTAATGTGCATGATAATTTTTTCTATTCCATTATTTATTGAATAAGCTTCTTACTTGGTATAAAGCTTCAATGCTAAATAGCTAAGAAGGCTATAATAGCTGTAGTAGCTAAACTCTATTATTATTATTATAAGCCCAAATTGTTTTTTATTTTTAAGTTAAGAAAATTTTTTTTTTTTTGTTTTCTAACTTGAAAGGATTTTTTTTTTAAATTTGAGGCTCCGAATATTTATTGGAGGAAACTCCACTAAGCTTTCATTTAAAAATTAAATTATTTTTGTCCACAAGACTTGCGCTCTCAAAAAATTGTTGAACCAAAAAACTCACTTTGGAATCACTGGACGCTCTAAGTTTTTTCTTGGATAAAACTACTATTTTAATGTTGATATTGATTCATCAACGAACTGAGGAAGTGCCTTACTGTTCTCAAATTCAAATCAATTTCCGACAACATTTGGATACAAAATTTCTTTTCCGCAATGTAATTGATGCATATTGTATGTTATGAAAGCCAGGTTAAGAAAAAGGGCACCCAAAAATTTCTGAACTTAGTAACAATTATCCTCGAGCCTGCACTGAGAATAACAGATCTGTTACAGTGAAACCTGGATAACTGCGATCTCCAAGGGACCAACATTTTTGTCTCAATTAAAGAGGTTCCCATTTAATCAGTTTCCCAAATAACCAGGTTTAAAATTGGGTGGTCCCATTAAAAGAGGGTAACACTAAGAGAGATCAGGATGAACTTCTTTTATTTAGAGGGGAAAAAAAATTCAATAAAAAAGCAAATTTTATGTGAATGACAGCCTACTTAAGACAATGATTTTATGAAATTTTATTAAAACAACCATTTCAAAGCCTACTCAGACCGATAAAACGTGCGTATTCAAATTCAAAATATCAAATTATACACACATAAATATTTTTTCCCCACTTATAGAGGTTATATCTAAACGGTCCCAGTTATAGAAGGAAGAACCCATGTTATAGAGGCGAAAACGCATGAAAACTTCAAAATCATAACCCATATATAGAGGTTTAATAATCCCAGTAATAGAGGTATTTTGATGCAAAAGTGCTGGGACCTTGAAGTGAGTCTCACTAATAGATGTTTGCCACTTATCCAGGTACCGCTTAACCAGGTTTCACTGTAAATAAAAGGCTTCCCAGATTTGGCTTAAATATTCCGCATGTTCACCATATTGTAATCACGTAGATATTCACGAGATTTCTTAGCCATTTTTTCACTTGGGACCTGTGCAATATTAAAATTTAAGACAAACCAAAATTGAACATATGATTTTTCTTAACAGAACATTTAAATTATGAAAATTTCGAAACTGATAAAGGTAACGAGGAAGAGGAAGAAGCTGATGTAGGCGAAGGCTCTGTCGTTGAAGAACCTAATAAGCATAGCGTCTTATTGAAATGGCCAATGAAGCACAAAATGTCTTCTCAGAAGTAGAATGCGAAATTCGTGCAACTGAACATGTATTCAAAGATATTGAAGACCAAAGATCCAAAGATTATTGTGTAGATGATGAATTTGTGCCATTCGATGGTGAATGTTTTACCTACGAAGATCGTGAGTATGTGTATAAGCTATGTATGTCGTGCATCATAGCAGCAACGTACTGGTGGGTCTGAAACGACTCTCGGACGTTGGGATCAATGGATCGGTGACTTAAATAATAAATATTCACAGCAAATATATTCGCACGGCGCCTCATGTCGGAATGGTGCACAACCAAGCCCGGCAGATCATGAATAATCCGAGAGGGTAACTGGTCAGTGGTGGGCGAGTGAGGCGAGAGTGAAAGCAAAAAATTTTTGAAGGAGGGAGGTCTAGAAGAGAATGTATATGAGCATTTCTACGAAAACGGAAATTTTTGTCCCGTGCGACACCTTGGATTTTTGCAATTATCTTGAAAAGGAAAAATTGCCCAAATTCAATATTAGCACCAATCATAAAGCTATTTAGGACCTACACGTTAAACCCATTGTCAAAATAAAAATCCGTTTTATTTTGACTTTTTTTTATTTTAAATGTGTTCGACGGTCGAACGAGACCCATGGAAATGCCATGGGATGATAGAATAACGTTATAAAATTGTTCAAATATTCAAAATGGTTCGTCATATTCTTTATTTATAAACCAGCGCGTTTCAAATTTCTCGAAATGAACTCATTCATCACATCATCTAAATCGATCTGGTCGGTCATATCCCAACACATATGTAAAATGGCAACAATGTAGAGCCGGTCTTGCAACATTGTCGATCTCAAATATAGTTTCTGTCTACGGAGAACAGAAAAACTAATTGTAAGTTCATTTGAACAGGATGACTCTGGAATTGTGAGCAGTAATCAAACGAAGCACACGAATTCTGGAATCAGCCCTCTAGTCCATTGATGTTTTTTCAAGAAATTTACAACTCCCCCCAAATTGTTCGCGTACTCATTTTGTCTCTGTAAAAGTTGCAAAAACATGTCCCTGTCGCTTTGCTCGTGACTTGCTCAAGAATACAGGTATTTGGAAAATTCCAACATCTGCGCAAAGGGTGGCGGCGATCACGCACGATCTGCTGACGGTGGGAAGTCATCTGCTAGCGAACATCGCAATCATAAACGCAAATCGCTTCATTAAAGGCACCTTTAGAACAATATAGATGACCGCTACTACTATAACTGTGTGGCAATGTGTCATGTTTGTGCAGAGACTTGAATTACGAGTGGGTACTTACTAAGGGTGGCAATCCCGGGATTACGGGATCCCGGGATTACGGGATCCCGGGATTTGCTCTAAATATAGGCTAAAGTAATCCCGGGATTACAAAGAGACAATCCCGGGATTTTCGGGATCAGAAAAAAATTTTATATTATATATATAATAAATATTCTTTTATATGACATATTTAAGTACAAAATCTGCAAAATAACTTTTTTCAAAAAATTTGATGTGCATGAAACATTATTGCATCAACCTGCAAATGCACTTCAATTGTGTCTGAACCTTAAATTGAGTAAAAAGATTTTTTTTATTGTAGCAATTTTTTGCTTAAGATTTTCTTAAAAAAAAAATTTCCCATAACAAAAAAAAAAATATCTTTAATACTTTTACTAATTTTAAGAATTTTTTACTAAGTGCGATTTGTATTGAAAATTGATAGTTCAGGAGAAAAATTATAAAATGTGAAACTTAGACTAAAATTATTTTTATCAATTACGGAAATACTAAAAATGCAATAGAAAAAGAACATAAGCAAAACATATATATTTTTTATAATAAAATACAAATCTGCAACACAAAATATAGGCTTGTCTTCAAAAAAAAAAAAACACAGCCGACCTTGATTTGACATTGAAATTTTGACACATACCTAGACCTACCAAAATTTAAGTTCTAAGATATAATTAAACTTTTGTCTGAAGCTTTTTTTCTGAAATCACCTTCTAAAGATTTTTAGTTTTGTATGCATTTACTAGAACTATCAATCCCGGGATTGATCCCGGGATCCCGTGATTGGAAACTTCGATCCCGAAAATCCCGAAACACAAAAAAGCTCCGGGATTGCCACCCCTAGTACTTACCCATATAGCCAAGCACAAAAACTAGCAAAGAAAATAAATTGAACTTCAGTTATCTGTAAAAAGCGCTGCATACTTTTAAGCTGCTGTTAAATTTTATCATGAAAAACTTTTTCTTTGTCAAAATAAATTCAACAATAAAACATCAAAAATGAACTAATACAGTAAGCAGTCAGTTATTTATTATTAAATGGAACCATTATTCTTGATAAACGTTAGTATTATTACAAATCTTATTAGAAGTAAATATTTACATTTTTTTATTTCTATAGGACTTCATAGTCATGTTCATTATCTGTTGAGGTACTATATGATAATGGTGGTATCTCAATTGCTTCCACGTCAGTTTCTATTGCGGCTGGAGTCATATCTCTTTTATAATTATCGATAGCCTTCTCAAGAATTTGTTCCACTGGCGAAAATGTGGAACGTGAACGTAGGCGAGCTTTAGCCATTTCTAAGGACTACAAATAAAATTATGATTATTTCATAAAATCAAACTTGAGATTAGCACAATACCTTAAGCAAACTTGCGTTTCTTTCAATTGCTTCCTCATAAGAAAGTTTTTTTATAGCACTGTTTAAAGCAGACTTATCAACAATATTTTTCTCCTCCTTAGATAATTTTTCTTCTTCGCGTTTACTAGAAATAAATAAAATTGTTTTTAAATTCTACATGAAGTCTCAGCTATTGTTTATAATGATCCTTTTAATTTCCTTCTCTTTTAACCAATATAGAATTGGAATTCTTCTGTTATTCAATATTAGTACCAGGATACTGATCATGGATCGATTATTCTTTATGACGTTATGAATACTATACTTATACGACTCTACTAACATATCGTATTATTACAAACTTGGCCTTCATATAAACATTAAAGTTACACATCTCATCTCTTAATTTAACTTTAATAGGAGACGCCACACCTGTTTAAGGGGATATCTCTTCCATATTGTCCGCCAACAATTTTTTTGTAAGTATGAAATGCACAATTATTTGAATTCCATTTCATCAATTAAAAGCTACGTATATTTTGTGAACTTTTAAAAAGGCTTAGAACTTCATTTGTCACATATTTTTTATTTTAAGATTTCAATAAAAAAAACATCACAATGTATATATTAATATGTTTTACATACTCACACTATTTCCAGCTTTTTATCCACTTCTGCTTCTAAAGCCTTATATTTTAAGTTTATTTCACTGATTAAGTCCATTATTCTTTTTAATATAAACTATAAAGCATGTTTACATTTAAAAATGTAGTTGAAAGCAAGAGCAAATTGAACTGTAAAATAACACTATACGACTAAGACAGAAGACACAGTTGGCATGGCAACATGACAATACAAGGGGTAACTATTTATGGGAAAAAACCAAACAAAAAAAACTGTAAATAATCAAAATACGTCACATTTAGTGCTGAATATATTTATATACACATGTAAATGTATTTAAAATTTTTAATTTCACTGATTTTGCTAAGGTTTTGTGTTATTTTAGTTTTGTTCCTTTTTTGTTTTTTATTTGCTTATATACCTGTGACCCATATAATATCATATGCAATCATTTTCATGCATATTTGCGTACATTTATGTTTATTATTAAATTATACTTAATTAATTTTGCACAAAAAAAAATAAAACTGATTTTGAATTGGAATGAGATTGCTTTTATGCCAAATTTTAATACTCAAATTGTGCAGTTTATAAAATTCTTCAGCTTTTTGTCTTCAACTCCAAGTATTCTTGTTCTTTTATATAATATACAAAACAAAATAAATATTTTTTTGATTTCCTTTTAAATTTATACATTCTATTGAAAACTCATCTGTGCCATCACCACATTTATTCTTTGACCAGCAGTAGAAAGTTGGTTATAATTGGCGCCACACGTTCTGGCGTCACCAAATGCAAGTGATGGGATCCAGCTACTTTTTCATATATCACAAGTTCAGCATTTTGTTTTAGCGTCGCTATAACTTCATCATAAACATGCGGATTTTCGAATTTCATACCCGGAACACCGCGTATATTAAGTACCTTGCAACGTATACGTTTAGCATAGGCCATAACCTGCTCAGCTGTAAACATACCGAGCAAACTAACTTTCAAGCGTAAGTCTCGCGCAAAATGGTAGCCTTCCTTGTGTAAATATTTGGGCGCCGGCGCCATACCACGCTTCATTAACACTTTTACAGCAGGCTCATCCACAGAACCTTCATATGCGTCCAACACTAATTTTATCATTTCATCATACGTATAACATGGTAGCTTTGACTCCGGCAAAGTTTCGTAGTCTAGGAATTTGTCTAATGCCCATCCGGTTGCATCAGCTTGTCGTTCAATGCTACGTACTGTTGGACCCGCAATATCAATATTGATAAGCTTATCAACTTCTTTAGGAAAACTGGCTGCATAGACAAATGTTAGAGCACCACCCAGTGAATGTCCCATCAGTGTCATTTTCTTCCAGCCAAATTTGCGTACAATGCGTCGAATAAGCAGAACGCCATCCCAAAACAAAAAATACTGCATACCCTTAGGATAAGGTGAGGATTTCCCATGACCTGGTAAGTCAATGCACAATATTGGAATGTCTGCAGGAAGTAGAGGACAGAGTCGATCAAAAGTACCACAATTATCTTGCCAACCATGAATGGCCAAAACAGGCTGTTGTTCCATAGAGCCCCACCATTTGCCTGAAAAAATAAATATAATGAGAATCGAAGTTAAGCTAGTTTTGAGAATACTTCATTACATGGTATTGTTATTAAAAAATCTTATAATAAAAACATAAAGCAGTTGTAAGAACTTACTTTAATAAAAATTTACAGGCAAGCAAAAAATCTTACATATTAAAAATTATATTAAATTTTATAAAAAACGATTAACATATTGCAAATCAACCCCAAAAAGTACTTAAGGGGTTATATCTCCCTAATTTTTTTTTATTTTTCCATTTTTCCATTTTATTTCCATATTTTATTTTTTTTTTTTATTTTATCTACAACGCCCAAGTACCGATTTAAACTCAAAACTTTTGCAAATCAATTTTTTCCAAAAAACTTTGATGAAGATGTATAGCATTTTGAAATTTCAAACGCGTTTTTCTCGAAACCATGTTTTCAAAATCGGCAAGCGGTAAAACTCAAAAAGTTTGCATCCGATTGACTTGAAATTTTAACAGTAGCTTCATTGTTTGATTATCTGTTGAAGTAATCACGACTTTAGCGATTTATTAACAAGAAATAAAGTTATAAAACACGATTTTTTGTTAAAACATTCGCAATTTCGCGAAAAAAATTCGAAAAATATATTCTCGTGTACTGCAACAGCAAAGTAGAGTTGGACGAGACTTCTACTGCTCGCCGCAGAAGAGCATTTTGAAAAAGCGGTTCACGGTTATCACTTCACAGCCGCCATTTTGTAAAAAAATATCAATAAAAAATTTTTTTCTCTTCTTCAAGATTTGCTTAATCCAATGTTATATTATTTAATCTCAAATGTCCTTTAAAAAAAAATATTTAAAACAGCCTTGTTTTTTAGAGCATAAGGGAGATATAACCCCTTAAGGAATGTTGTACAGGAAAGTTTCCGATAACGGCTTTTATCTTTTAATTTGTTCATAGTAGGTATTATAACGAATAAATTAAGATGCTACAATAATGGTTGAATGCACGTAAGCCTATAGCTATGCAGCAATAATTTTTGTGTAACCATTCCTCTCCCTTAATTTTTCTTGCAAGTGATAGTTTAAGCATGGCTGATAACCGAAATAAGCGTCAGTCAACAGCATCGCTGTGGGCCTGATTGTGAGCAACCAACAAAAAGATAAAAACACATCGATTTAATTCACAACAAAATTTAGTTTGATCACTAGGACTGAATTGGCATGTGAAAAAAACATGGACACCAAATTTTGAAACAAAAAAAAGTGGAGCTTTCTTTAAAATTAAAAAGGAAAATAAATTAAAATGTCAAAACACACTGCCACTTCTGACGTTATTTTAATTTGGGATTAAGCCTTTGCAAATAATACAAAAATATTTATGTTGGAGTGCTAACCACCCTTGTTCCCTTGATCGAGCACAAGCGTCTTTACAGTTCAAACTGAAAAATAAAAATGATATTCATGTTGAGCGCCTGTTTTCAACAAAAGTTCTTTTGTTTGTACGTTTTGAATTGAAATTATTTCACAATCGAAATACATATATTCTTCAATTTTTATATTTTTTGACGTCACCAAGTTAAAAACAATAAAGGTTATATTAATTTTTCGTATTGAAATTCGACATTAAAATGTGGCTGCGTATTTGTCAAACTCCAATGAAAATGTAAACAAACAAATTGAGTTTAATACGCGGAGAGCCGGCTGTAGAAAAGTCGAGCGCATGCCAAATGATAGAGCTCCTAAACATTAGTTGACACCCATTTTTGGGGTCAACTTTTCTTAAGTGAGTGTCAACCCATGTTCGGGACATGATTCGACAAGGCAACCCTGTATATTCTATTTAGGCTCTTCGATATCTATCATTTGCCACAAATTTCAAGCTGTTATCTTCATTAATGAAAATTGACCCAAAAAACCGGTGAAACCCATGTTTGGGACAGAATTCAACAATGCAATCTCATGTATTATATTAAGGTCTCTTCGAGTTCTATCATTTGACATACATTTCGAGCTGTTATGTACTACACTTTTAATTAGAACAACAAAATTAGCTAAAATCGGGCATTTTCGGCCATCGGGACAGGCTTTGGCAAGGCAACCCTAGATATTCTATTTAGGCACATCGAGCTCTACCATTTGGCATACATCCCATTCTGTGCACTCTTATGCACTCGACTTTTCTACAGCCGGCTCTTGGACTATAACAATTTTTTGATAACTACATATAGCGCGCATAAAAAAAAGCCACAGCAATAAAAATGTATATAGCAGAGTAGTTTCTGTTTTGGTTATTTTTCTTAAAAAAAAAAAAAACGTGTTTGTTGCAAAGACCCACAATTGGCTGATTTTTCGTGTTTTGCCCATCGCTGACTTACACATTAAGCTTGGGTAAGTAACTATGTACACTAAAAATGTTTATTTCTAAAAAGAAGGTTCTTAGATTATAATAAATCTAATCAGGAAAGATTAACCTGATACAAGACTTGTAAAACTTTGCTATTACGTATTAATATATGGTCATTCATTCAATATACTTCTAGGTTTTTCACAGACAGTGTGACTTGCTATACGTACTTTACTGAATAAGTAATATATGTACATATATTCTCAAATGTAATACAAAAATTCTGACTTTAATGATTGTCAATTATAAATGTTTGGAACAACTGCGATTATAGACAGCGAGACAAATCCAAACTAATCCAAAAAATTAAAAATGTGCTTTAAAAATAATAAAAAATATAGAACGATTTGTTAAAAGGTTAACCAAATTAAACAAAGGATGACAATTAAGAAAATTTATTCAATACAACCATTACTCAGCAATTTAATTACACAGGCCCACAACAAAAAAAAAGTCAAGTACATACACTGCGCGCCACTTGAATAAGGGCACATATTTCTTATTGGAGTTATTCTAGTCCAGTAGAATTAGTCGAGAAAATGAGGAAAAATAAAAAAAAATCGTTACAGCAATCTGACAGCGGAATATGGTTGAACAAGCTCTTGTAAAAGAGGACAAAAAATCGAACCGACAGCAGCTATCCGGGGTGGAATGGGGTGCATTTTTTGAGGTCCAACACAGTTTTTCACGATTTCTAGCTAAACTGTGCATCATATCAAAAAAAGTTTAATGCAAAAGTTGTAGGAAATAAGAAGATCTACAACTTTTGTATTGATCATTTTCACCTTAACCTCAAAATTTTTCGAAAAAATGGCTGAAAACTGGATTTTTGGTTTTTAATTTTTTTCTTTGACAAAAGTTTCTATGGAGCTGAAACTTGGGCAAAATATACTTTTCGGTGTTACACAAAGGCAGTTATTTTTTAAGACGGAAATATTCAGAGGTTGTTGTTAAATTTAATTTTTAAGCTAAAAAACCCGATATCTTTAACTGAGATTCCTCTTGAACTGATAGTTTGAATTTCTTAAATATAAACAAATTTTCAAAAAAAAACATCAGATAACATTTTTTTTCTATATTTTCTTAAGTGGCCTTATTCAAGTGGCGCAAATAAAAACGCATTTTTTTGTACCTCATAACAACAAAGTAAAACATAAACAGCTAACGGTACTCTACGACGTACACTTTTTTTCTATCAATTCGTAAACGATATACATATTTACAAAATTAGAATAAAAAAATATGTTCGAAACATCTACAAGAAGAAAAATCAGAAGAAATCCAATAAAAAAATATGTGGCCTTATACAAGTGGCGCGCAGTGTAGTTGAAAGTTGAGGTATCATATGGTATGTTTTTTGGTTCTAAAAATGTTGCGTTCTTTTTTGTGAGAGGCAAGAGCACTCACCCAAAAAAATGCACACAGATTGAAATCAGATTTAATCGACATTATGAGTTTTAGTGCATTCAAATTAATTTAATATTATTTAATCGAATTTAACAGTCATTTGCAGAAACCAATATTCATGTGGCATATACGTGATTGCATGAATGCCATTATTATTTTTACAAATTTAAAAGGATTATAAATGTAAGTGTGATAAACTCGAATAAAACATCATTTGCTTACCTTGCACTGTGCCCCATGGTACATCAATGGAGAACTCTTGCCAAGAATCTGGATCAGAGAAAGCTGTAAATAAAATAAAAAGTTTAATACGTACTACATATGTACATATGCATAAAAGTATATACATATAATACTGCTCGTTATTTCCTTAATATGAAAAAAAAAGTTTTAAATCAGGTTTATATTTTCAAGATATAATCAGACGAAAATCATTCACTCACTTGTTTCGCTTTACATAATACGGGGGTTAGAGGTAAACTTGAAAATAAGTCACGGAACGAATTTCCGTATTTTTAAATTTTTTTCTATTTTTTTTTTTAATTTACACAAAACAATGTACCAAAGCCAAAATGGAATGTCAGTATTTTTAATTTTTATTGAATTTTTTTGAAAAAAATTCAACAGAAATTTCATTTTGTAGTCATATGACGAATAAAATATTAGTCTTAGTGCAGTAGTTATATTTACTGCGAATCTTTTTTGCCCAACTTAAATTGAATATGTTAATTTAAACTAAGAAAGCCCAATTCAATGTGATCTTATCTTATCTTATCAAATATCAGGGAGGACATCATATGCTATAAAGATAGCAAATATATGCTATTCACTCTCGCATTCTCCAAGCGCATTAGGTTCTTTTCGCAAGCTTTTTTTTTTCTTACAAAAATTTGATTTGATATCCCTGATATGGGATAAGATAAGATAAGATCACATGGAAATTGGGCTTTATGCATTATTTAAAAGTAAATTCAAATGTAAGTTGACATGATATTTTAAATTGTTTTTCAATTTAAATTGTTACCGAAAAATTAAAAATCTGCGGTCTCTCCGACGAGTAGAGCTATGGTGTTTCTTGTGTAACAGCTCAAATCCTTGTTTTCACTGTATTCACCTTAATACACTATAATTTGAAATTGTCAATGCCACTACATAAATTTCCATTTTAAAATAAACGAGAAAAAGACATGGCCTCGATAGTAGACAAAAAACCTAATTTTTTAGGTACTTAACATCAAATATTTCAGAATTCTGACATGATGGGTCAATTTTGAGGCCAGATTTGGAGTCAGCGCATCACCTATTCATTCACATACCTTTTTCATGACATAAGACTTATCCATACAATTTACATGTAAAACGAACAGGCTTTGGCACCACTTTTTAAAATTGAGACACAGAGCTGCGTTTGCGTGAAAGTTTTTCTTATGTCATAAACTTAATTTTTCCGCAACAGCACCTTAAGAACATAGTTAAAAAAAAAACTCAATCACCCTAATGTACATACATGTGGTTATTTATATGTTATCAACAAAGATTATTTTTTATTAATGGATAGTAAACGTAAAAGATACAGGTGACAAAGCAACTATGCTGTTGTCGTTAATAAAAAATGCGTCATAACTAGACACATACGTATGTATGTATGTATATTGTAAAACGTAACATATACAACATTTATTATGCATTTATTATGATTAAAAAAAAACGTTTGAAAATCAATCATTTGAGTAAACTTTCTTTGGGATATTAATATACAAAAGGTTTGGAAATTATGTAATTTTGCACATCAAAATGACCACATCATATATTACCACTTGAAAGCTAATTTTAAAGGGGAAAGGCGGTAATAAATGATGCTTTTATTAAAAATAAGCTGAACAAATTGTTTTTGAATCATATGCATGTCCCCGATAGTAGACAAAAAACCGGAAAAGCATTAAGCCAAAAGATATTATCTTCTACTTTGAGGTATTATCTTCTATGAGTGGTGTCACGCCAACTTTTTGTCCAATGATTCGATAGTTTTCTTATCATATCGTTTTAATACTGAGTAGTGCAGCGTCTACTTGTATAACACCGCCCACTTTAGAGCAAGTACTTCTATTGACAAACGTTTTTGTACCAAGTTCGCTAAAATTTCCCGCGCATACTGGAAAAATTAAATTTCCTGGTTCATTGTAAGTAAAAAACTGTGTGAGAGGGGGAGTGTAACGGAAGCAAATTTATTTTTTTAATAAAACGCAAAAAAAAAATTCTGTTTTTCGCTTTTTTGCTTTTACGTATTTTATATAAATTGTAATAGGAAACAAAGTGATTGCGCCGTTCGCAGGTTTGATCTATGAAGCTGATATTTTGCAAGAATTTTATTCAAATCCGATTCTATAATATAGGCACATACAGTTGCGTTCAAAATAATAGGAGCGCTATACTAAAATATCTAACTTGTAAAAACTAACGGTAAATATTAAATCGGCATTTCTCATGAAAAATCAACAGTTATTAGCATATATTTGGCATCATTTTTAAAAGATTTCAGTAAACAAAGTGACTGAAGTTGTGAAGCCGTTTTGAAAAATAAAGGGTTTTCTACTAAACATTAAGTTTAGTTTCTGTTTTATTAATAAATATCTTATAAACTTAAATTTTGAAATTTTTTATTAGCAAATATTCATGGTTTTTCCAAACACTCCTATTTTTTTAAATTTAAAAATTATAAGACAAGTCTCATAGAAGGGGTGGAGAGGGGGTTCCCGCCAGAACTCACCAAACCTCACCAAGGGGAGAGGGGGGTCCGAATTTTCAAAAAAACACCTCACGTAATTTATGGACGTCCCCTAAGGCAAAAATTTTCTACGTTTAATCGGTTTTTTCGTAAAATTTCACCGATATTTGACATAAATTCTGTCCGCGCCGTTTACAGATTTGAACTACGAAACTCAAAAATTGGGACAGCTATTTCTATCTTTCAAGCTAAAATTCATATTGTAAATTGTTAACTTCTTCATTCTTGAAACATGTTTAGGTATCCACCACGTTAATTTTGTAGGTATAGATTTCGATTTTACTAGGAAATTTCACGGTTTTGCGAGCTTTTCAAAAAATATGGAACGTATACCGATTTATTCAATGTAAGTTATGTCTTTTTTAAGCGTTTTTTTTTCTGAAAATTATGGAACGTATCTCTATTTATACAATATAAGTCATGTCTTTTTTTATGCGATTTTTTGTTCAGTTTTCTTTGGAACGCATCTACCGCATAAAAAGAGAATTAAGTGTATATATATACATATGTTTATCTTATATTATTTTACAAAATACATTTATTTAAAATAAACTTTTAATGTAGTATGTATTTTCTCTTTAACTCTTGATCATTCTGTGAGTAATTGAATCTGGTTCTAAAATACCTGGGTAATTGAAATTTCATACGGAAATTGTAACAAAAATAAAAAATGAAAATCTCCGAATTTTAATATAACAAAAACACGCATACATTTTGAAAATCATAGAGGTTAGAGGTATAAAATCAACCACACAGCATCCCGGTTAATGGAAATTCGGATAACATCATGCAAATGAAATTATTTCATTCATTCATTTCATAATACCATTGGATATTGAGATTGAAAAAGATACCAATGTATGGTATCATTTGATGACACAACTAAGCATTCCACAAAAATTGAATTAAACGTTAGGGAGCATACAAGCAAACGATCTAAAACATAAAGTTAAGAAAGCAATACAAGTTAATATTACCAAACTCGGTATGGTATCATAGTATTTAAATATTTTAAAGTGCAACATCTCGATTAAGATAACTCTCAGGCCCTAGAGATGTGTAAGTTTTTAGAAGATTTTTACGCTTGTGAAAACATCGCTTAAAAAGACGCATTCATAAACCGTTTAGCTAGCTGGGACTGCATTAATTATTCCTAAGTTTCCAAATGGAATGGTAGCATTTTTTTTGTTTGTTTTTTCGAAGTTTTTGAACTTCAATTATTTCCAATAAATACGGAACATTCTCACATTCAGTGCAGTTGTTGACTTTTTCTGTTCGAGGTCAACTATGCATATTACGTACAAAAAATTACCATATTTCACAATTGTATTTAGGAAGGTGTGGAATTAACACATATACAAATTAACACTTACCCATCGATCCGTTGCAAGTACCATTGCTTGAAGTTTCACTGTATATGCGTTTATTGTTTCCGATTGAATTGGGTCCTTTGGCACCATGTCCGTTGATGGTGCTAGCTGTGCTAGTGTAGCTTAGGCTGCTTACGCTGTTGCTGTTGCTGCTACTATTGCTAATGCTGCTGCTGGCTTTGTCCACCATCATGCGATCCATGACTGTTTTTTTCTGAGGTGATTTGTGTTTGTATGAAAAAAAAAAGTTATTTATTGTAGCAATCTGGTATTTATTGAGATCACAATCGCGTGCTGGGCAAAGTCAACCGTCTGCAGAAACAAAGCTCGCGTTTAGTTTGCTCGCTTGTTGTTTAACAGCGAAATTCTGCAACTCAAATGTGAATAAAAAATTAAATAATTTATTACGGAAATGACAACTGAAAATGTCACCTGTTAAATGCCAAAAAGCTCTTGTGCAATGGTGCCACATGTTATTAAGTCAACGATTGAAGTGTTCATCACTAGAGAGTGCTGTCGAAATGCATCTATTTTGATAGTATAGGGTTTTACAATACAAATGCTTTGATATTGATAGCCATGTTGTATTGTCTGTAGTGAACTTAATTTTTTATACATATTTTATAATCAGTTAAGAAAAATCACCTTAGGAAACTACAGCGTCAAACAACACGTGCAAATGATAATACTTAATTGTGAAAATATGTACAATATGTATATGTATGCAACGATGCGCTCCTATTGTAAGTTTAAATTTATTAAAGAAACGATGTTTTTTAATATAGTGCTACGAAGTTCCTGTCTCTTAGACGATAATTTCGATCTCTTACACTTTTCTGAGTTTGATCACTAGATTGTGTAACAATCAAAAACACACAAGCTTATTTAATTATAAAATGGTATATTTAAATCACAAAAGTTAGTTTTTACACGTTACAATTGTTTATTTCATTAACATTCAAAGTCTAATATTAATCTGGCACTGTATAGACAATTTACTGTTTTAATTAACTGTACCACTCAAATGTTTCACTGTTTAAATTCTACTGTTCACTTATGTTGCTCAAATTCAACTGTTCTGCTTCACTGTTTGAATTCAACTGTGTACGACAGCTCAGATGACAACCTTTTTATACTACAGTCATCACTTTCTCGAATAATCCAGTACCTTCTAAGTGGCGTGGAATCTACCATTATCCATAATTTACCAGTACCTTCCAAATGGCGTGTAGTCTACCATTATCCATAATTTACCAGTACCTTCTAAATGGCGTATCGACGTTGAGTTCACAACTATCCAGAATGTTACTGCTAGCCTCTAGATGGCGTTGTATGACGGCGATAATTTCTCTCGGTTATCGACTTTTATAGTGTACTGCAGCGTCTTTCCGGTTTATTATTTTTAGTTCAAAAACTGCACTTTGCCGCTAGATGGTGTAAAAGTATTTATACAGCCAGGGATGCTAGCTAGTATCGATTAGTTTTCTTTTGTTGGTTTTTATTTCGAAAATTTTCTGGCGTAATACAAATTTCGCCACACTGCCCTCCGCTTAAACTTTTTCGTCCCGAACAAGAGTCTCTCCGTCCCTAGTATAAGGTGCCAGCTTTTCGATGTGGACTACCTTAAATTTACTTTTTTTCCCGGGATATTTTTGGATTCGATACACAACATCATTAATCCTTGTGACGATCCGGTAAGGTCCCTCCCAATGAGTCTGTAATTTAGGAGACAAGCCTCGTTTTCGTTGTGGGTTATGTAGCAGCACTTCAGTATTTGCTCGCAGGTCATACTGAGCTTTCATATTGTCGCTAGCCAATTGAGTACGCCTCCTGATAAGCTCGTGTATATCTGCTAGTTCTTCTCTTTTCCGCGACATGTAATCGTCAGCATGGGTCGTTTCTGGGGCAACGCTTACTCCGTACCAAAAATGGCTTTTGCTGGCGTGACTGTAGTTGTATCGTGTATTGACGAACGATAAGCCATCAGAAACATTGGTAGATGCTCATCCCAATCTTTTTGTCCTTTATCGACAACCTTTTTTAAATGCTCCTCTAGAGTACGGTCATTAGCGTGGCCAGGATTGAACTAGTGGGGGTGCCAACTTCAAATTTTCCGCCCCTTGCATCTCTTGAACGTGCAACAATTGTATATTCAAAGTTGACTGACAAAGTTGTGAGTTTGTTCGATTCGATTTCTTGATTCACTTGAGTTACATATTCAATATATCATTCTCAAAAATCAAAAAATAACTTAAGATTGGTCAATGCAATAACTTACGGTTGCAGATTCAAAGTTCAAAAAAATAGTTTGAGCTGGGCTGAATCAGTTACTTACAGTTGCACATTGAGAGATAAAAAAAAATCACGTACTGGGTCGCTTTAGTAATTTACCATTCCATATTTAATAATCAATCAAATTTATATGGAAAAAATAGGTATTTTTATTTTTAAATTTGGTGATTATTGGCGCCTCTTAAAAATTAGTGGGGGTGCCGTGGGTGCCGCGGCCAATGAGTACGGTTGAACCTTTCGACCATGCCATCGGACTGAGGATGCAAAGCTGTGGTACGTGTCTTCTGTATTCCAAGCATGTCACAAACCTCCTTAAAAAGTGTCGACTCAAAATTTCGTCCTTGGTCGGAATGTAAGTACAATATAAGTACTTATGGAAGTGTTTCACGCATTCCATTACTGCTAGTAACTCTCTCCGAGTTACGCAATAATTCCTCTAAGGTTTCGACAGAATTTTGCTGAAATATGCAACGACTTTTTCTTGTCCATTGATGATTTGGGACAAAACTCCTCCAATACCATGGCCACTCGCATCGGTGTCCAATACAAATTCTTTGCCGGGTATTGGGTACGCGAGTATTGGCGCTGTAGACAGTAATTCTTTCAGCTTTTGGAATGCAGATTACTGTGCACCACTCCATTCGAATTTCCGATTCTTCTGTGTCAGCTCATGTAGACTGCCTGCAACATTTGCGAAACCATGAACAAACTGTCTGTAATAAGTGCATATACCCAGAAAACTTCGCAACTCATGAAGATTAGATGGTCGTGGCCAATTTTTCACAGCTTTTATTTTATCTTCATCTGTGTGTATTCCTTCTGACGTAACCTTGTGCCCCAGATATTTGACTTCACGCTGGAAAAGTGAGCACTTTTCCGCACTTAAATTTAGTCCAGCTGCCTCCAAGCGCTCAAACACTTCCTACAGATTTTTCAAATGGTCATCAAAATCTTTTCCCATGATGATTATGTCATCGAGATACACTAGACAAGTCTTCCAATGTAGTCCTTTGAGAACTCGTTCCATTAACCGCTCAAACGTAGCTGGAACGGCCAATGCCTTCAAAGTACATATAGCCCGTGACAACGCTCAAATTCAGCCTGATCTTTCGAATTTAAACGATGTCATATTCCACACATAGTGTCATGAGCAGCGTTTTTTACTGCTGACGCGTTCGTAGAACTGACCCCATATCAAGCAGTGGCTTTAAAAAAACGGCTGATTTTGAAAAACTGCCATTGCTAGTACTACCTACGTGTTATTGCCTTTCGGCTTTTAACCATTAATTCTTTTTTTAACATAAGAAATTCATTCATAATTCCAGTATAACGTCTTTTTCTCCTGTATAAAACTGAAAAGTACGGTTACGGTTTTTAGGATTTTAAGTGACGATATTTTTACATAAAAAATTATTTATTTTAAAATTGATTTTAGCTAAATGCTGCTTTGAGAACATATTTTACTTCAACTTTAACCCTTAAACGCCTCGTGGTACCGCCACCAACCACTTTAAAAAAAATTTTAATGTATTTAACGTACAATTTTTTAACTTTGCGTCACACACATATACGCTCGGCTTCAAGCGCCAAAGTTCAGTTCGGTTTTCTCATTCTATTTCCTTCGTATTTCACTTATTTTTTCAGTTGAGCGGTAACAAAATTCATAATAGTCAATACATTTTATACCTGAAAAAATAATATTCGTAATGGGTTTTCTTGTCTCAATTTTCTGTAAGTCTTCAATACATTTAACACAATAAAATGACATAAGTTTTCTCTTGCAAAATTTATTAAAAAGTTCGGGGATCTGGTAGTTTCACCAGGGACCAGCCAGGTAATTTGTGCCTAGGGGCGAGCCTGTGATTTAAAAAAAAATTACGGAACAAAAGTTGTTCAGAATCGCAGAATCTACAACGTATATTTTTTTTATATCAAAGCAAAAAGTTGGGCATTTAAGGGTTAATGTAAGCATTTTTGACATTTGAGCGCCGACATACCGACTCACTACACCGGACTACTACGCCGACGTATTTCGTATTCACACAACTAAAAAACTACACCGGAATCAACCGCCGGCTCTAATATTCGGTGTGTGTACGAAGCGTAATGGAATCTTTTTTTTTTGAGAAGCAGTAGTCCGGCAGCACTTTATGCAAGAACATACCTAAAAAAAAGAAAAAGAACAGAACTTCAGCAAAAAAATCTAAAAATTTAGATATTTCATACGATTTCAACAATTTTGTATGCATTTTGACATTTGATCAAAACATTTGCCGTAAACGATGCGATTCAAGGCCATGCGATCTGACAGTACAAAATAACAATAACAATAATATAAAAAATATAAAAAAAACAATAAATTTAAATTGATTGAAATAGTGAATTGATTTAGAAGAAGAAAAACTCAAGTAAAAACTCGATTAAAATTCAAATTTTCAATAATATGATTTAAATAAAAACAATAAATTTAAATTGATTGAAATAGTGAATTGATTTAGAACTCAACTCAAGTAAAAACTCGATTAAAATTCAAATTTAATAGAATTGAACAATGTTATTGTAAAACTCAAGTTTGAATTGAATGAAATAGTGTGCCATGTTGAATTTTTTGTTCATGTGTTTAACCACGTTTTTTCGAAAACTGTAATTTACTTGATGAAAGTTGTTCGCTTTAGAGGTGGGTAAAATCGTTAAGAAAAAATATCGATATGCATCGATAGTTTCTCCAAATTCATCGATTTCAATCGATAGTACATCGATAAGACCAAGAATATGTTTTTATATTTCTATTTGAAAAAAGTATGCCAATTCTTCGAATTCGATATCCTAGAGTTTTCACGACAATATTCGCGATTTTGCCGGGCTTTTGAGGTTGTAGATGTGACAATAAAATTTTGTATTCTATTTCTCTTGACAAGTTTTTTGATTGCAGGTATAATTAGGCATGATGGCCGAACAAATTAAGGAGCAGATATCATCGCAGCAGACAACGGGACGTTTTTCGTTTTTACACAAATATCGGACCACGAGTGTCCCTACGACGATCCCTGGAACTTCGAAGGCAATTGTCAATTTCAATACATATATGGAGGAACCACTGGTTGATGAAAATACGGACATCATCAAATACTGGATGAATTATTCGTCATGCAAAGCTTTGCAAACAATTGCGTTAAAATATTTAATTGTGCCATCGTCTTCTGTCTCCTCCGAAAGAGTTAACTCTACTGCCGGCAACATAATTTCTGAACGAAGATCCCAATTGTCAGCTGATTTGGCAGAACGACTTGTATTTTTAAAACAAAATTATGAGCATGTCTTATTTTAATTTCACTAATTTTACGTTTGATTCGAGCACCATTCAAGTACCATATCATATAGTGATTCGCACAAAGCGTTTATTGATCTCACATAACGTAGTTATTTATCCAATACGTTATTGTCCATTGTTTATGAAAAATTTATTATTTTAAAATATATTATGCATATATTATATTTCAAAATAAATCAGTTCTTATCGATGTCGATGTTTCGCAAAGAGACATCGATAGTTATCGATGCTTGACTCACATCGATGTCTATCGATAGCTAACGATTTTACCCACCTCTAGTTCGCTTAACTTCGTCTGAAATTTGCAAACTTGCAATCCGATTTTAATTTTTGTTTAATAAAATGATGCCTGAACCGGAAAATTGCCCCGGCGTGGAGAGCGTCAATGCTGGGCTTGGAAATGCTTGTCAAGGGTGCCCAAATCAACGCATCTGCAGTGATCCAAACAAAAAATTGGAAGATCCTGGAAAAGCACTCGTCGCAGAATCACTAAAGGATGTTAAAAACAAATTGCTTATACTATCCGGTAAAGGTGGAGTTGGAAAGAGCACCGTCACCATGCTACTGGCACGATTCTTGGGCAAAACATATCCTGAGCAGAATTTTGGTGTACTAGATATTGATATTTGCGGACCATCACAACCACGAATTCTTGGTGTGGAGGGAGAAAATGTTCATCAGAGTGGTTCCGGTTGGTCACCAGTAAGTGTGGACGATAACATTTGCTTGATGTCAATCGGCTTCCTGCTAAGTTCCCCCGATGATGCGATAATTTGGCGTGGTCCCAAAAAGAATGGCATGATACGACAATTTCTGAGCGAGGTGGACTGGGGCACACTGGATTTACTGCTACTGGATACACCACCTGGAACATCTGATGAGCATCTTTCGGTGATTTCATATTTACGTGATGAACAATCGCCACAAGCGTTACAAGCCCTTATTGTTACAACGCCACAGGAAGTCTCACTTTTGGATGTACGCAAAGAAATCAATTTCTGCAAAAAACAACACATACCTATTTTGGGTGTAATTGAAAACATGAGCGCTTTCCGATGCGGACACTGCGGCAATACGTCTGAAATTTTTCCAGCAAAAACCGGCGGTGCCGCAGCTATGTGCGCAGAAATGGAAGTTCAATATTTGGGCTCACTACCTTTGGACCCTGAAATTGCAAAGGCTTGCGATACGGGGGTTGATATTACTGGATTAAAGAATGTAACGACCGAAGCGTTGGCAAGCATTTGCCAGAAAATTACCAACGCACTGTGAGGAGTGAAAATTTTTATGAGAGAAATGTAAATTTAAAAATAAAGGACAAACATTTTTTTATTACATTAGCTTAGTTTTTTTATTTATTGCTGTAGGTTTTTATATTATGTCCGTAATAATTAACTATGCACAAATGTGTTGCTTGTCGAAAATATTGGTATTTTTATGTTTTTATCACTAACAATTTGCATGCATATTTATTGCTGAATAAGACAAAAACATTGATAAGATATGAGGTGGGGAGGTAAGTTAATGATAGGATAGATAGGTAATTTAATTTTTATTGTAACTAAATTTAGACTCGGATGCTATGATCTTATTTTTTATTAACAGTTCTTATTCCTAATAACTAGCCTAAACAAATTTCATGCAATTGTGTCAAACGAAATAACGATATAATTTGGTAAGGTGCTACTAATCATGATTCTAGACTAAAGACACATTTAAGTAGTAGCTTTTTGGGGTGGCGGGGGCAGAGGTTTCTTGAATAATGTTTCATTAATACTGCTTTGATTGTTAATGGATCTTGATTGAGTTTTTCGTTCCATTTCTGTCGAATTTCTTTCATCCATGTCTTCGTTTGTAAGGCACGTCGCATTATTGTGATTATGCATGGCAAATACTTCAGAAAGCACCGTGCTCTCAATATGTGGTGAAAATGTGGTATCACGATGCGGCGCCGTTCCAGGCGTTTGTTCAATTTCTTCATCACCTGGGTTAACTTGCGGTGTTGTGGTTGTTGTTGGCATTTGTAAAGTTTTGTTCGGTTCGGCAGGTTGTTGTGTTGATATACGCTGACTCTGTGTATTTGTTACTACACATTCATTTTTTATAGTCACTGAATCGGTGCAATCCTTCACTTTATAAATGCCTACAATATAATCGGACAGTTCAAACATATTTGAACGTAAGGATATTATAATGAATTGTGCATTTTTGGTTCGCTCCTAAATAAGAAAGAAAAATTTTAAGATAATTTAAAAGTATTATGAATATCGCCGTTTTAATCGGATTTTGACCACCAAACAGAAAACATCACAATGATAGAGAAATTATCTTGATGAAAAATGAAATTAATTTTAAAAATAGTGAAAGAATGCCAAAACAACTCTTCGGCGGGTGCGAAAAATCAGTGAGAGGTTTTATAGTTTAAGGGGGAATGGCTCCCTTGTTGCCCTAAAAACAAGGCCTTTTTAATGTTTTTTTTTCTAAGACAGTAAGGATTAATGGTATAACAACAATATATCATTTGATTAAGCAACTCTTGTAGATTATGAAAAAAATTTTTAATTAACATTTTTTTACAAAATGGCGGCTCTACGGTCATTACTGCACAGCACTATTTTCAAAAGGTCGTTTGCGGGGGCCAGCAGAACTCAACAAGTTTACATCCGATTGACTTAAAATTTTAACTGCAGCCTCTTCACTAAATTATCTAGTGCAAGGCACACGATTATATTGATAAACATTTTTTTCGCAAAATGGCGACTGTTTGAACGAAAAAGTCGATTTTTGACGAAAAAAAACGACCTAAATTGTTAATAACTTTTTTTCTAAGTAACCAATCGCAAAAATCGTGTGCCTTGCACTAGATAATTTAGTGAAGAGGCTGCAGTTAAAATTTTAAGTCAATCGGATGTAAACTTGTTGAGTTCTGCTGGCCCCCGATTTTGAAAACATAGTTTCGAGATAAACGCGTTTAAAGTTTCAAAATGCTATAAATCTTAAGTTAAGTTAAGAAGATGCTTCGGAAAAAATTAATTTTAAGATACTTTGAGTTGAGATCTACACTTGGACGTTGTAGATTTTGATTCTAGAGATGTTGAGGGATATTTTAAGCCAATAAAAAAAAAATGAAAAAAAAAAAAAAATTAGGGGGCCATTCCCCCTTAATTAAAATTTACCTTGATGTAATGTGCAACAATGGAAATATTTTTAAAATCCAACGCTGCATCGATTTCATCCATAAAATACAGAGGCGACGGTTTATAATAATGCAACGCAAATACAAGAGCCAACGATGACAAAGTCTTTTCACCGCCTGATAAATTAGATATATTTTTCCATGTTTTCTTTGGAGGCCGAACGCTAAATGATACACCTTCAGTAAATGGATCCATAGAATCTACTAATTCCAATTCCGCATCACCACCTTGGGTAATCATTTGATACATTTCCTTAAGTTTGCGTGTGATTATTTGAAAGCCTTGCATGAATTCATCAAAACGCTTTTTACGAACGTCATCATATAATTGACGCATTTCGTTTCGTTTCGAAGCAATATCTAAGAGTACGTTCATGCGTTCCATATAAACATCACGTTTATCTATGTACTCACGAATGCAGGAGAGATTCGGTTTCTTTTTGAGCATTTCTTCTTGAACACTCTCTTTGTACTGTATATCTTGCAATGTATGTGCTGCAAGTTCCTCCTCTGTGTAAGTCTTCAGCGGTGGTTCTGGCTCTGTTTCGAACGGTATTTCATGTAATCGCAATGGCTTAAGTTGATCTCGCCAATGTGGAATTTGTGATTTTACATCGTTCATTTTAGCAGTAATCGTCTGTAAGCGTTGGTCGATTTCCAAACGTTTCAATTTGCTATCGCTTTCTTTTTTCTGTAAGTTCAATATATCTTTCTGTATACCAGAAGATTCAGATTTTGCATTATCTATTGCAGCCTTTGCTTCTTGCAACTGCTTAGCAAGCTCAACTGTGTTATCGTCATGCTTTTGACGTAGATTGCTGAGATTTTTTAGTTCATTTTCACTATTTGTTATTTCACTCTTAAGGTGTTCAATTTGATTTTGCATTTTTTTCACGTTACGCTCTGATGTAGTTACCTCCACTTTAAGTTTGGATGCATTGTTATTAAGTTTCTTAATTTGTGTACCGATGCTATTAATTTTCGTTTGTACCGACTTCACTTTTTCACCATGAATACAATCAATCTTCTCTTTGATATCTGCAATTTTTTTTTCGACTTTATTCGCAGTTTCTTCTGATGTTTTAAGAAGTGCCTTCTTTTTCTCTATTTCAGATTCGATAGCTTGCACTTTTTTAGCATCTGTGGTAGTTTTAAGCATACGTTGTTTTTGCGCCTCTAATTGCTTAAAAATACGTGGAAGCTGCTCTTCCAAGCTTTTTATTGTTATACGTAATTTTTGGATTTCTCCCTCATGCTTCTGACGACTAATTTGCAGGTGATGTAGCTCGCGTTCCAGACGTCCCTGTTCTTCTTGGTTATAGTTTATTTGTGATTGTAGTTCCTCGGCTCGTACCTGCATATCTTCGAGCGCTTTCTGCGTAACAAAGGAGGAATCAGCCGATTGCTTTGTTTTAACTTGAACTTTTGTTCCCATTTTACCACGTATTTGTGTACGTCCACCACCAGACATAGTACCCGAAGTTTCAATAAGATCACCATTTAACGTAACCACGCGAAAACGTTTTGCACCATATGCAATGCGTGTGCCTTGATCGAGGTCTTTGGAAACAAGTGTATTTCGTAATGCAAAATAGAAAGCAGGCAGTATACGTTCATCTTCAACTCGTATCAAATCATATAGTCGAGGTGCATTTTCTGGGCTGTAAGTTAAATTATAATATCAGTTTTTAATAGCATTATTTTTAATATACATAATGAAATAAATTAATGATATAAAAAAATTAAAGCACTGTCACATAGTTCTATTTTTTGATGATGGTTTAATATATACAATTGATGAACATCCACAGTTGTAAATACTAGATTGGAGAGGATCTAAATAATATTGAGGGTATTCCTGAAAACGCGAAAAAGCCTCGAAAACTGAGCACGTTTTCGAGCCTCGAAAATATTTTGCATGAAGAAAAGTTTGCGCAACTCTCAAAAACTTTCGAGGCAAATTAGTTGTGCAAGTAGCCTCGAAAATTCGGAAAGTGGATCAATGTTGCCGTTTGTCGAAACAATTTGCTGCTAATTTGAAATTCTTCTTTTGAATGAATTGAATCAATTTATTTTTTTCACTATTTTGCGGCATTTTAGGGATTCTTTTTTATTTGACAAAGAATTTGATTATTTTTCAACAAAATCAGCAATAACTGAAATAGTGAACGTTTTGACTAAAACACTGCAACACGGCAACACTGATCAAACTGCAAAATTGCCATTGCTCAACCATTTACGCGTTTGTATTGATAGAGGTATACCCGAAAGCTAGCTCGAAAACTTTCGAGTTTTCGCGTTTAGAGGAATACTCTTATTAGCATACATGAACATGAACAAATTGTCTATCTAGAAAAAACGAAAGCTATGTTTATAATTGGCAGGGAGCGAAGCTCTCTAGTATATAAATAAAAGCGTATCTGATTCTTTCATAGGACAAGAAATAAATTAAACGCTTCTTTAGGCATTTAGATTTATAATACCATAATCAGACCTAATTTTCATTATTGCCAAACAATATTATTAATGGGAAATAGCGGAATGGTTTTATAAGGCCACATAATTTAAGTAACAATAACGATTTGTCTTCAGTTATTTAAAAATAATTGAATTCAGAATATGTTATTTTAGACAACACGACTCTTCTAGTAATCATTAACGTTATACGGACCTGGCACCCTCTATCAATCATATTAAAATACATAGAAACAAACTTCAGTAGATTTATGTATGTAAACACGAAATTTTATTAGATGTAACTATCTATTATATAAAATTCATTTTTTGTCCGTCTGTCTGTCTGTCTGTCTCTTATGCACGCGGAAACTATCCAGCCGATTTTGATGAAATTTTTACAGTATGTTAGTATCGATCGGGCGGGTGTCATAGGCTATAAAACTTTTATTTAGGGTGCATATTTAGGGTGGCCCTCATACACAAATATTTTCAAAATAGCGATTTCTCAAAGACAGGCAAATCGATTCTCATGAAATTTACACAGTATGGCTTTTATGTTAAGGGGTACAGATTTGATGGTAAAAATTTTATTTAGGGTGCATACTTAGGGTGGTCCTCATACAAATATATTTTTAAATATCATTTTCACGAAGACAAATAAATCGATTCACACCGAATTTACACTACGTACCTCTAATGTTAAGAAGCATAGCTTAGGCCACAAAACTTTTATTTAGGGTGGCCCTCATACACAAATATTTTAAAAATAGCATTTTCTCAAAGACTGCTTAATCGATTCTCTTGGAATTTACAATAATGGTTTTTATATTAAGAGGCAGAGATTGGATTGTAACAATTTTATTTAAAGTGCAAAATTAGGGTGGCCCTCATACACAAAAATTTTTAAATATCATTTTCACGAAGACAGGTTAATCGATTCACACCGAATTAACACCACGTAGCTCTTATATTAAGAGTCATATATAAGGCTTCAACACTTTTATTTAGGGTGGCCCTTATACAACAATTTTTTTTATATCATTTTCTCAAAGACCGCAAAATCGATTCTCATGGAATTTACACCATATGGCTTTTATATAAAGAATCACAGATAAGATCGTAAACATTTTATTTCAAGTTCAAACTTAGGGTGGCCCTCATACAAACTTTTTTAAAATGTCATTTTCACGATAACAGGTTAAACGATTTACACCACGTAGCTCTTATGTTAAGAGGCATAGCTAAGGATACAAAACTTTTATTTAGGGTGGCCCTCACACAAAAAAATATTTTAAATATCATTTTCTCGAAGACCGCTTAAATCGATTCTCAAGGAATTTACATCATGTGGTTTTTATATTAAGAGGCACTGCTTAGGTTGTAAAAATTTTATTTTGGGTGCATACTAAGGGTGGTCCTCATACAAAAGTAGTTTTTAAATAGAATTTTCACGCAGACCGCACATCGAATCTACACCACGGTTGAGGTGAGGCGATGCGCACAGGGTAATGCTAGTTAAGGTATAAAATTGTAAAATGGCTCAATTGTTTAATAACATCATTCATTCATTCACGAAATAGTACAGTCAGTAAGTTAGAAATTTAACAAAGCTTTGGATCACAGAATGGCTGAACCGATGACATTTTGTTACATAGTGTAACAAAGATGGGTGGTGTGGAGGTGTGAATGTCAAAGATGTTCGAAAATTGCGTCCATATGTGAACCTCCCCTAATATAACATAATAATCATTTTCAAGGAGTTAGAAACATGCATCTAATGCAATATTTCTGGAAAAAGTTTTAGAAAGTAGATCAATCTAACTGAATTAATCTAATGGAATTCCATGCTTTTCAAAATTTTTTGGTGAAATTTTATATCGAAATTTCTTTTTCCAAATCCTTCAAGAAATTACTTTTCTTATTACAGTTCCTTGGAATGGAATTTCAAATAATTCAATTCAAATTTTAGTTCCTCTCAAAGAATCACAAAATTTACATTCCTACAATGGAATCAAAAATAAATCTATTTTGATTTTCATGAAATTTGAAATTACCTGGAATCGTAAATTCATTGATACTACCTACATATTCTGGAAACGATAAGAAAATTCTCGATAAAAAAAAACTTACGTTTGTATGGGGCCTGAATGTTGCTCCAAATATTTTACTTTTTCTAATGCCATGAAGTTGGCACGACCCACATCAAATCGTTTTAAATATTCAATACATTCTTGAGCAGTGTTAACTGTATCGACAAGAATATTATCCAGGCGTCCACAAGCAGTGGATATGGCAACATCGTATTTTGCATCAATTGCACCCAAATCACCCTAGATAGAGTAAAATAGAGTTCAAGAGATTTATCCATTACATTTTTCAAATTTAGGCCTTACCAAACGGCCTAAAATGCCAGGAATTTTTCCTTCGCTTTTTTGTCGCATTAGAAAATCTAACACTTTGTTGTTGGAGCGCGTAGTTTGCAAGCTAGCCATTTTTTCATTTATCTGAAAATTTATTATTTTTAAAAATTTTTAATTTGTTTTAGTCGATTAAAAATTTCAAATTATTATTTTTAAAGATTTATATTTTTAGTAATGAAATGATAAATGAACCTAGCCAGTTAGCAGCGATAAATATTTATATAAAATACCGAATATAATTTAAGTTTCAAAAATATACTGGTGAGATTTCAAGAATCGAAACACCCAACCCTCTTTTTACACGATTTTGAAATAACACTGCTCAAAAATAAGAACAAATAAACATTTCTACACGAATCTTTTATTCTAGCGCGAATCCCAAAAAAGTTTTTTTTTTAAGTTCCACAGTAAAGTTATATACAGGGTGTCCCATAAATAGTGGATAACCTTCTAACAGCAGATAGGCGACCTCAAGGCGGGTCAGAAAAAGTAAAATCATGTTCAGTAAAAATCGCACAGTTTTTCATATTTACGAAAAAATGCGACCTTTAGCAGTCGCTTTGGTACCACAGCCACAAATGAAAATATTTTTGGTTCATTTTTTTTGCATAATATTTTTAAATAGTTATGCTATCATATGTGTTTTAAAATTAAGCCGTAGATACCGTGGTTCTTTAAAAAATAGATGTTGAACTTAAAACTTTCGTTTTGCTCCATATTTTTTTCAAACTTTAAGCTGGTGTGGTGTAAAAAAATGTACGACAACCTAAGTGGCCAACTTGTTAAAAAATTGCCTATTTAATACAGATTCTAAAATGCTAAAAACATAAGCGATAGCTTTTATGGTTGCAAAGATATTGCAATTTTAGTGGAAAAGGAGTTTTTTGAAGGGAACTTAAATTTCAAACAAAGTCAGGTCAATTTCGAATTTTATTAAGATATAATGCTTGCGAACTCTGAATTACGTCGTGTTTACAGCAACAGCTACCCTAACCGTAATAAAGTAATATAATTTTATGATCTTGTGCACCACCTCATTTCATAATCTACCTGTACTATGGGCACAGAATGTGGCACCCGCCTTAAAATTTTGTCAAGTGTTAAAAAATTTAATTCATGATTTCGAAATGTCTGTCGAAAATAGTTTTTTCATCTTGCACGACTTTTTAAAGTTGTGGAACACACTCCCAAATACCATAGTTCGCATGTATTTTTTACACGTTTTTTTTTTTTGGTACGGTTTTCTACGTATCTACCGTGTAAAAAGAGGGTTGGGTTTATCTATATTCAAGAGTTGTTGTTGTTCTCTTGTTATCAAAAGTTTGGGTAAACAAAAAATCATTGTATCATCTTATGAAATTTTTTCAAGAATATTGATCGTATTATTACAAATACTGCTAAAAAATATATATTTCTTTTTTTATAAAATTACCTCTGCCTTAAGGGTCATGAGTTTGCCTCTCATTATTTCTTCATCCTGTTGTAATTTTTGTACTTGATTTGTTTTTGCTGAAATCTCTTTATGAATATCTGGTAAGCGATTTTTAAATTCATCCACCTGACTACTTTGTTCTTTTAATGAATGTTCAGATTCATCATATGACGTTTTCATTGTTTCATATTTACGCGTCTCTGTTATTTCGTCATGTTTTAAGATTTTTAATTCAGATTCAGATAATGCAAGTTCAGCTTTAGCATCGTCTACATTTTTTTTCAGGCCAATCAACTCTGTTTCTAATTTTTCACGTTGTGATATCAACGGCTTTGTCTCATTTTCAAAATGTGTATAATTTTTTTGTAATTCTTCCTCTAGATTTGTTTTTTGTTTTGAAAGTTGATCAACCTTCTTTTCACATTCTTCGATTTCCTTTTGATTTTTTTCTGGTATTTTAAGCAGCTCCACAAGTTCCGATTCGTGTTTTTCTACTTGAATTTTGTTCTGTTTTCGTCGTTTGTTAATTACGGTCATTGTTTGTTGAACTTCTGTAAATTTACTACTGGCCATTTCTAGATTTTTCTCAATGTCATCTTTATTTTTGCGTAACTTCTCGAATTCCCTGAAATTTATTTAAAATTGTATAAGAAATTTAAAAATTATTTCCAGTTCAAGTTATTGCAAAAAACTATATTAGTGAACGATCTTTTTTGTCAGGATCCGTTTAGGTGCTATTTTTTTTTTTTTTTGAAAACTAATATTCGTTAGTTTTTCTTGTTTATGATAATTTTTTTGGTTTTTTTTTTCAATATGTTAAGGATATTGCTTGGACAAATATATGCAGTACTTTGTATGTAACAAAAATTTGATTTTTTTATATGAGCCGGGTAGGTAGGGCTGATATTAATTAAACTTCCAACATAGACATTTAATATATGTACTGAAGAAACCTAGTTACAAATAGATTTCCTTGCTATCAAAATAAAACAAGAGTATAGTTTATCTATGTTTAGCTGTATTAATTTCAGAAGAAATATACTATTAACAAAAAAAAAAAACGAAAACTTACGCGATCTCTTCACGCACCAGTGCCTCTTTTTGTTCTCGTTCCTTTTTTAATGATTCTGTGGTATCATCGTGTTCCTTAAGTTCATTAGAAATTATTTCATGGTCTTTAGTATATTCCTCTAGCTTTTTATTTTTTTCGCTAAGATATTTTTGTATACGCAAATTTTTAGTGCGTGTATTTTCATTTTCTTTACGCAAGAAATCTACAGCTTCATTATATGGCTGTTCCAAATCTTTCATTTCACGTTCAGCTAAGTTACAGCGATTATGTTTTTCTGTACGTTCCTCAGTTAATTGTTCAACGCGTTCGTTTATTTTTACCAGAGGTTCTTTATAGCGTGTCGTACCAACAATATCCTCTAAGTATTCCAGCATGCCACATTCATTTTCTGTTTGACCTTTGGGTTTCATCATAGCTATTGATTCGACTTCACCCTAAAAAAAACAAAAGCAAAAAATTAGACTAATTTTATGTTAACAATATTTTAGAAATGTATGCAATAATTTACCTGCAAAATCAAAAATCGATTATGATCTAAATCTACATTATAGTGTTTTAGTAATTTTGCTACTTCTTTAAATTGCACACGTTTTCCGTTGATCGTGTAAAATGAAGAATTGTCACGAAATGCTGTACGCGCCACAATAATTTCGCTGGTTGATACTTCTTCGCAGGCACCATCTTCCTTATCAACAATTTGACGAAAATGCACCGCAACCGAGCACATGGTCATATTGGGATATTTTGCGGAATTGTGTAGAAGTGTAGAGATTTTTTTGCATCGTATCTTATTTGCACGATAGCCAAAAACAAATAACATCGAATCAATGACATTGCTTTTTCCGCTTCCATTCGGGCCGATAATGGCTGTAAAACACTGCAATGAATAAAAATTTAAGACAATGAACCATTTCTATTTGAAAATTGTAAATGAGTAAAGTAATGGACAGCCGAAGCCTTTCCAGCAAAGCTGTGCACCTGAGAAAAAAGGGTTTGGCAAGTTTTATATGCAATGGAGACTTATCTTTTTTGTGCTTTACATTGACAGACATGGTATGCAAACAAGAGTATCTACCACACGTAACATTCTTTAACGGCCTCATTAATCTAATTTGAACTCCTAAGCATGAAACACTTTATGAAAAAGTATGCAAACAATTCCTAATTTAAATATGCTTAAATTAATATATTCAGATAATGTGGGATTTGGATTTATTCATTCAATCTTTCCAAACTATGTCATTTTACCGTAGATTTTATGCGTAGATTTTATCAGCGATCGATTTAATTTTTCTTGGTCACGGAACCAACTCGAGAAAAAACTAAACTAGTGATTATTTGGGATGTTATTTAGAGTCGATTCATATGAAATGTAAAAATCCCCAAAGTTTTTTTTTTAAATTCCATATTAACTATTTTTAAATTATATTTTACGTGTAGAGTAACTTCGGATGTTGTCATATGGTCGGGTAATGTGATATGCCATCATATTTTCTTAAATAAACAACGCTCGACAAAGTTTTTTTTTTTTCAACATAGCAGTAACGGAAAAAGATAATTGCTGCAAGGTTTTGTGTGTTCGCATTCACTGTTTTTGGTCTCAGTGTGGTGAAATTGATTTAGCCATAAGTCGAGATTTTATTTGTGTGCATTTCATGTGTGAATTAAGCCCATATTATTTGTCATAATTAATGTGAGTTTTTTATTTGCTGAAGTGTGTTTTAATAAAATAACCTGAAATACGGGTAATTTGTTATAGTCCAATTTGCTCCACCCAGCAAGGACATTACCTGTACTTTTTGCAACAAATCCTTCCAGAGGGATACAAAGATTCAGACCTGAGTTCAATGTCTGCAATGAGATTTAATTTGGGCTCACAATGATTGTTTTCCAATTTTTGTATGTGAGTCATCTATCTGACTTAAATATGTTCGGCTTTTCTTTTATTGCTTCAGTTTAAATCTAGTTTTATTTTTTATGGAAATTCTATTGAAAGATGTAATGTTATCGCATTTTTAGTTCCTACTGTTTTATACAAGTTATACTTTTCATGATAGTATATCACATTATCCGAACGCTATATATCACATTACTCGCTAATTTCATTAAGAGGTGTACTTGGATTTTTTCCATTTTGTTGAAATAGCTTTAGATTGGCTTACACTATAGAGCTCCGAAGTCATAATATGTAATTTAATTTAAAATCATCACAATACCCAAGTTACTCTAAATAAATAAAAGTATGTCGACATATACTCTTCTGACAAGGCAATTACATTAGATACTGAAATGACGTTATTTCTGCATAATTAATTCGAAAATTTTTAAGTTACGACGATCTTCCAGCAAACTAGCGTTATGTATGTATAACATACATACGTATGAAATTTATAAAAGATGGAATTTAGCTCAATTTTTGGCACGTCCAAGTAGATTAATAGATAGCACCACAACCCAAATTACAGCTCCCTAGGTGGGCGTGGTTATGAGTTCTGTTGGATCAAAGTTTGCAAAAAAACCCTATTTTTGCGAAAACAGCCAAATTCGATTTCTAATATCTCCGGGTATGGTTTACTATTTTTACTGCGTGGTGACTCATTTTAAAGAGTATAAAAAGACAAGCAAAATAAAAGTTGTTTAAATCATTATGAATAAGTCTCGATTTGGTGCACCAAATCGTATTTTACTATGACCTATTTTACTTAATCGAGTAGCAAAAACAGATCCTTAGGCCAAGGGCTTTAAGCTTTTCTTTATGTAACAAAAAAAAGTTATATCCAATAATGTTAAATTTGGATTTGTGGTCTTTGAGAACTAAAAGTTTTAAAATGGCTATTTTCAGACCAAAATATGGATTATTCTCAGAACTTCGACCACTTAGGGAGTTGAAATTGCAGCAGTGTATCTATCTTTCAAGGTACTAAAGTACGTGTCAAAATCAGATGTTAATTAAATTTCGTATGTTATACATATGTAATATAATCAAAAAATAGTAAATAAAGAATAAAAAAAAAAAAATAGCTCTGGCGATTTTTCCTTTGGAAAATATCATCAAATTAAATCCCAAAGAAAAACTTACATGATGAAATGGTCCCAGCACAACCTTTCCAGCGTAGCTTTTGAAATTGTTATTTTCAATTTTTTTAATTATTAACCGCGGACCTTTACTTTCCGCAGAGCAATGAGGTGCGATTGGGGGAGGTATGTAAATGTCACCAATACGTGTTCCACCCTCATCATCCTCCGATAAATTTGCATCACGCAAGCCGCATTCATCCATTTCAAAATCTTCTTTTTGGGAAGTTGGCTTCAGAACTTTCGCTTGTTGGCCATGATTTGCAGCAGAGGCAGTGGCGGCAGTTGCAGCTTCCACTATTTCAACTTCACGTGTATTATTTGTTGCTACCGCAGCCGCCGCCTTCCGACGTGGTGTTGATTTTTGCTCCAATGGCATTCGCTTTTGGCTACTTTGTAAGGATCTGCGTTTTGCTGTTGACATTTTGCTGCGCTATCTACGAGCAGAACAGAAGAAAACACCAAGAGAAAAAGCAGATGTTTTTAATGCTGTCAGTTGGTGAAAATTTACATAAAACTTTGTGTTACTTACTTTTAACCATGTACAATTAGCTTTGCGTTCAATTTACCAGATTTTCACTCTGCGCGCCAAGTTGATTCTTAATTCAATTTCCTCTTTTGATATTTTGCAAACAGAAATAAATGCGAACCTTTTTCGCCTTGGCGTTAAAATGCCAAAGCCAAATAACGCTTCGCTTCGAAAGTGTCGCTATTTTCAAAAGTGACAACAACCCAGAGCTGCCAACATAAAGGCGTTAAGACAAGCGAATATATTGATAAAGATGGGAAAACTGTAACTGAAAACCGGTTGCACATTAAGCAGATACTCATGGTTGATTTTGAAGATGTTTCAATTAAAGCCCAATTTCCATGTGATCTTATCTTATCTTATTTTATCAAATATCAGGGAGGACATCACATGCTATTAAGATAGCAAATGTATGCTATTCACTCTCGCATTCTCCAAGCGCATTAGGTTCTGTTCGCATGCTTTTTCTTTCTTACAAAAATTTGATTTGATATCCCTGATATGGGATAAAATAAGATAAGATAAGATCACATGGAAATTGGGCTTAATGCCTAATTTCCATGTGATCTTTCTTGAACTTATCTTATCAAATATCAGGGAGGACATCACATGCTATAAAGATAGCAAATGTATGCTATTCACTCTCACATTCTCCAAGCGCATTAAGCCTAAACCAAAATAGACGAGACATAACGAGTAAGTTCGAGTGTATGTAAACCAATGTTGATAGCCAAAATGAACCAAAGTAATTGATCGAAAGTGAACGAAACATTTTGACGAGACGTAAGAGTTCCGTAAGAACCGAACTTCAAAACGTTGCTACTCGTCATAACAGTTTTTTCGGTTCGTTGGCTACCTTAAGGGCCAACTAAACCATGCACGCTTTGACTGCAGTCAACTTATGCAAGTGTGCAAATACACACAAATCGTATATCAAAACTACAACGTACTAAACAAAAAGTTTCGTTCAATTTCCACAAATGTCATTCCCTTAAGGAAAGAGTGAAACTGAACGCACTTTCTGTACGGAATCAGCTGTATATGCGTTGTATACATAAGAAAAAATGTTTGCAATGGAACTTGAAGTGGAAAAAAATTTTGTTTTGAAATTAATAGAAAATGTGAAAAAGAAGACAGTTAAACAGTAAAATAGACGCATTTTATTGTAATCGAAATGTAAAGGAAAGGTCTTGGAGTGCAGTTGCAGAAATATGCATTTTAATGTACATACACACAATACATACAACAATATGATTGACAAATCAGTGATGCCACACGCTGCATTTGCCAATACTTTTCCCCACAATCTACACGCATAGTACAAAATGAGCAATTTTGTTTTCTTATTTTTTTCTTAAAATTAGTAAAAACAATATCTGGATTACATATTTATTGCTTTAAGTATCTAAATTAATGTCACTGAATAACATTTTGTGAATTAATTCAATTTATTTAGGAAATATAAGAAATAAAATTTATGTAATTGAGGGAATATTTCACACGCTTGCCAACTATGGCAACATCGCTTCTTAAGTTCAACGAAGTACAACACAGCCACTAAAAAGTCTTCTCTGAGTTTCTTAAGCATCTGACAGGCTTTTCGTTCAAATTTGACAGTAGGTTACGCTAGGCGATGTATGGTTTAGTTGGGCCTTTAACATTTTGGGTTAAATGTCAAAACAGACGAAACGAGTGCAAACGTTCGTTCAATTGCTACCGCCTCGTCTCGTCTATTTTGGTTAAGGCTTAAGGTTCTGTTCGCATGCTTTTTTTTTTCTTACAAAAATTTGATTTGATATCCCTGATATGGGATCAAGAAAGACAGCATTGAAATTAGGCTTAAAACTGCATAGGTCATATATAAGATATTTCCAATAATATTTCGTCTTGTATTCATAGATTTTTCTACGCACCCCAGTTGTCACTTGAAATACCACACAAAATAACATTTTATATGCACAAATTTTGAATTTCAAAAAGCACGTTTTCAAACTTCGCATGACTTTAAAATGATAAAAACGTCAAGAAACTTAAGTACAAAAACTTATTTTTCCTAAGAAAAGTAATAAAAAACATGATAAGTAAATGATTTCTGTGATTGGTTACGTGAATAGAATCACAACAAAGTTGTTACATATTACGGCGGCATAGAGGTAGAGAAAATTTAAATATGGAAACGAAATCACAAGCGCTCTCTTAAATAAGTAAAATTCCATATGAATATGTGATGGATTCTACTTTGAAGAACTGTCAATAGTGGCCGTCGTGCCCATTGAGCGATTTTCGGTTGAGAAGATTCCATAAGATATGCGCTTATATGAGGCCAATTAACTGGGAAATTTTTACAAAGGCATTGAGCCTTATGAGAATCCTCATAATTGCAATTAAATCATAAAGTGACCGACTAATTAATTTAAAAAGAATCTGCGAGTATCGAAAATATTACAGGTCCGATTTGGCCCGATATGAAAAGAATATGTGGACCCCTCGATTCAAAAAGGTTCTGAGGGAATATTCAGACTTGAATCTGAAAAACTGATTTTGGTAGGTATAATTATCTGTTGGATGTATAAAAATCGTCTTTTCGTCTAATTTAAATAAAAAAAAATTTAGTTTTCTTCATTTTTTTTACTCAAATTTCGAAAAAAGAAAATTTTTAAGTTTTGAACATTTCGGAACATTTGTACTTTTTTCGATACATTTGCGTCGTTTAAAATCGTCATCAGTACATTCTTCAAGTTTTCAGTACGTTCGGCGCTTTTTCAGTACATTGTACATTTTCAGTACATATCGACTATTTTTTTTTTGTAATAAAAAAGTAAACATTTTGTTTGAATTTTCGCCATTTTAAGTAACTTTTTCATTTTCATTCGGATCTAAAAAGTACATTTTATGTCTCGATTCAGTACATTTTCAAAAAACCCGAATGCCATTACTGGTAGTAACCCTAGGAGTATTTTTTTTTTTTTTTGGATGAGGATATGAATAAATTTTTTTGAGCATAGTTTGACTTAATTTTAAAAGTTTTTTACTATATTTGTAGTACTCAATATATTTTAAGACTTCATATTAGCCCGTGGAAGCAAGAATTAGTTAAGACTTAGCACTTAACTTAGTTAAGACTTAGCATTAAAACAAAAAGTAAGATATTCTCATTTTCTTTTATATTAAATAAAAAGTCCTCAAAGTTTCACGAGTTATCAGTACTTAACTTTCTACCCTGATTGAAAATATTTATAGAAAATTGGAAAAAAATAAGATAAGGTTTTGAACCGACTGGGTTTTCAAAGCTAGTCTAGTAAATATTTTATTTTTTAATTTTTGGACTGAATTTTACTCTCCTATAACCTGAAGTTAGAAGAACTTAGAGGTGTCATATTTAAATATTTGGTCAAATAGTAGAATAAGCACCTACGCAACTCAAATGCATTGCGTTGAGTCTTTACTGAATGAGGAAGGGGCTAAGCCTTCCTAAGGAGAAATCTCTAGTAACGCCGATGACTACAAAAGAGCATTTTCATTTGTTTACCAAAATTTCTAGATTAGAATGACATATATGATAACTACTCGTAAATATAAACATATGTCAAGCAATATTCAGTATATTCGTACATATGTATGTATATGTATAATAAACATGTGTCGTATTATATAAGGGATACAAAAACAAAACACAAAAAACAACAATAATCAGCACTTGATAGGATGCTCAAATACGGCGAGTATACTGATCTGCGAGCAGCTAAGAAATACATCAATAGCTGATAGATAATTGCAATAAATCGTTTGAATTTTTGAAATCTACTTCAGTATTTTATTTGCCTCCGTGGCATTGGTGGTATTTTTATTTCCTTACGAAGTTAATTAACGGTTTTATTTTGGCAGAGGATTAAGAACCATTATATAAAACATAAGGAATAAATAAGGAAACCATATTAAGAAGACACAAGATGGCTGTGTCTGAAAGTGGATGGAAGAAATCTGGCATTGCAACCAAATTTCCAACGTATCGCAATTCTAATCTCGTAACAGCTCATAGGTCAGTGTTCTTAAATAAACTTGAAATTAACCAAAAGTGAAATCATTTGCTACCACCAGTTTCCTGTGTTTTCTGGAAGTGTTTAGTTTATTTTATAATTTAATTTCAAAATCGTAGCTTCAAAAATGCACAAAATTGACACCCAAACCCCTTTACCCTATACAAACGATAGAATTTCTGTTAGATCGGCCAGCATACGCGCATAGTTTTGGTATATTTCAACCCAAAATTTGTTTAGTTTTCTCACAAAGCGCTATTTAATTGAACAAGCAGCCTATGAAAAAAATAGTACCCTTTAGATTCCGTAAAAAAAATGTTATGGTAATTTGTTCGCTAACACTGCTCTATAAAATACTTACACTCTAGAGTTCACTATCTTCAATAACTTTTGCCCAGTGTTTCCGAAATGACCACCATTTTTAATTCACCAGAGGCTTTTGAGCTATAACAAAAGACCGCTTCTCGACTCAAAAAATCAATTCTTTAATTTTTATCACAAAAACCTTTTGCAAATGATTTAGAATATTAGAAAAACTGCAAAATATACACTAACAAAGAACGGGATGAAAAAAAAAACTTTGTTTTTGTTGGAAATACTAGATAATCTTAAAAATTTTCCAATTCTCGAATTTCGGTAATATATATTTTTTTTTTGCAAATAAAAAAGTACCAAAATAAGATTTTAATACTTAAATTAGAAAATATAAAAGATATTAAGATTTAATTGCGATTTTAATACATTTTTTGATGTGATTTATGCAAATTAAAAAAAAAAAAATACCTCTTCTTCAAGTGTAATTCAATATATCATATACATACTCTATAGCATAAATGGGAAAAAATTTTGGAAGCAAGAGCTACTTACAGCAAAAACAACAAAAAAAAAAACCCTAACTATAAATTCGATCTAGGTAGCAAAAAAAAATGTTATAAACCAAAAGCCAATTCCATGAATCAAGCAAGATCATCAGTGTAGAAATAAATTTATCCTGATCAAACGAAACGAGAGAAGCTGTCCTCAATGTGCGCATTGTTGTTTTCTCGTTCGCTTGCTTCGGTCTTTTTTGTTTTTATTTCTGAATGATGCAACAATAACAATAATGCAAATCTCATGTACTCGTATACTGCGTATAAAAAAACCAAAACTATAATAATGTGTAGCAGCGATGATGATTTGTTTGTTGTTTTGATTATTTTTCTTAAGAAAAACGACTTCTATTTTGCCCATGGCTGCCCTATATGATTTAAAAATCCGAAATTTTTGTATCAAAAAAAAAAAAAAAAAAAAACAAGTAATATCTAAAATGTTGTGCTGTAACGACTGTTCATTAATTATGTAAGGTGTTTTTTGATAATTTTGAGCCACCTACTTCCCATTCCCACTTCTTTGTAAGAAATCAAAGTGTAAAAAGTATACCTAGTATATACCAAATCTAAATTTTATAATTCATAATTTTTGGAAAATACTAGCAAACAATTCAACTTTTGCCAAAAATATTTAATATTTATCATCAATGAATCAAGAATCAAGTTCCAGAGAAGGAAACTGAAACACCGAAATTGAATAAAGTACAAACGAAAAAACTTAATTGTTTTATTGTATCTTGCCTTACACAGCTGGTTAACCGGAAAACGTCATGATGATGAAGCCGAGGGTCTTTGGCGCATCGAAGACTCCATCTATGACTTAACTGATTTTATTGCACGTCATCCAGGTGGCGAGTTTTGGCTGAAAGAATCAAAAGTATAACAAAATTATTTTTATTTTTTTCGTTTGTGAAAAGCATATTTCCATTTCAGGGTACTGATATCACTGAACTATTTGAGGCCCATCATATTTCCACAACGCCCACCAAGATGCTTGCTAAGTACAAAGTAAGAGATGCGACCAAGCCAAGAATTTACACGCTGACATTACATGAGAATGGATTTTATAAGACACTTAAAAACAGAGTGCGTGAAAAGCTTAAAGATGTCGATTATAGGCCAACAAGGACCAGTGACGTAAGAAATACCATACATTTAGGAGAATTTATTACTATATCAAAAATATCTCTTTGCAGTTTATTCACATTGGGCTTTTGTTAGCTACATTTATTTTTGCCATTACTAGCGCCAAACTCAATAGTTTACTCTTCCTGGTGCTAGCGGGCACTGCACTTTGTTGGACCGTCATCACAGCACATAATTACTTCCACCGCAAGGATAACTGGCAAATGTACACATTTAATTTGGGCATGATGAATTTTAGCTCGTGGCGCATCTCACATGCAATGTCTCATCATATGTACCCAAATTCATTTCTTGATCTGGAACTTTCAATGTTTGAGCCGTTTCTTTGCTGGGTACCGAATCCACATATCAAGAGTGTGGCTTTGCGTTATGTTTCTTGGATTACAGAACCAATTGTATATATAATTGCGTTCATGTTGCAAATGGCAACGAGGTACGGATATAAATAGCAACCAATATATTATATACCATATGTAAATTATCTCTTTTTCAGAATTATATACTCTATTAAGTACACCAATATAATGTACTGGCACGATGTCATATCGCTTAGTATACCAATTTCAATGTTTTTACTGTCTGAGTTGACACTTTTAATGTGTTTGCGACAGTGGATTTTCATTACGATGATCGCCAGTTTTATATTTTGTGTAATTGGCCTTAATGCTGCCCATCATGATCCAGAAATTTATCATGATGGAGATACCAACCGTCCCGATCGAGATTGGGGACTTTTTCAAGTGGATACAATTATTGATCGTGGTGACTTGAAAGGGTCACAGTTTTTGGTGCTTACTCATTTTGGTGATCATGTGCTACATCACTTATTTCCTACATTGGATCATGGTATTTTACCACAGCTATATCCTGTCTTATATCAGACATTGGATGAGTTTAAGGGGCAGTTGCGTGAGTGCAATCACTTGCAGCATATGTTGGGACAGCATAAGCAGCTTTTGAGAATTACGCCAAATCCAAAACCTCCTGGATCGGAAAAGCAAGAATAAGTCTTAAGTTTTGTAAAATTATATACAGGTTAGTTCCATTCTAACGTTCCATTAAATATGTATATTAAAACTACCATATATGCTTTCAGGAAGATGTGTATTAAAGCTATTTACTTTCAGAAATGTGTACATATAAGATAAAATCTAAAAATATAGAGAGATAAAAATTGAAGTTTATATATCATATCGAAATTTTAATTTTTAAATAAAGGGGCATAATTATGTATGAAGCTATACTAATTTCGTTTTGGTTAGAATAACTCATTATATTAAGATCAAACTTCAAAATATGGGATGACCTAGAGAACTAAATTTCGTAGAGATAGTATGTACGCATATGTAACTAAATTTAATAAACTATATTATGCAAAAAATTGTAACTAACAAAGCTTTTCCTAGTTATTTTTCTAGGGATATAGTCTCAGAGCACTACGACGAAGAGTCTGCCAGATAAGTGAATATAAAGTACATACATATGTACATACATATAACAGATTACACATATTATATATGTATACGAGTGTTAGATTCGAAAACCACACTGAGAGTTGCCCTAGCTCCTTTTAAAAGGTAGGGAAGGTCGAAATTAAAATAAAAGAAGGAGCAATCTAATGTACATTAGGGTGAAGTGAAACAATCGAACACACATTTTTTTAACTCTCCATGTGTGTTGAATAGCTCTCATACAAAAAAAAAACCCTTATTTAATGTATTTTCTTCGTGCTGTACTTCCTCAATGCAAATAAACTAATTTAAATTTTATTTCATTGTTTTCCGACGTTTCGGTGGGATGTTTCCACCTTCATCAGGGATCAATTTTATTAAAATCTGAAAACATTTTTACAATAAACAATTTTTTCACTTAATTATATACACATTTTTTGATATATTTAATAGTAATGTCCCAGCAGTTTTTGGGACCATGCATTACCATTTTTACGATTTGTAATCATTGATTTCATATATTATAAGTAGATGGAGAAAACATGCATGATGAGGTAAGCGAAGACGTAATTCATAAACAAATTTTCAAAATCACAATAATGAATAACATAGTGTGAAATAGATACCTGTAAAACAAATGACAGCGTGGGCAAATGGTTTGGGTTGTGAGCTCTTAACTCTAAGTGCGTGAGTTCGATACTCGGTCAGACAATTTTTAAAATTTTTTTTTTAATATCGATGAAAAGTTTACACACTCGGTAATGCAAAGAATCATACACTACTTTTGCTATGACATCGCCGTGTTAAAAATCATATATTCTGGAGGCGATAGAAAGTCTATGAGATCGATGAAAGTTTAGATTACTATCGATGAACAAAATCTGCTGGGGTGTTGGAAAAAATTCTTCATTGTGCTTGTATTTGTTAAGATTTTGTTAAATTTGAGATTCTAGTTAATTTCGGCGGGCTCTTCGATAATCTGATATGTATTAATTTCTTCGACCAGATGTTAATATTAAATATATCAAAAAATGTGTATATAATTAAGTGAACAAATTGTTTATTGTAAAAATGTTTTCAGATTTTAATAAAATTGATCCCTGATGAAGGTGGAAACACCCCACCGAAACGTCGGAAAACAATGAAATAAAATTTAAATTAGTTTATTTGTATTGAGGAAGTTATTGACCTACAGCTCGAAGAAAATACATCAAATAAATATTATAAACATCTGGTCGAATACATATAAAAAAAAATCCTATCGAGGAGAACAAGAAAAATTGACGAATTTTTGATTTTGTAACTTTGAAAATTGCAACCTTCCAGTAGAAGGTAAAGCTTATGTTCGAAGCGTTAGAAGTAATTGATCAATAAATATTGTAATTAAAAATATTTGTACCGGCATGACATTCTGATCTGAAACTCTGTGAATACTTATATTCTCCCTGAATTTTATCATTAACTAAAGCAAAATATTATTTTGTTTTAAGTGCTAAATTAGCTATTGCTTTTGCCAGGATCAAATCTGCGAATTTTTCTAATGTGTTTTCGTATATTCCCTAACTGATATAAGATATAAGTAAATTGTTTTTTAGTCCTTTAGAATACTAATTTCTGTAGACTCTAGTCTTCTAGACATTAAGGACCAAAGGTGACTTAAAAGGTACCTTCAATAAATATAAAAGGATTAAACATTTATGAAACAATTTTGTGTAATAAGTATAAAAGTAAGAATATGAACCACCAACTTGAATATTATCAAAATCTGACAACAATGACCCCAGCTATGATCAGTTTTAGCAAAATGCATTAGTTTTTATTTCACAGTTGGAAATAATTTTGATGGTCGATAAGGTATTATTTTATTTTGTGCCTTAAATCATGGCCAAAATTTACGCTGAATACATCAAAGAATTCAGAATAGCAATTTTCATATACAGTCACTTTACTATTGAATAAAAACCAAGAAATGCAAATATTTTTTGGAAGTTTTTTTTTAATTCAGTTCTTTTACTTATTCCTTATTAAAAAACAATAAAAAAATTACTTATTATAAACAAAAATAAAAGTTTATGAAACAAAATAAAAACAATATCCATTTCATGGTGTCAAATAATTGTTTGCAAAATAGAAGGAACTTATAACGTATAAGGAGTAGAAAGTTTAGCGACACCGGCAACACTGTTCAATTTCAAGCCAGTGAGAATCGAGTTTAAAATACGATAAGTTGTGTGTGCAGCGTTTGTAACCTTTTTTTTCTAAATGATATTATTTAATTAAATAAAACTCAAATTTAACTTTAAAATAAATGTTTTAAAATTGAAATGCATAGTCTTTTAAGTCAGAAGTGAGATGGAATTCATGAAAATAATTCTACGCAAATCAAAGGAGCGCCGATACGGAGCGCTACATGAGTTTCGGCAGAATGCAACAACAATAACCGACGCGCACCACAAAAAAAAAAAAAAAAAAAAAAAACGAAACGAAACGAACGAATAAAAAGAAAAGTGTTAACGTATAACGATTTAAATTCTAACGAAAAATAAAAAAGAAAAACTAACGAGCGAACCGTAAAATGTGCGCAAACGAAAAATTAACGACGAAGTAAAATAAAGAAACGAAAATTAAACGAGGCTCGAAACTCCGCAACTGTCAAAAATTTGAGTAGGCAACGGACGCGTAAAATCAAAACAAAACGAAAAGTGTTAACTGAGTGTGTTAATTGAAAAATACAGCGTCTCAATTAAATAAGAAACTGTTGCTGTCAATAGTCAGCAATTTAAATACGAAAAAATTTTATTTTAAAACACTAATTTTGAAAATTAACTAAAATGCCCAAAGTCGTAAAAATCGTGTCGTTAACCGTGGTAAAACTAAAAGCTTTGCTAGGTGAACATGACCAACACACTTCGGGTACAAAAGCTGAACTAGTGAGGAGACTGTCCGACGTAGTTGAAAGTGATGAAATTGAAATACCGGAAGAAAATATAAACGTAAAGATACAAAGTCAAATTGAAGAACTACGCTATACAATGTCAACTATTTTAAACGCGATTGGAGATGGTTCCGTCCATGGTTCATTGCCACTGCCGCGTTTGCAAACTACACCGGAAAACGTCGAGTTAGAACACGGTGTAAATCGAAATCACTTTTCGGTTAAAGAAATCGCGGAAACAATTCCAAATTTCGATCCAACGAATGACGTATCGTTAACGGCGGAAACGGCCTATAATTGGGATGAGAAATGCATGATGCTTGCTATTTTTAGTCGCATGCATGGGGTTGCAAAATTGTGGTTAAATGCTTCACCTGTTTTGTATCACAATTGGAATTAATTTTCAGAAAGTCTTAAATGCGAATTCGGTTCGGCATCGGATAAGGCGGACGTACATTATAAAATGAACAATTCAGTTCGTAATCCAAACGAAAAAATTATTGATTACTGTTTTAGAATGGGCGCGCTAGGCCAACATTTTAACTTAAGTGAATCGGCGATTGTAAAATATACTCGCGAAGGTCTTAAAAATCGGGAGTTACAGTTGGCTATAGCCCCAATAAAATTTAATTCGATGAAGAAACTGCGTGAAACGATCGACGAATACATGCGAAATAATCCAACAACACGTGTTCCGAAAATAAATGATTTTACAATCAAAAGTGACTAAAGCGCCGCGAAAAATGACAAATTTAATAACAATGTCAACAAAGTAGTTTGTTATAATTGTTCGGAAGCAAGACATATTACAACAAATTGCACAAAACCCCAACGTAGACAAAGATGCAAACTAGTGTTATTGATTTTTTTGAAAAACAATAAAATGTTTATGCATTTTTCGTCCTCCCGGTACCACTATAATATTTATACCGTCAAAACTAATTGAGGCTCCACGATTTTTTTGACGAATTCTAGTTTGGAAGGGTTCAATGCATCTCTGTAATTTTTTTTCAGATTTTTTCGAGGCGGAGTAAGTCATTAAAATTCAATTCTTGATAGAAAAATTGATAATTAACAACAAAAATGCAAAGTTTTTGCAACTTTTTTTTTAATACATAAGCTCAGCTTATTATCTATTTCGTCACGATCAGTCAAGCAGTTCAAAACTTATAGCATTTTAAAAAAAAGTTTAATGAAAACTTTGACTGGCAATAATTATTGCAACAATTTTTTTTAAAAAATTTTTCCGTACACTAATTTCTACCACTTGCAGCTACTGATTTATATAAAAAACTTTGAAAAACATTTCAGACATGTCGGTTTCGGGTATTCTGACCCAGAGACAAAGTGAATATACCCTCGGTGTAGGGTATAAAAAGAAACAGAAAAGCTTTAAAGTAAATGGAGTCCTTCTTCTTTGCCTTCTAATATCAGGCCTGATAGCACGTCTTTTGTGGAAGGCATATTATGCCTTCTGTGATTGTATTTTTATTTACATGAAAATCTAGTTTTGAGAAGTCCTTATATAATCGCAGCAGTGCTAGCAGGCCTTCTCCGAGTCAGGCCTTGCTCATTCGCCTGCTGGGTAACGATCAGGATAACGAAGATACAAATTATGAGTATAAGGAAGCAATTTTCAACGAAGATTGTGTCAGTATTTTTGATTTAAAAGATTTAAGAATAGAGTAATTTATTGCAATAAGTATTAGCTTAGAAAAAGGTCTCATTAGATCCATCAGTCTGAAAAGTTTAAGGTTTGACATAATATGTATAGGTACATATCTTATTCGAGTTAAAAAAACATTGTTTTTTTTCACCCACTAGCTTAGTTAAATTTTTTTTTGAAAAAAATTTCCATAGTGCATTGATTCAAATCAAAGGAAAAAAAATTAATTTTCAATAATTTTTGGTTTGTTTGATTGGCTTTTATTAATAATAATAATTAAATGATAATTGAACTTCAGCCATTTTTAGCAACGATCAAAATTCAAGTAAAATTTCACAAGTTGATACAGTGCTTTATTTATTAAACAAACTTTGACAACAAAGGAAAAAAACAATAACTCCAGAATATAGACATATGTTTCGATTCTTAAAATCTCATCAGTATATTTTTGGTTGCTGCCTACGTCAGCACTCAAATTACACCCGCCATATTAATGAAAATCTAACGAAAAGCTAATTTTTAATTTCAAGCAAATGTGGTAAATTTTTTAAGTGAATTCAAAGATCACACCATTGCGTTGAAATTTCAATCAGCTGTTCCGCTTTTTTGTTTACATCATTAAAGCATGACGTCACCTGAGTGGATTAAACCGTAACTCTCCTTTGTTATCCCAGTTTCTTAAATTATTTGTTTATGTTGTAATGCACATCCATTGGCTGTGAGACATTACTTGTTCAAAGTTATGCGATCCTGGTGCATCGCATATTATGAGGGTTCGGCGTGTTCTCCGTAATTTAGAAAATTTTTGGTTTATTTTATTGGCATAAACAAAAAAAAAAAGCAAAAAAAATTATAATAGCAAAAGTGAGTTAAGTGTGTATTGAATAAATAGTTTCTGTTAATTTTTCTCAAAAATTTTGTTGTTATCTAAAATGAGATTCCTCAAGTACAGTACAGTCGTGCTAAACCGGACACTCGCAAATCCGAACTTCCCAGTAATCCGGACATTCTTACGATTCGGACATTTTTGAAATTTTACCTCTACAGTCCGGAAAGAAATAGATCAAAGTATGTTTTGGTTTGCATATAGACTGTCGCTGGCGGATTATCTCAACTTTGCTTTTTCAAATTCATTTCGTTAAGTTTTTTTTTTTTTTTCAAACTCTTTTCTAGTTTATTGTATCTCTTTAATTTGTAAAGACTAACAATAAGTTATAAACTCTTATTTCTAATTAAAAAAAGAAACTATTACAAATTATAAATTTTATACAAATTGGTATATGCATTATAATAAGTAATTCAAAGCTATACGGGACTCAAAGACTTTAGTTGGTCTAAAAATAAATATTACTAAGCTCATCTCTTGTTTATATCTGCAATTGCGGTAGGTAAGAATGGAATAACCAATTGGAGCGATGTCGCGGCGATATGTTTATGGCAACCATCTATAGTTGCAGCTGTTGACTATTAAGTATCCCCTGATGAATTTTCAGCCGAGACGAGCGAGGTCCCGGTCTGAGTTTGCGTAGTAGCAGAGATGAGCTAGGTTCCTGTCCACCATAATAGAGGTAACTAGTACCTCGCCATTATTGTGACATGGTAGCCGAGACGAGCTAGGTCCCGGTCTATCAAGTTGGGGAGAGCTAGTGCAACGAGGATAGCTTTGAAGCGGTAGCCGAGATGAGCTAGATCCTGGTCTAGCATCCAAAAGCTTCCTAAAAGCACACTGCTCCAACACTTTTGGTGCCGCACTTTCCACTCATCGGGCAGCAGCCGAGATGGGCTAGGTCCCGGTCCGGTGCCCTCCTAGGGAGATGAGCTGGATGACAATTTTTTTTTATCATTATTATTAGGGAACAGAGAGAATGCAGTACGATACCACCAATCGATGATAACGCAGTGGAAGTACCATCACCTAGCCATGAAGAGGTTCGAGTTGCTATCCAGCGACTCAAAAACAACAAAGCAGCGGGTGCTGACGGCCTGCCAGCTGAGTTGTTTAAAGCTGGTGGCGATGAATTGATAAGGTACATGCATCAACTCATCAGCAAAATATGGCTAGCGGAAAGCATGCCCGACGATTGGAATCTCAGCGTGCTTTGTCCTGTAATAAAGAAAGGAGACCCGACAATCTGCGCCAACTACAGGGGTATCAGTCTTATTTCCAGCGCATATAAGATCCTCTCGAGCGTATTGTGTGAAAGATTGAATCCACATACAGAAACGCTGATCGGATCCTATCAGTGTGGCTTTAGACCTGGTAAGTCCACCATAGACCAGATTTTTACACTACGCCAAATCCTGGAGAAAACCCATGAATATCAAATCGACACTCACCATCTCTTCGTCGATTATAAAGCTGCGTTCGATAGCCCAGTGCGGGATTGCCTATACGCAACAATGTCTGAGTTCGGTATACCTGCAAAGTTGATAAGGCTCTGCAGGATGACGTTGAGCAATACGTTTAGCTCCGTCAAGGTAGGGAATGACCTCTCCGGAACTTTTAATACCGAGCGAGGTTTCAGACAAGGCGACCCGCTCTCGTGCGATCTCTTCAATTTCATTATGGAGGGGATCGTACGAAAAGCCGGTGTGCATCATAATGGCACCATTTTCTTCAAAGGTGTTCAGCTCCTTGCGTACGCTGATATTGATATTATCGGTCGGAGTAAGAGAGATGTTACTGCTGCTTTCACTGCTATTGAAAAGGAATCAGCCAAAGTGGATTTGACGGTAAACGAGGGCAAGACGAAATACATGATGTCTACTAACAACAACAAGAGAGCACGGGATCTAGACTTCATGTTACAGCGGGCAACTGTAAATTAGAAGTTGTCAAGGAATTCATTTACCTTGGCACTGCCGTAACCAGCAAAAATGATGTCAGTCTGGAGATTAAGCGGAGAATAACAATTGCTAATAGGTGCTACTACGGTCTCAGTAAGCAATTACGTTGCAGAGCTCTCTCTCGATCGACAAAGCTAACACTCTACAAGACGCTCATTCTACCTGTGCTTCTTTATGGCGCTGAGGCATGGGTGGTTTCGACAACAGACGCAGCCGCTCTTGGTGTGTTCGAGAGGAAAGTTCTCCGCAAAATCTTTGGTCCTGTTCGAGTTGGCGACGACTATCGCATTCGAATGAACCACGAGCTGTATGAGCTCTACGCCGACATTGACATAGTTAAGCGTATAACAATACAGCGACTACGCTGGCTGGATCATGTCCATCGTATGGATAAAGAAGCTCCAGCGAAAAAGGTATTCGAAGGGAAGGTCCCCGGTCAACGACGAAGAGGGAGACCATGCCTTCGGTGGATAGACCAAGCTGAGGAAGCCCTAACCGCGCTTGGCATTAACGATTGGAGAAGGCGCGCGCAAAACAGAGGCGCCTGGCGAGAGCTAATGAGGTCGGCCGTAACCTGACAACGGGTTGTTATGGCCATCTAAGTAAGTAAGTAAGTAATTAGGGAACAGTGCCCGAGACGAGCTAGGTCCCGGTACAAAGTCCACTTTGCGTAGAATTTGGAATGCTTCTATCGTTGCGTATGCACATGCTCAAAGCGTGGAGGATATATTTATAATAGCTGGACGGTCGGACCTTTTTAAACGCGAATGTGCTGAAGTAACGGGACTTTTTGTGAGTAAATACATATTCATTCATATCCTCATAACAAAACGAATGTATTCAACTTATTCATTTTATGACGTGAGATTTAGCCAGCACGTTGCTTATTGGAAATAGTTGTCAAAGAATATTAGTAAATACTTCCAAATAGTTTATGAATTCACAAAGCCTCAAAGAAAACACAAAGATTATACATACTATATAGAATTCCATACACATTTTTATTAAAATCACTGTTTTAAGTTTTTATTTATATTAATACTCAGGCTTTCATAAAAACTGTAATCTTTATTATTTATATCTATTAAATCGTGTAAGTCTTAAATTTTACAATGGTGCTCTTTTTACAAGCTTTACTGTTTTATTGAAAAAAGCATTTATTACTAATTTCATTATTGTTTCTTAATCTTTTTGTTCTTATCGTTTGCTGCTTTTGTTTTCTTGCATAATTTTGCGCATATGAACTTAAAGATTAACTTCGTCAGTCTCCATAAAATGTATAACGCAATGCAGAAGACCAAAATTACGTCCAGGTTATTACTTTGGAATCCGTTCAAAAATACTAAAGGACTTTGCATATGCGCCGCTCCATGATGACGTAACACATACTCTATCCAGAAAACAGCTGTTTGTCTGGCTGTAAGCGGACGATCGCGATAGAGTTTTGAGAATTTTTGGACATTTTCAGCATAAATAGGATTTGAAAGTACTTCTTTAATAGTTTTGCCAAAGTCATGCTCATTTATATCTAATAAATCAAGATGTAGACCATAGCCTTCGGATGACATTTTCGCAGCGTTTGTAGTTTGATCGCCAAAAATTGGTAGTGCTACCATTGGTATGCCATGATATTGAGATTCAGCTAAACCACCTTTACCAGCATGTGTGATGAAGAGTTTTAAGTTGGGATGTGCTAAAATATCGTCTTGTGGCATCCATTTTTTGTAAAGTATATTTGGCGAAGTTCCAGGTGTTTTATCTAGCTTTTCCCACTTCCAAATGACATTTTGTTTTAGACTTGATAACGTCTTAAAAATAACGTTCACAACTTCAGGCCTAATGATGGATCCTTTAATATTTGAACCTAAGCTGAAGAGTATGGCACCATGTTTGGAGGAGGAGTTTAAAAATTCGTTTAGGTCCTGGAACAAAAAAAAGTTTAGTAGTTAATAATATATTTTTCATTTTGTTATAAAATGACAATCTTTGTACATTTTGTCTGTGATATTGTAGTTCTAAAAATTGTGATCAGTTGGAAAGGATTCCGTAGGGAACCAACAGTGAAGCTCAGTTTTACAAAATCGAGCAGTTTTATAATCGATTTTCGTTTCGTTTTATATATCAGCGATAATAAGTCGGTCGCAAAACGATCAATTTTTTTCCTTCCAGACTTAAGTAGTTCAACTTCAGATTGATTCTCGTCCGAAAAGTGTTCTTTTGATGTAATTTTAATTACACTACTCGACTTGCTTGCACATTTAAAAAAAAGAGACTTTATCAACCAAGGAGAATATCTTGGCGTCAAATAAACTTTCATCTATAACCAAGACAATAGTCTTAATACGTGGTGTTTTAATTCAAGAAACGTTACTCGGTTGGCACAAACATTCGTTCGACAAGCCTGTCAGCCGTACATATATCAGAAACGTGAATTTCAGTTCGATTGGAACCCGTTCCTTTCGCTTTAAAATTAACAATTTTGTGCACTGATCAACTGATGCGTTGGATGGTGTGAATATCAGGAAAGATACAAGCCTATGTTCCATTAGAATGAAAAGTAATTTAACAATCTATATGAAGGTTGATCAAAGATGAACCAATCGTTAAAATCGTTAAAGAACGCGAATGTGCTGAAGTAACGGGACTTTTTGTGAGTAAATACATATTCATTCATATCCTCATAACAAAACGAATGTATTCAACTTATTCATTTTATGACGTGAGATTTAGCCAGCACGTTGCTTATTGGAAATAGTTGTCAAAGAATATTAGTAAATACTTCCAAATAGTTTATGAATTCACAAAGCCTCAAAGAAAACACAAAGATTATACATACTATATAGAATTCCATACACATTTTTATTAAAATCACTGTTTTAAGTTTTTATTTATATTAATACTCAGGCTTTCATAAAAACTGTAATCTTTATTATTTATATCTATTAAATCGTGTAAGTCTTAAATTTTACAATGGTGCTCTTTTTACAAGCTTTACTGTTTTATTGAAAAAAGCATTTATTACTAATTTCATTATTGTTTCTTAATCTTTTTGTTCTTATCGTTTGCTGCTTTTGTTTTCTTGCATAATTTTGCGCATATGAACTTAAAGATTAACTTCGTCAGTCTCCATAAAATGTATAACGCAATGCAGAAGACCAAAATTACGTCCAGGTTATTACTTTGGAATCCGTTCAAAAATACTAAAGGACTTTGCATATGCGCCGCTCCATGATGACGTAACACATACTCTATCCAGAAAACAGCTGTTTGTCTGGCTGTAAGCGGACGATCGCGATAGAGTTTTGAGAATTTTTGGACATTTTCAGCATAAATAGGATTTGAAAGTACTTCTTTAATAGTTTTGCCAAAGTCATGCTCATTTATATCTAATAAATCAAGATGTAGACCATAGCCTTCGGATGACATTTTCGCAGCGTTTGTAGTTTGATCGCCAAAAATTGGTAGTGCTACCATTGGTATGCCATGATATTGAGATTCAGCTAAACCACCTTTACCAGCATGTGTGATGAAGAGTTTTAAGTTGGGATGTGCTAAAATATCGTCTTGTGGCATCCATTTTTTGTAAAGTATATTTGGCGAAGTTCCAGGTGTTTTATCTAGCTTTTCCCACTTCCAAATGACATTTTGTTTTAGACTTGATAACGTCTTAAAAATAACGTTCACAACTTCAGGCCTAATGATGGATCCTTTAATATTTGAACCTAAGCTGAAGAGTATGGCACCATGTTTGGAGGAGGAGTTTAAAAATTCGTTTAGGTCCTGGAACAAAAAAAAGTTTAGTAGTTAATAATATATTTTTCATTTTGTTATAAAATGACAATCTTTGTACATTTTGTCTGTGATATTGTAGTTCTAAAAATTGTGATCAGTTGGAAAGGATTCCGTAGGGAACCAACAGTGAAGCTCAGTTTTACAAAATCGAGCAGTTTTATAATCGATTTTCGTTTCGTTTTATATATCAGCGATAATAAGTCGGTCGCAAAACGATCAATTTTTTTCCTTCCAGACTTAAGTAGTTCAACTTCAGATTGATTCTCGTCCGAAAAGTGTTCTTTTGATGTAATTTTAATTACACTACTCGACTTGCTTGCACATTTAAAAAAAAGAGACTTTATCAACCAAGGAGAATATCTTGGCGTCAAATAAACTTTCATCTATAACCAAGACAATAGTCTTAATACGTGGTGTTTTAATTCAAGAAACGTTACTCGGTTGGCACAAACATTCGTTCGACAAGCCTGTCAGCCGTACATATATCAGAAACGTGAATTTCAGTTCGATTGGAACCCGTTCCTTTCGCTTTAAAATTAACAATTTTGTGCACTGATCAACTGATGCGTTGGATGGTGTGAATATCAGGAAAGATACAAGCCTATGTTCCATTAGAATGAAAAGTAATTTAACAATCTATATGAAGGTTGATCAAAGATGAACCAATCGTTAAAATCGTTAAAGAACGATCAAGAATACAAGAAACACAACGCAAATAAACGTAATATAGCGGAATTGATTGGTATTTTATCACAAAAAGTTAAATGAAACCGATTTATAAAGTTTAATTTCTTGAATTGGGCCTTACTCAAAAACGCACATAAACAGTTTAATGGCCGGCTTCGACAAATTTTAATTTTTTATAGTAAGGATCGTATAAAATCATCCGAAAATTTTCAATTGTAATTTCCGTTTTTTCATCGATAATTCGTTACGCACTATGATTACAACTCAAACTTCTTGAAACTTACAATAATTTGTACTTGATATGAGAACGAATATTTTGTTTCAGTTGCTTAAGGGTTTTTAGTTTGTTTGCATAAACCTTGATTTTCAGATATCCCCAAAAAAAGTCCGGATAAGTCGAATCCGGTGATTGGTACGTTATTTTTCCGTAAATTTCACGTTACTTTGTCATCGTCACATAAATCAATGACTGATTTGCATAAAATGTTTTAATAGTCAAATCACGCTGACTTATCGAATATTTTTCCATAATAAATTTGCCACGTCACGAACTGTCGAAAGTAATATTGACCAAAATGGCGGTAAAACAAACTGTATAGAGAAATATCTTTCACTTTAATCAAAACAAAATTTAAATTACCTGAGGCAGTGGATCTGGCTTATCCTTAATTTGTATACCACCCATCTCAACGAGAGCCGGAACGTTTGGTCTAATTGGACCCTCACTAAAATGATGATTGACAAGGACTAGGGAAATATTCTTCGTCATTTCATTGTATGTTGGAAATTTACCATCAGCAGGAAACAGTTGACTGTTAAAATCAGAAATTAACATCGATAAGATTTTAAATTAACTTAGAAAAGCTCATACTTACGTGTAAAGTTTCTCCATACGATAGTTTACGTAAAAACTAACGCCTTTAAATAAAACACTGACGACAAAGTTTTTCATACGTTTGAGAAATCCCGTCAATTCACCGTTCCTTGTAGCAGCTGGCAGAACAGGAACATATGATACCTCTGCAGGATTGCCAACGTAATCATTTAATGTAGACATAGGGGGTCCCGTCCATTCAACCACTATAGGGCAGTTGAACTTGGCGGCAACACCCATCTGAAAGCTGTTCATGAAATAACCCATAATAACCAAATCAAACTTTGTATCCGGATTTTCATATAGTGCGGTAAATCGTTTATCTTGTAACATCTCAAATTGCATATCAATAAGTAACGACATAGAGCCAAACAGACTCCTAAAAGTTGTAAGCATGCTATTTTTACGGCCCGCCATAATTGTCATTTGTTCGCTCAGTATGTTCTCTTGCTCAGCTGTCGGTGGTATTACAATAACTTTAATACTTTCGTGAGTTACTTTTGGTTTTTCTGAGCACACAACGGTGATGTTATGACCCCTCTCGGCTAAAGCACGTGCCACGGTCATATGTACGATCAGATGTGAAGGACTATGACTGGTAAAGAGACCCAGTATATTGGCGCCATCGGCGGTTGGCGTATGCTGTACCAAGCAAAGCAGCACCGCACATAAAATTGTTCCTATTTTAACGGGAGACGACATGTTGCACGGTCGGCTTTTCAAGTTAAACTAATCAGCCTTGAATACTTGACTTTATAATTAAATACGATTTTGCCAGTTTTCTCATATCACTGACCTAATACAAATTCGTACTTACATACAGTCAGGCAGTAGCATAGCCAGGGGCATCGTGGTGATCATTCCCCCGCTGGAATGAAGAATGTTAAAAAAAATTAATGTGATATTTTGAGCACAATGTTTCTATGGACATTCAATGAGTCACCAATAGACTCGTACAAAACAGAACGAACACAAGCGCTCGAAATCGTGGCTAGGATTAGACCATAGTGGCGAGTGGCTTGATGGTCGTTTCAAGTGCACTCGTGCTCACTTCTAATCTGTATTTTTGTACATACAAATCGATTAATTTTTCCTTCACTCCATTTCAAAAAATCATGCTCGTATGCGACCCTGTGTCAGCTGTGCGAGTTTGTAGTTAGTGAATTGAGAGAAATGGAATTTCATTGTTTTAAGGCTATTGATAATGCTGATTTTAAAAATGTGAACTCCCTTCTGAATTTAAGCACCTCCCCTCATACTGTAACCTATTACAATTGATACTCATAAATTTATTATAAAGAGTTTCAAAATGTGAGGAAAATAACACATTTTTTGTTTCAAATATTGCAACAGAAAAAAATTCGTAAAAAAAAGTTTTGAAATCCTAACGCTGAAACTTTAGATTTTAATGAACCATACTTTCCCATATAATATACGAAAAAATGGAGGAAATCCGGGGATACATGTATATGAGGCGTTCCATGTCAACCGGGACAGTGGTCTGCCCAAAACTGAGCACAGCGGAAAAACGATTTTTAAGGTGTCAAAATGTTCGTATGCTCAAAAAAAGTTTTTTTCTTATTAGAGGCGTGGCACTGCCCACTCAAAAGAAATATCTTTACTCAGGATACAATCTATGTATCTCCATACCAAACTTCATCAAAATTGATGAAGAGGCTCAGCTGAGACAGCGTTTTTCTCATTACGGGCGGTGTCATGCCTCATTTAAGAACTAAGAGCTTCTAATTACCTTTCTTATTGTTCAGTCTATCTCCAAACCAAATTCCACTAAAATCGGTCCACTGACTTAGCCGTGGCAATGTATTTTCTAGCTAGGGGCGTGGCACCACCTACTATTGAAAAAAAAGTATACACTGCACTACTTCTCTTCACAGCCTTCCTACAAAATAAAAAAATTAAGCGATTATGATTATGGCTGTTTAACAACTGCCTATTTGTACATATGTAGATACCTAAATGTAGGCGCTGTTTTATGGTCGCCATTTCCTTAAAAAAAAATATTCGAAAACACCCGTTCTTATATGAAATTTCTTGAGCATACGAACATTTTGACACCTTAAAAACTTTTTTCCGCTGCGCTCAATTTTGGGCAGACCACTGTCCCGGTTGACATGAAACGTCCGATATATACATATTAGGGTGTTTTTTTTCAAACTGTTGGAGAGGGATTTTATTTATTTTTTCCTATATTATAGATTAAGGAATAAAAATAATTGTCCCAACATTTGAGCTTCCTAGCTCAAACCTGAAAACGGCGCGGACAGAGTTTATGTCCAATTTCGTTGAAATTTAACGAATTTAACTGTCCGCTCAGTTTTCAGGTTTGAGCTAGGAAGCTCTAATGTTTGGACAATTATTTTTATTCCTCAAGCTATAATATAGGAAAAATAAACAAAGTCCCTGTCCTAAAGTTTGAAAAAACACCCTAATATACATACATATATGTATATAGATTTTGTTTTACCGCTAAACTTTATCGATCTCCGACTGTGCGACGGTAACAGGTTGTGATTCTCTTCAGACGGCATTTTACTCACTCAGGAGTGCTATTTGAACTTTAATTTGAAAAATGTTAACCCCCTCTTGCCAAAATACTGGCTACGTCGCTGTATACATTGCTATAGTTCTTATCACACACGTCAGATAAAAACGAAAGCTTATCATTTTCAATCAATATACATATGTATAATAAATAAAAATATATAAATAATACTAAAGTTGGGATTACTCACAATTTCACAATTAATCAATGTTATTGAATATAAAAATAATCTTTTGTTTTTTTTTTTACGCCAAAAAATATGATAAATTTACTCACAAACACATGCAAGCCTATGGTGTAAACGTTCGGCGCTTAATTGAGTTACTGTGGAGCAGCAATTTCGTAGTTCTATTATTAGTATGAATGTGCCAAAATCACTGCAACGGCGCAACCGTGTGGACACGCGCATGATATCAATTAGTGTACGCTATTAATATTCGACTCATAATCTTTAAGTTAGTGCCTAGTTTAAGATACCGATGAAAGAGGAGTGCAATATATTAGGGGGTGGTTAATTTTGGGAAAAACTGAAGTGCTGTAACCGAAGGGGGGTATTTTAATACGAAAACAAAGCTAAGCATGGTAAAGGAATTTTCTTATAATTTTGTTAGTTTTTCTGTCAAAACTCAGGTATCCCACTCAGTAAATACTGCATTAAATTTAACTGGATCTTCAAAACATATTTTGTGATTGCAAGAACTTCTCACGTGATATGTAAACTTAATGGTGTTTCGTTATGTTTACAACAAAATATATCAAGTACTATCAAAATGTTTCGAAAAGCATTAGAAAGTATCACATAGCCGATAGAACCGATAAAACTTCAATAGTACCAAAATGTATCGAAAAATTCGATAAGGCGCTGAACAATTTAAAAGTATTGAACAATAAATAGAAATCGAATTGTATCGATTATTATAAAAAAAAACCAAAATTATTCAAAAAAACGAAAAGTATTGAGTAGTTTCGAAACACATCAAAAAATCGAAAATTATCAAAAAGTATCGAAAATTAACTTCAAAATGTATTGAATGATATAAAAAAATTTGAATATCAAGCAATATCATATAAGTTGAAAAGTAGCGAATAGCATTGAAAAATATCGAGCAATCGATAAAAGATAAACAGCATAAAGAAGTCTATAAAATTTGTACCGTGTCGAATGAACATCGAAAAAGTTGAAAACCTGCGACTTTGAAGCCTAAACATCAAAAAATCGAATATATCAACGAAAGTCGAACAATTTGAAAGTATCACAAAAGTCGATAAAATGCGGAAGGAATCATGAAAATGACGATAAACGTAGACAACAGTACAGAAGCTATCGAAAATGGATAAAAGTCGGAATGCATCGAAAAACATAAAAAAAAATTGATGTATGCCGAAGAATATCAGTATCGAATATGTAGAATAGTCTTCAAAACAGAAACATTTCACGTAAGCTGTTGACATTTTATAATTTTTGCTACGGTTCTAATCGAAAAATTAAGTTTTTAAAGTTCATTGATTTAAAGCAACCATCGGTAGAACTATTTTCTTGATGAGATCAGTCTGTATGCGACTGCAGGTCTATTTTTGTTTGTGGTTTGTTTGCTTGTCGTACGTATGCGTTTGAAAATTTGATTTTTTTTTCTTTAGTTGCTTTGATATAACTATAAGCTTATTACTTTTCCTCATATTACATTTTTGTTAGACAATACTCTTAAGAAGTTATAAGATAGTATAGAAGACTTTTATCATTAAATATATAGGCCCATAATTATAGTCGCAAAATTAAGTTTAAACCTGGTTTTTACCCAAAATCGAAGATATAGAGCAGGGATGGCCAGAAGAGTGGAGTTTGGGAGCAGGAAATCGCTAATCAACTGATTAAGTGAGCGAATGCGTAGTTTGCAAAATCTAATTCCAAGAATTAAAAAAAGTTAAGAAAAACGAAATGCGAGGGGAGCGATCGCAACAACAATTATGTACATTTCATTTTTTATACACAAGCATGAAGTCAAATGTGTTTTGACATTTTTCGCGGCGAGCGTCGAGCCGTATTTTTCGGTATTGTTGTTAGTGTTTTTTAATTTGAAAAATTGAAAATTACAATAACAAAAATGCAATTGAACTGATGATGAACAACTGAATAGTGACAAGAAATGTTGGCAAAATAACACAAGTAACAGTAAATGTAACAATATTTATTTTTTATTGTTGTTTGCCTGTATTTAATTTGTTTACCTTTTGTTGAATCTTCGGATGAAATTTTCATCAAATTTATATGAGAGCAGATCATATTTGGTAAGGAGCAGGAATAATTAAATTTTGTTCGACCTGGCCATCCCTGATATAGAGTGACCCCATAAAAAAAAAAAAACTTGCATTAAATCATGAGAAAATTTTAAGAAATAGATTGCCCTGCGTTATTGACACAAAATATTATAGACACAGAAAACAAAAGGAATAATAAAAAACTAGCCCAAACATGTGATACTTGGAATGATTTTACTCTCATCGTTCCACTCTACTTTGCAAGTGGCCATTTTAAGTACCCGTGCGCAAAATCCGATCTCTTTGTGATATGCATTTTTTTAAAGAATGGAAGTGGTTGTGGATTCTGGGCAATCAAATTGGTTTCCCTGAGTTTTCTTTTAACGTTTTCTACACTCGCTGCTATATTAAGCACTTTCTATATTTCCGCAGCAGGCAAAAACGGACTATGTATCGAAAGCCGTATTTGTATATTTTATCGTATTTCAAACCATTTTCGCAGAACATCCGATAGAATTTTGAATTTCCTTAAAATTTTTACCTTGCGAAATGGAATTTTCAATAATTTTACTTTGCTCTGTCGTAAAATGCTTTCCACGGCCCATTTAAATGCAAAAACTTAAAAAAATCATTGGATTATAATACAAAAATAATGGAACTTACTTGTTACGATCAAATTTTTTTAATAAAAGTAAATACCTAGTCTTGAGAAGAAAAGGAGTTGAGCACTACTATTATTTTGACCGCTCGAAATTGCATATTACTCAATCTAATAGCAAACCTAGAAAATACCGTTATTTTTTTGGAACAAAATGTCAAGTGCTTATCTTGTGTACTTATCAAGTAACTATACTGTAAAATATTAGAAGAAAAAAACGTCAGTTGTTCGAAATATTTTCTTTCAATTCATGAATGACACCCTGTTTCTATTATTTTGACCGCAGCTGTATATGCCTGTGTTTTTTTATACCCTACACCGAGGGTATATTCACTTTGTCCATCCGTTTGTAACACATAGAAGGAGGCGTGGCAGGTATGGAAAAGTCTATATATACTTGATCAGCGTCACCACCTGAGTTGATTTAGCGATGTCCGTCTGTCTGTCTGTCTGTCTGTTGAAATCAGGTTTACGGGAAAACCAAGAGAGCTAATGGAATTAAACTTTCACACACAGGTCACATCTTCTTGCAGGCATCTTGCTATTGAAAATGGTGCCGTGACATAATCCCCACGGACATAATCCCCATTTTTGAAATGGGGATTATGTCCGAAAATTTTCGGACACAATCCCCATTTTTGCTGTGGGGGTTATGTCCGCAAAATTTTCGGACATAATCCCCATAAAAAAGCGGACATAATCCCCAAAGCTATGGGGATTATGTCCGCATCAGTGACGGACATAATCCCCATAACAATAATTTTGTCATAGGAAATTTTTAAGTTTAAGAATCGGCTATTTTGTCGACAAATTGTGGAAAGTGTGGAGGAATATTTTATTTAATTCTTAATATTTTTTTTGTTAAATTGAATTTTTCTTTAAGTTAGTTTTGTTAATAATTTTTGAATTACTTGAGTTAAATAAATGGATAATTGCCAGCTTTTTTCATCTTAAATTAAATTTTTTGAATAAAGCCACCATTGGAATTATGTCCCCATGTTCAACACCGGCTTCGCTAGCTACAGTAATTCCACATAAAAGTCAAGGTAAGTGGGCGGCCTTCGGCCGCAGCTCAGGATTTAAAACTCCCAAAAATCCAATACCGGCTTCGCGGCGGCCTTCGGCCGCGGATCAGTTTATAAAAGATCCAACACCTAGTTTGTTAGCCACAGTAATTCCACATAAAAGTCAAGGTAAGTGGGCGGCCTTCGGCCGCTGCTCAGGATTTAAAACTCCCAAAAATCCAACACCGGCTTCGCGGCGACCTTCGGCCGCGGATCAGTCTATAAAATATCCAACACCAACGGCTTTCGGCGGCCTTTTATGATCCCACTTGCCTTAACTTTTATGTGGAATAACTGTGGCTAGCAAACTAGGTGTTGGATATTTTATAGACTGATCCGCGGCCGAAGGCCGCCGCGAAGCCGGTGTTGGATTTTTGGGAGTTTTAAATCCATTCCATTTTTGAAATGGGGATTATGTCCGTGGGGATTATGTCACGGCACCTTGAAAATGGGCGAAATCGGTTAACTGACACGCCTACCGCCCATACACTATGTATATGTACCCAGGCCAATTTTGAAAAAAGTTGCAGCGATTTTGATGAAACTTGTTAATTTGATGCACATGTGAACAAGATTAGGATTAGGCTAGGTTTCAAGTCTTCCAAGCTTCCTACAGGGGCGTGGCATAGCTCTAAATTTTAACCTTTATACCACCATATCTCGTAAGCCGTGCAAGATATTGTTATGAAATTTGGTAAACGGATACATATCAAATATATCTTGAGTTGAGATAAAAGTGGGTGGAATTGAAAAAGTGGGCGTGGCACTTTTCAATTGCTAAAAATTTTGATTCCATACATCTCAAAATTGGCACAAACGATTTTCATAAAAATCTTGGAGATGATGCCGCTGAAAGCTGTCATCAATACAAGTTCAGCCTCTTTATTGAAAAACTCTTTGAAGGGCGTGGCACCGCCCACAATATTTATAAACGTTATACTATATTAAGAGAACGAACAACGTAATCGTGATGAAATTTAATGAGGTAGATATACTTGCTGTAAGGTCTTTTATTACAAAAATTTGTACAATAGTACCTGGGGGCGTGGCACCTCCCATATAAGCAAAAACTGTTTATTGTTATATATAGTGTACTAAGAGAGTAATCTTCATAAAATTTGGTTTTTAGATGTCAGTTACTATAGGCTTTAAAAATAAATTAGTTTTGACAGAATTGCATCAGTGGGCGTGGCACCTCCTATATTAACATACATTTGTAAGCGCTGTTTTAAGTAAACTATTGCAGCAATTGCTATGAAATTTAATGAAAGTGGTTCAGTTGCTATAGAGTATATCTGAATCAAAAGTGGCTGAAATAGCACCAGTGGAATAGAGGCGTGGCACCTCCCATGCAAATAAAATACGGTAAGTGGCATATTTATCGAAATAAGTGAGCAATCATACTAAAATTTGGTGTTAGGGGTTTGCTTATGAAAAGCTATTTCTGGATCAAAACCGGGCTGGATTGTACCAGTGGGTGTGTCACCGCCCTAAATTTTAAATTTAACTTCGGCATATATCGCTAACTATACAAGCCATTGTGCTGAAATTTAATATGAGGATGTCGATCACAAATATAATTTGTTGAACCAAAAGTGGGCGGAATTGGAGAAGTGGGCGTGGCATATTTCAAATTTTTCATTTTTATTCGATTTTTTCAACATTTTCCACATTCTTTCGACTTTTTCAACCCTTTAACTTTTTCCAATATATTCTATATGTATTTGTTCGACTTTTCAACCTCTTTCAACTTTCTTCATAAGTTTCTTTATTTTTTCGACTTTTTCATCAATTTTGAATAGTTTCAAATTTTTTCAACCTCTTTCATTTTTTTTAGAGTTTTTCAACCTCTCTCAACTTTTTCAACATTTTGCATATATTTACGGCTTTTCAACATTTTTCAACCTCTGTCAACCTTTCTAACATTTCACATTTTTTTCGACTTATTCAACCTCTTCAACGTCTTCTTAACATTTAATGAAAAGGTACTTCCAGTGCAGTGTAGGGTATGTGAGTTTCGGCCTCGCCGGAAATAACACCTTAACTTGTTTACTATTAGATTTAATCCATATTTTGGCTTTTACTACTTTTTTGTTAGACAATACTAAAATGGCAGATATGAGAAAAAGAAATTAAATTCTGAGAGAAGAAAAACATAGTCGCACTAGTGCTTCCTGAAGAACATTCTTTTTAAAAAAATTAAAACAGTTTAATCTTCTTTTTGATTTTTTGAAATACCACTATAAATTATTTTAACTACCAAACTCAAAAATGCTTAAAAATATTTAATAATCAAAAATGTTGAACATATAAAAATTTCTAATAATTTCAAGAAGTTCGTAAGCATTGGAAATTCTAAAATCTACTAAATAAAATTTTTCAGTGTAAATTCACTCATGCTCATTTGTACTAGTATTGCTTTGCCAACTATAGCTTTAAAGTCTTTACAGCTTAAATTGCTTAGCTGGTGTATAATTGCATATAAAATGTATTAATTAAATTTCATATGTACTTATTTTCTCATGTGCAGCAAAAAAATCGTATCGTTTTGATTATATTTTAATAGTTATATTTTTGCGCGTTTTTTGTTTCTCTTAATCTTCAGTTTAATTTTGTCTTGTTTTTGACACTTCTTAGTTAATACATCTTGACATTTTTGCGATCCAAACTGTTAGAAAACCTATTAAAAAAAGCTTAGCAATTTTTTAGTCACTTTTTTTTTAAATAACATGTAATGCTTATCATGATCTGTAAACACCCTGTATGCTCTGTGTTTCGTAGTTTGTCATTTCTGCGATGATCTATGTATATCAAAAGGCAAAGTTGCCTTTACAAGTAAACTAAAAAATATTTCACTGAGGTTAACAAGGACCTGTCAACCCTTTTACAGAAGTTCCAGCATTTTGAAAAACTTTTCATTTTTTCAACAAAAATAACAATTCCAAAAAAATCGACCCCGATGACTATTCGTGGGAAGTAGAAAAATTATAAAAAAACTGCAAATGCCGCATCAGAAGCTTACAACATTGCATAAATTACCTAATACTGTTCGACCTTTTAACCAAACTGCAAAAACAATAGAATCAAATTTTTCATCTATTCCAGTCTCCGATAAAAGTGACCCAAAAGAACTGTAGTTCAGTCATGCAAGGGCTTAACCTCAGAATGAAAGATAATAAGCTGTAAGTTTGTACAAAGCTTTATATTGACATTTCATATGTTGGCTCAAGTTCAAAGTTCGCGAAAACCAATTTCTTGTAAATATCTCGTTTTATTTGCTCTGAGTAACATTTAAAGTTATTAGAAATGTTGTAGAGCATTAAATTTTCTACGAATTTGGTCTTGGGAAATATTTGACACATTTAACCGTTCTTGAGGCAGAGCGTTATATTAATAAGCCTTAATTATTTAAAATGCTCTTTTTCTACTAAGCCAGATAATGTTCCTACAAACATCCAGAAGTATTGTGCAGTTAGTCGTCATTAATCTTTTTCAAAAATGTTCATTACTTCATTAAATTTGAGTTATTTCAATAAATTAAATTTTTCCACTTCACAAATCTGGAAATAAGTTTTATCAAGAACGGTTAAATGTGTCAAATATTTCCCAAGATCAAATTCGTAGAAAATTTAATGCTCTACAACATTTCTAATAACTATATGGAAATTACAAAGGCATGGGTAAGGGGCCGTTCAAGTATTACGTAACGCAATTAGGGGGGGAGGGGGGGTCTTGTGAAACGTTACGATGCGTTACAGGGGAGGGGGGGGGGGGTTCGAACAACTCGTTACGTAACATTGTTTTAGAAGTGAAACTACTTTAGCGGGTGGTGATTTGAAATGAGGTGTGTATAATGAAACGCTTTCTTTATGTGTATGCTTATTGAATAGCTACAGCCAAAAAATTTTATTATAATGATAAAAGTTGATGGGATCTAGATAATTTACAGCAATAAATGATATGTTAAATTAAAGCACTTATCAAGCAGAATGTTCTAAAACTATCATCTTCGAGATTGGTTAACCAAAACCAGAGATGTAAGCGTGGAAAGATTTCCTATTTTTCTCATTTATTGCTGTAGCTGTTCTAGATCCCATCAACTTTTATCATTTTAATAAAATATGTTCGTCTCATTTTTCGCCATTTTAACATATTTTAAGCTTAAGCAAATGTTTATTACATTATGTGTGATTTTTATTAAATAACAATATGAACAAGTTAAGGTGTTATCTTCAGTCAGGCCGAAACTCACATACCCTACACAGCACTTAAAGTAGATACATATATTTCAGTAAAAAAAGACGTTGAAGAGGTTAAATAATTCGAAAAAAGTGTGAAATGTTTAAGAGGTTGAAAACTGTTGAAAAAGTCGTAAATATATGCAAAATGTTAATGTTGAGAGAGGTTGAAAAAGTCTAAACAATTTAAAATCGATGAAAAAGTCGAAAAAATAAAGAATATTCATCACAATATCTTGCACGGCTTACGAGATATGGTGGTATAGAGGTTAAAATTTAGGACCGTGCCACGCGAATCTTTGGAAACTTGAAACCTAGCCTAATCTTAATTTAGTTCAAATGTACACCTAATCACCAAGTTTCATCAAAATCGCTGCATTTTTTTTCAAAATGGGATTGGGCAAATATACATAGAGTATGGGCGGTAGGCGTGTCCATGAACCGATTACGTCCGTTTTGAATAGCAAGATGCCTGCAAGAAGGTCTGACTTGAGTGTGCTAATTTCATTCAATTAGCTTTTTTGGTTTTTCCGTAAACCTGATTTGAACAGACAGACAGACGGACATAGCTAAATCAACTCAGGTGGTGACGCTGATCAAGAATATATCTATATACTTTTTCATACCTACCACCGCCCTCTTCTATGCGTTACAAACAAAATGACAAAGTGAATATACCCTCGGTGTAGGGTATAATAAAGAAAATAAACAACATACGCATGTATTTCCGGTACTTTTCGCAACATAATTGTGACTTTTAGGTAAATATGGTCACTTGGGTGTTACGTAACGTTTAAGGGGGGGGGGGGGGGGGGGGGTAGAGGAAAACGTTACGGCGCGTTACATAGGGGGGAGGGGGGTCAAAAATCTTCGAAAATTGCGTTACGTAATACTTGAACGGCCCCTAAGCTCAGTGCAATCGCCAGACTTTTAAAAAAAAATTTAAATTCTATGTATTTGCCACCATTCGACACTTGGCAAATGAATTGACAACATCGAACAATCTAAATCTTCATTTTCTTTGTTAGTAGCTTGCTCATTTATAAAAATATTTAACTTCAATGTTTCGCAATTATGTATACTATTTACAAAATAAATAAAATTTTTATTAAGAAGAGTATTTATTAATGATTTCATTATTGTTTCTTAACCTTTTCATAATTAACGTTTGCTGCTTTTGTTTTCTTGCATAATTTTGCGCATATGAATTTAAAGATTAACTTCGTCAGTCTCCATAGAATGTATAACGCAATGCAGAAGACAAAAAGTACGTCCAGGTTATGACTTTGGAACCCGTTCAAATGTACCAAAGGGCTTTGCATATGCGCCGCTCCATGATGACGTAACACATACTCTGTCCAGAAAACAGCAGTTTGTCTGGCAGTAAGTGGGCGATCGCGATAGAGTTCTGAGAACTTTCTGACATTTTCAGCATAAATCGGATTTGCAAGTACCTCTTTAATTGTTTTGCCAAAGTCATGTTCATTAATATCTAATAAATCTAGATGTAGACCATAGCCTTCGGATGACATTTTCGCAGCGTTTGAGCTTTGATCGCCAAAAACTGGTAGTGCTACCATTGGTACACCATGATATTGAGATTCAGCTAAACCACCTTTACCAGCATGTGTGATGAAGAGCTTTAAGTTGGGATGTGCTAAAATATCGTCTTGTGGCATCCATTTTTTGTAAAGTATATTTGGCGAAATTCCAGGTGTGTTATCTAGCTTTTCCCACTTCCAAATGACATTTTGTTTTAGACTCGATAACGTCTTAAAAATTACGTTTACAACTTCAGGCTTAATGATGGATCCTTTAATATTTGATCCTAAGCTAAAGAGTATGGCTCCATGTTTGGATGAGGAGTTTAAAAATTCATTTAGGTCCTAGAAAGAAAGAAATTTAAGTAAATTATAATTTATAATGTATTGTAATTATCTATTAATTTTTTTACTATCAAATGATTTTCTAAAATCAGTCGTTCTAGGTTCGAACTTTCTCGGCAGTACCCTAATTCCGATCTTACATGCATTGTTTAAAGTTAGACTACATTCCCAATTTCTCGGAATCCATCACTATCCTTCGCACTTGAATTCCACAAACAAATGGAATGTAGTGGCATTGAGTGGTACTTCATAAAAAAAAACTTAAATGAAAACTATTTATGAAGTGTTATTACTTCAGTTGGGTCTGAAGAAGTTAATGGTCGACTTTGACTTTGAATTTTTAACAGTAAGGATGTAAAACTTGTATAAAATTATCTGGTAGAAATGTTCACAGATAATTTCAAGTTTTTCACCGATCATTTGTTATGCACTATGATTATTACTTAATATTAAATATATAAAATTTTCAGAAAGTGCCATATGTAAATAAATATTTTTCCACTTTTATCAAACCAAATTTTAATTACCTGAGGCAGTGGATCTGGCTTATCCTTAATTTGTATACCACCAATCTCAACGAGGCCCGGAACGTTTGGTCTAATTGGACCCTCACTAAAATGATGATTGACAAGGACTAGCGAAATATTTTTCGTCATTTCATCGTATGTTGGAAATTTACCATCAGCAGGAAACAGTTGACTGTTAAAATCAAAAATTTACATTGATAAGATGAACATATAATAACAATAGCTGGTACTTACGTGTAAAATTTCTCCATACGATAGTTTACATAAAAAGTAAAACTTTTAAGGAAAGCAGTGATGAACATGTTTTTCATACGTTTGGAAAATCCCACTACTTTACCATCTTTTGTAGCACCTGGCATTACATAGGCTACTTCTGTGGGGTTGCCAACGAAATCATTTAATGTAGACATTGGTGGTCCCGTCCAATCAACTATTACAGGGCAGTTGAACTTGGCTGCAACACCCAGCTGAAAGCTGTTCATGAAATAACCCATAATAACCAAATCAAACTTTGTATCCGGGTTTTCGTATAGTGCGGTGAATCGTTTATCTTGCAAAATCTCAACTTGCATATCAATAAGTAACGCCAGAGATCCAAACAGACTCCTAAAAGCTGTAAACATGCTATTTTTACGGCCTGCTATTATTGTCATTTCTTCGTTCAGAATGTTTTGTTGTTCAGCTGTCGGTGGTATTACAATAACTTTAATACTTTCGTGAGTCACTTTTGGTTTGTCTGAGCACACAACGGTGATATTGTGGCCTTTTTCGGCTAAGGCACGTGCCACGGACATATGGTATGTACGATTACATGTGAAGGACTATGACTGGTAAAGAGACCCAATATATTGGCGCCATCGGCGGTTGGCGTATGCTGTGCAAAGAAAAATAGCACCGCACACAAAATTGTTCCGATGTTAACGGGAGACGACATGTTGCACGTTCGGCTTTTCAAGTTAAACTAATCAGCCTTGAATACTTGACTTGATAATTAAATAAGATTTTGGTTGTTTTCTCGTATCACTGACCTCCTACAAGTTCGTACTTACATACGTGCAGTCAGTCAGTGGCATAGCTAGGGGGATCGTGGAGATCATTCCTCCGCTTGAGTGAAGATTATTAAAATGAAATTTATGTGATATGGACTAGAAGTGTACTTCTTGAGTCAACAGATTATTGTACTCGCTGTCGAGTACAATGTTTCTATTGACATTCAGCGAGTTATCAATAGACTCGCACAAAACAGAACGATCACACGACTTAACTTGATTTTGTTTGCATTCTGACTCGTATTTCGTGCACAAATTGCTGTTATAGAATTCTATACTTAAGTCCGTAAGGGCTTATGGCATCAAACTATGGGGTACGACTGCGTCTTCAAATGAAGAGAAGTTGCAATGGGATCAAAAAATCTTAGAAAAACTAATGGCTACGCCATGGTTTATGAAAAATTCGAATATCCATAGAGGTCAAGAGGTTCGGCTTATACGACAAGAAGAATATCTATGTAACGGTAACAGGTAGTGATTCTCTTCAAACGGTATTATTCTCGCTCAAGAGAGTATATTGAGCCAAGAAATACCGATCCCTTTTTGCAAAAGTCTGGGCTACGCCGCTGCACACAGTGGTGAAGTTCTTATCACAAGCGTCAGATAAAAGTTAAAGCTTATCATTTGTATTCTATATTTAATAAATAAACATATCTTATGAAAGTGGTACTGAAGTTTGGACTGCTGCATTTCACAATTAATCGATGTTATTGAATAAAGAAATTTTGTTTTTTGTTTTACGCAAAAGTATTATAAAATACATCACTGTGGTTTAATCATTTGGCGCTTAATTGAGTTACTGTGGAGCAGCAATACGATTTGCCAAAACCAGTTTCAAAACAATGTCATATGATTTCACATGGTGTATCCTTAATATTCGACTCGCAATCTCTAGATTTAATCAGTACCGGATAATGACTATTGATAAAATTAGCGAAATATTTTAGGGGCTTGGAAAATTTTGGATAAAACTATCTGCCGCCGAAGGGAGTGGAAAGTAATTTTTTTTTGTTTGTATAAATAAAAGTACTGTTCATTCAGTACTGGATAGGATTTTTATACAAAAATAAAGCTAAGCATGATAAAACAAATTTTTATAAATTGATTAGATTTTCTGTCAAAACTCAAGTATGCACACAATGTTTTGAAAGCATATTTTATGGAAAGCATATTTTAATGGAAATTCATATAGTGGCATTGACAATTTCAAATTATAGTGTATTAAGGTGAATGTAGTAAAAACAACAAAGGATTTGAGCTGTTACACAAGAAACACCAAAGCTCTACTCGCGGAAAGATCACAGTTTTTTTCCTTATAAGGACTGTCCCAGAAAAATATTTCAGTTTTTATTTTGTTTGACTGTACTCTACCAGATACTCTTATAGGTCTATACAAAGTGACGTTTAATATGATGTATAACACTTGGTGATAGTACTTTTAACGACAAAGATGTCTAGCAAGCAACAAAAAGTCCGCGAACTCATTTTGTCCACATACCTGCAAAATCCAAAGCTAAAATATTCAGCTATAGCAAAAATAGTTGGTGCATCAGATAGATCTGTTTTAATTATAAAAAGGGTCTACCTGTTTCACGAAAAAAGGGTTCAGGCAGAAAACCAGTCAATGGTAGTGGCGAAGGTGAAGGGTCTTTTTAAGCAGAATTCCAGCCATGGCGGCTAGAACAGGTACATTAAAATCTACTGTACAAAGGATAAAGGAAAAAAGTAAACTGAAGACATATAGAGTTCAGAAAGTACCAGACCGTTCTGATGAATAGCAGTTGATGGCTCAGAAACGAGCCCGGAAATTGTATTAAAGGTACCTGACTAAATTTGATTGCTGCGTTATGAACGACGGAACTTACGTCAAAGCAGATTTTAAGCAGCTAGATATTATATGTCACCAAAGAAGGGACATATGCCTAGTAAATTTAAAGGAAAAAAAAAATCGAAATTTCCGAAGCAATATATGGTTTGGAAGGTCATATGTACCTGTGGCTTCAGAAGAAATTTTCTTTGTTACGCAAGGCACAATCAATTCAAAAGTTTATGTAGACGAGTGCCTCGAAAAACGTGTTCTACCATTTATTCGTGATGGGTACAGTAATGTTCTGGCCTGATTTAGAAACCTCTTATTATTCTAAAGCTACGATGGAATGGTATCAAATTAAAAGGATCAATTTTGTACCAAAAATAGCAAATCCGCCCAGCTGCCCAGAGCTTTGCCCTATTGAGAGATATCGGGCTCTAATGAAAATAGATCTTTGAGAGAGTGGTAAGGCTGCAAAAAACTTACAAGACTTAAGACCTAAGTGAAAAAGATCGTTCCGTAGTTTCGATGAAACAACTGGACAAAATTTAATAAAGTGGCTTACGAAAAAAGTAAGAAATTTTTATATAAAAAAAATGTTAATTAATTTTTAGTTATTTATATGAACTATGTTTCGGTACTATCCGAAACATATGTCACCAATTACTAGGTTAAATTGTTCCATTTGTTATCTTTGTCATGTTTGCTTATAAAGCATAAGCCGATTTGTGAAATTTCACATGAATATCGGTTACTGCAATTGACTGTAAATTCGATTAAATTAGTTATTTTCAAAAAATTAATAATATTCAGTCGACTAAAAACGAATTAAGATTAAAATATACTTAAACATTATGAACTTACAGTCATTTTTAGCAAAGACCAATATTGTAAATTTTACTTATTGATCAATGCTATTTTTTTATTCAACAAACATGTAAAGATAACAAATGGAATAATTTAACCTGGTAATTGGTGACATATGTTTCGGCTATTACCACATAGCCTCATCAGACTAGTTTTTTGGTTAATGTTGTACATGAAATCGATCCCCTGACCGTACATGCATTTCAATTTCAATAGCATTGATCAATAAGTAAAATTTACAATATTGGTCTTTGCTAAAAATGACTGTAAGTTCATAATGTTTAATTATAATAAAAATAATCAGTCGCAAAAATCAACTTGATTAAAATATACTTATAAGTGAAGATATTTTCAATACCTTTTCTTCAAAAGGTTCTCAGATTCTATCATATACTAAGTAAGGTCTATAAAATTTCTATTTAGGGTGCATACATAGAGTGGCCCTCATACAAATTTTTTTTTATTATAGCATTTTCACAAATACCACTCCATCGATTTACATGAAATTTACTCCACATAGCATTTATACTAAGAGACATGGTTTAGTTCATAAAACTTCTTTTTAGGGTGCATATTTAGAGTGGCCTTCATACAAATTTTTTTTATAATAGCATTTTCACAACCACCACTCCAATTTTTTTTATAATAGCATTTTCACAACCACCATCGTTTTACACCACGTGTCTTTTATATTAAGAGACATAGTTAAGTCTATAACACTTTTATTTAGGCTGCTTATTTAGGGTGGCCGTCATAAAAGAATATTGTTAAAATAGCATTTTCCCAAAGACCACTGCATCGATTCACATAGAATTTACACCACGTACATAGCTTTTATATTAAGAGTCATAGTTAAGTCTACAAAACTTTTATTTAGGGTGGCCCTTTAAAAGAATATTTTTAAAAAAGCATTTTCTCGAAGACCACTCCATCGATTCACATGGAATTTACACCACATATCTTTTTTATCTTTTTTATTAAGAGGCATAGTTAAGCCCAAAAAACTTTTATTTAGGGTGGCCCTCGTACAAAAATATTTTGTAAATTACATTTTCTCGAAGACCGTTTAATCGATTTTTATGAAACTTACACCACGTGGTGGCCCACATGCAAAGTATTTTTTAAATTGAACTTTTACGAAGACCGATCATATCTCATCGACTATATGACGCAGATGAATTAGATTTGGACATATAAAAGACACGAGCAAAAGTAAGTTTCAATAAAAAGTGGGATGTGCTACACCCTCATGTGCTAAATCCGAAAACCGTTTCTCTGTCACACACAAATTCGCGAACTACATAACGCATTTTTGTAATGGTTTTTAAATGCTTTTTACGGTCTATGGAAGGTTTTTGCAAAGTTTGGCTTAGAAAAATGGGTAATGACTCGCCTTCCAATATGAAATTTATCATATATCATCAACTATTTGAGGCAGATGAGAGAGACTTGGTACATTTATTAAAGGTATGAGCAAAAGAAAGCTTCAATGAAAAAATGGATGGTGCCACACCCATAATATGAGAAAAAACCAACACTTTGCAACTATTTGACGCAGATGGATAAAATTTTGTACATAGATATGTTTCATATGGCTAATGAAAAGTTCTAAGCATAGTTTAGTTGGAAAAATGGACGTTGCTACGCCCACCATTATAAGAGGAAATTCAAATTCATCATATATCGCAACTATTGAACGCAGATGAATGGGAATTGGTACATGTGTACATAAAAGGTACGGGCAAAAGTTAGTTTCAAAGAAAAGATTTGGCGGTAACACGCCTTCCATTTAAGAAAATACCAAAATTTGTGATGCCGATGAATGAGACTAGATACATTCATAAAAATACGGGCAAAAAGAAGTTTCAATGAAAATATGGGTGGTGCCACGCCCTCCATATGCGAATAAAACAACATTTTGTATGTATCAGCAATTATTTGATGCAGATGAATGAGAAAAGCTTCAATTTTAGAAAAAATATTTTAATTTCAACCTTTCGCGGAAAGATAAGACATTCCTAATTTTTAGCAAGTAACAAAACCGTCTCAATTTTCATAATTGATTTCTTTTAGTTTTAAGAAAATGCATAATTTATATAAACAAGTTTCTTAATACATTTTTATTTACAAATAATTTAAAGTTCCTAATAAATACTCAAGCATTCATACAAAATACATGTTAGTAACTCAGTAAAAAACTATTTGAGGCTAGTAACAAAGGCAGAAAATTTGAAAAGGCTGCAATTAAATTTGTTCTTGAGATTTATGTTGTGGAAAAACGTTTCACTAAGATTCAATAATTTTTTTGATTATTCTTTTTAAACAAAAAAGAGTATTAATTAAAGAAACTTTCTTAACAGTTGTTGTTTATAAGGAAACGGTTCTAATATTGATGGTTAGCGCTTTTGTGATTGTCATGAAGATATGTCCGGGCTTGTAACTAACTTTCCGCATTATGTTCTTGTATGTTTATCTCGAAAGCCAGTAATACAGAATAATGGGTTGTAAGCTGCTTCAATCGGATTTGAAGTTAGAATTTTTCATCACGTCACAATTTTCACGTATTGAACGTCAACACCATTTGTAAAAGTAAAATCTTTGTCAATCTGAAAAGTTCACTTCACAAAGTCATCAGGACATGGGAGGTGTTGGTATGCCACTTATTACTTGCAAGTTACTATTCAAAGACGAAATGCTACAAAAGGCTAGCACAAGATGGACCCAAGGGTTAACTTGTAACATAACAAGGCAAACCCGATCGAAATGGGATGCTAAGCGCTAGAACTGATATCTCGCGCTAGACATAGTGTCTCGTCAGTTGCTACTGTCATAGCTTGGTATTACCTCATCGGCAAATATGCGTAGAGATTAAGAGTTTGGTCTTTTGACTTCTGTAGAAGTTGTCAGAATGTGGAAGAGGAGGAAAATACTGAACATTTCCCTTACTGCTGCCCCGCACTTGCCAGAAAACGACACAGAACAATTGGTTCGTTTTTATTTGATGACCTGGATGGCCTTAGATATGTTGACAAAGGTCAGCTACCAGTGGACAAATTTAGTATTGGTGCAAAATTTAGTTTAATTTTAGTTACCTACTAAAGTATATACACAAATAACTGTTGATCAATTTGTGCGCTTTTACAACAATATCCTATTTCATATTGATTTGGCTTACTCTAATGTTCGGCTTTTTAGTTCTACTTTTCCACACTTGGCACATGGATTGACAAAATTGAATAACCTTCATTTCCATATTCCTTGTCACTAGCCCCCTCATTTATACAAATATTTAACTTCAATGTTTCTTAATTATGTATTCTATTTACAATATTTACAAAATAAATAAAACTTTTATTAATAATTTCATTATTGTTTCTTAACCTTTTTACCTATTTCGTTTGCTGCTTTTGTTTTCTTGCATAATTTTGCGCATATGAACTTAAAGATTAACTTCGTCAGTCTCCATAAAATATATAACGCAATGCAGAAGACCAAAAGTACGTCCAGGTTATTACTTTGGATTCCGTTCAAATGTACCAATGGGCTTTGCATATGCGCCGCTCCATGATGACGTAACACATACTCTGTCCAGAAAACAGCAGTTTGTCTGGCAGTAAGTGGGCGATCGCGATAGAGTTCTGAGAACTTTTTGACACTTGCAGCATAAATAGGATTTGCAAGTACCTCTTTAATTGTTTTGCCAAAGTCATCCTCATTAAGATCTAATAAATCAAGATGTAGACCATAGCCTTGGGATGACATTTTCGCAGCGTTTGTATTTTGATCGCCAAAAACTGGTAGTGCTACCATTGGCACACCATGATATTGAGATTCAACTAAACCACCTTTACCAGCATGTGTGATGAAGAGTTTTAAGTTGGGATGTGCTAAAATATCGTCTTGTGGCATCCATTTTTTGTAAAGTATATTTGGCGCTTTTCCAGGTGTTTTATCTAGATCTTCCCACTTCCAAATAACATTTTGTTTTAGACTTGATAATGTCTTAAAAATTATGTTGACAAGTTCGGGCTTAATGGCAGAACCTTTAAGGTTTGAGCCTAAGCTGAAGAGTATGGCACCATTTTTTGATGAGGAGTTTAAAAACACATTTATGTCCTAGAAAGAGAAAGCAAAATAGTTAATGCTTATAATTTCTTCAGGATTCCATCTTATAAATACTCGAATGAAAAGTAGAGCTTACTTGACTGTTATCTAATCATATACATAGGTATGTAATCAGGGTCGGGGAGTGTAACACCCCAAATAGATTGATATTTGGTTTAGTTCCTATTCACTTAGTCGAATTGCCACCGAATACATCACAAAGTCGAAAGGTATTGAATAACACCGGAAAATTGAAAGGTATCGAAATGAAATAATTAATTTTCGATTCCAATTCTAGACAAAATGCATAGATTCCTAATCCAATTTCATTTCCGAAATGAAAATTTGGAATTGAAAGCTTAAATTCCATTTCAATGAATTGGAATTAGCAATCGACTTTTCTAATACCATGGCAAAAGAAATTGATTCGCATGTCAAATCCTCTCCAAGAACCAACATTTGTAATTGATAATTTCATTCTAACGAATTGGAATTGACTTTTTCAATCAAAGCAGTGGAGTCATTTCACCAAAAGCTTGGGGGGGGGGGCGAGAATTTAAATAACATATCGAATCGATGCTATTTTGAATTGAATCGATGTAATGTATAGTAATATCAGATCCTTAGGGGGGGGGGGGGCAATGCCCTCCTAGCCCTACACAATTGACGCCTATGAATCAAAGCAAAAGTAATTAATTACTTTTTGAATTCCATTCAATATTTGCAATAAAGTATTGGAAAAAATAAATAGTAAAGAATGGACTTTGGGCATTTGGCGTTTACGCCAATCGGTGCTCAGCATCGGATGTACAAAAATTTCAAGATTCCTTTATTTGGTAAAGGACTTTCATTAGCTTCGCAGCTGGATCAATGAAAATTTTGTTATAATTTTTAAATCAAATAAAATTCAAGTACCTGTGGCAGTGGATCTGGCTTGTCCTTAATTTGTATACCACCAATTTCAACGAGCGCAGGAACATTTGGCCGAATTGGACCCTCACTAAAATGGTGGTTGACGAAGACTAGCGAAACATTCTTTATCATTTCATCGTATGTTGGAAATTCACCATCGGTAGGAAACAGTTGGCTATTAAAAACAGATAATCGCGCTGATAAGTTTTTAGATGAACTTAAAATGTTGATTCTTTGCGTACTTACATGTAAAACTTCTCCATACTATAATTGATGTAGGAACCTAAGCCTTTAAATAAAATGCCTCCGATAAGATTTTGTAAGCGTTTGTGAAATCCCACTCCCTTGCCCTCATTTACAGCTCCTTGCATAGCAGGAACATAGGACATCTCTGCTGGATTACCAACAAAATCATTAATTACACTCATTGGAGGTCCCATCCAATTAACTATTATTGGACAGTTGAACTTAGCTGCAACGCCCACCTGATAGTCGTTCATAAAGTAACCCATTATAACCAAATCAAACTTAGTATCGGGATTTTCATAAAGTGCAGTAAACCTTTTATCTTGCAACATCTCAACTTGCATTTCAACAATTATTGCCATATTGCCAAACAAATTCGTCACAGTTGTAAGCACGTTATTTTTCCGGCCCGCCATTATTGTCATTTGTTCGTTCAGTATGTTCTCTTGTTCGGCTGTCGGTGGTATTACAATAATTTTAATACTTTCGTGAGTCACTTTTGGTTGTCCAGCGCACACGACAGTGATGTTGTGACCTTTTTCGGCTAAAGCACGTGCCACGGACATATGCACGATCAGATGTGAGGGACTATGACTGGTAAAGAGACCCAATATATTGGCGCCATCAGCGGTTGGCGTATGCTGTGCCAAGCAATATAGCACCGCACACAAAATTGCCCCAATTTTAACGGTAGATGACATGCTGTGTGTTCGGCTTTTCAAGTTTAACTGACCAGCCTGGAATGCTTGAATCAATAATGAAATGAGTTTCGCATTTTCTCTCGAATCATTGAACTCCGTACAATATCATATTTACACACAGTGCGGTAGTTCTTATCACATACGTTAGATAATTGCGAAGCTTATCATTAAGATTCAATATATATTAAAGAAACATATCCCAGCAGTTTTTGGGACCATGCATTACCATTTGTAATCATTGATTTCATATCTTATACTTAAATGGAGAAAGCATGTACGATGTGGTAAGCGAAGGTGTAATGCAGAAACAAACTATCAAAATAACAATGAAGAATAATATAATTTAAAATAGAAGGCTGTAAACTTATAATTGATAATGCGTGAGTTCGATACTCGGTGTACCAATTTTTGTATACCAATAAAATGTTTAATTTCTTGGTAATGCAGAGAATCATGCACTACTTTCCAATGGCATCACCGTGTTAAAAATCATAGATGAAAGCTTATTTTTGCTGGGATCTTATGAATACAATATTAAATTATTCATTACTTTATGAGTATTAGGGTGATTCAATTTTTTTATGTGTTTAATAGTTGCAGGTACATAAAAGAAAAATGCTGGTTCAAGGAGAGCTCATGATGTTACCACGCGGCCAATAAGCAGAGTACTCCGAAAATTCATTGATGAAAAGAAACTAATTTGTATAGTGTGTTTCATAGATGCGATTTATTTTTATTTTTCGATATATATTTATATCTATTTCCTGATTTCATTTAATTGTTTAATTTCGTATAATTAAACATCAACATTCTGTAGCCGAGCTAGCTAAGGAACGTGGTCGCACCCAAACTATTCTAGAAACGAAGCAGGTTCAAATCTCAGTAGAATCAAATTCTGTTATTCAAATCATATTATTAATTAAAATTGTAAGTAAGACTCAATCAAAAATAATTATCTTATCAAGGGTTTGAACCAGCGCGTACTGCGTCACAAGCAAACGTTCTAACAACCGACATAAATATTCATTTTTTTCATTATCCTCAATATTAAGTATAAATTCCATTTCAATTTAAATATTTGTGAAAAAATGTTTGTAAAAGAATTTTTTGTTTGCCATTTCCCATACTTTGCATGTAGAAATGTAAGCAGAGTGTCTGTCATCTGCTAACTTTGTATATGGATATGCAGGGGTCTTGACTGTTGGCTGCATGCTTTCTATATGGAGATGTAGGCAACTCGTTAAACTATACAGGCATTTAGTAAGCGATGTTTTAAGGTATTGTGCCTTTTTCTTGCTACACATTGTATATAGAGATGTAGGCAAACTGCAAAAAAATTTAGCTATCGCTGGAGTTGTGAGCATTACTGCCTACAAAGAGTATAACCATTCATCGGTGTTGTTTATAACATATGGGTAAAGATTAATTGGAATTTTTTGTTTTCCATTGGAAACACATGAGAAAGAAGGCTTTAGTAGACAGTTTCGTCCATACCTCGTGAAAAAAACTTACACAAACGGCTCATAAGACAAACATGAAATTTTCGATAACAAAGTATCTGTTAATATTTTACACACAAAAAAAAATGTAGGTAAACTTAACCGAAAACGACAGTTAAAATCGCTCCAACCCTCCAAAATAGTAAATTATACCGATGAGAAGTAGAAAATTTATAAAAAAAAAAATTATCGAAAAAGTTGATACTTAACTATTTTGTAGGTAAGTCTTTTGACAAGGTAGGTAAAATTAACAGATAAGGTAGGTAAATTTACCGAAAACAATAGATGAATAGAAGAATGAACGAATTTTAATAACTAATAATCTACCAATGAAGGCTTTATAATTGATTGACCACAGATTTTCAATTTTTCCATTGCAGTATACCTTTTTTACAATTAATCTAAAGAAGACAAAACAACGAGTAAGTGAGCCAAAATCGAACTCCTTAAGAGGTGTAGTCTTAAGAGGAATCTCAGTTAAAAATTTCGGTTTTTTTAGTTTAAAAATTAAATTGAACAACAACCTCTGAATATTTCCGTCTTAAAAAATTACTGCCTTTATGTAACACTGAAAGTATCTTATGCCCAAGTTTCAGCTCCATAGAACCTTTTTTGTCAAAGAAAAAAGTTAAAAACCAAAAAACCGGTTTTCAGCGATTTTTTCGAAAAATTTTGAGGTTAAGGTGAAAATGATTAGTACAAAAGTTGTAAGTTGCATTAAATTTTTTTGACATGATGCACAGTTTAGCCAGAAATCGTGAAAAACTGTGTTCGACCTCTAAAAATGCACCCCAATCCACCCCAGATAGCTGCTGTCGGTTCGATTTCTGTCCTCTTTTAAAATAGCTTGTTCAACAATATTCCGCTGTCAGATTGCTGTAAAGAATTATTTTTTTTTTCTCATTTTCTCGACTAATTCTACTGGACTACAATTGAAGTATACAAAAAAATAAATTGATTCATAAGAAAAAAATTTCAATTCTAACAAGGTTTTTTTATTATTTTTTACGGTCAGGTTACAAATTTTGTAGTCAATTTCTGAGAAAAAATTCAAGTATTAATTTTGGTAGATCTAACCAACAATCGTGGTATAAATACCTATAATCTTTGTAACAGTAACAACTTTTTCGGTTATTTTTTGTTGAATTTTCAGGTTTTATTTCAATTAATTTTTTTTGTACATTCTACCCAACAAAATCGGTTAATATATTTGAAGTTTTCATACATTTAGAAAAATAGTAAGCTTACCATTTTTTTTGGTTTTATTTACCCACCTTTTTTTTTTTTGTGTGTACGTGAAGGTAAAATTTCGTCAGATAACATTTCAGAGTTTAGAAACATTTTTTAATAATTTTTTTTTTTTTTATATAGAATTTGATGCTCTTTGCAATGGGATTGGTACAGGTTCGTGTAATACTTTTCTTTCACATGGGAAACTAAAAAGTTCAATGAGCTCTTAAAAGAATTTTTTTTTATGTAACTGTTACTGTTAATGTTAAGCCTATTTAAAAAAAAAAAAAAAAAAAAATTTACGAAATTTGAATCACCCTAGTGTGTATTTCACATTAATCAATACTATTGAATAAAGAAATGTTATCTCTACGCAAAAATACGATAAAATTTTGATCAATCACAACATGATTGTTTGGCGCTTAATTGAGCTACTGTAGAGTAGCAATGTTGTAGATCTATTATTAGAATTAATGCTCCCAAACCTGTTCCAAAACATTGCTTGATTAGAATGACATAATAATGTGGACACTCATATGACATCACCCAGCAAACATTTGGAAAATTTTATTCCACATTAATGGCGATCAGCTGATAACGTTAACGACATGCTATCAAACATCAGCGCGATTAATAAATGAACCTCTTAGCATTCCTCTGGAAGTTAAATAACACTAAAAACACACCTTTCATCTTACCATTAAATTGAGTTTTTAGACATTTTTAAATATTTATATATTGCAATGTCTTATGATACGATATTACTTTTTTCTGATCTACATTATACAAACTACATGATATGTATATGATATCAAGTGTGAAAATATGGTAAGAAACATAGCTGGTTTCATGCTTTGTTAAGTAAAGTTTTTTGTGTAGTCAATTTCAACTATCCAAAATTATGAAACATTACGAACAAAGTAACTATTAATAATAATAATAGTAATGAAGTTTAACTACAACAGCTGTTAGGCTTTTTTAGCTATTATGCTTGAAGCTTTAAATCAATTAAATATCAACAGCTCTCTAGTAATGCGGATGAAATGAAACAAAAGTTCAAAAGTCCGATGACATAGTAAAATTTTTGATTTTTCCCTTGAAAAACTCCTTGAATATTTATGCTTTGGTGAGTCGCTGACCACCGGCATAGTTTCTCCCGAACAAATTATAGCTTGGAATCAGAATATTATCACGCGCCCGATCGAAACCATCGTCTCGGCAATTGAAATGTGATCCTACCACATTTAAAAATGTTTGCTGGGCACATACTGTATCTTGTCACGCAATTTACGATAGAATGTATGTATGTTTGTACTACGTAAAACAAAACTTAGCATGACAAAGCAAAGTTTTCATAGATAAAATGTTCTGTCCAAATTAAAAAATTGGACATATGTTAGTTGTACAAAATACTGTACTAAATAATCAGGGTTTTTAAAAAAAATGTAGATTGCGGACAAACTACGTTGTGCTATTTTTACGAAATATATTTTGTAGACTTGATTTTATCATGATATGTGTTTTGTCAATGCAAAATCAAATCGAATATAGATCTCGATAATAATGCAGTAAGGCTTCCATTTGCATCAATTTTAATGAGCTCACAAGAAAGTTCGAAAGCGAATCTCCCGATATACCTCAATGGGAAAGTGCAGGAATAAATATAAACCTCAATGAAATCTTAAACGAACGAAATTCTTGTAGAGCAGAGAGGAGGAAGAATGGGAGATTCATGCTTGGAGTCACTAAACGTAATGCGCTGGGATATTGTGCTAAGATCCATATGTGCAAATTAGAACTAAAATCAAGAGAATACTGTGTGACACAATAGCCGTACATTTTTCGCTCTCCGCAAATATTTCTCTCTCTCTCTCTCTCTTCATGCAGATCGCATCACAAATTAAGAATGAATTCCATTTCGGTCTTATACTGTCGGGCTTCTTTGCCAAGACTTCCTCGGATAAAATTTATTTTCATGATATTAACATTTATTTCAACTTTAAATTTCCGAAACAATTTTCAATAGCTGAAGCCACCAAATCAACTTGATTAAACACCATTAAATAATAATCAACAATTACATACCTACATTGAACTTGAATATTTTCAATGACAAACAAATAATGTGTATGGAAGAAGATATGGTCAGCAATGCGGTGCGCCCATACTGAGGTATTTGTTTTTAAGCGAAATTGTTCCTAACCTAATCATTAAAGTCTAACGATAAGTAATCTTAACTTCGTATCGTACTAACGCTTATCTTCATGTTACTAAAAATCTCAAAAGATAGCAGACCCGGCCACTCGCTCAGTTGTGTAGTTTTAGTTGAATTCCTACAATCGAGCATACAACATGTGGTGCTGGTCGTTCGCGAAAATTTGCGCTTTGCTATGCGCCTTGCTGTTTTGTGTGACCCAGCATATGCCCTCAACCGAGGCGGCAAATATACTGGGTATTTTTACAAGTCATAGTCCATCACATCTGATCATACATATGTCCGTGGCACGTGCCCTAGCTGAAAAGGGGCATAATGTTACCGTGGTTTGTTCTTCCAAGCCTAAGGTGACACACAAAAGCATCAATATCATAATGGTACCACCAACTGAAGAGGAAGAGAATACGCTTTCGGAAAAAATGGGTGTAATGGCTACTCAAAAAAATAGTATCTTCTCAACAATTGTAAATGTGTTTAGTAATTTCGAAATGATGTTAACTATGCAATTTGATATACTAAAAGATAAACGATTTACTGTCCTTTATGAGAATCCTGATACAAAATTCGATTTGGTTATAATGGGTTATTTTATGAATGATTTTCAATTGGGCGTTGCAGCCAAATTCAATTGTCCAGTTATAGTCGATTGGACAGCTGGCCCAGGAGAGCTTGTTGACGTGTTTGTAGGAAATCCTCGAGAAGTGGCCTATGTACCGACTATGTCAGTATCCTTAAAACTTGGTGATCGCATGGGATTCGTTAAACGTGTACAAAACATTATCTCAACTGTATTGTTTCGAGCTATCAGATGGTATCTTGATAATAAAATGGAAAACTATTATGTGTGAGTATATGAAATTGATTTTAATAATAATAGTAATAACGTTTTAAGGAATGTACTGATTTTGATATGTATGTACGTAAAGAATATAAATTTTTTAAAGTGCAATGCCGTAACGATTAATGTCTAATGCCTTTCCACGCTATTTACCATATTCGTTATAGGCTTATACTACACAAGCAATAACCGATCTAAATTTTCTTCGTAACAAAAACATTTGACTCTACCATTAATTCCTGATTCTTTGAAAAACCGAAGCGAAACCTTTTTAAAATTTTTCACATACAACTTGCAGGGTAAAGTTTTATTTAACAATTTTTTACGGTTTGGTTGGTTGGCTTAGATGACAGTCCTTATCCTCTGAAAATGATACAACAAGGACGGTTGTGTCGTTTTGATACCACATTAAATATTATACCTCGGATTTATTTCGTTAAACTTCTTAAAATTTTTCAATTCACTTAGCTTGATCTTTGAAAATTTCTAAAGAAAAGAATGTATTACCTAAAAACTTTAGTCTGGCTCTTGCCAATAAGGTTGCTCCGCTGTCTATTTTACCACCATGCCTCAATAGCTGCGATATTATTCATTGAAGGGTATGCCTTAACCCTCAGCATGTTTATAAATTGGCGAGTGAACCTGAACAATTCGTTGTGAGATCTTTACCAGCAGGTTTCTATGGCCTTATGGTCTGGTGGACTATCTTAAGAACTTTTGAAGTCAGATATTAGAATTGGCTGCTTTTTGGAGCAAAAAGAAGTACATAACCAACTGAACAGACGTACAAAAGAGATAAATGAAATTCGATAAACTGAAAAAATCCCTTGTCAGGCCTAACACTTTGCTTTTCGGATAGCCCTTTTGTTAGTTTTAGAGTTTTTTTTTATGTGGTGACCACAGACCGCTTCTGTGACATTTATAAATCTTTTTCTGGTTTCTTCCTGAATTCGGAAGTTATTTATTACAACAAGGAAGCATGTCTTGTCTTAGAATGTTTTGGTAATTTAAAAATTTATGAGCGACTTACATTGGGTTTTACACCATATCTTTAATGTATTGTTACGAAATTCCTGTCTCTTTGACGATAATTTCGTTCTCTTACAATTTTCTGAGTTCGATCACTGGATTGTGTAACAATTAAAAACACACAAACTTATTTAGTTATAAAATAGTTTATTTAAATCACAATAGTTAGTTTTTACACGGTACAATTGTTTATCTCATTAACATTTTTTTTTTTTTTTTTTTTTTTTTTTTTTTTTTTTTTTTTATTGATTCATTTCATAAGAAAACTATTTACAATGTATAAATCTATCACAAATTAATATTAGGTACAAGTTTCCTGATGAAGCTTAAAACATTCTGTTGTCTAAAAGACAAGAGGCGAATGTAGTACATATATAATTCACAAATTAATTTTAATTTGATGGGGAAAACATACATGCCGAAAAGTTTGATTAATACATTAATAAAAATATAAAAAAAAATATATAATAAGTTATTTTATTAAGTGAACTAAAATAAACAATATTCAAGTTATGCTATTACATTAAAAAAATTTTCAATGGTGGAGTAATTTAAAGAAAAAAGCCATTTTTTAACAGAATTTAGGAAAATTGATTTCACTCTTTCGCATCTAATTTCTTTTGGTATCTTGTTAAATAGACGTGGTGCAGTAACAAGGTAAAAACGAGAAAAATGCGTTTTGACAATTGGAGGAATAACTACAAAATTATCAGCGTTTACTCGTAAATTATAATTTTCTTGTAATCTAACAGAATAAAAACCCGATTTTTCAAAAAAAATTTTTAGGACTTTATAACAGTATAAATGTCTCAAAGGGAGGATATTTAGAGATTTAAAAAGATTAAAGCTGGAAGCTCTCCGATTAGCTTTCCACATAATGCGAATCACATGTTTTTGTTTAATAAAAAGGGGTTCAATTTTACTAAAATAAACACCTCCCCAACAGGAAAGTCCATACTGTAGTTTAGATTTAAGTAGTGCGTTATAAACCAATTTTAAAATTGCCTGATCACAGTAAAGACTGAGATGGTATAATTGCCTTACAACTTTATTTGAGTAGTTTTTAAGGTATAGCGTATGGTGGTTCCAACATAGTTTATTGTCTAGAGTGATACCCAAGTATTTAAAATTAGTGACTGTCTCAATTCCAAAACATTTATCGTTGCAATTATCTTTGCCGTTAAAAGTTACACCATGACCAATATCAAATAAGCAGAATTTCGAGCAACTGGGCGAATGATAAACTAAAGGTAGAATATCGCATGTTGTGCCTCTAATATTAAATAACATGAACTTTGTTTTCTTACTAATAAGAAATTTATGCCTCTGAAACCATTTTCTTAACAAATCTAGATCATGGTTCACATCCGTGTAAACATTGAAAATGCTTCTGCTCGAATAGGTTAGGGCAGTATCATCTGCAAAAGCAGTAAGACTTCCTTTAAAAGGTTGAATAAATAATGAATTTACATAGATCAAAAACAGAGTTGGGCCTAAAACGGAACCTTGAGGGACACCTAAATTATTGTACCTCACACTACTAAAACAATTCTTGATTTTAACCATTTGTTTCCTATTATTTAAATACGATGCAAACCAATCATATACGCTGCCTCTAAAACCAGCATTGAAAAGTTTGTTCAGCAATAAAGTATGATCTACCATATCGAACGCTTTAGTGATGTCAATGAATAGGCAAGCCGGAGTATCTGACACATTTAAACTATTATGAATTTCGCTCGTAAGTTTTAAAAGTGCATCTTCAGTAGATTTTCCGTTCCTAAATCCAAACTGACAGTCACTAAAGAAGCTCAATCTATTTAAGAAGGACAACATTCTATATTTCATACCTTTCTCAAAAACTTTCGAGAAGGTGGAAAGAAGTGAAATTGGACGATTCAAATATTAATCTAACACTTTATAGACAACTGTTTTACTTTATTACGGAACACACTGTATTACTTTCAAAATAAACTGTTCTGTTTCATTGTTTTAATTCAACTGTGTCCGAAAACTCAGATGACACCCTCTTATACTACAGGCATCACTTTCTCGAATAATCCACTACCTCCTAGATGGCGTGTAATCTACCATTATCCACAATTTACCAGTACCTTCTGAATGGCGTATCGACGTTGAGCTCGCAACTATCCAGAATGTTGCTATTATGCTCTAGATGGCGTTGTACGACGGCGATAATTTCTCTCGGTTATCGACTTTTATAGTGTACTGCAGCGTCTGTTCGGTTTATTATTTGCCACTAAATGGCGTAAACTAAATATCGCTACACTGCCCTTCGCTTAAACTTGTTCGTCCCGAACAAGAGTCTCTCCGTTTCTAGTATAAGGTGCCAGCTTTTCGATGTGGACTACCTTTAATTTACTTTTGTTCCCGGGGTATTTTTGGATTCGATACACAACATCATTAATCCTTGTGACGATCCGGTAAGGTCCCTCCCAATGAGTCTGTAATTTAGGAGACAAGCCTCGTTTTCGTTGTGGGTTATGTAGCAGCACTAATTGACCTTCTTTGAACCCTTCAGTATTTGCTCGCAGGTCATACCGAGCTTTCATCTTGTCGCTAGCCAATTGAGTACGTCTCCTGATAAGCTCGTGTATATCTGCTAATTCTTCTCTTTTCCGCGACATGTAATCGTCAGCATGAGTCGTTTCTGGGACAACGCTTACTCCGTACTTCAAATCTGCTGGAAGCCTTAAGCCAGTACCAAAAATGGCTTTTGCTGGCGTGACTGTAGTATCGTGTATTGACGACCGATAAGCCATCAGAAACATTGGTAGATGCTCATCCCAATCTTTTTGTCCTTTATCGACAACCTTTTTTAAATGCTCCTCTAGAGTAAGGTTGAACCTTTTAACCATGCCATCGGACTAAGGATGCAAATCTGTGGTACGTGTCTTCTGTATTCCAAGCATGTCACAAACCTCCTGCCCTTGGTCGGAATGCAACTCAAGTGGAGCTCTATATCGGCAAATCCAAATTTTGATGAAAATGTCTGCCACTGTTTTTGCTTCTTGATTGGGAATGGGATATACTTCTGGCCACTTACTGAAGTAATCAATTACCACAAGGATGTATTTATTTCCTGTATTGCTGATTGGAAAAGGTCCCGCTATATCCATGGCTATCCTCTCAAAGGGAGCTCCAACGTTATACTGATGCATTTTTCCCCGAGTTCGTTGCCTTGGTCCTTTAGCAATTGCACATTGGTCACAACGGCGGATCCAGTCAGCAACTGATTCTTGGCATCCTACCCTATAAAACCGTTTCTTTATTTTCTCTGTGGTTTTCGTTATGCCCAGATGTCCACCACTCGATCCATTGTGATAATCATCGATTATTTCCTTAAATTTGGTTCAACAATTATTTTTGACTTAAAAACCTTATCGAACTTGTCCTAGTCGGTTCATTTGGATTTCTTAAGAAGTTTGAGAGTTAACGCAAAGTTTCATATCAAATGTACACTTTTAACTTTTTCCTCAAAGGGCTTAAAAAAATATTTTTTCAGCAAATTTATTTATTATTTATTCTTCAATCAAAAGCTACGGCTAATGATTATCAATTTAAGTTTGTTTCTTTTATATATTTATTTTTTCAATCACTCTAACATAATTAATGTCAAAACATTCCCTCCGTACTGAAAGTGTTATATGAAAATATACGTTTGTTTAATTCTATTCTCACATTAAAGACAACTGTTCCCAGCTGATGGCAAATTTCCAACATACCACGATATGAAGAAGAATGTTTCACTTGTTTTTGTGAATAGTCATTTTAGTGAAGGACCTATAAGACCTTATGTTCCAGCCATGGTTGAAGTTGGTGGCATACAAATTAAAGATAAATCCGATCCATTGCCTAAGGTAAGAACATTTTAAATTGTAATACATTTTAAGCACTACATCCCTCCATTTAATTTATTTTTAGGATATTGCTGAGTTTTTGAACTCTTCTGAGAAAAATGGTGCCATTCTATTTAGCTTGGGTTCAAATCTAAAAGGATCACACATTAAGTCTGAAACACTTGAGAGTATTTATAAAACACTCTCCAGCCTTAAGCAAAATGTAATTTGGAAATGGGAAGAATTGGATAAAACTCCAGGGAATTCAAAAAATATACTTTATAAGAAATGGATGCCACAAGATGATATCTTAGCACATCCAAATTTAAAACTTTTTATTACGCATGCTGGTAAAGGTGGTTTAGCTGAGTCACTGTATCATGGTGTTCCTATGGTGGCCCTACCAGTATTCGCTGATCAAAATACAAATGCAGAAAAGATGGAGGAGTCAGGTTATGGTCGACAAGTAGATATGTTAAAACTAACTGAAACTGATTTCACCAAGGCAATTAAAGAAGTACTGGAAAATCCAATTTATACCAATAATGTGAAAGAGTTTTCGCAACTCTATCGTGACCGTCCGCTTACTGCCAAACAAACGGTGGTCTATTGGACCGAATATGTGATACGTCACCATGGTGCAGCGCATATGCAAAGTCCAAAGGTGCATTTGAACGAGTTCCAAAGTGCAAATTTAGATATACTTTTAATACTTTGCCTAACCATCTATGTGTTATGTAAATTGACTTGTATAGGTTTCAAATTTGTGTGTTCGAAATTTTGCAAGAAGTCGAAACAGGTGAAAGTTAAAAAGCAATAGAATCTATGTTGAACAGTTTTTTGTTACTTTAATCTTAATAATAAAATATACACGGAATTATATATTGCTATTTTGCTATTTTGGCCGTAGTGCGTTGGTTAACATAGTAATAAAATATATTGATGGTATCAGGTGATATCGAATGGCAACACATGAATCGGAAGGTATAAAATGATAGCGAATAGTTCATAAGGTAACAATGCATTTTGGGATTGAACATAAGTGCAGATATTGAGCAAAATTTTGAGGGTTCAAACCCCACCTGAAAATATGACAAAATCATAGTTTTCGACATTAAAGTTTCGTTAACATAGATATAATGGAACCAAATCCTCCCTCCGGCATCGGATATCGTTAGAGTGTATTGAACGTTACTAGATGGCATTGGATGAACTTAAATGGTCTTTCATGACATAAGTCAATAGTTCATGAATGATTTCAGATAGTATGCTATAGAGCAGTGATGGGCACATAGTGGCCCTATCCGCCCTCACCGTTATTCGACGCACAAACAAGCGAAAAAAATTCGCAATATTTCAACGCTATTGAGGCACAGCGTTGACTTGAATTCAAATGAAAACAAAACACAAAGGCATAAGGCATAGTATCAGATGGTAAGAGATGTTTAGGGATTGGGCCAGGTGAAATCGAACTCACGGGTAAGGAAAGTAATGGTTTGATGTCGAAAATTATCACATGGGACAGAAGTTGTTTATTAAGACGGGAAAAGATATGAAATTAATAATTTTGTTCTCACTTTCCGAAAACTTTATTTATACCATTATGTTTTCGAAAGGACAAAAATATATTTTGAAAAAAGTCATGAAAGTGCACAGGATTATCAAGTGACCGTTATAGAATCAAGCCAAGCCCGGAATTTTATGTCAAAGTTTTGACCTCTACGCATCAATTAGTGCAATAACTTTTATTTTCATTAAATGAGCCCTAAATAGATAGAAAAATTTTTATTACTATTAACAGTATTATAGATTTTTAAGTAAATTACACAGCGGAATCAAAGTTCATATAAAAGTTTTTATTAAGTGTTTCTATCGACACGTGCTTAGAACAAAGAATACAAAATGACTGACAATTAAAGAAAAGAAGAATAACAAGTGTTGCCATATATTAATATTACGAAAAGTTCTTTATACTTACGGTGACCATAAATCTAAATTGAAAAAAAAAAAAAAAAAATTGTGTTTGTAGAAACATATTTTTTTACATTTAAAGTAACAAAAATTCAAAAAAAAACAAAACAAATCAAATTTTATTGGTTTTGATTTTAATTAAAAATACTGCCGAACTAAGCAAAAAGGTCGTATCTCAAAAAATTACGTTTCGCAATAATTGATGTTTTGCTTATGTCAATTTATTGAAATACCTTTAAAATTGGGATGGAGAAAATTTTCTTACGAGATTTGTTATACGTTTTAACTAAGACTCCGGCATTTGGAGCATTTTATTAGACAAGCAATTTGTTAAGCTATCCGATGTCGGCAGAATAGTGTAACAAAAATATATGCATCAAATTGGTAATTTTCTGAGGTATAAGTTTTTTTAATAATGTTTTCCAGACTTTGTAAATATTACTTAAGCTCTAAGCAGTTAAGAACATAGTTGCACCTCGTTATCAAAATAGATTTTACAGTCTCAATTTTCATATGGAACTTTTCGTCAGTCCACATATTGATTAAAATAGAAAATACACTTTCGGTGGAGGTATTTGAACCCGGTAAATACAAATTAAATTCTACTATGCTTAAAATATTTTGAAAAGGTAAGGAATTTTTTTTTAAATATTGAAATACTTCAACCCATTTATTCTCGACTAGCTTTCCACCATCTGTACATTCCTTAAGTATCTCACAAGTCACATAACTTTTAACACACGTAAACTCATCAAATAGTTCGCTGTAATTAATTTTAATTCGGCTCCTCTTTCCCATAATATATATATATATTTCTTTCAACCTTATTCGAAGATGGCATTGTACGCAACAGTACCCATTCCATCACTTCAACCTCTTTAAATGCATAATCACACTGATGTAGATAATTTAATGCAATTCTGATAAAAACTTTTGACACAATCTTCAATTTACTTAGGTTTTCAGTTCCTGTTTTTTCTAACTCCGAAATGATTTTCTTGGTCATGAAAGGTAAACAAATTTCATCTCTGCGTTCAGCGAAAAACCAGCAAAATTTGGGTTTAAATCAAATTTGGGTTTTCAGTTCCTGTTTTTTCTAACTCAGAAATTATTTTCTTGATCATGAAAGGTAAACAAATTTCATCTCTGCGTTCAGCGAAAAACCAGCAAAAATTTGGGTTCAAATCCAAACTGACACACTTAGCGTCACGGTAATTACATTGCACAATCAGCTTTTTGATAGAGATTGCTAATTGATACCGATAACAACTTACATATCAATCAGCAAAGGGTTGACGTTAGTAGAAATAGACTTATAATATAGATTAGTAAATAGTAGACTTGCGTGGCGCATGAAAGCAGAACAAAAAACAGAACATTTGCGAAAAAAACAGAACATTTTTGTAATTTTCCATTAAAAAAAAAATACGCAGAACAAGCGCCTTAAAAACAGAACTGTTCTGCTAAAAACAGAACGGATGGTCACCGTTTTTATACTCTAACACCTCCACTTAAAGTGCTTTTAACTTTTAAGAATAATTATTTCTCTTTTAAAGTTTATTAATTGCTACCCCCAAATTAATTGAACAAAAATTATGCTTAGCTGCAGTTAGTCCCTTTGTCAAAACATCAGCTGGCATCTCGCTTGTCATCTGCACTGTACCTTCGTTGACATGACTTCGAATAAAATGATGTCGTACATCTATGTGTTTCGTTCGCTGGTGATATCCAAAGTTATCGATGAGTTTCAGTGCGCTTTGGTTGTCATTATACATTTGAACAGTTTTACATGGTACGCCAATTTCCTCGAAGATTGATTTTAGTATACCTATAGCCTCTTTTGCAGTCCATGATTTAATGTACCTTTGAGGTTTCTCAACACCCTTTTTGCTGCTTTCCAGTGTTCGACGGTATAATTTGAGTTGAACTGGCTCAATGAATTAACTGCGAATGCGATATCAGGACGAGTTTGAACTGAAAAATACATTAATGCGTTGATTAGGCTCTGATACGGATACTGCTTCATTACATAATCATTTATTTCACTTGGCTTTGTGAGCTTCAAATTTACTTCTGTGGGTGTTTGTGCTGGTTTGCAGTCTTCCATACCGAATCATTTCAAAAAGCTTTTTGTATATTCGCTCTGCCCCAGGAATACTTGATGTGTTTTTAAGTTTTGATAAAATTGTATTCCAATACACATATTCGCTCTGCCCATGTCTTTCATTTCAAAATTGCTGGTTAATGCTGTCTTTAATTCACGAATTTTTTGTTTATTATTAGATGCTATTAGCAAATCATCAACGTAGATTGCTACTAGTATCATATTGCTGTTGTTGTTGTCAACAAATAAACATGGATCTTGTTTTGTTGCCTTTAGGCCTGAACTCTTCAATTTTGTAGTTAACTTTAAGTACCGAGATAGACCTGATTGTCTTAAACCGTAAAGTGCTTTTTTTAGTAAGCACACTAGATCTTTACACTTATTTAAAGTTACTAACCATCGCTCTGCAGTTTTACGCAATTGCTCAGTCGCCATTATTTGGTTTAATCGTACTTGCTTCCCAGCCTTAATCTTTTTCAGAATGTCAATCAAATGCTCTGGAACTTCCATATGAACGATTTCTTAAGCTAGCCATTCAAGTACGCTGTCACTACATCCATTTGGTGAATTTCTAAATCGTATTTTGCAAGCCTACAAGCCTATTTCCAATTACTTTACGTGATTTTGGATGTTCTACTACCTCCCATGTGCTGTTTTTAAGTTGAGCTACAAGCTCATCCTCGAGAGCTTTGTACCATAACTCAACAGAACTAGTTTTTAAGGCATCCAGCATTGTTTCTGGATCCTCAGACAAAATCGCCATTTCACATTCTTCAAAAATTTAATTTTCACTAGTTATCGGATGTATCTGACTCACCTTCAGTGTTTTTGTTTCTATGCAGCACTCTGCTGTAAACGTTTTTAGGTCTTCCACGTGAGCCAATGCAAACAATTTTTGGTCGACCTCTGCCACGCTGAACACTCTCACCTCGATCGCCACATATTTCTTCAGCTTCTGTTTCTGATTCTTTTTCATTTTCAGGGTATTTTAATTTTTAGACTTGATTTTTCGCGCACGATTCACGACTACACTCCACGAAAATGTCATTGTTTTCATTATTAAATCCAGTGTTTAAATTGCTATGCAAGAATTAGTAACAGCACCAAAAATTGTGCTATAACTGCGCAGTAATAGTAAACGCAATAAATAGCTATCAGTATAGCTAGCAGTAGCATATACTCAGCTATCGTAGTTAGCAGTCGTGTATTGTAGTCTGCTGCGTTAAATGCGATAGTCGCTGCAATAGTTCACGACGAGCTAGCGCTGTTTGTTGTCGGCTATTGCTATAGTAGTCGTAGCTGTTGCTATCGTAGTCGACTATAGCTTTATTTGTCGTAGCAGTTGTTGTCGTAGCCATTCTACCTGCTATTAGTAGGATGTTCATACATGCATATCTAATGTAAGTGAATTATTCAAATCAAAAAAATGGGGCACTCTTTTTCTGTGCTAGAAATAGTTCACTTACATTAGATATGCATGTATGAACATCCTACTAATAGCAGGTAAGTAGAATGGCTACGACAACAACTGCTACGACAAATAAAGCTATAGTCGACTACGATAGCAACAGCTACGACTACTATAGCAATAGCCGACAACAAACAGCGATAGCTCGTCGTGAACTATTGCAGCGACTATCGTATTTTACGCAGCAGACTATAGTAAACGACTGTCAACTACGATAGCTCGTCGTGAACTATTGCAGCGACTATCGTATTTAACGCAGCAGACTACAATAAACGACTGCCAACTACGATAGCTCTTCGTGAACTATTGCAGCGACTATTGTATTTAACGCAGCAGATAGCAATGGCTGACTATCAATAGCAATAGCTTTTTAGCAATTTGGAACGCTGATTAAATCCATTTTTATCGATAAAAATTACGACTTTTTATTACTTTTCGTTTTTCCAGAGACCATAATCGACACGCTCTAGGTTTATTAGAGTAACCGACAAATATATAAGGTTCAGATTTCGAGTCAAATTTGCCTCTTTTATTGTTTTTGTCTAAAACATATGCTTTTGTACCTGTGGGCGTTTTATTTGACCATACTTTATGTGGCACTTCACCGCTTAACGCTTTGGTTGGACACCGATTTCGAATATAACACGCCGTGTTGATTGCTGCAGCCCAAAAAGCCTTTGGAGCATTGGATAGTTGTAACATGCACTTGGCCATTTCGACCAATGTTCTATTTTTGCGCTCAGCTATCCCATTTTGTTCGGGAGTATGAGGAGCTGTTAAACGCCTTTTAATACCGCACTTTTTTAGATAAGCACTAAATTCACTGTTCACGTATTCTGTGCCATTATCGGTTTGAAATTTTTTTATTCGTTTACCAGTAAAATTTTCGGCAGTACATTTGTATTGCTTAAATGCACTGAAAACCTCAGATTTTTTCTTCAAAAAAAAAAAAATTCACAAAAACGCGATTTATCGTCTATAAAAGTTACAAAATAATAAGCTCCACCATTCGATACATTTCGCATCGGCCCACTCACGTCATTATGCACGATTTCTAACACTACATTTGTTCTGCATTCATTTCCTTTTGGAAAACTCAAACGCGTTTGTTTTTCGCTGATACAAATTTCACAGACAGACAATTTTTGACCAGGCTTTGTTTTTTGATAAGTCTTTCAAGTCTTTTTCATTTAAAGGACCCATCTTTTGGTGCCAAATATCAATTTCACTTATTGAAGCAGCACTTGCACTTTGCTGAGTTTCATTAACAAAATATAAATTCCCTGATCTTTGCGCACGACAAATACTTTGACTTTTTTCGTTAATCACAATTGCTCCAGTACGACAAAAACCCACTTCATAGCCTTTGTCAACAATTTTTGACACTGACAATAGATTTGTACGCAAATCTTCAACATACATGACGTCATTTAAGTCAATTTTATCTTCACTACCGTTTACATTTATGTGCATTTGCATTTTACCGACACCTCGAATTTTCGTATTGTTTTTATTTCCTAAATTCAAAACTTCTTCAGTTTCTTTTAAATTTTCTTTATCAGCACTCATATGAGACTACACCAGAATTGTATTAAAATTCAATACTGTCTAGATATTAAAATTCATTTTTAACCCTCCGTTGGGCAGACATTTGGATAGTCACATTCGTACCCAATGGGTCTGGCTGGACCCCTATATGTTTTCATGTAATCACATGTAAATATTGCGTTTTTGGTCATGCGCTTGAACGTATATACTCACCAGCCAGGTAAATATTTTCGGATTCTCTATTTTAGCACTTGTTCTGGAATATATTTTCTTATCTGTACTGGTAAAAATACTGAAAAAAATGATTATGAGCTCAAAAAAAAAAACTTTTTGTTTTTCTATGCATTTTTACATTTTATTTTTGAATATGTCATTCTTATAACTGAGTTTTAATATGAAATATGATAAAAACTATCATCTTCCATAGCGATTCGTTTGAGAGATGATTATGAATGAAATATTTGGAGTGAAAACATTTTTTGAACACTTCAATTGGAATGGAATTTTATTCCTTGGCTGGACCCATTGGGTACGAATGTGATGTATACACCAAAAAGTGCTCGTAGTTATCCCTTCTTTGGTTTTTTTCTCCTAACTTTTTTATAGTAGATAGCTAATAAAATTTTAGGAAGGTACACGAGATTTCAAGTCGCTGGCTCAATTAGAAATATACTTAAGTTACAAATAAAATCGAAAAAGGCCTGGCCAGACCCTTCTGACCAACGGAGGGTTAATACAAATTTGTATTAAAATTTAATACTCGTTTTTATTAAAATTTAAAAAAAAAAATTTGTCGTATCCACTGGGATTCGAACCTGGTTCCCTTTCAATATAAGGGTTGCATGAACATTTTAACGACATCAGCCAACGTAGTATCATATTTGCGTTGGCTAAATGTAATACTCGCGATAGCATCAAATTGATTCCAAATGTTATAAAATATCGTTTTAATGTTTGAACTGTATTAGAATTTAATACAAAATGTATTACAAAATTTTGTAATATATTCAAAAGTATTAAATTTAATCAAAATTGTATTAAAAATCTTTGTAATACTTCGCTTGTATTAAAATTTATTCCATGATTTCTAACCGTGTAGGCACTAACAGCAGAAAAAGATACCATTCGTACTTCCAAAATCTATTTTCGGCCATTTTGCTCCAATTTGTGGCAGAAATTTTTTGCCTTTAACTGAGTCCAAATCACCACCGGAGATACCTTTTCCCTCACTCCATTTAAAGTCCATTCTCACTTTTGAACTGAAAGCGATTCTGTGTTATTCAAAATGATTTCAAAAGCAAAAATGCAGTTAGGACACTTGCACTCAGAGATTTTATTCTGAAAGCTGCAGTTTGGACATAACGTATACAAAGATCTTTGGAACGGGGAGAGGTAGCGGAATTTGGATAGCACCAAACGAAAGAATGTATTTTCTTAAGTATGTTGGCATATTAAAAAAATGTAGCCAAAAAGTGAGTAAGGGCACTAATACTCTGAGGGGATGATATAAAGATGACATTAAAATGTTCAGGCACGTGAACGTATCACGGTTTGGTGATACTTTTTCACTTCAGTCTGGCTTGAAAATCTTTGAAGTTTGGTGTTCGAAGTATAACTTACATCTAAATCCTGATAAACTATGATTTTTACTAGGAAGAAAAATATTGTAAAGTTCGATATTGTAGAGTTTTCTTAAAAATAAGAAAATTGTCGTGTTTTAAATTGGATAGACTCTTTAAACCTTCCTTCTTATGACGATCGTTTGAAGTTATTTCATATGCAGTCTTTGAGCTCCCGTAGAAATATTGCGGGTATACTTTATCTGCATTAAAACATGGTCTGAGTGAATGTGCTGAAAAAGAGTGAACAAGTTTAACAATTTCAATAGCTGAAGCCACCAAATCAGACCTACATTGAACTTAAATCTTTGCAATGATAACCAAATAAAGTGTATGAAAGATATGGTCAGCAATACATTACAAGGCATTTTTTTTATTTAAGCAAAATTGTTCCTCGCCTATTCATTGAAGTCGAATGATAAGGTATCTTAACTTCGTATCGTATTTATACTTCTCTTCATGTCACTAAAAATCTCAAAAAATCGTAGACCCGGCCGCTCGCTCAGTTGTGTAGCATTAGTTGAATTCCTACAATCGAGCATACAACATGTGGTGCTGGTCGTTCGCGAAAATTTGCGCTTTGCTATGCGCCTTGCTGTTTTGTGTGACCCAGCATATGCCCTCAACCGAGGCGGCAAATATACTGGGTATTTTTACAAGTCATAGTCCATCACATCTGATCATACATATGTCCGTGGCACGAGCCCTAGCTGAAAAGGGGCATAATGTTACAGTGGTTTGTTCTTCCAAGCCTAAGGTGACACACAAAAGCATCAATATCATAATGGTACCACCAACTGAAGAGGAAGAGAAAACATTTTTCAACCAAATGGGTGTAATGGCTAGTCAGAAAAATACTATTCTCACAACAATTGTAAATGTGTTGGGTAATTTCGCCGTTATGTTAACTATGCAATTTGATATACTAAAAGATAAACGATTTACTGTACTTTATGAGAATCCTGATACAAAATTCGATTTGGTTATAATGGGTTATTTTATGAACGATTTTCAATTGGGCGTTGCAGCCAAATTCAATTGTCCAGTTATAGTCGCTTGGTCAGGTCCCCCAGGAGAGTTTATTGATATGTATGTAGGAAATCCTCGAGAAGTGGCCTATGTTCCGACTATGGCAGTATCCTTAAAAGTTGGTGATCGCATGGGATTCGTTAAACGTGTACAAAATATTATCTCAACTGTATTGTTCCGAGCTATCAGAGGCTATCTTGATTATAAAATGGAAAACTATTATGTGTGAGTACATAAAATTTATTTTAATTTAATTGATTTGTAAAATTATAAACTTAATTTATATCCATAATATTGGTTTTTAAAACCTTTGGTATTCACGCTATCATGGCCACTCGAAAAAACCTTTCTGAAGAATATGCTGGTTTTGATATGTACGTATAAGAAATCAATTTTTTTAAAGTGCAATGCCGTAACTGATTAATGTCTAATGTCTTTCCACGCTATAAACCTTATTCTTATTAGGCTTATACACGGTTAGAAATCTTAGAATAAATTTTAATACAAGCGAAGTATTACAAAGATTTTTAATACAATTTTGATTAAATCTAATACTTTTGAATATATTAGAAAATTTTGTAATACATTTTGTGTTAAATTCTAATACAGTTGAAACATTAAAACGATATTTTATAACATTTGAAATCAATTTGATGCTATCGCAAGTATTACATTAAGCAAACGTAAATATAATACTACGTTGGCTGATGTCGTTAAAATGTTCATGTAACCCTTGTATTGAAAGGGAACCAGGTTCGAGTCCCAGTGGATACGACATATTTTTTTTTTAAATTTTAATAAAAACGAGTATTAAATTTTAATACAAATTTGTATTAAAAATGAATTTTAATATCTAGACAGTATTGAATTTTATTACAATTCTGGTGTAGTCATATATGTAAGCCCAAAAGTATTAAAATTTATTCCAAAATTTCTAACCGTGTACTATGCAGAAAATAACCAATCTACATAAATTATGTTCGTAACAACATTATACTCTACCATAAGATCGATCCTGGTTCTTTGAAAAACTTTGTTGCGCCACTGTCTATTTTACCACCATGTTCCGATAGCTACGACAATGTTCATTGAAGAGTAGCTCTCAGCATGTTTACAGACTGCCTTTCAACGAAATGACCCTGAACATTTCGTTATGGGATCTATTTACAAGAAAAAATATTTTTTCAGCAAATTTGATATTAAAAACTACATAATAATTATCAATTTAAATTGGCTTCTTTTATTTATAATTTTTTTTTTCAACCTCTCAAACATAATTAAAGTCAAAAACATTCATTCTGAAGGTGTTACATGAAAATATTCGTATGTTTAATTCTATTCTCACATTAAAGACAACTGTTCCCAGCTGATGGCAAATTTCCAACATACCACGATATGAAGAAGAATGTTTCACTTGTTTTTGTGAATAGTCATTTTAGTGAAGGACCTATAAGACCTAATGTTCCAGGAATGGTTGAAATTGGTGGTATACAAATTAAAGATAAGCCCGATCCATTGCCAAAAGTAAGAACTTTTTAAAATCTTTGCCACTACATCCTTCTATTTAATTTATTTTTTAGGATATTGCTGATTTTTTGAACTCTTCTGAGAAAAATGGTGCCATTCTATTTAGCTTGGGCTCAAATCTAAAAGGTTCACATATTAAGTCCGAAATAGTTGAGAGTATTTATAAAACACTTTCCAGCCTTAAACAAAATGTAATCTGGAAATGGGAAGAATTGGATAAGACTCCAGGAAATTCAAAAAATATACTTTATAAGAAATGGATGCCACAAGATGATATCTTAGCACATCCAAATTTAAAACTTTTTATTACGCATGCTGGTAAAGGTGGTTTAGCTGAGTCACTGTATCATGGTGTTCCTATGGTGGCCCTACCAGTATTCGCTGATCAAAATACAAATGCAGATAAAATGGAAGAGTCAGGTTATGGTCTGCAACTAGATATGCTAAAGCTTACTGAAACTGCTTTCACTAATGCAATTAATAAAGTTTTGGGAGATTCAACGTATGCTAATAATGTGAAAGAGTTTTCGCAACTCTATCGTGATCGTCCGCTCACTGCCAAACAAACTGTGGTCTATTGGTCCGAATATGTGATACGTCATCATGGTGCAGCGCATATGCAAAGTCCAAAAGTGCATTTGAACGAGTTCCAAAGTGCAAATTTGGATATTATTTTACTTTTTTGTCTAGTTTTATACATTTTATGGAGATTGGCAAAGTTAACTTTAAGATTTGTATGTGCGAGAGTTTGTAAAAAATCGCATGAGAAAAAAGTTAAAACGCAATAAATTTGCTAAACCATTTTTAGTAGTTGATATTGTAAGCAATTCGAAAAAATCAATAAAATTTTAGTTCTTTAAGAAAGTAGACGAATTTTTATCATGTTTTATTTTTAATTTCGAAAATAGATGTGTTATTACTTATGAATAATCAAACGTTAGCTGATATAATAGTTTTAGTTCTGGAAGGATATGGTAACTAATTGATTTATATTTTGAAACGCGAACAATTAAATCGCATATAATGAATCGCATATAAAGAACTGTCGTAAAAAAAGGAATTTTCATCAAATCGGTGGCATCGCCACGCATTAAAAACAGCATCTCCAGAAAAGGTTAGTATAAATTTGGAGCATATTTCACCAAAAAGTTGTTCAAATCAAAATGAAAATCACCTTCCATGGGTAACGTTCGGGTTGGACTTAAGTCTGTTTCTCGAAATTTGGTTTATTTCCTTCAAGTCACGAGAAAATTTTGAAAATTTTTAATATATGAAAAATTGATGCACCAATTGAAAGTGGAGCCCCTGAGTTAAATTTTTGGCTCAGGGACATTACTGGCTTTGTTCAAAATTGATTTTTGTCCTTTCTCAAGCGAATGGTAAAAATAAAAAACTTAAAACAAAAGAAAACAAATTTTGTTCCATGTCGTAGTTTTCGACATCAAACTATAAATTTATTTACCGCTTCGTCAGCTCATCCCATAGCATTAGATTTCACCTGACGCAATTGATAGTCATCTCTTACCATCTAATACCACCATCACTTTATACTTACCGATATTTTCGATATTATTCCATTAAATTTCCATAACCCTCTCATACTATCTTAAATCATTCGATATTATGAACTTATACCATGCGGGGCCACTTAATTCCATCCAATGATATCTAGCAACGTTCAATACCCTCTAACAATATCCAAGGACTTTGTCATACTTTTTGGTGAGGTTTGAACCCTCAAAATCTTGCACTGTATCTGTACCTATGTAGGTAACAAAGAATATTAGGATTGAACGCTAAAATGCATTGTTACCTTATGAACTATTCGCTATCGTTTTATACCTTCCGATTCATGTGTTGCCATAGGATATCACCCGATACCATAAATACATAGGATTACTATGTTAACCAACGCACTACGGCCACCATATGGTGAATATTTTATTATTAAAATTAAAGTAATAAAAAATTTTCAACATAGATTCTATTGCTTTTTAACTTTCACCTGTTTCTACCTCTTGTAAAATTTCGAACATAAAAATTTGAAACCTAAACAAGTCAATTTACATAACACATAGATGGTTAGGCAAAGTACTAAAATTATATCTAAATTTGCACTTTGAAACTCGTTCAAATGAACCTTTGGACTCTGCATATGCGCTGCACCATGATGACGTATCACATATTCGGTCCAATAGACCACAGTTTGTTTGGCAGTGAGCGGACGATCACGATAGAGTTGCGAAAACTCTTTCACATTATTAGCATACGTTGAATCTCCCAAAACTTTATTAATTGCATTAGTGAAAGCAGTTTCAGTAAGCTTTAGCATATCTAGTTGCAGACCATAACCTGACTCTTCCATTTGATCTGCATTTGAATTTTGATCAGCGAATACTGGTAGGGCCACCATAGGAACACCATGATACAGTGACTCAGCCATACCACCTTTACCAGCATGTGTAATGAAAAGTTTCAAATTTGGATGTGCTAAGATATCATCTTGTGGCATCCATTTCTTATAAAGTATATTTTTTGAATTTCCTGGAGTCTTATCCAATTCTTCCCATTTCCAGATTACATTTTGCTTAAGGCTTGAAAGTGTTTTATAAATACTCTCAACTGTTTCGGACTTAATATGTGATCCTTTTAGATTTGAACCCAAGCTAAAAAGAATTGCACCATTTTTCTCAGAAGAGTTCAAAAAATCAGCAATATCCTAAACAAAAAATTAAATGGAGAGATATAGTGGTAAAAGTTTATTAGAATTTAAAAAGTTCTTACCTTTGGCAATGGATCGGGCTTATCCTTAATTTGTATACCACCAATTTCAGCCATGGCTGGAACATAAGGCCTTATAGGACCATCACTGAAATGGTTATTTATAAATACAAGTGAAACATTTTTCTTCATATCTTGGTACGTTGGAAATTGGCCATCAGCTGGGAAAAGTTGTCTATGGGGTAGAAAATTAAATAAATTAAACTTTATGGAATAGTGCGAGAAAGACAGTCAAACCCATCTCGGATGACGTCAGCACAAAGGCTTATGATTGTATAGTTTTTCTCTTTTGTAATGTTTTTAAATATATACTTATGTAAACATCCAGAATAATGTGAGGGTACTGGATCATGAAACTGCGGAGGCCAAAGAGCACAACGAATAAAAACTTTTTGAAAGCGTTCCATACGATTCATATCAAACGCGTGATAAGGCCATCAAATAAAAGACGCTTTTTCTATTTCGGACAAATTAAGTGCAAAGGAATTTAAGGGAGTATAAATCAGAGAACTCAGCACTGTTTCGTCTGATAAAAGCTAGCATGACATATTCCTTAAATGGTATAGTTAATGTGGCTTGAAATAGTACTTTGGGAAAAAGAAATATCACTGACAAATAATACAAAGTGCAGGTCCCAGAATACTACCTTGTGGTATATCCAACAAAAAAATTAGGCTATACACTAACCACACACCTGCGATCACTAAAGTAGGATTCCAGAAAAACGTAATAGCTCGAGGTTCACCCGATAACGCTATTAGTTTTTAATTTCGAACCGTATATTTAAGTATTCTCTCACCCCACCCCCTTCCTAGGTTACCGTCGTTACTCGACACCTGAGTTTCATATGTTTTTCCGGCCCTAACACCCGTTCTTTGTTAATATTTGTGCATATCGCTAGCCCAGAGTATATGAAAACTTTTTCATTTTGGTATATAAGTGAATGATAAATCACTTTTACTTACTTATAATATTTTTCCATTTTATAATCCAGTACGCATCTGACCAACTTCATGAATGAAGCTCCGAAAATATTTTGTACACGTTTTATGAAACCCATGCGATCGCCAACTTTCAATGACACCTGCATAGTTGGCACATAAGCGACTTCTCGAGGATTTCCCACATACAAATCAATAAGTTCATTTGATGGACCTGTCCAGTCTACTATTACTGGACATTTAAATTTGCCCGCCACACCCAGTTGAAAGTCATTCATGAAGAAACCCATTATAACCAAATCAAATTTCGTATCAGGATTATCGTACAGTGCAGTAAACCTTTCATTCTGTAATATATCCATCTGCGTTTTTAATATACGATCGAGATTATCAACTAAATTTGCAACCGATGTGAATATGTTATTTTTTTTATTGGCCAATTTAGCCATTTGATTGGAAAATGCCTTCTGTTGCTCTTCACTAGGTGGTATGAAAATCACATTAATGCTTTTGTGTGTTACTGTTGGCTTCGATGAGCAAACCACTGTTACGTTATGTCCATTTTCGGCAAGGGCACGTGCTATTGACATATGCACTATCAGATGCGATGGACTCTGACTTGTGAAAAGTCCCAGTATATTTGCCGCCTCAGATGAAGGTGCTTGCCGAATCACAAGAAACAATAATACGCAGAGTACAGCGCAAATTTTCGCAAGCGGCCGAGACATGTTGTATGTTCGATATTTATTAATCCACTGAAATAACTCGACTGAGTTTCGTATTGTTAAAGGCTCTATTATTTGTTGTCAGTGGCATATAATCGTATGTACACGATAACTTGAAGTTTCTTATCACTTCCATTCAGCAAGCCATGAAGCCACTTTGCATGTAAGAGAAACACAGATATTGAACGTACTACTTAACCATCTCTTCTGCCCGGCTGTTATCATTTAATCAATTCAAGTTTAATGTAAAAATTGATTACCTACTAATCTTGGACGTGTGAAACCAAATCGATTGGAATAACCACTTTACAATGACTTAGCAAGAAATAGAGATGTACTTGACTGTCCATTATTTTCTAAATTTCTTCAAAATAACAGATTGATATTTGTGTTTTCCTTAAACGCTATATAGCGTGTCAACGATATTCTAAAGTTACCCATGTGACTTACAGTTTTATTTTTGTACTCCCCATTTTGTCATACCGTTGAAGGAGGCATGGTATATTCTTGATCAGCGTTACCTCATGTGTCGATGTAGCCATGACCATATGTCTGTCTATCTGCCTGTCCGTATATCTGTTTGACCGTCTTCCGGTGTATAGCGCGATTGCGGGAAATGAGAAATGAAATTTAATACATTGATTACACTGGCAGACAAACCTCAGTATCTGAAACCCTTTCCGATAGTTTTCGATACGCTGAATTTGAATCCGACGTCAAGATTTCTCTGATGGTTTCGGTTTTCGAGATATTCTAACTTAAAAGTGCGAATATCACAGTTTTTCCAGGTATTTGAGGTTATAGTTATTACATCGAAATGTAATTTTTATTTATGAAACCATTAAATGTGTCCAAAATAACTACTTATTTTCTTCAAAATACACTTTGAATTATAACGATATCTCTTTTTTTTCAAATAGACATAGGCTGAGATATCTGTAATAATGAGCATGAAAAATGTACTTCATGTCGTGTTTTTCCGTGCCTCCTCGCGCCTCTAGTTTTTTGGGGCTTTTGTGGTTAGACCCGGGCCTGCACGAAGCCCGCGTGAAACTTGATTTCTTGGCCCGAGCTTAGAGTTTTATTTGATATATTACAAAGTAGACAACCAAATCGTTTCAAAATTTTATAAAGATCCGAGCTCTCTAAACATATTTTTCGCAACTTTATTTGAGCGCGCCTTCCCACTCTCCAGCTCTATGAAAAAACTTTAAACGCATTTCTTTCGAAATCACTTTTTTAATACGGTGCCGATCTTTTCTCCGAAACAACTGAGCCTATTTTTATGAAATTTTAACCACATGTTTGTCACATGTATGGGAATCGCATGAGTCAAAAATAAGACAAAATATTGATTTATTCCATTTCTTTTTAGCCGAAAAATTACCCAAAATATCGCCATTTTGTCATTTTTGCATAAAATATAATAATCCTAGTTCAGACTATAGCCACTATCATAATGAATCTAAATTGTTTTGGTTTTTGTGCTTCAGACGATTCCTTGCTGAAAATCACTGGCTCCGTTGACAAATGTTTCGGCTATTACCAGGTCATATTGTTTCATTTGTTGTCTTTGTCATATTTGTTTATAAAGCATTAAGCGATTTGTGTAAGTTCACATGAATATGGGTTTCTCCAAAATATTTAAGATATTCATAATATTTTCAGACATTATGATACGTTAGCATACCTTGTGAATTACCTTATTATAATATGCATTTTATGTAGTAGAAAATATTAATAATTTCCCATGTACATACATACGTACTGTAATAATAAAATGGACACAACCACTTAGGCATATAAGTATGTATGTAACTATCTACTTTTTAACTCAATAATTAAAATAACAATCTGAAAACACTATCATCTGCATGCAATATATCTCAAAGCTACTATCTTTGACATGTTTAATCGCTTTACCATTATCGGTTCTTCGTTTGAATTTCACAACATTTTATTGAAATTGGTTATGGCTTTGGTAATATTCAAATAGCTTATCAAATAAGCGAATCATTTTATTTGCAGTGCCTTTTGTAATCGTCTGAAACTAAGAGACTGTAATAGTTTCACCATAAAAAGATTTTTGAAAAACCTTTCTAGTTTTTGGCATACAAAAAGAAATTTCTTAAAATGAGTTAATTTAAGGTCAAAAATTACACTGTGTGCAGTGAAATTCGAGAAACATTGACTGATGTCAATTCACGGTAATTTGGGGTCACTATGGCAAGCCTAGCGAGATAACAACAAATTAACTAGTAATTGACACGGTTACAAACGCTGTTCATGACTATTTATTTCAAGCCTGAAAGATATGATATCTGAGGCAAAGTTGTTCCCCATGAAAAAACAATAATTTGATCTATTTACAGTACCCCTCCAGTATCACTTCTTAATCCTCCAATTTTCTGTAAACGTAGTTATCTCGAAATTTTAATTCAGGCGTCTTGCAGGTAAGTGCAAATTGCCAAAACGAGAGATTAAGCGACCGGGAAACGCTTGCTCAACAATGCCTTCTGTCTCTTGTGCGGTTGCACCTTCTTGTTCGAACCACATGCTTTCCAAACCCAATTCGTCGATTCGTGGTAGCAAGAAGTATGTTAGTTGATCATAATTTTGTCAGTAGTGACAGTGTAGCGATTCATGGATTTGTTTATTATACGTATATCCTGCTTCATTTGTTTCGCAAAGTCTAAAATCGCGATGACACAAGGCGCCATTTGCAAAAATGAGGACAGGGGTGTTATCTTTTTCGCCATCTGTATTTCATTTCGTATTTTTGTGTGAAGAAATTTCGGGAATATATATATTTAAAAATGAAATATTTACGAACATATCGCCTCCCTCCAATGATAAACATACCATATTCGAGTTTACATTAAAAAGGTAATGCTTTTGGCTACGTTAACAGTAAAAGAGCGCTTAAGTTCTAAATTTCTAAATGGATATCTCTTCCACCTCGCTACGTGTTGCCTAGTTAATCTAAGCGCACCCACAAAACGTTCTCAATTTACTTAAATAGCTCTCGGTATAGTGCTTTGAAGCTTTTGCTTGTATCGGAGTTGCCACGCCCTGTTCTTGAAACTTGATATATGTATCTTTCTTTAAAAATAATCCAAACTATTTTCAGTATTTAAAGATTTTATTTTACTAAATACAACCTACCAAGAGGGAAAAACCTACTAATTTGGTGGAAAATGACCAAAAATAGCAACCTGCGTGAGAGTCTTCTCTTTAAAATTAAGTCATAAAATTATGGGCATGTTTACGAAAACTGAACAAAGTTATAAATTTTCTGTAAATAGTCGCGTGAATTTCAATGCGAGTTTGCATGTAATATGGAAATAATGTGTTGCATACTTTTAGGGTCAAAAAAAAAAATGTTAATAAAAATTATAGCAACAAATTGTTAGCATTATTTATTGGCTCTAAATCGAAAAAAGTGCTTAAAGAAATGAGAAAGACAAAGGCACACACGGAGAAAAATTAATGTTTACGTAATCTTTCGTAACTTTTACAAGTCAGTTTTTTCTGCCATTTATTAAATTGAGTGAGTAGCTTATAAATTGCAGTCAAAATGTGAATTTTTTAATTTTACATTCGCCTAATCGAAATTTGCCAATTTTTTTCCCAGAGCTTGTCCAAGTTATTCTTTGTATTTGTGATAAATTTGGTTACACTACGTCAAAAACTCCGATATCGACCATTTTCAATCTCAAGAAGCTTGTTAGAAGTTACAGCCTGTGTGCTTCATTAAATTATCTTCTACGGTTTTCCCGCAATTGTGATTTCCACAGATGGACAGACACACAGTCAGACAGATGGATATAGTTCAATCGACTCAGGTGACGACGCTGATCAAGAACATACATACGTATATACTTCACTATACCTTCCATGCCCCTTTTATACGTTACAAACGGAATAACATGGTGAATGACCAGTGACCATCCATCCATTTATTTTAAGGACACTTCTTCCTTTGTGCATTTGGTCATGCAACTACAATATTCTTTTAATAAAGGAAGGGGATTTGTGCTGCCTTTTTAAAACTCTTTTTTATTTTCAATAAATTAAGTAAAATCCAAGCCTTAAGTACTTGTAAAATACTTTACTCTCCCACTTGGTATGTATTTCTAATTTATTACCTCAGTTTTTAATTAATGCAAAGCAAAAATATGAATACTCCATTATTTTTATTTGAAAAACATGTGCAACATAACTCTTACCACTATGGTCTCCTTGATTTTGCATTACATTGCGGTATCCTGTACCTCCTCTTTCGGACATTTTACGGTATTAAGTTGCTGATAAAAGTTTAGTTATTAATAAAAGCTTTCAAACGATATGCATTTCATTAGTATTAAAAACACATTTTAGTGTTACTAATGATAAGGTACCTTTAAGCGACGTAGTGTGGGAACCCATTTCAATTTTAGTCCCGAAAGTATAAAGCGTATGTCAATGACTTCTTGATAAAAAAAAGGACTTTAGAATTGACTCTGAAAACTAACTACTTCGTGCGTTCCTGGGTAGCATACATCTAGTGAGCCATTTACGATTACATCCCAAAATTATTTTCAATGGTAATTTTGCATGAATAAAATAAGTTATATCATTTCTTTTTTGTTCGTTCCTTAAAATTTTGATTGGATATGATTAACAGACAGACAAAATAAGATTAAATTGAATGAGATCAACGAACAACTGTCTCGTAAGCCCGGTTTGTCAATTATTTTACTGTCGTTTTCATGGGATTACAGATTATGGACAAGAACTTCCTTCCGTACTCCTGTACAAAAGTTAGAAAAAAAATAGTAAAATAACTTAACAGTTTTAGCGTCAATTTAATTATTTATGAATACATTTGTACATACTATATCTACTTATTTACTTATAACTTTTTCTAATCTTAATTCAAAGTCCCCTTAGCCCAAACTTAGATTTATTTGCGTTTACTGCTTCCTGGTGGAATAAGATTTGGTTCAGTACGCATCAGTTGCTTATTTTGTCCAATAATATGCTGCAAGTGATTACATTCACGTAATTCAAGCTTAAACTCTTGTAATGTCTGTAAAAGTTCTGGATACAGTTGCGGCAAAACTCCATGATCTAATGTGGGAAACAAATGATGCAGCGCATGCTCGCCAAAATGTGTCAAAACCATAAATTGAGAGCCCTTAATGTCACCACGATCGATAATGGTATCAATTTGAAATATACCCCAGTCACGATCCACACGATTTGCATCACCATCATGGTGTATTTCAGGATCATGATGTGCAGCACTAAGCCCAATAAGGCTAAATAAAAAACTACTCAGCGCTAGGATGAAGAGCCATTGACGCAGCGTAGCAAAAATACCAAACTCTGTGACAGTTAACATCAAAGTGGGCAAAATGAAGCCGATAACATCATGCCAATAGAGCACATTCGGGTGCTTAAATGAATTCACAATTCTTTATAATAAAAGAGATCTTGTTAATTAAAATTAAAATGCTCACACACACATAAATATACTTTACCTTGTTATAAAATGCACAAGATATACAGACACATATACAATCGGCTGTAAAAATACCATAGATACCAAACGCCTCAGCTTCGAAGAGAAATGCACATTAGGAAAATAACAAAGGAATGGCTCGAACATTGACATTTCCAAGTCATGAAATGAATTCGGGTACACATGATGTGAGAGAGCATGGGAAACACGCCAAGAGTTAAAGTTCATCAAAGTAAAATTAAAAGCGTACATCTGCCAGTTGTCTCGCTTGTGGAAATAGTTATGTGAAGCGATTGCCAGCCAACATAATGCCAAGGCAGCAAGCATTTCAAACAAAGCTGAGCCAGTCATGGCGCTTGCCATTGCCAAAGTTAAAGTTGCTGCTAATAAGCCAAAATGTATTAGCTGCAAAAGAAAGAATAAAATTCTTCATATTTATTCATTTTTAATAAGCACACACAAACTTACATCTGTTCGTCTTTTGGGACTATAATCGATTTTCACCAATCTCTGACGTACACGTCTCTTTAGGGTCTTATAGAAGCCATGCTCATGCATAGTCAAAGTATAATTTCTTGGTTCTGCTGCCTTGCGCACTTTATATTTCTCAATTAATTTCTCAGGCAGTGTACTTATGTGATGTGACTCAAATGGCTCTGTAATATCGGTTCCCTTAGTTTGTTCTAACCAAAATGACCCGCCAGGATGTTGTTTGACAAAATCAGTAAAATCGTACAGAGTATCGTAGATACGCCAAAGTCCTTCGGCTTCATCATCTTTTTGTTTGCCTTTGAACCATCTTGAAAATGAAAACAGATTATTTGTAAGTACTTAATACAGTATTTAATATATATGCATATGATGTAATATAATACGAGTAGTGTATGAAACTACAGTTTAAACCTATTTTTGTTGGAAAATGGTAACTATGAAATTGAGAATGGGAGATTTCTAGCTCAAATAAGGCTCAGGTTGGGAGCAAACAAAATCCAAAAGCTAATGAGAGGCCGCACAGTGGACGAAAAAAAAAGAAAGAAATAATGACTACATCTGATTCACACCCTGGAAATGCGAACTCATTGCCCTTTTACGTATATTTTTTACTATTCGCCTGGGAATCAAATTTTGATGCCTATATGTTATAGTACACGCTTAATCTTCATAACAGAACTTTTCTCTATTAAGGCTAGTACCAGGAAACTGTTTACTCAAATTCCAAAAATGAATGAGCTCTGGTAGCAACTCTAGGAGAACTTGTTTTTTTTTTTTTTTTTTGAAGTGAAATTTGTTAAGCGGGGCTTTGATTTTGAAATTAGTGTAATAAAACGCAAAACGCGGCACTGTTTTTTTTTTTGCCGTGTTGTCACTTAGTATATTTTTTCCTCGATTTACGGGAATAAGAATTGCTACAGCATTAAATGATACATCAAATTAAAGTACTCATTGAGCAGAGTGCTCGAAAACTATCAGCTTCGAAATCGGTAAACCAAAAGCTGAGATATAAGCGTGGAAAAATTTCCTATTTTTGCAAGTATTGCACTGATTAACTACCAAAGCCTTGCCATAGCGAGGAGAAACAAATCTACTACTCTCTTTCATTGTAATTTGTTATTGGTTTTGATATTTTAATAACAATAACGCTTCAAAGTCGTTGTCATGGCAGGAATAAAAGATTGAAATTAAAAAGTATTAATTTCATTTCAAGAAATTGAAATTCGAAATATTCTTTTTAAATTTCTTAGGTAAAGGAAGATTATTTTGTCGATTGCAGGATCAAAATTTGGAGAGATTGTGATAAGAAGTTTGAATTTGAATTGACTTTGAATTTGAAAAAAATTGGCCGTTGTAAAGTTCTAGTACTTACGTATGTACTTATACTAAGTATCAATGAAAAATGGATCTTTGATATGACCAAGTTCCAACCCCGACCAATTTTTTTTTTTTATCAATGGAAAAACGCTATAAATTAACTATCGAAATATTTTGTTTACATCAATCGATGGTGAGTCAAAATCAAATTATGACAATGATTACAAACAGTATAATTTATGTCTCTACATAAAGTTTTCTGGAGGGGTATACAATATCCAAATTTAAATCACATTGAGATGTGGATTAAAAGTACAATATTTTTATTGTACATATCAAATGATAATGTCCAAAGTGCATATTTTCTATTCAGTATAAGCTTTGCCAGCTACTTTTTTATAATAACAAACAATTAAAATAAACTGTGCTGTTGGCATTTTTAATTGGTAGCGCTGTAGTCGGTTGCATAAAAACTGAAACGAAAAAAATAAAATGTCTTAAGTACAGATATCGGCTTATCTTCACAAGAATGACATAACTGGAAATTCGGTAACATGCAAGCTCTGAGTGTTTTGTTATTTTCTCGAATTGTATGCACAATGTAAATGACATTATTTGATGCATGGTGCTAAATAGACTATTATCTATTACTATCTATACAACATTCTAGAAATATTTATCAATTGTACCCGAAAATCTAGCTCAAACTGTCTTGACCCCTAGCCTTATAGGGAAATATTACAAATTGAAGAACTTTTAAGTTTCTCAAGAGCACTTACATCTCTAAATTTAAAAAAAGCCTTCAAGTCGTTGAAATCTCTGCATTTTTTTGAGGGTTCCTAAGCTCTCATTCTTTTTATTAAATCTATGAGTGTCCTCCAAGCTAGAAAATTTCCGGCCTTTTAGTGTTTTTTATTTCATCTTGGTTTTCCATTACAAAATTTCCCATATGCCAATATAGAATTAAGAAACCAAGCTCTGAAAAGCACAGAAATTAGCCAAATTTTAGAAAGCCTTCATCCCTTTAGTACTTGAAAGATGTCGAGCTCTCTGAGTCTTTTAAGGGCCTCTTAGCACTAAAAACAAGAACTGGGGTTTTTGAAGCTTTTCCACGCTATAATATCTTTAGTCATTTGGCAGCCGTTTAGATATTTAAGCTGAGTTCTTTTGAAAGAAAATAAGAATGCGGAGTTTCTTGAAATCCAAATCATTGTGATTTGAAGTAATTTCTAAATATTAATAAGTGCATGTGTAACAAACATTTCAATAGTTGTTCATGAAACAGATAATGTTGTTCACAATAAATACAAAAACAAGCACATATATATTAGAGGTCTGCGTAAGTGCACTTGCTGTGACTTCAGACTATAGGACTTACCGTCAAGTACCGTCAAAAAACAGAACGATGCAACGAAATGAGTTAGCTTCATTTGCTCATAACTTGTAGTTCACTGTGAACGTTGTGCAACTCAAAAAAACATAAAAAAAAACAGCGACCGCACATGCAAACAACAACAAATCGTACATTGACGTCAGCGTTTCTTATTTCAACATTCTTGGAATTAACGTTTGGTTTATTGCGATTTTAAATATTGATTATTTGTATGTTTTTTTGTTAAAAAAAGAGTAACTAAGTGCGCAAAATTTAGAAGAAACAATACATAATTTTAAAACAAAATAACTAAGCTTTTTAAACTTATAAAATAAAATATAGTTTATTAACACATTTATTGTAAAAATATCAGTTGCTTGAAAAAATATTTGTAAATATTTCAGAAAAATCATTACATCTCCAAAACCATAGGTCGAATTTGAAAAATCTTTTCACCAATATTGTAGCTCATTAAATTATCTTTCATACGACACCCTTAATTTGTACGTCTGTAAGTCTAGAGGTTTCCAACTTATATTGATTTACACAAAAACTTTAACCGCATGAAACATGAATCACCTCTCTTGCTGTTTTTCGTTTTGTTTTGACTTGATTTTTGATTTAAGTACATAAAAACTTGGTAGTCTTGCAATGTGGTAAGTGACTTGATGGCCGTTTCAAATGCGCTTACACAGACCTCTAATACTTATGTATAAAGACAATTATGGAAGTGAAAAAGTTTAAGTTCAAATATTCTTCTTTTTTTTTCATTTGCACAATTCAACTGCTATTTTCCAAAAAACTAATGATCGAAAAACCATATTAAGTACGAAAAAAATAAACACTGAAAACTTTACTTTACGAATATTTAAAATGAAAAAAAAAAACGCGTTTTTAAGTCTTATTGATAAAATTTCTTGAACTCAAAAAGAGTGATATAAGATTCGTCACAAGCAAATAAAGTGATACAAGCACAGTTTGGTGAAAAGAGGCTTTTGGCAGAGTGCATGTGGCAGCTCCCTTAGATGCAAAGCCTTTTCATAATCACTCATGACTCTTTTCCAAGACAATGTAATGAACAAAAAAATACAAGCACCATAAAAGCGAAAATTGGAAAGGTTTGGACAATTCAATTTGGTATCTTCATCATTGGCGGCTCAGTGCATTTATTTAATTAATATAATTTAAACACTTATATACATGTGTATGTATATTAGGGTAGTTCTTAAGAAAAAAAAAATTGGGGACGCCCCCTAAATCGGTTCGAAATAGGATAAAAAAATTTAAAGTTTTTATCTCTAACCCCTACAGACCCTATTTCAAAGTGAAATTTGACATAAGCCGCCATCTTTTTTTAAACTATTTTTTCTTGAGAGGCTTTTAATCTTAAGAAAGAATATTTTAAAAATGTATCATTTGGATCTAGCTTTCGAGATATAGTCATGGGATCAAAATTCATTTTAAGTTGGGAACTCCTGAACATATTTTACATATATTGATGTCATATGGAAGGTCATTTTACTGTCCATCAGATTGATGTATAAAAATTTGAAATAATTTCCACGTGTTTTGAGGTGTAGAGGCTTTTTAAAAATTGCCCCATTTTTTTTTTAAGTATCTGTTATTTTCTCTAAAAATTGTATCATAAATCTGTAATTTTATTAACATATTATGATAGCCCAATTAACGGACTTTAATTCCATATGACATCAATATACTTAAAGTCTGTTCAGGAGTTTCCAACTTATAATGAAAAAAATCCATATCCGGGAATTCACAAGACTATATCTCGGAAACTAGATCCAAACGACACATTTTCATGTTCTCTCTTAAAATTAAAAGTTACTTGAGAAAAAATAGCTTAAAAAAATAGCGGCTTAGAACAAATTTCATTTTGAAATAGGGTTCCTAGGGTCTACTTTATAAAAATTTTAGATTAATTTTTTAATTTTTTTACCCTTTTTCGAACCAATTGAGGGAGTGTTCCATTTCGCAAAATGATTTTCGCAAAAAAGTACACTTAAGAACCACTCTAATGTATATATCACCTTAATTTTGATTAACAACAAATTCGAGATCGATTTAATTTACTTTTTCTTTAAGACAAATTGTTGTGTAAACTAATATGTGTGTGTCATAGATTACCATGGGTCTGAAAGTCACTTTATGTAACATATTACATTACAGTTTTTGCATTATTATCTACTCGTAATATGTTCCAAGCTCGGTATAAAAACAACGAAATTTGAATCTCTCTGTGTTTTCCACTTATCCGCTTTTCTTACTGAATGTGCTATATACCGCATCGAATAAAATAAACGATAAGGAATTTGCAAAGGCCACTATATCGTTCGCTGAAATTTATTAAAATACAAAATAGTATTCACTTACCCCTCGACAGATGCAGGAAAGACATTTCGATATGTGGGATACTTTCGCGAAATTCCTGATACCTTCCAGCTCTCATTCTTTTGCTTAGAATATTTCGACATATTTTTGGATATATTTATATACACAAAATTTCAGTGTACAATTTATTAACACCAAATTATACTAAACAAAGCACACTGCCATCAATTTACAAAGGGGTCACAGAACCAATCAGTGACGAATGAATGCCGGCGTAAAGCGAAGCGTTGATTTGCGCCCAGTGAACTTGAGACGCGTTTATTTACTGCGTGCTTGTAAACCGAGCTGTTAATTTTATTCATAAAACTTCGTTTTATTAATTTCAAACTCAAATGTTGCTTAATAAAGTAGACAGAATCAAAGTTTAACCCATTCATAAACTAATGTTTTAGAAAGTTTTTGTCTTTGTTTTATGTGTTATTTGCTGAGAGTCGCTCATTGCACGCCGATCTGACAACTGTAAAGTCAAGTGTTAAACTAAACAGTCAATTTAAACTCAAGTTTACGCTATAAAAATTTTAATCGGTTGTATTTGCCGATTATCATTTTTTTGTTTTTTTTTTGTTACTTTGACTTCAGACTTGTTAATGCAAAAGTTTTGATTACCTTATCGAATTCTTGAATGTTTTTAAAGTAAGCCCTATATGTTGGTTTATTGCTTAGTATGTCAAATAAAAGTTAATTTAATTAATATTTTTAATAATAAAATCTTTTACTTCATATACTGCCCACAGAAGCGAAAAGAAGCTATCTAACAAAAAATGAGTTTCGAGATAATTAATGTTTTGTTTATGTAAATTTGTTGAAATAATTGTAAAATTGACATAGAGAAAATTATCTTAGGAGATTTTTCATATGTTTGAACTAAGATACCGACATTTAGAGTAGTTAATTAAACGCAAAACTTCTTAAGCTATCCGTGATTTTTGCTAAATAGTTGGAGTATAAAAGGAGATGGTGTTATATCACGGATGAACCCATTGTATACTCTATTTGCATATAGTCGATCAAACTAATTGAGCCATTGCGATATTTTATAAACTTCAAAATGAATTTTAAATGTTTTGATAATAACTTATTCAAAGCGTCGATATCGTTATTGCCGCGAAAGTATTAAGCGCCTTTTCGCTAACGTAGGTCATTTACAGAGAAAATGGAAAACAGTTTAATCTACATCTGGATCTATAGTGAACATTTGCCATATGGGGCGAAAAAATAAAGTGCCGCATTTATTTTTACTAAAAAAAATCCACAAAATAACTAAATTTTTTATCATTAAATTTGGAAGTTATTGATAAAAAAAAATTTTAATTCAATAGTTATATTGAATTAAAATTTTTTTTTATCAATAACTTCCAAATTTTAAAAATTCTATAATTTAGTTATATTGAATTAAAATTTTTTTTATTAATAACTTCCAAATTTAATGATAAAAAATTTAGTTATTTTGTGGATTTTTTTTAGTAAAAATAAATGCGGCACTTTATTTTTTCGCCCCATATGGCAAATGTTCACTATAGATCCAGATGTAGATTAAACTGTTTTCCATTTTCTCTGTAAATGACCTACGTCATCACGTCGTCAAGCGTTTCATTGTACGAAGTTACATTAGGCAGCGTGTGTTTGATATATTTTTGACAGCACGCCTCGCTCACGTCTCGTCGTGACGTCGTCATTGTGATTGAGGCTTTATTTATACTTTTTTTTTTAAATTTTTTAGAGTTTCTAAGGAAGTATCGAAAAAATTTACAGCTATTTTTAAAGCCTATAAAATGTTGGGACAATTATTTTTATTCCTCAAGCTATAATATAGGAAAAAATAAATAAAATCCCTCTCCTAAAGTTTGAAAATAAAACACCCCAATGTATATGTTACCGGCCAAACTAGTTACCATTATGCATAAAAATATGCAATCAAATCTTAATGAAAAAGCAGTGTGGCTAGTGAAGACTTGTTTATCAAGTGGTAAGTGGGCGGCCTTCGGCCGAGACTCAGGATTTACATCCTCCAATATGTCCAATACCTTCGCGGAGGCCTTCGACCTCGGTTAAGTCTAAACATGTTCAACATCGGTTTTGCTATCTACAGTGCTTTCGCATTAAAATTAAATTGCATACTTTTAGGCATGCAAATCAACTAATTTGGTCCGTAAAATATACCCAATTTATTTAAAAGAAAAACAACTTATATAAGGGTCAGAATACGTGAAAACGACAGGTCTTAAATGTTTTTCAAAGCTTTTTATATAAAGCAGTAGCTGCAAGTGGTAGAAATTAGTGTACGGAAAAATTTTTTTAAAACAAATTGTTTTTGTAATAATTATTGCTAATCAAAGTTTTCATTAACTTTTTTTTCAAAATGCTATAAGTTTTGAACTGCTTGACTGATCGTAACGAAATTTTTTAATTTCTGTAGACAATAAGTTGAACTTATGTATTAAAAAAAAAGTTGCAAAAACTTTGGATTTTTGTTGTTAATTAGCAATTTTTTTTATCAACAATTGAGTTTTAATGATGTGCGCCGCCTCGGAAAAATCTGAAACATAAAATAAAAGAGATGCACTGAACCCTTCCAAATTATAAGTCGTCAAAAAAATCGTGGAGCCTCAATTAGTTTTGACGGTATAAATATTATAGTGGTACCGGACGGACGAGAAATACATAAAATTTTTGTTATTTTTCAAAAAAAACAATAACTCTAGTTTACAAGAAAAAGGATCTAGTTTCTCATAGACTAGAAATTTGAATTGTGTTCCTTTTTTTTTAATTGTATTTGAATTGTAAAATTCAAACTTTTCTTATCTGATGGTTTTTGGGAGTAAAATTACCTAGGTGGCGACACTCAAACAGTCGTAACTTTTTTGTTTATGAAACGTACTAAAATTTTTTCAGCAAAAATTTGTGTAGACTTTACAAAACAATTCTGTGGAAAAATTTTGCTTCTAAACATACGAGAAGTATTTCTATTTGTTTATTAAAAACTTAATTTTTTATAAATAATAAATAAAATTTTTATAAAAAATTTTATAAATAATAAATAAAATTTTTATAAAAAATTTATTTCATATAAATTGCAAAACATTTTTTGTCCTATCACGAAAATTTCAATAAATTTTTCCCAATATTTACTGAGAAATCGCTGTTTAAAAAAACACCCACATAAAAGTTCACTTGCTCATAACTTTTTAAAAAATCCAAATTTTGCAAAAATAAGTATGAGGCCTTAATATTGATCAATATATCTTCAAAGTTATGCAATAAAAAGTTTAAGTTTAATAACTTTGGTTTTAGTGTGTCCAGTTGAGAAAACTTTACTCTATAAGACTCGAGTGTCGAGTGACGACGGTTGCTTAGGGGAGGGGAGGGGATGGTGATTTGTGACTATAAAATGCACCTATCTTACAGGCAATAAAGATAAACATAGACAATAAATGAACACATAAGAAATTTCTTGTGTATTCTTAATTTTTTCCTTAGCATCCTTTAGAACGTTAGAATTTTCATTAAGAAAAATGTCCAAAGTTTTTTCCTTGATAATTTTATTTGGTGTGAAATCTTTTAAATGCTTAGGGGAGGGATTTCTTTGACTGGGGTGGGAGGGGATGGTGATTTGTGACTATAAAATACACCTATCTTATAGGCAATAAAGATAAATATAGACAATAAATGAACACATAAGAACTTTTTATTTATTCACTTGCACTTCACTTTGAAGCATATTGGATGATTTTTTGGGAAGTTAGAAGGAAGGAGGAGGAACTTTGATTTATCTCTTTTAAACGTAGAAATAATAGCTTAAGTGTGCTTATGATTCAAGGTATTTAAAATTGTGCTAGAGAATAAGAGCTTAAAACAGTATAAGCTGTTTTTCCAAATAAAGAAAAAGTTTGAATACTCAGTAACAGGCAACGTCAAATCAGCTTACGTCAACATAAGCGTTTTTCCATAATATAAGTAGTTGCTTGGATTACATTAGAAGTTATGTATTTGGAATAACAACTTATGTACGTGAACTTATTTATGTATGACGAAATTTAAATCACATTTATTTTCGAAAAACAGTTTTTTTGGAAATTGGTTATACTAAGTTGAAGTGTCTCGTTTGGAAAAACAGCTTAAGTTTTATTTTTGCGAATAACTCATTAATTTGCTTCATTTCAATATTAAAACGGTTACTTCCTTAATTAACAGAGGCTCTATTGAGATCCATAGTTTTTACTACAATTCACATCTCCTGCAAAACGACAAAATCAGACTTAAGTGTTTTTTCCTTTTCACCACAGAATTGTTTTATGTCTCTTTGATCCTTAAGAAAATGTTCATTCCCCGAAGTACAGAAAAACTGCGTTCATTTGTGCATGATTACCCCAAAATTGTCATGGGCAGTCGAATAAAGCGTACATATTCGATCACGAATCCTGAGCACTCTTCCATATTGTTGCGTAAACAAATCACTACATCCAATAACTTTAAATTTTTTTAATATTTATTTTTTTTTTCGTCAAATCGAGGAACATAGTTTTGTCATTCACTAGCATGTCTTCATCAAAACCATCTTGATAAAATTTTACTACATATGGACCAAAACGCAGACTGTTACGTTACATTCGTATGCAAATTTTGACATAAATTGTTATTAAAAAAATGAAATGGAGTGCTTAAAATATTTTTTGGAGATGCATCTAAAGGTATGCTACTCTAATACTATTTTGTATTATTATAAAAATTTTTGTATGCCTTATCATTTAGGAGTTATGAACGTGTCAGCATGTACTGTTACGTTACATAATTTTGGAAGAAGATTTTCAAGTTGTCTTACATTATTGGAAAAGTCTGCTCTTTTGGTGGACTATTTTACACGTGAAGCTTATAATTTTCAAGCTTTAGGATGAAAGTAATTAATTTAATTTTAATTACACAGAAAACATTTTTATTGAGTTTTATAGAAGCAACTATGTTCGGACTGTTACGTTACACGAAAAGTCTGTTACGTTACCTTTGCGATCTACGTTTGAATAAAAACTGTAATTAAGCATTAAAATAGCTTAAATTGTTCAATTTCACAATATATCATTAATTCAAGGGTCTTACGATTAGACATTTAAGAAACTCCAGGTAATAGACATGGAATCCAAAAGAACCAACAAAGCTCTAATTATTCACTGAACTCACTAAAATTTATTAAAAATAATTAACAAAGTGGAGATCAGTAAAAATTAAAAATCGTATTCTTGTTTCGAAGTGGTAAAAGTGATGATTGTTCCATCAATCACTTGAATTTGGTGAGCCGACGTTATATCGCGAATACTTTATGCACTAGCGAAAATCGCAGGCGCGTTCATGTATTTTATATCTTAAGAATTACGTAATTTATATCTTAAGAATTACGTTCATTAACTTCCTCGTTGGCGATTCTCGATTCTGTACGATGAAATGCATTAAAAAAGCCTGAAGCATAGTTCACGACACATTCACGAGACAAAACATGCTTCCCCACAATCATTTTGATAGTTGCGTCTATACCATTGATACAACCTTTCCCGTGAAAAGTCGCAAATAGTCCTGACCGCAAAATGTACATGTAGGGAATTATGGTTTCTTTTGTGTGCATTAAGTTGTCAGATACGAAAACCTTCGATTGAAATTTTTCGTTGTGATAGAAGCCAGTTGTATGCGAAGTTAGCTGTTTTTGATACAAATGTGCACTTTGCACTTCGTCTTGTCCCTGGCAGACGAAATTTTCAGCAAAATCAATTTTCAGCATTCCCTCCTCATTAAACTTATTATTTGATGCTCTCGGATGATCTAAAGATTCACAGTTCGTTCTTCTAAATATTATCGATGCAAAAAGACTGTTATGTTACAAATTGTTTTTGGCTCGGGACACGCACATAAGTAAATGACCGCTAATTTCTAATTTTCTTTAGAAATTAGACTAAAAGTGCTCGAAGAAAATGAGGTATTTCTCTTTTGTTAACGTGCTAGATTTTGCACCAAAAGACTTTTTGGGATTTTTGACTGTTACGTTACATCAAAAAATGCGGTCGAATTCTTTTTTACTCAAAATGCTGATAACATTTTTTTCCCTTCAACAATTTTATTTAGTTACTTTCACTATACCTAATTCTATCTCAGAGAACCGGATAGCACGTATAAAATAACATATATTGAATACAACGTACCTTTTTGATTTGTGTTTTATTTTTGTTCATTTTTATTCATAAAGAGACAACATGGAAACAAGTCTAAATTCTCGCAGCAAGCAACAAATTTTGGGTTGACATTTATGTTTCTCGATACTTTGGGATGTGTACAACCAGAAATTAATGAAGAACCCTTGAAATTTAAAAAACAAAATTTTTCTCTGTAGTTTACTTTTTTGCGTTTTGGTCCATATGTATATTTTTTACATCAGCTTATTGCCCAATCGCAAACTTTTCTAGAGACTTGAAAAACTTAGAAGAATCGGTTTCGAAACGATTGTTTAATGATTCAATTACTTGGTCAATAGTTTGAAAATGCATTTTCCGATAATAATTTCCATAGTTTTCACAAATTGAATTGTTTGCTGTCGCTGTAGTTAAGGTCCCTCAATTGAAAGTTTTTCGACGTCTTCATTACTTTTTGTCCAAACTTTGATAAATTTTTTTTGCGAGCTGAATTTATACAATGAGCTTTAATTTTTTTCATTGAATCGAAAATTTGAATTTGAAATTTCGATGCGGTAAAAGATTTATATTATCGAGTTTGAAAGAAATATGAGTTCAAACGAATCTGATTTGTTGAAAAAAACAGAAGATATTGCTGATGTTTCGCAATCTACATTCAAATCCGATGACAGTGTGGAGAAAACTTTATTATTATCTTTTCTTAAACGAAATAAGTGGCATACAGAAATATTGATAAAGCCTTTTATAAAGTTCGAGTGGAGAATTCGAAACTCGCAAGGTTTTCGAGTGTCGAGTACTCTACACACAGGACACACCTTCTGCCGGCCCTGAACGGGACTTTCACTATTAAAGTATTGCAAGTGTAATGACAATAAAAATAAGTTATTGTTACCCGATTGCTTAAAGCAGAAGGTCGTTTTTTAAACCAAGTGAGGTAATGGGTGCAAAAACATAAGCAGCAGTATCGTGATCAAAAAGTGTCTCCACTTGTTTTAGCGGACCATGGCGTATCCTATTGTAAAATTCCGGAAAGATTGGGTTTCTCACATTCCACAATTGTGCGTTTTTTGAAAAAAAAAGAAAGATATTTTGGAGTCCTTGGAGATTTAAAAACGGTCTGGTTCTAAACAAGCAACCAGAAAGAGGCAAAGATGGCCTAATAAAAAAATAAGTTTGAAGGATCATTTAAAAAAACCAACTGCTATACGGGCAGAGCTAGAAGCGCATCATTCCATAAAAACTAATGTGGAAACTGTCCGCAGGAGGTTGCGAGATGCTGGTTTATATGGAAGACGTTGTGCAAAAAAGTGATTGTTGGCACAAAAAATTAAAAAAGCGCGTCTAGCATGGGCTCAAACATACAAAAAGTGGACACTGGAGCAGTGGCGAAATATCATTTAACCGGCTGAAAGCAAATCAATCTGCAATGCGCCGATAATTTGCTGTACGAGCGCCATTCCGATGGAGAACGTTACAAGGAAACTACATAATGAAAACAGTAAAATTCCCACAGAGCCAGATGATCTAGGGATGTATTTCTTTCTATGCCCGTGGTCCTCTACACTATTTAGAAGGAACTATGAATGCGAAAAAATATGGTCAATATATAAGGGAGAAATAGGAGCCAGTGCTTGAAAAGCACTTATCCTGCACTACGGATGCAATTTTACAGGACGATTTTGCGCCTTGCCACCGTGCGAAATTGGTAAATTGTGTGTGTAGTTTTTTCTATGATTCTTACAGACCTTACAATTATAAACAGAATATTAAAAAAATGTTTATGTTTATGTATATGTTTTCATAGTTCGGAAAAATATTCACGGTTCTCGGAATTTCGTCTCTGGTCCGGCCTGGAAACTCGCCGGACCAGAATTCTATCATGCACTTGTGGCATATAATGAAGGGCAAAGTTACTGACCAGAAGCCCGAGATAAAAAAATATCAATTTTAGCTTTAGATAAGCTTTGGTATAATGTGATACAGTACGATAACCTCAAAGCCTTGGTTGGTTCCATGCCATGGATAATGGCTGTACAGGGTTTGCCTCAAGAAAAATCAAGATCGATTAAATTGTCAACCAAATATGACAATGTACAATTATTATATAGTATCCGGAGATTCCAAATATATAATCCGCAAAATCGGAGCTGCTCATTTACTCGTTTTATGGCCATTTTAAGATTGGTACTATGGCCGACACGGTTCGTTTTAAGCACAATTATTATTGAGTGTTCGGAGATTCCAAGAACATGATCCTTAAAATCGTACCTGGTCATCTAGAAATGATTATTTGTTTTCAAACTATATTTAATAATATTAACTTGATAATAATAATTAATAAAAAATTAATTTTTCAATATAAATCTCAATAATATCGAATCTTCATGATTTTTTGTGGTAGTGCGGTTTTCATTACCGCCAGTATCACGATATTTTTTTGGACTTGGATTTCAATTTTGAAACTTTATTATTTTATTAAGTCCATTAGTCAGTTAATCAGCTAATTTGGAAGAGACCGCTATGTATTTGGAAAATACATCATTTAAGTTCCAAACACATAAACATTTTCGTATAAATGCTCATTCAAATAATTTCTTACCCCCCTTTCATGGTTGGCTACTATCTCGCCATTTGAGTCGCTGAGTAAAAATTGGCTTTATAAACATAAACGCGAGATAATAGCCAACCATGAAAGGGCTGTTAAGCTTCCGACCTAAACAACTAAATGGCATTTATTTAAAACAACTCTTTAATAACTTTTTCTAAATGACTTATTAAATGTTTATATAGGGTAATATAAGGTAATGTGAAAAAAGCACGTGCGTGCCATGAAAACGGACAGCAAAATAGTGTACAAAGTGCCACTACATGATTCGTAATTAGAATCACCTCATCTTGCCAACAAAAATAAAAAAACATCGCCACCACCATCTACTCTTCGTCATCGATTTGATCTTGACGCATTCTTCACCACAACAAAAACCATATACGTCCACCCACTAACGCTATTATCGTATGATTTTGTCTTCGACCGTTCATCAAAATGTATGGAAAAGTGTGTGCATAAAAATGCAATTTTGGATACGACTTGTCGGCACAAGTTCTTGTTGCTGCTCTCATCTATGTTGAGTATCACCCTTTCTTTTTTCGGCGTTAGTTTTAATTTAGATGTAAAATCTAGTAAATTTTTTGATATGAAAATAAAGATTTAATTTGTGAATTCAAAACGGATTTACCTTTTTTGGCAACCTTCGGCTTCCAGCTCCACCAGTGGCCATGCATGATCTCGAATCATGAACTTAATTTCACTAGCAACCGTACTCCTATCTCAATTAAGATTATGAAAAGACACTGGCAATGGATAAATCACACGATCAGAAAAGGCACAAGTAAACTTGTCAGTCGTTGGTATCGAATTATAGAAAATGATATGTGATAAATCGGAACACACTGGCACGACATAAATGGAAATTTGGTTCAGTCCCTACACTCCTTACGGAGCAATATAGAAACCAACTCTGAACGTTCTCTAAGACAAAAAAAAAAATATTTATTTCGGAATTTTCATGATAAGACATTTTTTTGTTTATAGGTCCTTTCATCCACAAAATAAAATACATTTTTTTTTGTTTTTTTATTTTTTTTTTTATTGATTTACATTTATTTTGTTCCTTTTTTGTATATTTTTATTATTACTTTTATTATTTAAAGTTTAAAAATTAATATTATGTTTTGATAAATTAAAAAAATAACATAAACATAAGCTCCATGATGAGAGTGTATGGCATGTGTGTGTGATACACGAGTGCATTGGTATACGTTGTGTAAATGGGCGATGTATTTGTATACGTGTGTGCATGTTGTGTAGTTCTATATATATTAAATATAAAGACATTATATAGAAAATAAATAACATATCGACTTTTTTTTTTGGTATTTTTTATGTTTTATTCATGTTCAGATGTTGTTAAATGTTGGCACTACTGGGCGACATTTTGACGGCGACAATTTTGTTCTTGTTGTTGTTGTGACATTTGACGGGGCTTTTTGTCTTCACACACATTCATTATATAAAAATAATAATATTAAATACAATATGGATTTATTTAGTAGAAAATGTCACCTAAAAATCGAAAATGCGCTTTTAACGCTATACATCATCATCTTACTTTACTACCTACATACAATCATACATAAAGACTTATGTTGCTTGTTGAGTTCTTTTTTATCTTTTTTTGGTAAAATTTTTTTAAATTTTTATACAAATAAAGTAGTAGTATGTTTTTTTACTTTTTCAGTTTTTTTTTAAAGTTTGTTGGTTTTTTGCCTAAGTGCATTTTTCCTCCCGTCGTTCGAATTAAATAGTTTTGTTTTCCTTTTATTTAAATTAAAAACAAAAAGTTGTAAAGTAGTTTAAATTAAATTAAAAAATAACATAATAATAATAGTTATGAAATATTATTTAAATAAATAAATTAAAAAATGAAATGGCATTTAGAATTCGTTTTCTGGAGCAAGGTCGAATCTTGGTGGGAAAGCCAATCCGTCGAATTGTGGCCGTACGGACATCGATCGGGGCTAAAGTGTGCGTGTGTGGTTAAGGGAGGAAGAAGAAAAAGAGTAAAAATTATTAAACATTAGATGCAGAATGTGAAAATAATATAAAACAAATAAAATAAACATGCTACTAGGGAAACAAACGACATTTTATGTAAAAAATGATTTTATTTTTTGTAGCCTAATCATGGGCGCGCTGTTTTGAGCAAGCAAATAGGCACGTTTTGTGGTGCTACCCAAACTACAGTGATGATCAGTCTTTGATTTCAATGTTTCTGAGGAACAGACTAAATAAATGAAGCCTTAAATTGATTGCCTATTTATTGGCGCTTTTCATTTGTGTATTGCCTACTTAAAAGCACATGCACACATACATACATATACATATAGTGCCGCACTAACTTAAATGGTGATAAAATATTATTCATGTTACCATTAGATAAAAATATATTAACTAAAGCTGAAATTGTTTAAAGTCTTCTTCTATGCATTGTTTGATATGTATGCATACAAATATTTTGTGGAACTACCCATGAGTTTTTGGTCGTCTAGCTGGAACGTCTGACAGAAAATGGTAAATATTTGTATCGATAAGTTCTTAAGTTCTCGATAATTGGGACCGAGTTTTTATTGGAAACTTAATAATTCGAAGAGTGGCATTACAGTTTCATATTGTAATAACGAGTAATAAGAAAGACGAGAGTTTTTCGTGGTTTTGTTTACAGGTGCACGACCATCACACAACCAATACCAACGTTATGAGAATAGCTGACCACCGTCTTACCCATCAGTTTATCATAATCAAATTATCAATAAATGATATTGTCTATTATGTTACTTATGGTATTTATAAAACAAGGTCAACGTATTAATAGCATTCCGTATAAAAAAAGAAACCTTTAAGTCCATGAAGTAGTAATGCACCGATTTTAAAAAAGCTAACTTTTGTATGTAGCTAGAACAACTAACAAATATAACGATATATCAACTGAAGCATTATCCAATATCATTTGAATAGCTGCCGATCTTTATATTCATCAGTTGTTCCAGAATAACTGATAATATCAAAATCAGTCTCGTCATAGTATCTTTTCCTAAGATTTAGCTACGACTTGGTTTTAAATTTAAAAAATACATCTTTAATCAAACAATAAAAGGACAAAACAATATGCAAGTAATTTGTCACAACAAGTATTAAATAGTTGTGGAAAATTCAACTTTAACTTTCTGTGGTCTTAAACTACTAAAATGAGTGATCATCAAATATATATGAAGGATTGATCAATGAACTTTCAACTTAAAATAGCGTACAATACAACAACGTACGATATAAATGAGAGCGACTGTGTGTGAGAGAGAGAGAGAATTAAAAAAACAATTGATTGGAGTGTAAATGAGACAAAACGAAAAGGAAATCCATAACAAAACAAAACGATAATAGAACGTAGAGTTTTTCTATTTAGTTCAGCTTACAACCTGAACGGTTGATTCATTGGTTGATGGACTAACTTACAAATGTTATGAAAAAATTATTCCAGTGCAATCAAGCGGCCACCTCTAGACGCTGTCTGCTGCCAGTACATTTCATACAAGTATAAATATATAATAAAAAAGCAGAGAAGAGAGAATATTGATTGATATTTTTATGTTCGTTTTTTTTTCTTTATATAACTCTTTGGCGATTCAAGGTATTTCGAGTTGTGATTTGATATTCAGCTACAGTTTTTTTTTTTTTTTTTTCTAACATGGCTTTATGATGAGTTGGGTTTGATGCTTTTTTGGTTTGTTCGTTTTTTTTTTAAATTTATATATTGTATATATAAATATATATAGTTGTATTAAATTGAATGTTGTATTTTTACTGATTTGGATTTATTTTAAGCTTATGATCTACAATTCTCTTTGCATTTAGTTGATTGCTCACACTACATAGACCGTTGTTGGGCCGTTTGGTGGTGCCATATTTTTAAATCTACTTATGTTTGATGAAATTTATTTTTTTTTTTAATATTCGAATTTGTGTATGGGGATAGAGAGAGATAAGAATGTTTGCCCATTAGATAAGTCTACTCTATTTAATAGTATATTTGAAAAAAAAATGTTCATTAAGCTTTACTTACCGCTGGACTAGCACCACGACCAACTGAACCGGCACGTCCCTTGGCGCGGAATTTGCTAATGGCTTGCTCGGCCAAATCGGCACGTTCTTCAGCTTCTTCGAGTTCTTGTTGGGCTTTACGGAATTTAGCCAAGTTGAGGGCAGCGATTTCTTCTGCTTCTTCGATTTGCCTCTTGTATGTCTTCATCTTCTGTTGGAGTTTGTCAACCAAGTCTTGCATGCGTTCGTGGTTCTTGCGGTCTTCCTCAGATTGGAAGCTCAATTCCTTAATGCGACGTTCTGATTTGCGGAGGTTCTTCTGTGCATCGGCGTGTCTCCTTTGTTCACCGTCTAATTCGTTCTCCAATTCGCGGACGCGTTGTTCCAATTTCAAGATGGCCTTCTTGCCTCCCTTGAGTGCGTTGGCTTCGGCTTCATCCAAACGGACTTGCAATTCCTTGATTTGTTGTTCAAGTGCCTTCCTCAGTTTCTCTTGTGTCTGGGCATGATCTTGTTCGGCGCGGAGTTCATCAGCAAGACGGGCAGCATCAACCATAGCCTTCTTGGCCTTCTCTTCTGAGTTCTTGGCTTCGTTCAACAGTTCATCCAAATCGGAGTGGAGTGTTTGAAGTTCAGATTCCAACTTCCTCTTGGCAGCGGAGATGGAAGCATTTTGAGCGGCGATTTCATTGAGCTGTTCATGGGCATCGGCCAATTCTTGTTCAGCTTGGCGACGGCCACGATCGGCTTGTTCGAGCAGAGTACGGGATTCTTCGAGCTCGTTCTGGAGAGCGTTGGCACGACGTTCAGAAATACCCAATTGTTCGCGGGCATCATCACGGGCTCTTTGTTCTTCTTCAAGGGCGGTTTGGATGTCCTTGAGCTGTTGTTGGTAGCGTTTAATGTTCTTTTGGGCCTCGGCGTTAGCCTATTGGATGAAAAAAAAAGAATCGATTTTAAGTAACATAAAATCTTTTGAATTCATGGTTGTTCAACTTTCCCCCCATAATTTGATCAACACGAAACTTACCTTGTTGGCATGATCCAAAGCAATTTCCAATTCGTTGATGTCAGCTTCCAACTTCTTCTTCATGCGAAGAGCCTCAGCCTTACCCTTGGCTTCAGCTTCGAGAGAGGCTTGCATGGAGTCGAGAGCACGTTGGTGGTTCTTGCGTGTGTTTTCGAATTCTTCTTCCTTTTCTTGGATGCGGCGATCGATTTCTTGGCGAACTTGAGACAATTCCAATTGTGCGCGCAAGACCTTGTTTTCTTCTTGTTCCAATGCAGCCTCAGCTTCTTCAAGAGCAGCTTGGAGTTCATCCTTCTCAGCTTCCAAGCGTTTACGTGCCTTTTCAATTTCATGAATGTTGCGGCCACCTTCACCGATTTGGTCGAGGAGATCCTTAACTTCATCAGCGAGGTTCTTGTTTTCACGACGGACAGCTTCAAGTTGTTCCTGGCCTTCTTCGTAGGCACCCTTGAGACGGAACAATTCGGTGGAGTAGTTGCGGCATTCCTTCTGGGAAGCATCTAATTCAGCAGCCAAATCGTCGACCTTGAGTTTCCATTCACTAATGATCTTGTCGAATGCCTTCTGTCTCTTCTCGGCAGCGTTGGCAATTGCGTTGGCACGGTCGACTTCCAGTTGCAAGTCTTCGACTTCGGTAGCCAAACGTTGCTTGGTCTTCTCGAGGCCGATGCATTTCTGGTTGAGTGATTCGATGGTTTCTTCAGCTTCAGCCAAACGAGCTTGCAACTTCCTCTTAGCTTCCTCCAATTCTTCAGAGCGAGCAACACCATCAGATTCGTATTTGCTGCGCCATACTTGAGATTCAGCGTTAGCCTTGCTGAGTTGACGTTGCAAATCAGCCTTGCCTTCAGCTTCTTCTTCTACTTGTTCGCGGAGATTGTCCAAGTCGTGTTCCAAGTTGCGGAATTTGCCCAAAAGGGTAGCGCGTTCACGGCCTTCTTCATCAGCCAAACGCTTAGTATCCTCGAGTTGAGTGGTGAGCGAGATCTTAATCTTTGACAATTGAGAAACTTGAGATTCAGCTTCCTCGAGTTGACGCAAGAGGTCAGAGTTCTCAATGGAAAGCTTCTTCTTGGATGAATCGAAGTCGTTGAGGGTCCTGTTGGTCTCATCTAATTTGCCTTGGACTTCATTCAAAGTGTGTTGCAATTGCTTGGCGATCTTTTCTTGGGCATTCTATGGAATTGTGAAGTGCAATGAAGAAAACGTAAGAAAGGTTAGATAACTGAGCAAGGAATGGAAGAAATAATAATTTGCAGCGTGTAAAATATTTTTGTGTGAGCTGTACAATTAGTAGTGGAGATTATTTAAAGCTTTTAAAGGTTGGATTAGTTTCATTGTTAGGAAAATTTGAAATATTCCGCACAATTGACTTCAGCTTAGCCAGGTTTACTTGACGCCTACCAATATTAAATTTATTCAAGCGTTACTATCAAGTTTTTCAATAATTTTCTTCTAATTAGCGTAATTTACAGCATTCAGCTTTAGCAAAATTTAGAAAAATGGCTCAATTTGTATACCTTCTCGTTGGAAAGGTGGTCAACACCAGCGCGGAGGTCATTCAATTGGCCGTAGTATTCGTTCTTCTCCTTTTCAGCCCTAGATTAATAATAGAGTAGAATGGTGTGTGTTGTGGTTAACAATTTGGTTAAAAAGTTTTGGGAAATTTTTTTAATATATTTTAATTTAAATGTGGTTGCAATTAACGTAGCGTTGTTCGATATGGTTCGATGGTTGGTACCTCCTTTTGGACGAGCAATTTAGGAAACCTCATTCAGTTTTGATGAGAGGAGTTCCACCAAGTTTCGCACAGAAACGATATCTTATATTTAAGTTTTTGGGAACAAAACATGGACATGCGAAAATTTAATACGATCCTCTGAAGTATAGAAGAGTTAAGTTGTAAGTGTGCGTGTTTGTTGTTATTGGTGTGTAAAATTTTGTAATGAGATCAGTTTCAAAAAGCCTGACCAATAAATCATTTTAGTGCTAGGGTCGTGGTTGTCTTGTTGTATTACCTTGTCGCGAGAAAGTTGATCGCAAGCAGCACGAGTTTGGTTCAACTCATTGTGGCAGGTCTGACGATCGTGTTCAGCCCTAGAGGAATTTTAACAATTTTTTTTTCACATTAGAAAATTCAGTAAAATAAAATAGAAATGAACAACAATTGACAGAACACCTAAACGCACACTTTGTACCACAAGATTGCCACATCAATCTTGTTGAGCTAAAACAACGCTGTATCATATACATACACAATAAATTGCTAAAGATGCAACATGAATTTTTTTGCTTCTACAACGCATACTTACTTAGCCTTCAATTTGTTGAGTTGATCGACTTGTTCGGCCATTTCAGCAACAGAGTCGTTGTGCTTCTTGCGCAAGTTAGCCAAGGTAGATTCATGTTGAATGTTGGCTTCTTCCAAGTCACGACGCAATTTGCTGAGTTCAGCTTCACGCTTTTTGTTGAGCTCAATTTGTGCGGAAGTGGCACCACCAGCTTCCTCAAGACGCTCACCCAATTCCTCCAATTCGCGAGCCAAGTCAGCACGTTGCTTCTCAGCCTTGGCGCGAGCTTGACGTTCGGCTTCAACTTCTTCTTCCAATTCTTCGATGCGGGCTTGCAATTCCTTGATTTGGCGTTGGTGCTTGCCGACAACAACTTGTTCGTCTTCCAATTTGGCAGTGAGGGAAGAGATTTCCTTGTCCTTGCGTTGGATGGTCTGTTCCAATTCCTTCTTGTTGCGTTCCAAATCGGAAACAGCCTCTTGGGTAAGTTTCAAGTCACCTTCAACCTTGCGCTTAGCCTTCTCAATATCACCACGCAATTTCTTCTCACGTTCCAAAGAATCTTCCAATTCGTCCAAGGTTTGTTCGAGCTTAGCCTTAACCTTGTTCAAATGGTTAATCTTATCCTCGGCAGCTTGGAGTTCCTCACCAGTCTTCTGGTTGGATTCACCTTGCATCTTCTTCTCCTTGTTCAACTTGTTGATGAGTTCATCTTGATGGGCGATCTCATCGTTCAAGTTGCGGATTTGGTGATCCTTGGTGGCCTTATCTTGCTCAGCCTTTTGGACATTTAATTCCAAATCTTCAACATCCTTCTTCAAGCCGGAGATCTCTTGATCAGCCTTCTTTTTCTGTTGGAACAATTGGTTGCGAGCATCTTCCTCTTGCGACAAGCGTTCTTGGATATCCTATAAAGAGAGAGTGAGAAGGAAGGAGAAAAAGAAATGCAATTAATAATCAAATCGATTGAACAGTATATTTGGGAAGAGTACACAAGTGCCAAAGTTATAAATAGCAAAATATGAATATGATGATTGTATACGTGGAATGCAAAATTGGAATGAATATGATTCCAAAAATAGCACTGCGCAATGAGAGCGAATGGTGAGTGTAAACGCAGGTCCGGTTGGATATAAGCAACAACTGCAACCTTTGTTGAATTGCTTACGTTAAATGCAGTGATTTTACATATAAATGAATTTTGGATTCGCCTGTCGAATTTGACAAATGAGCTGCACCGCTAAATTATGAAGATCACAGCGAGCGTACGTTATGTTTTATGTATATGATGGACACGGCAAATTGTGCACGCTTCCTATGGCCTTCTTTGGTTTTATAATACTTACGCGCAATTGGTTCTCGGTGTCATTCTTCTGGGCTGTGAGTTTGGCATTCCTTTCCTGGTAGTCTTGGAGTTGACCCTTCTCACCAGACAAAGAATCCAACAAGGCAGTCTTTTCAGCCAACAATTTGGCGTTGAGGACTTCCAATTCCTTGCGGAGCTTAGCTTCAGCGGCATGAGCATCCTCAGCCTTCTTGGCCTTCTCTTCGAGACGCTGTGAATCAGAATCAGAATTGCTAGTTTTAATATCAGTTAACGGAGCGGCAGCTTCGGCTGCTGGTGTAGATTCTACGGTAGCTGGAGTTGGCTCTGCAGGTGCGGCAGCTTCAACTGGTGCAGTTTCTTCTGCAGCTGGTGCTGCTTCCTCAGTTGGGTTCGAGGAAGCTTCTTCAGCACCAGCAGCAGCTTTTTTAGTTTTCTTAGATTTCTTTTCATCGGCCATTTTTTAATTAAAAATTTAAATAAAATTCTTCAAAGAGGACACAAAATTGCACTTATTTTTAACTATAAATTTCTTATAGCAACTTTTTACACTATAATGTTTTTTATAGTAACTCGTATGTTATTCGTTTAGTTCGTAGTGCTCGCGTCGTTTGCCCCAGGTAACTAGAGAACCGTTTAGCTACTGGTCAACAACTGGAATGCTTTGCAACTTTGACTAAGTGCAAATTATCTTGAGTAGAAAGCAACGCCCGAATTGTGCGAGTAGCAGCGAACAGCCAGCCAGCGGCACAGTACGCTCATTAATAATGAGGCAGCGCACTTTGAATGTGGCAGCAATGCCCAACCAAATCCATACCACCATCATCATCATCATCAACGCGATGATCAACATCTTCGATATGGTAACAGGTGCAAAATTTGTGTATACTTGAGGTGGCAATATCTCACTCTAACACAAGGCACAATATATCGATGTTGGTGTATGAGTGGAATTATTTTGATGAAGATTCAATTAAAAAATATGCACTCACTACCATTAACATTACTCATGTTCAGTTTCAGATTCAGACGCAGAAATAAAGAATTCTCGGTTTTTCGGTCAGTATGAGCTCATACCGCGCGCACACTAACACTTGGCCATTAGGGGCGGGACGGAGAAATATGAAGGCATATAAATTAAAAACTTTATTGAATTCAATTGAATTGTAAAACGAATTGGAAAAAACCGTGCGCACCAGCAGCAGCAGCAGCAGCACACTTGGCCAAAAGTGTTGACTTGCACGAAATCAAACACATGCTCATTAAAAATATGATGTAGCACGCATAGATATGCGAACGCTAAAATGGGCCCTAACAACAAATGGTTTGGTAAAGAAGAAGAAGAATTGTGCATTGGCAATTAGCTGACAAGTTGCAGATACTTGATGCCTCATTGCCAACAAGGGGTTTTCATATTTCCACTGTTGTTTTTTTTATTAAATAATCTATGGGGACCAATCAAAACTTGGTCTAGGGGTATTTTTTATTTCATTATCTATACAACTGCAATCATTAATGAGCATGTGCAATTATTTAAATATTTGTTTTATAATTGGCATAATGTGGTCTAAAAAAAAAAAAAATATGGGTATTGTATTTAGTGCTTTATTTCCGCTAGAGATTAGCTATATTTCTTTTTTTTTAACATTAAAATTGGCATAAAAAAAGAGGTGGTATGTATGGCTTTTTCCCACACAAAGCTAAAAAATTGCATTCCATTTTATTGCCAACATTTCGGTTTTATATACATTAGGTGTATCTACACAGCTACGGCAGCTGTGTATATTCTGCAAAGTTTTATTCCAGATAAACAAGACTACATATATTTGTATTTCTAGCAACTCGACCAAATATTATTATTAAGTCTATAAATTTTTTTATTTATTTATATACTTTTTTTTTTCAAAATCATTTTGATCTTGTGCCTGCTATTTGTACACATATCTTTAGTTTTGGATTTAGCAAATTACAAGGTGCAAATATTTTATCCCAAAGAATAATTTATTACCCCGAAAAGATCTTCAGTTGGGAGAAGTGAACGAAAAAAAGGCACTCTCATATATTTGTGTTTAAATTTAAATTCAAAGAAAATTAATTTATACGCGTTTCATTTCGTGCATATGTATACAAATAGCGAATTTATAGTGTTTGTATAAATTGGAAAAGTTTTATTTCAAAAATCTATAAAGTAAACAAATTTTATTGATTACTCGCAAGTAGTGTACTTAATTGTGGTGAGAATGTGTGGAAACATTAAAATAAATTTTTTTTTTCCCGAAAGTTTTTGAAGCAACCTACACTTGACGCAGCGCTAATTATAGCCAAGGTATGTAACATTTGCTGAAAATTATCAGCAGCATTAGATTGAAAAATTATTGATGATCCAGCTTAGAGCATGCAAATTGTAGCAATTTCAGCATGAACTTTCTACCAGTGCGCTTTTTAAACATTTTTTCAAAATTATTTTTCTAAAAACGAAATTTTCTTTCGATTTTTTTCTATTAGCTTGTGGATTGCTCATCAATGATTCTTGTTATGTATACTTGGAGCTCGTGGGTGTTGGTTGCTTTTTCTTTCTATGAATGCCATTCTAATTAATGTGGTAAGTTTTTTCTTAAGAAAAAAAAAAAAACTCAATATAGCAGAAATTCCAAATCTAAATACTTTTACATATAAAAATAGTAATCAATTTTTTATATTTTCTCAAGCATAAAATAAATAGTTTTCAAATAGCATTGAGTAAAAACCAATATGGGGGTTGAGTAGGAGGAATAGTTGAAAATTAAGTGGGCATCAATGTAAGTTTTCTTTGAGAAATTTATAGTGACGCCATTTTTACATAATATGGGCGTCAGTGTTCTGATGATTGAGTTATTGCAAATATTTTTAAATTGAATGACCTTTCAGCAAGAAATTTCTATGGAGTGATCGGGGTATGAAATATTAATATTTTCAAGAACCGTATTATCACTGTAAAGCATTTTATGCGAAATTTAATTGCACTAGATTGTACCCAGCATAAGGATAATTTTCGACCTTTACAAAATATAAGGAAAAAAAGTGCTGTGCTCTTTTTTGTCTTAATGACTAAAAGTCAGAACACAAAAGATTAAATAAAAAGGGAATAGAATTAAAGAATAGATTTTTTTTCAAGCTTTTTGCTTCGAACGATTTTGGTTTTTATGGAGCTAGTTTTTCCAAAATATAAATTTCAAATAAAGTTTTCTTTTTAAGCACAGTGCTTCATTTCGAGTACAAACTTACTAATTTTACTTAAATGTTATTGAGGCCGCACGTATGTTTAGCTTTAAATTGAATTTTACTTGAAAAACGAAAATAGCTGCCATATGGAATGTTATGTGAGGCTTTAACGTTTAAATTTTTATAACCATTACTTTTAAGTGCATATTCGTAACTAAAAGCTCAGTTTAAACTAACAGCTGAGTAATACTCTCACTAAAAACTGACATTTATTTAGTGCGCAAAAATTCAGTTTATTAATAAATCACTGTAGGTCTATTTTCAATATACCATATTTGATATACAGTTTTCATAACAATTTTACACATAAGGAGATAACGATCAACTTTTGTTTCTTTTAATTTTTGTATTGGCTCTGCATAAATAAAACATGCACTCATATAAAATAAACCTCTCAAAAAATCAACATTTGTAGACAAACATATGTTTTCAAATTATTAAAATCTAGCAAAAAGGCATATTTCCATCAAAAAGTTTTAAGCCGTAACAAGGCTGAGAAAAATAATAAGGGAAAGATAAGAAAACCTTGCAAACATATCGTAGTACAAACAAATTTTGATGGCCTGTGAGAATTACTGCGATTGATTTGAGTTTAACTCCAGAATAGAATTTCTTTGACAATAAAACGAAATATCTTCACATCGTTTTTATCAAAAAATAAAAAAAAGCGTCGAGCCTTGTCCAACAAAACGTTATTGTTTCGTTTTAAGAGTATCAATAATACATACTCTTTTCTTCGGTACAAATAAAAATTTTAAAAGGCCGTTGTTCTAGGAAGCTTTCTAAATAAAATATTACTCACGAAGTGTGAGCATTAACAACCTCTAAATCTTCCATTGTCTATGGACTTGTCATTAAACTACATTTCTATTGGCGAGATCAAGGCTTGGCTCTCTGATTTGTGATTTAATTTAGACATCGGTCTATCTACGTATGATACCATTCACCACAGGTTGCATATCAAGCTTCTTCCTGTGGCATTACTTTATGTCATTTTCAAAGCTGAACAAAAAACGGATAACACAGTATTGATTAAATCTCCCACAAACTCATTTGTTATTTAAGTGTTATTTCTTGTGCTTCCACTCGCTAAGGAGTTCTTCTTGCATATATATCAGGTAACTTGCAAACTTTCCAAAAAGTAAGAATCAAGGAACTTGGCACTTTTTAAAATCGAGTAGACTTCAAAAAAGAGGTTCAAAAGGTCTCAAAATATATGATCTAGGTGTGGTTTTTCAGAAGAAGCTAAGATATGGCCCGATACTATCAAGCCTTTAAGTGACATCCAAAAAACCGCTCAAAGCATGGTCCAAAAAAAAAATGGAATTGGCTTTTCAGAAAATTAATTAACTTTAGGGACATTTCTATTTAAATAAAATGTTTGTCAATTTAAAAAGATTTACTAAGTTTATATTCGTACTCGTAACCCTGCAGTGGCAACTCCTGCAGAAGCGGTGTGTTGAGAAATGAGGTGAACTCTAGAGCGACATGCATATTGGATAAATAAAAAAGTTTTAAATTGGGGGAGCTACGGTGGAGAAAAACTTTAAAAGAAATTTTTGTTAAAAATATTTAGCAGTCGTACACCTATGCCGACACTCAAACTTAAAATGAAAGTCTCTACTCTGCCAGTCAATGTTAACATCTAAATTTCTAAAAGTAAAAAAATGTACCGAGAAAATAAAAATATTTGAATTCAGTCAAATATGGATTGCCGAAGATATAGTAGATGCTGACCAAAAAAAGAGTTCTTAAATTTTTCCCAAAAACCCTTTTGACTTTCTACCATTTCAAGGAAAAACTATTTTGGCAAGGCCGGGATTTCCATCTTTTCAATGTTTAGTTTCATACATAACTATGGAGTGGCTTCGACATTTCCTGATGTGCTTATAGACAACTCAAGTCTTCAATTAAAAAATTCTATATACTATGTATTGTATACTCCTAAACTCATTAGAAATTGCAGGCCAATATTTTCAAAAGAGCAATGCTAGTGCTCAGACACATGCTTTCGTACAGTTGCTACTGTAGCTATAAACGAAAGCTGTCGAAAAAATGCGTCGAGGCCACGAACAGCTCATATTTTTTGTTTTCTAATTAAAAAAAAAAAAATATTTAATATATTTAAATTATAACAATAAGGTGCTGCCAAATATTTACAACGATATTTGCAAATATTGTCAACCAAAAAAAAAAAAATTATTGGATAGGGTTCAATTATTTTGTGCGCCCCTTGAAACATTGCCAACTCCACCAACTAAGAATCGAATATAAAATAATACATTTTGCTTTTGTTTCCAATACTTACGGCAATCTCATCCTCAATACGTGAGACGTTGAGGAGGGGCTTGATCTTCTGCCACAATTTGTACCATGGCCAGGTGCGCAATTGCAAGTATTTGCGCAAGTTGCGTTGTACAACCTTGAGGGCAATACGCTGTTCTTGCAATTTCTTGAAGCCCTTACGGGCCAAGTAACCACGAGCCCAACCTTGCATCCAGGACATAATTTTGCCCAAACGTTCATCACGGAACTCTTCCATTTGACCCAGGACACCGGCACGGAAGAACACCTATATATTTTTTTATGGATTTGTTGCCAAAGTGCAAGTAAAATTGCAAGCGGGGGGGTAGAGATAAAATAGATATTTTAATAAACATTATAGAGGTTTTTTTTGGGGACAAAAAGCATTGTGGTAAAGCTATGACCGAGTAAGTGAGTTATCTTGTAAGATCTTGAATGTTACATTCTTTATGTCAACTATAATTGACTGACGCTTTGAAACTCATTGTGAAGGCTTTTTAAATGCCGTTTATTTTTTAAATGTGAAATTATGTTACCACGCAATTGCCTTTAGCCGTAATAATAAGTATTTGGCTTTGTTTTATGGTCTTTTTACTGGAAAGTCTATAAAGCGATTTTTCCTTGCATCTCTTACCGGCCAAAATAGTTTTTAGGATAAACTAGTTTTTTTTCTAGGCCGAACTAGTTTTTAGGATAAACCAGTTTTTCCTAGGCCAAACTAGTTCATCCAAGGCGTGTAAGGATGAACCAGTTTAGCCCAGGAAAATATGTCCGATTTTTGCTGTTTATTTTACAAAATCAATCAAATTTAAAAAAAAAATGCTAACATGAGAACTCACTTGCAGTCATAGATATATAAAGCGAGAGTTCTTCAAAAAACACTTTTTACTGGATGAATGGTTTTTTTTTTACACATGAGGAGTAAAGTAGGAAAAGTACATTGATAGAATAGGGGAAAAAGAATAATGTAACAAAATGCATGCAAGATATTAAAAAACAGAGTTTAAAAAAAAAGTTTCACTATGCAAGTGATAAAAAGTTTAAATAAGTAGTAAATTTATAGAAAAAACTTGCTTAGAAAATAGTAGTAAATATAGTTGAATAGTAGTATTAAAAGCACTGGAAACTTTAAAATAAAAGCATATGATATTTAATGTTACTACATTGAGCTGCGCAGGATATATTGTCGTCTCATATACCTTTGAATGACCCATACGATATTGATCTTCGGGCAAATCAATGAAATTAATAATGGCTTCAGTTGCCTTTTTGTCTTTTTCAATGCCAATCAAAAGTTTTGGGCACATGATCTTGTAGCTGTGTTGTTGTGAATTATGAAAGGATTAGTAAAAAATATATGGCCAAATTTTGTATTGGTATTGATATGTGTATGTATTAACAACTAGGTATATTAAATAAGATACTTGTAAAACTCTACTTAAAACGTACATAAAGTACTATAGCATTCCAAAAAGAAAGTAGTAAATTCTATGGACTAAGTGGATAAGGCACATTCCAAATGTGTTTAATCCGTGATCTGCGATTGTTTAAGTGATTAGTATTTTGATAACAAACTGTTCCTTTGCGTATAAGGTACGCAGTTGTTGGGAAAATTAAACATTTTCTGTTGTTTGCCAATATTTGTTTTGGTTTTTACAACAATGTCTAATTAAATTAAAAATAGCAGTAGAATTATGGAGTTTGTCATGCCTAAGGCTCAAATAAGCAATTCTATGTAGGATTTTTCACCTATTTTCAATACAATTGCTAATGGTTTTCATGCTAGAATAGAGTAGTAAATATGAGATGGAGTTTCAGTGTTTTTGTGTCTTTTATGCTTTTTTTTTAAAGTAATGTATAAAAGTGCTCGTGCCTTGGTGTTACCGAAACGGTATTGATCTTCATTCAAGGAAGTGGATTCAACCAAAACCTTAGTGGCTTTTTTGGGATCATCCTTAAGGTCCTTAATGGCTCTTGGGTTCAAGATTTGATAGCTGTATTGTTATATGTTTCGGGGTATATGAATATGTTTGGGAAGTGAAAAATGTTTTAAATTAGTATATAATAAAAATATGTAATAAATAATACTACGCTTAAGCTAGGATTAGTTACGAATTAAATATCACTACTAAAAACTACTTTCAAAAACGTGGAAACAAAAATACTACAGTGTATTGATGAAATGGTACTTTGTGGTTTTTCATTTAGCACCAAATTATCAGGTTGCTATGGTTTCTATGTGCCCAGTTTCTTATGTGGGTTTTTTTTAATACATTTTCAAATGCTACTACTTTAAAAAAGTTAGGGTTACTGTTGTATTGTCTTCGAACCCATATAACTATAAAAGTTGGCCTATTTGTAATTTTATTTAATTTTTTAAAAAGGGCATACTTTCATAAAACTACTTAAAAAAACTTTCAAAAAATACTACTAATGTTTTCTGAAGTTTAGCTTCTTTTGCTTTGCTTTGCATTGTTTTTTTTTTTTTTTGGGTGTGTGTGTGTGATAGTGTAATTGGCTGTATAAAGCACATATTGAAAGTATAAAACAAAGTAAATTTTTTAACAAAACCATGCCTTAGTGTGCCCAAGACGATATAGATCATCATTTAATTCAGTACTTTCGAGAAGAATTTTGGAGCATTTTTTTGGATCTTCAAGGCCAACAATACCCTTTGGGTTTAGAATTTGGTAGCTGTGCATAAAAAGTATATATAGGTTTATATATATATATATATTATATAAAATGTAAATATAATGTCTAATGCGACTACAGTATATAAATAAATTTAGAACAAGTAGGATGTGGCTTTCAATTTTATAGAAAGTATTGTGTTTCGTGTTGCCTTGGCGAGATAGTGTTTCCACATGCTAAACGTGCAAAAATATACGTATTATCCTTAAAATGTTCAAGACATATGTATGTGCTATATTGGGCACCTTTTGGAAATATATTTTTATAAAAATAACAATGTTCTTTTAGCCACAAGAACCTTATAATAAGAAAATCGACATGCTAGCCTTCTTTGGTCATCTTAGTGCTGAAGTTTTAAAGGCTACACATAGAGGAAGCACTCGATGAAATTTGTATTTATGTCATAGTGTTTTTAAGTTTGCAGTTTTGAAGAAGAAAATAAAAAGAATCTGTATAGCATAGTTTTATATCATGCCTTTGTATGACCGAGACGATATAGATCTTCATTCAATTCAGTGGTTGTAAGTAAAACGGCCGAGGCTTTTTTAGGATCCTCTATATCTTTAATACCTCTGGGATTAATGATTTGGTACCTGTGTGTAATAATGGTATATTGATTATAATATATATGTTGTTCAGTTTTTTTTTCTTTTGATTTAGGGTTCAGCTAGTACCAGTGTTGCCATATCTTGAAAGTTTTGAGAGCATACAATTTTATAGTAAAGTAGGATTGTATCAAGTGCTTTGAGGGGGGAGAAAACAAAAGTTTATCATAGAAAAAAAACGACTTATATGAATAACATGTTTGAATATGAGAAAAGACGACACTGAAAACTACAATTTAACATTCCATTATGATATGATTTTTCATATAGGGGGTGGTAACATTCTCAAATAAAAGTTAACTATGGGACTATCAAATCAATTTTATGTATTATATTTCAAAGTAAAAAAATCTTAAGTGAAAGGTATTGAATTGTATTCGTTAACGAAACTGTCAACATTTGGTTTGGTTTGGTATCAAAACTAGAATTCGAGTGCAAAAAATAGTATGCATTACAAGAAAAATAACATTCGTAGGATACACATAGTTCACACATAATGAGATAAAGTAGGCTGTAAAAAAATTCTCAAGGGATTTTTAAAAACTTGTAGAGTACATAATACTAGGAAGTTGGGGTTAGGATTGGAAAATGATGCTGATATCATTTCTATACTAAGGTTCTTATATGCGTGCCTTAGTATGACCAATACGGTACAAATCGGCATCCAATCCGACAGCTTCCAAACACTTGGCAGCAGCATTTTTGGCAACCTTTTCTGCAGTCATAACGGCTGGTGCCAAAATCATATAACTATTATTGTACAATATAATATATTAGATATTTCTATATTCAAAGTTGAAATAAATAATTATATATTTATATTTTCTAAAGTCTAATCAATATACCTAGCTAATTCCCACTTCTTATTATAAACTGCACCCAAATTACTTTTAATTTTACTTAAATATGTGAAAGAAAACTTACCGCTGCTTGAAATCTGGGTACACCATCCTGTTGGGGAAACCTTTACGGCAAATACGGATACCTTCAAGTACACCGTTACAAGTCAATTGATGCATAACCAAGTGAGCGTCAACAAGACCGGGCTGTTTCAATTCATTAGGAATGATACAACGTACGAAATGAGGTTGTGTCGAACGCAGTGTTGTCATCAAGCTGTTCAACTGTTCCTTGTAGGAAGATGATACAGTAGCGAAGCCACCACCCTTCTTACCACGACCGCCCTTAGCTTGTTCAGCGGTACCAGATTGACCTGGATGATCAGCAAAGATCTCAATCAACAATTTGTTTTGAGACTTCTTGAATTGATCGACAACAGTGTCGTTCAAGGGATCCTTGTTCTTCTCCAACCAACCGGTGATGTTATAGGCTACAACACCAGCATAATGGCCGATAGCAAAGTGAGCAGCTTGTTGACCGGGCTTTGGTGGTTTTGGTTTTTGGAATGGAGCAGATTTGCCCAAATGAGTGTTGGTCAATTTCTCGGAGAAGGTGGCATCAGTAGCTTTGGGGAACATAGACTCTTCTTCAAGGATGGACAAGATACCCATAGGCTTTATATGACAAAATGGAGAAAAATTACAATAAAAAAAAAAAGAAAACATTATTAGAAAGTGTAGATTTTTGAGTAAGCAAAATGGTTAGTTGAAATACATATGGTGCAAAATTTTACATTGTTTCGAAAGTTTTAGAAATACATACTTAGCAATATATTAGATTTTTTATTTTTTTGTATTAAACATTAGTAAAATTTACCTTACCTGTGTAGAATTTTCAGTAGCTTAAATAAGATATACCCGTAAATCGCTAAAACGGCAGAGTCGAGATTTTAGGAGTTATTAATTTTTCCACAGTATTTAGCAGAATTTCGGTTATATCATATGTAAGCATTGGCTGGTTTAGTTTAGCTTTTATCAGTTTTGGTTATACAGAGCAATTTATTTTATATTTTTAATGAAGCGCAATTGTATATTATACTCGCAATATAAAGCGTGCAAGCGAGTATATGTAACGAACGAGTTGTTTAGTAGTGTAGTATATAGAACAGGACACATTGTGTGTTAGCTGGAATTATTATTAGTCTTCCATTTATTATAGAATAGCTCGTTGGCTTGACATCTGAGTATTCTCCTGTTAGTTATACCTTTTCAATCAATTCAATACAAGTTTGCAGATCCATGCCGAAATCAATGAAAGTCCATTCGATGCCTTCACGTTTGTATTCTTCTTGTTCCAAAACGAACATGTGATGGTTGAAGAATTGTTGCAATTTTTCGTTAGTGAAATTGATACACAATTGTTCGAAACCGTTGTACTGTATGCCGGAAACGGAACAACATATGTAACAAAAAAGGAGGAGGTTTAATGGTGGATGATTTAGGGTGCTTTGAATGAATGATGATGCTGATTTGGATACACACATTTTTTTGTTTTTGTTTTTGAGAGTTAGTATAGTCGGGATACGCAAACATGACAAAAGTTGAAAAAGTTTGTTTGTATTTTCAGGGTATGGCGGTTTTGGGGATTTTTTGCTATTCAGTTCATTTGAATTTCGCTTCGGTGGGATTTGTAGGGGCATAGATCAACAACAAGTGCTCGTAACGAGTTTTATCACTTGTTGTTTGAGCTAAAGTCATTTCATGTATATGCATACAAGATCCATTACATTGGCATGTATGCTTAAAAATAGTATACTATTAAAAAAAAAGGAATATCTTGATATTCCACATTCCACAGGCAACCTTAAAAAATTTGTTTGTTATTTTCTTGTAAGTCTCCTTTGCTTGCTTTGTTGCATTTTTGTTTCAACGAACCTTTTCAATTAAATCGATACAGGCCAACAAATCCATACCAAAATCGATGAAGGCCCAGTCAATACCTTCCTTCTTGTATTCTTCTTGTTCCAACACGAACATGTGATGGTTAAAGAATTGTTGCAATTTCTCATTAGTGAAATTGATACACAATTGTTCGAAACCGTTGTACTAATGCATATACGAATGATATAGGATATATATATGGTAAAAACAAACTTGTGCAAAATATATGTAACTAGACGCATTTCAAAACAGGAATATTTGTGGGGGGATAAAGGTGCAGGACAAGTCTTATAAATTGATATAATGTAATAAATTGATTGTACATATAGTGTGCATTTGTGTTTTCAAAAGTGCATAGTGTAATTTTGTGCAACTCAAAAGTTTTTTGGGTATAACACAGAACATTTTGTGCTTATACATTCTAAACAAAGTGCTATATTGCTATAGATGCAATATATATCACATAAGAGTATATAATTTTTTGGTTGATTGATGACTGGTGCTTCATAACATATAATACCTTACTTATTTTGATTTGTTCCTATTTTGTCGGCTGTACATAAACTTTCTACATACAAACAAAAAATTTGTGCAAAATTAGTTACTGCTTTTGTAAAAAAAACAGCTAACAAACAGTTCGAGCGAACTCTTATTTAAGCACCTTTTCAATAAGATCAATACAGGCCAACAAGTCCATACCGAAATCGATGAAGTCCCAATTGATACCCTCTTTTTTGTATTCTTCTTGTTCCATGACGAACATGATATGGTTGAAAAATTGTTGCAATTTCTCATTGGTGAAATTGATACACAATTGTTCGAAGCCGTTGTACTAATATTATTTAGAAAATTATTTTAATATACGCATCTGTATTATATTAACCGTGGATTTTTCAGTTTTATGTTTCGTACATAACTACAGTATTTTTTTTTTTTTTTTGTGTATTTTGTTACTTTTGACATGTTGTTTTGTGAATGAGGCGTGTTAGTGTCATGAACATTTTTTGTATAAGAACAATATTTTTTGTAATAAATTCTTTGAAAAAAAAAAAAAAATTCAAAAATAAACTTTTTCAAAAATTACATAATATTTATACGAATTTATAAAAAAATAATTGTTCATATTAAGCACAACTTTAGTCATTATTGGATGTGAAACATTCAACTTGGAAAATTAAAGTTATGCGGTCTTAGTGCCGAACGAATAAGAAATTTAAAATTTCATTTAAGTTTAAAATTAATTCAAAAGCTTAAGTTTATATTTTATAAAAATTCAACAAAATATGTTGGAATACTTTCAATTCACAAAACAAATTTAAAAAAATTTGGAAATAGCAGATGCTTCAGAATCTCACTTGTTGAAATTTGTTTTCAAAGAGTAAAATTGCACTTAACGAATGAATGTATGTGTGAGTTTGAATGTATATATGTTTGTGTATGTATTGATATATTTTGTTTTGTATAGAAGTAATAATAGTAATCTTCTATCACCAAAACATTGTCGAATACTCACGTCGAAAATTTCAAAACCAGCAATATCTAGCACACCAATAAATTGATGACGCTTTTGCTTGGTATCCAAAGTCTCGTTACACTTCTTGACCAACCATTTGAAGAGACGATCGAACACACCCTTACACAAGGCACCGACGGAGTTGGTGACTTGTTGTACGTTACGACCTTGTGTGACGAACTCGTTACCGACCTTAATACGGGGCTTCAACAAGTTCTTGTACAATTCAGCGGTATCGCAACCGAACAACTTGGCAACACGGCCACCTTCTTCTTCACCATCTTGCTCAGCCTGTTCTTCGCGACCACGTTGCTTGAACTTCATGCCACCCATGTGCATGACAGCGGCGGTGATCCTGTAAACGTTTTGCTTTTCTTCGGTGGTGAAACCCAAGATGTCGAAAGCTTGCTATAATTTTTGACGATGGGAATGATGTTGGAAAAGAATATATTAATTTTATGGAAAATTTTTGTTTTTTTTTTTTTGTTTTAACGAACATTTTTCAAAGCAATTTTTTTTTTTTTTTTTTGTGTAAAACGCATGTGTATACAAGCACGTGTTTGGAGCATGCAAAGTAAATAGAAAAGATAAATACGAATACATTTAAGAAAAATAATACAAATAACATAGAAAATACGCAGCATATATAGCATTTATGGCTCTTTTACTGCTAAAGCATTTTTACAGCTCAGAAATTGCTTAATATATCTAGAAATACTCTATTTTCTCAGACTAATTTATATCCGTTTTTATGGATTTTTTCTTTCACAAATTAAGACAAATAACACATTTGCAGAAAAACAAAAATATTGACTTGGGAATTGTATAAAACATTTAATATATAGGCAGTATAATAAATAAATCAATTATTGTATTGGACATCTTCGAAGCCGTTTTTTCATAATTTCGTTATAACAAAGTAGATTTTGATATAACGAAATATGCGCAATAACGTCCGAAAATGCTCAATTTTGATAACTTAAAATTACAGAATTTTACAATATTTGATTTTAATAACGTATTCCGGAATCAAGGCTTTACAGAAAATATTAAACTAAATACAAACAAAAAGTGATAACTGTGAAAGATCTAATGTGTGGTACCAATGGAGCTAGAACATACAAAAAATGTACAAATTTCAACGTGCAAATTTTATTTTTTTTTTGAATCGTATGCTGCTAATTCTAATGCATACTCTTTCTTGTAAACCAATTGGGGGATTATGGAGGGGTAATAAAATATGTCAACGACACGACTTAACGTTATGCCTTTACGTCGTACTCGTATTCCATGAGAATGGATAACCAATTCAAGATCACTCACAAAATGTAAAAGAACGAACAAGGGTTTCTTATCAGTTCCAGAATGCTAGAAGTTTTACATTCACTCAAACAATTTGTGGATATATTTATGACGAGTTGTGGGGTCTTGCCATTGGCTCGTCAAGTCACATATCATATGAATTTTATAGTAGCGATAATGTAAGAAAATTCAGATAGTCCAGGGTAACAGCCAAAACTCGTAGTTGTAGATGCAAATAGTATGAGGATAACAAGCAACATGTAACACATATTGTTGTGTTTTTGTTGGTGTTGTTGTTTTTGTTTGTCCAACAACAAAACATTTTAACTGTACACAAAATGTTCTTTTTTTGTTTTTGGAAATCTTAATATTTTGAATTCTTATTGTTGTTTCTTTTGTGTACAATTGCTTTGGGCACTGGTGAGGGTATTGACTGAATGGGAGGTGTAACTCTTAAACTTACATCTGCGAGCTGGAATTCCTCACCATCATCCATATTTGGTACAGTGACCTTACCCTGTGACACGTTAAAGTAATCATAAATATTGTCAGACAGGAAACACATATCTGCATAGGTTGTCGGCGTAGAGAAAAAAGAAGACAAATACGTGTGATGACCACGTAGAATTTATTATTTTTTTAGTCGAGTCAAGTCAAAATTACGTGAGTTTTTGTGTGGTGTGGTGAAATTGTATTGAAGCTGTGAATTTTGACTTATTTTTCAATATTTACGGATATGTGAGTGTAAAATGATTTTACTGTGGATGGGATATTGTTGATGTGTTTGTAGTGTAAGTCACTCAAGCGTTAACTATTTGGAAACTTTCAGTTTAAACAATTTTTTTTTATCAGTGTAAGACTGCATAATGTCTGTGCTATGAATGTGATAACATAAATTTTTATGTATGGAAGTCACCTAAACTTGGGCCATGTTAATTTGATGCAAATATGGAGTGTTGCCTTTTTAAAAAGTAAACTCGTAGTGATCTATGTAAATGTTGCTAGTTTGTTTTTTTTTTCAGTGTATTTACATGTGCAGTGAAAAAAAATAATATCTTACTGTGAATACCTAAGCTAGGAGCGGGCAATTCTTTTGAGTAAAAAAAAATTTATACACAAACACTACTGATTAATAATTTTTCCCAGTGTCAAAATTTTATTGTAGAAAAATTTGAATTTTTCGTAAGTTTTATTAAAACCAATGTTTAGTGGAGACCTGCTCCCAGCCATAAAGTATGTATGTATACTAAAGCAAAAGTGTATTTACAACTAAAACAATAAAAAATTGCAGCAACTAACACTTTCAAAAAAAAAAAAGCTTTCAAAATGTGGCTGTATTGTAGGGGTGTAGCGTTACTACTTTTTTACATCACTTACTACATAGATAGAAGGAATTCCGGAATAACAACATTTGAAAGTTAACCATATTTACATAGAATCAGATTTTTCTTTTAAAACTTACGTAGGTAGGTAGGACAGCAACATATATGCGAGTATATATTGTATATAAATTTATTTAAAAAAAAACTATAGCCGGAAATCGAGAGATAGAGAGCATTTAAGAGATAGATAGTGATAAAGTGTGATGGTGCCATAGAATAGATAGCTATTCAAAAAAATTAAAAAAATATTTTTAAAATAACAAATTTTGTCTTTTGGTACAGTACAAATTTTGCTGGGCTCTTTTCATTTTGGCGGGAGGGGGATTGGATTTTACGCTAACGCTAACTTACATCAGTTAATTCAAATTCTTCACCATCGTTGACACCGGGAATTCTTGTTTTACCCTGGCAAATACCAGGATAGTCACCAATATGTTGTCCGAGAAATGTCATTTCTTTATTCAATTTTTACAAAATCAAATAATATTTATATATAGCATTAATATTGTTGTAAATTAGACAAAGGTACATACATATATAGTAGGGTAAATTTTTTTATCTCAAATGTTTGTGTATAAAACTTGGCTTCTTCTGTTTAAAAATATCGTTAAGTCCTTATGAGTGCATATAAAAGAAAAATATTCCAAAACTGACCTTAACATACTAACTAAAAATTTTATCACAGATATTCGCAATAGCAAATTGTGGTAAGTGGAAAATTACACATTTACTTCTAGACGTGAATACTCATATTAAATATATGCTCAGAGATTGTGTATAGCAGAAAAATAGAATTTTATATTTATTACATGAACCTCATCAACAAGTTTAAAATGCATTTTAAGTGACTTAGATTTTGCTGTCACTTAAGTTGAACTTTAGGCTCGTTGAGGAGACGTACGTATATTGAATAAAGATATTTGAAAGCTTCTACCTTCGATATTAAAGTTATATAGCAAGCAAGCATTGCTAAAAAGCTTTTGTTTACTACGAAGCGTGCCTTACTGCTAAGCTAAAAAGCATTAAGAACATATGCCGGTGTAAGTTGGGACACAGGTTATTTTTTTTTAAAAAAAATTATTAAATTTTTTTATTACATTTCAAAAATGTTTTATTATTTAGGCTACTATTAAATTTTACCAAAATAATCACACCTTTTTTTAAAAAGTTGAAAAATGCACAATATTTGTTTAATATTAAAGTATGTAGACAAAATTCAACATATACTATGTGTTTTGAATGCTACACTCAATAACTGTAACAGCTGAGTATTGAAGCAAAATATGACAAATATTAGTTTTAAGTAAGCCAGCTCATAAATAAAATATTTAACATATATTGTTTAATTTTACATTCTTATAAAAAGATATTGTGATAAAATTTAAAGAAATATTTTAGAATTTATACTTTTTTTTTCTTGTGCATACAATTTGAATTGACATTTATAGTATAGCCAAGAGATACATAGGTATATGGACTAAGGGACATTTAATTAGAAGCTAATTAGATGTACAGGAATTACATACATTTTTTTAAGGGACACAAACTTTACATTTTGGTTTTAAACACATTTAACGTTTAGTATTTGGTTAAACGTCTAGTTTGATTATTTGTTTGGAATGATTTGTGGATCTTACATCGGTAGCTAAGTACTCTTCAGCATCATTAACATCTGGTATCTTAGTTTTGCCTTGTGATACTATGCGATAATCATAAATGTTGTTCGAAAGCAAACAATACTCTGTGAATGTTTCGGATGAAGAGAGTTGAGGCATAGTTCGAGATACAGGGTAAGCAAACATTAACATTAACATGTATATACAACGCGGTCATATAACGCGTATATGTATATATGTTGGCAACAAATAGAAAAAAGGGGAATATTTAGATAAAAGGTTTAAATAAATGCAACATTTTACATTAAAAATATATTTTACATTGCGACGTTGGTGAAACACTCGAAAATATTTGGTACAGTATAAGGAATAACATTTAAAAAAATATAGGTTATTCGTGATTTATGCCATTTAACTTATATCCGACCAACTTATAAGCTCTACTTATAAGTTTTTCTGTAACTTTAAGGCACACTATGCTAAATATTTTCAGTGTTTTTGACATGTATGTTTTGGTTAGTTATGTAAAAGACTGAATTTGTTGTCGCTATAGCTAAAAACAAGGGCAGGTATGTCAGCAGGGTATGGAAAATATGGGAAGTCAATGGGTATATAGTACAGCTTGCACTAAAAAGCTTCCGCCTAGCTTGCTAATATTTTTAAAAGCGCAATATATTCTTTATTATCATATAGAGATAAATATTCCAAGTATCCGTACTCGAGGGATGTTATTGGATATAAATTTTGCATGAAGCTTTAAATACTAACTAAATTTAGCAACTACTAAAAATAAATAACTTTTTTTAGCTGCAGATACATTTTTGAGCATTGTATATAGCAATGGCGAAAAAATATATCGTACAATATTTAAGTAAAACCAATTTAAGAACAAAAGAAAAAAATTTTTTTAAATAAAATGTGTAGAGAAAAATTACATCTGTCAAAGTTGCTTCTTCAGCGTCATCGATACTGGCAACAGTAACCTTGCCCTGGGAGATAATATGATAGTCATAGATATTATTGGACAAGAGACAGATCTCTAATGTATTTGTAGGAATGTGACGATTTTTTTTTTATAGGAAAGGAATTAAAATAAAAAAAAGGATTAATTCAATATACATATTGTAAAATAGTCGTGTATAAAATGTTAAGTATAAGTGTATAGTTTATAGGTTTTGAATTCTTGTATGTTTTGGTTTTGTGCCTAAACTGCCAAAACTAAACCTAATGTTTTGTACTATAAAATTATAGCTAATTGATGATGTTATCAGAGTATGTTGTAAGATAAAAGTGAAGCTGAATTTATACCTTTTACACCGGCAACGGAACCAGACATAATCTGGTAGAAGATGTGGTAGGAACGCTCCAAAGATTGCTGGGAAATGACACGAGCCTTCTCCAATAGATCTTAAAGTAGAATAGAAAGAAGTAAGTTAGTTAACAATGTTGCCAACAATAGTTGATAGGAACAAAAAAAAAATAAAATATAAAAATATCACCTTCGTTGTGATTTTTCGGTTAAGCGTTGTTTACTTTCATGAATTATGCACTACTTACAAGGAAATAAAATTTCCCAACTGGACCGTAAATTTCCAGCTTTTCTAATGAACTCGAAAATGTTAAAAATTATTTAAAATTATTACCAATTCAAGCTTATAACTTTTTTTTATTAAAACAACCATTTTTTTTATAAATGCTTATGCAATTCGGAAAGCGTAAGTTATATTCATTAAAAAGCATCAAAGATTTGAAGAAACGAAAATATTTTCAATTTATATCAACAAAAACTTTTTTAAAAATTACAAAGAGAAAAAAAAATACGTTATAGTTTAAAATTCAGTAGAACAGTAAATTTTCCAATTGAAAGTACGAATATCAAAAAATTTCCGGTCGAGTTTGACTGTGAACAAATCCAAATATATTCAAGAAATATTCGGTACTAAATATTCCTTGAGTTATTTGAGTAGGTATGATTTCCATACACAAAATCTACACATCTGTAACTTATTAACTTCGTTAAATGTTAACATTTGGCAGATGACATCAGTATAATCAATCAATTACACAGGCCAACAGAAAAAAAGTGATGATCAGAAAACCAAACCCACTTATTATTGTGTAAAATTCTTCGCAGAGTTCGTAAATAAAAAAAAAGTATATCAAACAGATTTCCCGCAAAATATTTAAAAAATCCAATTTTGTTTCTTAATATACCTGCTCTCAAGAAATTTACAAAGGCTAGGTATATTTGGAAAGAAATAATTGGATTTTTTAAGAATTTTTGTGAGAAGAGTATGGGAAATAGCGGGAGTGGAGTAATTCCTCGACAAATTTTTTTCTTTGTTTTTTTAGAATTGAGCGAAGAATTTTACACAAGAATAAGTGGGTTTGGTTTTCCGACCAAAAGTTTTTTTTTTGTTGTCCTGTGCTATCAAATGTTGTTTATCAGTCATAAATGGATTGCGTACCCAGTTCAATAGGTGGAAATTTTCAGCACTAACGAAGGTGCTATGACAACATTAACGCTTAATAACAGTGGTATTCACTTCTTAGTATAAGAGGAAAACATATACATAGTAATAGTCCCGATATGAATTTCTTTTCATGGATAAATCTCACTAAGATAGGTATTGATTATCTGTACTATATGTTAAATCACAAAAATATGTACATACATATATACTGTACGTAATTTAAAATTCAAGTGAATCTAATCAAATATTTACAAATATTCTTTCAATAAATCAAAAGATAAATACCACTATTATTCAAAAGATAAGTAAAAATATTTATAAAAGAAAAACTTACAAGTTTCAATATCAGCACCAGCAAGTTTACCAGTTGGGCCGAAATGAATACGGATGAATTTACCCTATTCATGAAGAAAAGAAGCACAAAAACAACAGACATATAGTATCTTCAAACACATAAATTCCCAATTGGAGAATTGAAGCAGTCGAATGGTCAAGCTCTTATGCCTTCTTTCGTTGCTTCTTTTTTATACACAATGTCTTTGGGCGTCAAGGCTTGTTACGCTTGCTTCCAAAATGACTTGAGCAGGCATAAGAGCATGTTCAAAAGATCTCCCAGAAAGCAAAGAAGGTAATAAGCAAGCATTCAGTATTCTCCAACTGGGCTACTATTGTTGCACATAAAATTAATTAAAGTAATACTTACGAAACGAGAAGAGTTGTCATTACGGACGGTCTTTGCGTTACCGAAAGCTTCAAGAACAGGATTGGTTTGTACGACCTGATCTTCCAGGGAACCCTTATTCTTTTGGGATTCATCTGGCTTCTTGGTGGAAGCGCCGACAGTGGCGAAGTACGCAATTACTTTCTTCGTGTTTTCAGTCTTTCCAGCACCAGACTCACCGGTAATCAACATAGATTGATTGACGTGGTTGGTCAACATGTCGACGTAGGCACCGTCAGAAATGGCGAAAATATGTGGTGGCACTTCATTACGACGCTTACCACGGTACATCTTAGCGCAACGATTGGTATAGACAGGGTAGCGCTTGTAAGGATTGATGGCAACGCAGAAAAGACCTGAGTAGGTCTGTATATAGTGCGGGTGAAAAAATGTATTTTTCGTTTAAAAAAAAAAAAAGGAGAAAAATATATCATTAGTTTGAATGTCTTTTTTGAGATCATTGAATGTTTGGAAAGGAAATATGGTTTTTGGGGGTACATAGAATGTTTGAATTTTTTGTGTACTGTTTTTCAAAAATACAAACGCTACATAAATACCATGTGGAGACGTAAAAATGCTGCAGTATAGTTTTTCAAAGTAATTTGATTTTTAACTACATTTTTTTTGTAAAAATTTTTCGCAGCATTTTGTTACGCCAAATAATATTAGAAAAACAATGAGGATAAAAAAAAACTACAATATGGGGGTGTGCTACTACTACAGATGATAAGGGAAAAACTTGTTTTTTTCTTTGGAAATAAAAGGTTGCAAGTTTTTATTTGGTGAAATTTTCGTTTACTTCGGAAGTTATTTTTTCCTTTATAGAAGTAAAATATACCAATTTGTTTTGCTTATGATCCGATTTCCAGTTACAGTTTCATCTGGCTGGTGTGTTGTTGCTTGAAGAAAATGCTTATTTTGTTTGTTGGTTTGTAAGCATATTAATTCGAAGCAATTTTAGAGCGTACATTACTAATTGAATAGGTTTTTAGTGTTGTTATGTGTACATAAAAATGTTATTTGTCATATAATATGTATGTAAAAAAAACATGCAGAATGAATGGTATGTCTTGGATTTTTTTTACGTTCAAATAGAAAACGATTTTTCCAGAATTTGTTATCGAATTAAAATAAAAATATAATTCTTTAAGACAAATTCCGGAAAAAAGTGTTACTCTGCTCATTATTTTCGTCAGCTACGTTAAACTTTTCCATAAAAAAACTCAAATAGCTTAAAATTAAGTCTGAATGAAATGTAATTAATAACAGTAGTATAATTTTCAGTATATTAACGATAATAATCAAATATTACTTTGAGTTCAGCATTTAAGATGCTGTCACTTGGCATATGGGTATACTGAAAATTATACATGCTTGACTTGCAAAAAGCATAAGGCTGTGTGGTTTACGCTTTCAGAAATAGAATAAGCGGTTAACATGAAAAAGAAAGTGCGTTAGATTATAAAAGCGTTGAGTCACTAAATACATGAATATGTTGGATTATTATGTGCTGCTTATGCTGTCTATTGTAGACATTTTTGAAACGAATTAAAATTTAGTTTTGCGTTTATTTAAAGCCATACTACTATATGTATATATGTGGAACATAGGATAATTTTTATGAATTAGGGAACATAGGACGTGTCAAACATTTAAAGCGTTCATTGCATATTCGCGAATACTTACGTAGATCAGCTTGTGATAATATCTCTGTCTCAAGTTATGCAAAACAGAGGCATCGTTAAGATATGTCAAGTTGGACATATCCTCGGCTTTTTCGTATTTTGGAGGATTTACTTGTTGGAGCAGATCTTTCTTGAAATCTTTGGTCTTTTGTTGTAGCGTTTAAGATTTTTTTGTTTTATTGTACCATAGATCATATGATCAAAAATATAGACCAAAGTTTGTGAACATATTTGAAGAATTTTTTTGGTGGTGGTGGAGAAAATTACACAACGCGCGTTTTCGTAGCAGTTTTATCAGACAGATAGTGGCAGTCCACAGATAGTGGATAGGGGCAGAAGAGAGAAAGAAGAAACCATAGATTAGTGTTGTTTACAACTTGAAACTTACATAAATAAGCTTGGAATAATAACGTTGACGCAAATTATGCAAGACGCAGGGTGTATTCAACACAGTCATATCGGCCATGTCGTCAATTTTTTCGAATTTTGGTGGATTCACTTTTTCCACTTTGTCGGCTTTGAAATCTTTAGTCTGTCGTGTGAAATAAAAATTTTATATGTATGTTTGTTAAAAAAAAAAAACAACATATGTATGTATGTCACGTTTTGGTACTAATAGAAAACCATTTCAATAGGAGTGGGATTTTCTCCAATATTTATGTTTTTGATAAACGCTAATTACATACATTGTTTTTTTTTTTTTTATATTACTCAGTGAAAAGTTTTTAATGTTAATGTTTTTATTTTTTTTTTCTTTTTGTTAAATGTCATGTCTACGCCTTGCAAGCAGTTTTTTTTATTTAAGCACAGTCACGTCTCTTTTACCTCTCCTCCGGGTAAACCAACAGAGACAATATCGCCCTTGGTGGCTTTGATATCACCAAGGAGATAACCCTCCTTCTCATCGGGAACCCAGCAATTCTTCTTGGAGTCATAAGGTTTCGATTGATCGATACGTCTTTGTTCCAACGACACAAACAAGTATGGGGTTGGATCATCATCTTCTTGACTAGCAACTGGTTTCGGCATCTTGGATTAAGTTTCGCTTTTGACAAAAAACGTAAAAAAACTCGGAGTGAGATGGGCTAGAGTTTTTTGCAAAATTAGTTTTGCAAAATTTTTTTAGATTTTTTTAAAATATTCCTTGTCGTCTCAGCCCAAATGCTTCCCTGTAAGAAAAAAAAAAACGTACATTAAACTTTAATTTTCTTAAGTTAGGGTTAGCTTATATTTCTTTTATTGGATAAAATTTTGATTTTTTGATTTTGAATTTATTTTCTACTTGGTGTTCTTAAACACTAAAACTAGCGCATTATACGGCAGAGCAATTTTGAATTTGTTCATAATAAATTATATATGTGAATAGTTCCATTACTTTTCGTGAGAGCCGTCCGCAGTGGGTTTACCGATATGACATCAATGTATTTAAAATGTGTTCAGGAGTTTCCAACTTATAGTAATTTTTAGACAAGCCATATCTACAATTTCCCATGACTATATCTCGAAAACTATATCCAAATAACACTTTTTAAAATACATTCTTTCTTAAAATTAAAAGCTACTCAAGAAAAAATAGTTTAAAACAATCCGTAAGTTAGATTAGGTTAAGTTAGGTTAGCACGGGAGATGAAAATTGTCAATCATAACTTAGGCCGCAAGGGTCCGTAGGGGTTAAAGATGAAAATTTTAAATTAATTTTAAAATTTTTTTTTCCCTATTTCAAACCGATTGAGAAGGTATTCCATTTGATTTTGGCAAAAAAAAAACCAAATAAGAACCACCCAAATGAACATGTTCATGTTCAATATCTAGCGATTTTATCTCTGTATAAAATACTACAAGCTTTTGATATATATTAGTTTATGGTAAATGCTTAAGTGGTTTTTTTCATCAACAGTTCAAAATAATTTTTGAAAAGGTTAAAAAATATTAATTCTTCATTACAGTTTCAAATAAAGGGTTTTTCAATAGGTGTGATACATTTTTCAACAGGGACATATATCTCTCATATGTTAATTTTTTTTCATTACAGACATACAAATCATCATGAATCGCTATACAAAGTTTACAAAACGTTCAATTATTTTTATCAAAGTTCGCATTCAATTGTTCAACTCAAAGGGCACTTCGTGATGAACCACTTTTCTGTTTGAGTAGATGCGTTAGCAAGCAAAATTGTTGTATTTGGAATAAAACAATCCAAATGAATTTGAAGAAGTTTCATTAAACTCAGAAAAACTAACTGTTTGGTGGCGGTGTCATCGGACCAAAATTTTTTCAAAAATTATGTTGGTAACAACGTTACTGTCAATGGAGTTCTATAAAGTTGAATGATTTTTTTTTTTTCAAAAATTGAGGAAAATGGTTTGAATTACATGTGGTTTCAAGAAGACAGAGTGCTATGTGTCATGCAGCTCGTGAAACAATGGATTTATTGTGTGTTTAATTTAGTAATTCAATGATTTCAAGGCTTGGACCTATCAATTGGCCAGCAAGATCGTACCTTCAATACCTTTAGACTATTTTTTGTGGGATTATGCTAAGTTATTGGCCTATGCAGATAAACAGCGAACATTTGATGCACTCCAACGAGTTATTAATGAAATTCGTTCATTCGATTCATCAAACGTAGCCGTGGTATTCATATAAATAAGATAATGTTCAAAATGTAATGTATGGGAACATTCTTGGCAGCTTTTGTTTTATTTCAATATAACATTATATCATGCTTAATGAAAGACCCTTTACATATAAACCAATGCTTTTATCCAATTTGACAATCTATGTGATACCTTAATCATTAACAGTCTTGACCACCACGAATATTTTTGTTTATATAATAGATAAACTTCATAACAAAGCGCAACTATTTTTAGCATAATATTTATTTTCCTTACAAGAAAGTTTACAACTTCTTTTCATCGTCAATCAGTTCTATTCTATGTTTTCTATGTTTTTCCCATAAAACTTACAATATATTCGCTTGCTCTCTGGCGCTCTACGCTATTTTACACATATGTTGTAGCTAAAAATAACTTTTTCCCATTCCTCTAATTTTTTCTGTTTTTCAAAAATTCTATTTTAATACTTTATGAAGAAATAATGATTTTCTTCTTTTTGTTTTCAACTGTAATTTTTGGTTTTTTTCTACGTTTGCTCTACAAATTTTAGCCTATAAAATAATAGAGAAAATACGTTCTTGTCTGCCAAAGAAAAGTCAAAAGGAGGAAACCGAAAAATTTCGACTTTCGCATTTCCAAATATGTTAATGTCTAAAGCAGTCAGTAATGTTGCGCTCTCTTTTGGTGTCTGCCAAAAATGTAATCGGATAGTTTCATACTCAATTCACGCAACTTAAATGTATTGGTAGGTTATGCGTATACTTTTGAGTTTGTATATGTAAGGTGGTACCACACATTTATTTTTATTAAATACCTACTATATTGTTTGAGATTAAAAACTTAAAAACTTCTTTTAAAAACAATTAAATAAAAATCAATATCTAAAATATTTATAATTTCCGTATCTGGCAGATGACGTGCTCAATATTAATGTCTGCAATTGTTGAATAATCTCATCATTATAATCGCCAAGGTGTATGAGTGAGCAGTGAGCAACAACAACAACAACAAGTGAGTTTGTTTTGTGTGGGTTGGTATCTAAAGTTAGTAACCCAAATGAGTGACTAAACTTTTACCTCCACAAACGTGTGTGTCGCTATCACTGTGTGTGTATTTGTGTATATGTATACAATGGGCGGAGGTGGTATACGTGATTACGTAAATATAAACGCGATTTGCAATATACTCAATATATTACGATCGAATCAATTACGAAAAAGTGTGACGATGTTTTGAAGAAACCATATTGAAATTGCGTAACCTTTCGAAAAAATGTTTTAAAAAAAATTTTAGCTGCTTAGCACATTCGTTAAAAACTTTCAAGCATTACAATATTTGAAAAAATAAATTAAATTTTCACCAAAGAATGTCTTTTCATTATTTTGTATTTTTTGAAAATGTTATCCACAATACACTTAACACTGTCGCGAAAATTTAAAAAAAAACTTCTTTCAAAACCTTTTTTTGAAAATTTGCAAACCTGAAGTTTTACACTTTTCATCAATTTTTTTTTTTTTTTAATTTATTTCAATTTAATTTTTTGTTCCCAATTTATATTAAAATCTGCGGTTTTTCTTTTCTTACAACTTTATTCACTTATAGTTTCGTGCTTCAATTTCAACACTTCAACTTACTTCACGACTCTTGGCTATAGCTTAGTTCAATTTTCTTTTCTTTCGGAAAAAAATCACAATATATCTTATTCAGTAAAATTCGTTATTTGAAAATTTTCATTCGATAAATCGCCGCCGCGTTCTGTTCGTTCAAAAAATGAAAAAAAAACTAAAGTTTTCGCTTGAAACCGCTGAAGCTGCTGATCTAAAACGACCGAGTTGCGAGATCGCAATGAATGGGGCAACGCGAAAATTTCCTATCAGCGCATTCAATATACAATAACAACAACAAAAAGTTTTATTTTTCTTGTGTTATTTTTAAAATTCTCGAAATAATTTCGAAACTTTCGAAAAGCTTTACGACACACACGACGACTTTATATATTTGTCGGATTCGTATTTTAACGAGTGATATTTTTACGTTAAAAGTATCTTGTCGTTGTCGGCCCATGTACTACACATATTTGCAACATTTAACGATTTTCTCTTTTTCAGTTATTTGGTCTTTAAAAATATGTATTTACTTGTAATTTATATATGTATACATATATGTATATCGTTTTATATATGTTTGTATAGCTATTTCCACAGGTATGAAATCACTGTCGTTTGCGACAACGTGCATACACTTTTTTTTTTGTACGTTTCTCCCCCAATTATTCACAGTGTTATATGGACCTCCCGGTGTTTAACCTATTGTTTTCTCTCATTTTCTTATTATATGAAACTTTACGCTTGCAGCAATGCTATAGCTATCTATTTAGTCGATTTTCATTGAGCACATGCAAATTGTTAATATCTTAAAAAAATTTGACAAATTTTCGTATTTCTCTACAAAAAATACATGAAATGTTGCTATTTTTAACAAAAATGTAGGTATTGTACTAACTCTAGAAATACCAACAGACAACAACTGAAGAATTTTAAAAAGATCGTACGCCTATATAATATGACATTCATACAATTTGCGGTTAGCTACATACACACAAATGTATGATGTATTACTCTTTTTCTAGCTGATGTAGATTCATCATACTTTGCGCAACATTGAATTTTCCGCAGTTTTTTGTTAATCTATGAATAAAAATCTTTTTGGCAGCTATATAAAGACATTCGAATTTGCATAGATGTTTTTCATTATTAAAAATGTATGCTTTTGTTTGACTGGTTAAGGTAAATATTGAGGTTGAGGTAAGTGGTTCTTCAATGTTGCAAATAAATAGAAAAAATCAAACTCAAATCTTCATTGACATCAACTATCAAGGATTGGACGAAATATGGTATTATCGAAAATAAAATTCTTAAATTTTTTCATTTATACTATGTACAAACAAGTAAGGAAGCACTTTTATTAACAGAAAGTTTGTATTTGAGACCTGATCTCTTTCGAATTCAACATGCTATATATAGACAAAACTTTGTCCCAATAGCGAAGTACACAAGCGCCGCGGGGGGTGTTCGCCAAACCATGATATGATATCAAAACTTCTATGTTGATTACAATGTTGCAAGGTTCGAACCACCAAGCCCCCGATTGTACCGTATCCTGGAAGATATTGGTCTAACTAATTTTAATTTATTTTTTTGAAAGTATGGCAGCATAAATTGTGCGATGAAAAATTATTATTCTTTCTCAAGACACTTTTAGGCATGTAAAGTAATCCATAATATCAAAAAACTATAAACTACGAATTCTTTTTAGTACCACAGCAAAAAGACAAGCCAAACTCTGCAGTTCAGTTCAAGGCTTGGCATTATACCAAAAACCCGATTAGTTTTTTTAAAAAAACAAGAAGACTTTTCTAAACCGAAATGCACCAGCATATTTTTAGAAATCAAGAAATATCTTAAAAAGATTTCATATTAAATTAACATTTAAGACCATTAAGTAGTTCTCATGTTGTAAGTACCTGCAAGATAGTTTTTCAAAGATTTTTCATGAAAGGTGACCTATACGCTGAAAAAGTTTATTTGTGTAAAGATAAATATGTGTTCCTGATACTCGTATAAACTTTTAAGGTAACATTAACTTAAGTTTGACTTAAGTGTTTACATTTTAAGCAGTTTTAGCTACATACTACAACAGAATGACTAAGAAACTGAAAATCTTTTTGATTACAGAAAGAGTTTCGATGATAGTATTAGATTGGAAATTAAGACATATAGATCTTTCAGCTTCCCTTCGTTCAGGACAGTGGTATCATAATAGCTTGTTGTAATTCATGTCAGTGGAGAACGGTATTCATGTAAGTCGATGAGCTACCTTAAGGGGCTTTAGCTAATCAAGATTGTTCTATTGTTTACAAAAAGTTCATAGTCCCGTATACAAGCTGTAGGCCTTAGGTATGGGCACCAACAAATATTTAAAGCTAAATGAACTGAATAGCTTAGGGTTTTTATTGAACCCTACATAATACTACATCTGTTGCTTAATTGATATATTTGAATAAGTTGTGTTCTTCTTGCGCAACAGTATCTTTGCAACTATACGCTCTGGACTAGAAACTCAAAAGTTGGTACGGATACCGCCAAGATTCAATCAGAAAGAGAACTATTTTATCCACATAAAAGTGCTAAATTTAGTGTTGTGCTGAAAAACCCCAACTCCCTATAGTGGCATACTTTATAAAGAAAAAGTTGAAATAATTTGCAACAAAATCTTTATCAGTTAAAAAGCCTACTCAATTAATTTATTAAATTATTTATTTAAGTTTTGTTTTTAAATTAATAATTCCATTTTGAAAAACCTAAAAAACTAAAAATTTGTTGTCAAGTATGCTGGTATGATTCCATTATGGAATCAGATTATACAAAAAAAAAATTTTTCAAAATGTTCACTCTAGACTTAACGAATTCTTTGCCCACAAGGGATAACATCTTAAGTTGACTCAGGAAAATCAAAACAATTGCTGCTATAACTTAAGAATACCCATAATTGTATCTTGCCTTTAGTATTCTAATATAATTAGTCGAGAAAAAAAATTAATCACAAAAACTCTTTCAATAAAATTGTTTTAAATGTTGCGTGTTTTAGTTAAAATCAAATAGTATTTTCAGTTTCAGTTTCAATTCCGCTCCGAAGGAATCATCGATGGTGTTTCAAAAACATCTAAGTTAGCAGGATTTATTATAAAAAAATATTATATTAATTCACAAAGGCTAAGAATTTTTTATTTTAATAATTTAGTAGTAAGAGCTATGCTTTGAATTTCTTCGTGAAAATGACCACTTGAGATAAACCTTATATAAGCTTAATTGAATTGCAAATATTTGGTAATATAAGTTTTGCTCAAATAAAAAAAAGTTATACCCAATGGCTAGAGAATTGCATGCAATAAAAATATAATTTATTTTAACTAAACAGTTGAATTTGTGTGCAATTAAAGCTTAGGTAGTTTCCAACATTAAAAATTTACTTTTACTAAAGCTCCTTTTAAATTTAGGTTAATTATTATGTGTTGTAGACAAAAATTCACTTATGTAATGAAGTTTGTTCAGATATTATTGGCAAGCTCTTTTCTAAAGTTTTAAGCTAATATTATCAAAACTAATTTGATTTTTTCATCAAATTTGACTGTATGTTTTTAATGCTGCAATTCTCATTCATAATTCTAACTTCGAAAATGAACTTGAAATGAATTTTCAATCGCCAAGGTACTGCTACCATGCTCCGGTATTATCACAAATATCAATAACGCAATCAATCAAATCAGATTGATGCAGTCAATGCTGACATGACATTGTGATCAAAAAATGATCCTATTACACAAGTGGTTCCACAGTGCTGCCAACTGTTGATATTCAATTAAATAAGCAGAAAAGCTTTAATAATCCATGCAAAGCGCAAAGAAGTAATCCATATTGTATGTTGTCAATTCTTGTATCAGGTAGATCCAATTTTGTGTTTAGCTATTAATGGTTCACACTTTTATATGATTTTTTTGATTTTTTTTTTAATTTTTCGCATATTTTGACACTTTGTGTAATAGCATCAATTTTCGCACTTTAAGATTTAAGTCAAAAGCTCTTTTTTTGCACAATTGTTAATAATACTGATGATGGCTTTTGTACATGCACTAACAGTTAATTGTTTAATCCTTTTGTGAACTGTTCTATTTTAATTTAATTTGTTTCTTTTAATTTAGATTTTGTTTCATATAAATGTCACTTTTTTGCACATTTTTATGTCATTGTTGTATAACTCATTTATTTTGTCTATTTTTAACTTTTTCAAATTTTGAAGGTTACACAAAGGACCTTCTTAGGATCAGATCAATTAAATGGTATATATATTCTTTTTGGTGCGCTCTCTTTCTTTTGCTCTCTTTTTTGTATTGTGGGTCGTATTAATTTTTAATACAAAATTAAAAGCTAGTTACTTTTAATATTAAATTCAAAACCAAATATCCAAAATCCAACAAGCAGGTGTTGCACTTACGCGTTCGAAAGCCGTTCTGACCAATCAGCCGGTTATGTTCCTTTTTATATGTGGCAATTTGATACCGTGTATTCAGCGATTTTGGCAACATCGACGAAAGTCATATCATCACCGTCGTTCGTTCCCGGGTTTTTTTCGCTCCCTTTTTCGGTTGGTCATTTTGGTGCACACTCATATCGAAACGTCAATTTTCACACGATCTCTTCTGATATCATCATGTTGTTGTTGTCATTCTCGCACTCGCGGCGCGTTCGTGTGCGTGCGAAATGTTAATGTAGTGGTCGTGTCGATCTGTCATCTTGTGATGCAATAAGTTGCGTCTAATATAAAGTTAATACAGAGCGAGGAAGGATCGTGTCACTAACACAATGATCAGTTGGAAAGCTTTGTGAGAGCAGTAATCTGAAAAAATAGAGCATGCGTGAGAGTGTATAAAATGTTCCATCCATGTTCCTCTCGACAAACACACAATTTGTCGCTCTTTGTAACAAAAATTTATCTCTCACTGTACTCATCTCAATGCGTACTCTTTGGCGCTGTCCTAACAATACTTTGCTTCCTTCTATCGATTAAATTTTTTTTTGCAATTTCTGAAAAAGTAATTTGATTTTTTTTCTATTTTTCTGATATTTTAGTGTATTGGTGTGCTGACATTGCTGTTGGGTTTTTTATATTCGAAATTTATAAAAATCATTTTTGTTTTTGCTAGGTGGTGTAATTACCTTAAAACTATGAACAAGCACTGCACCTACGGTGCGAGAGAGAGAGAGGGGGTATTCAACTCAGTTGTTATTCGGAGGAATTTCGCGACAAGGTGTTTTTGTCGCTGATTTGTTTCGGTGCGATCATTTTACGGGCGCCTTCATTTACTTTGGCAACACTGGCTGTAATACGACAATGTGCTTAAAATTAATCAACGAACACTGATAAAGAAATCTGTTTTGTGGGTGTTGCAAGTAGCTGAGTTTCTTGGTCACATTCTAATGTTCTTTCCGTCATTAGTCCAATGTCGTCAAGACTTTAATAAATACATTAGTCGATAATTTTGTTGCTGTCAAGATTTCTATTTATTTCTCATTTACAACTGCGTTTAATCAGCTGTTTTTTATTTACAAAATTTGTTTCAATTATTTTGGTTTTGAAAGTTATATTGGGTTCTTTGCAGTAAAGTATTATTATGCATACATACATATATAATTATTTGTTCCTTTTAAATAATTTGTATTAAATTGCTTAAAATAAAAAGAAACAAAAAAGTCATTAAAGTTAAGAAAACAATATAATCGATTTAATTTTCGCAAAATTGTTTTCTATGTAATTGTCTTATTACTATGTTCTTTAATTATCCACTTTTAGACGAATATTCCTGGTGATTATTATTTATGTCGTTAAGTTCTATAGAAAAAATTTGTTAACATTTCTTCGTCGAATTTCTCCAATATCTATGTTTCACTTGGTGTAAAAATAATACAGGCAGAATATTTCAGAACAGTCAAAACAGCCAATTACTTATTTAATAAAAATCGCATACTTGGCGAGTAAACTCTGCTCTGTCAGTGTTGCCAGACGTCACGGTTTTGAATGATCCGCGCGGGAAATACAAGCGCACAATATGTAATTTGAAAAAAATTAAATTTGTTATGCGCTTTAATTTTTTCAGTTTAATGAATAACTTTTATTACTTTTCACATTTTTTATTTAATATGTTTCTGCACAGAAACAACATCATAGGTCTGGAGGTATCGTTGCATTTTCCATAGTCATTTCCTCCAACTTACTTTTTTTTGCAATTGATAATTTAAGTAAGGCGAAACAAGCGTCAGTCCTTAGAATCGTGGTGGGCTTGGTTGTGAGAGGCCGACCAAAAAAGTTTTGCTCAATAGCTTGAAAAATAAGTTTAGAAGCTAAGTAGAAAAATATGTTTAGTCCAATGTTGAAGAGGAGATGAAAACAAATCGATTTCATGCCGAAAAAATTTATGTCTGCGAAGTTGACCCAGCATTTTTCGATTTTTTAAGAAATAGAACTTGTGCTGCGATGTGCCCGACTTGTGCTATGATGTGCCGTATTTTTTAAAAAAATCGTTCGTAGGATTCGATTTTTATAAGCAAAATAATTTTTTAGTGTAAAGTTGGCCCAGCATTTTTCATATTTATGAAAAAGCAGCCTTGTGCTGTAATGTGCTCAGGATGTGCTGCCATGTGCCATAAAGGATATAAAATTATTCCTGGAATTTCGACCTTTATTAACAAAAACATTTTTTGAGTGTGAAGTTAGCCCAGCATTTTTCGATTTTTCAAACATTTGATGTTGTGCTGTAATGTGCTCGACTTGTGCTATGATGTGCCGTATCGCAAAAGAAATAATTTTAAGTATTTAGTCAAAAAAAAATTTGTGAAGTTGGCCCAGCATTTGTCGATTTTTTAAAAAAAACTGGTTGTGCTGTATTGTGCTCGACTTGTGCTACGATGTGCCGTATTGCAAAAAAAAATATTTCAACTTTTGCTATATGAAACTTGCAAAAAACTATTTTTCATACAAAAATGTGTGTGAAGTTGGCCCAGCATTTGTCGATTTTCCAAAAAACACTGGTTGTGCTGTATTGTGCTCGACTTGTGCTACGATGTGCCGTATTGCAAAAAAAAATATCTCAACTTTTGCTATATGAAACTTGCAAAAAACTATTTTTCATACAAAAATGTGTGTGAAGTTGGCCCAGCATTTGTCGATTTTCCAAAAAAAACTGGTTGTGCTGTATTTTGCTCGACTTGTGCTACGATGTGCCGTATTGCAAAAAAAAATATCTCAACTTTTGCTATATGAAACTTGCAAAAAACTATTTTTCATACAAAAATGTGTAAAAGGTCCTTTACAGGTCCTTTACAGGATTCGGATTTACTGCGCAAATAGCATAAATAAGCCTATGAACGCTACTACTGCACTGCGCAAATAATTTGTGTCGTCAATTTGACCAATTACAAGACTGAGGTGCTAGCATAGGTAGTTTTTTAGTGAGAAAATTGAAAAGCTGGAGGAGTAGCAAATCAAGCACAGTCAGGAATTTCTCCGTCTTTTTACATTTGCATTACTTTATCTTACAATTTTGTATGATTGCATTGTTCTTATAGTGGTCAGTCAATGTAAATGGACACATTGGGACAGGCTTCATTTGACAGTTCTTCAAAGTATAATTTAAAACAGAAGCCAGTGAATGCGAAAAAGCCACATGTAATCGTAAATCGTATTAGACATGAATTCCACTTTTTGTGAATGTTCACAGGACTTTGTTGCCATATTGAAGGCTTAAACATTCTTCTATTCTATTTTGAAACAGTGTTTCGTGATCTCGTGAAAAATATAAAAAATAATTTGCTAAACATATTTTTAAGATTAAAAAGCTTATTGTAAAATTGTATCTAAGCAATTCCGTGTGCAACCAGGAAACAGAAAATAAAGTAGGACAGCACTACAATCCATGTCAGACAGCAAGGCGTGATAACATGAATAAGTGTAAATATCGCTTTGAATTTGTATGATTTTTGGTTTTTTAAGTATCTTGAATCAAAATTTACAAACACATAAAAAAAACAATCAAATAAAAATAAAAGCTTAAAATATGCCTTTAAAAGTAATGTTATCTACATAGATTCGACGAAATGAACTTGAAAGTCATCCAATGACTCCAATCATTGGCAAACTATTTAACTGCATGTATGCACGGTTTTTTAGTCGCATTATACTTTCATATGAATATGTATTGTCAATTTTCTCCAATATCTTTTTAAATATTTCATAAAGACTAATTTCCATGCTATCTTTCTTGATCCCATATCAGGGATATAAAATCAAATTTTTGTAAGAAAGAAAAAGCATGCGAACAGAACCTATTAAAAGTTGTATTTTGAAGTTAGCTATTTATTCTAGTAACGATGAAAAACAAATACACATACAAATAAATCCTCAATTATTTTTTACCGGAGTCTATTTTCTTCAAAACAACATCACTCAACACAGCGAAGTTGATTGTTGATACAGCAGTTGGAAACATCAAAAAATGCTAGATTAATATCGCACACATTTCCCGTTTTTTTAATTCATTTTCATTGCATGTTTTGTCGTGGGTAGATCAGTTAGTGAAAAATAATATTTGAAAATTCATGTGAAAAGGGACTTTACTTCCGTTGACAAAATTTATAAGGAAAGCCAAAAATCAAAAAAAAATTTTAGATCTTTAAAGTCAATAATTTGTTTTCAATATATATATATTATACAAAAATCGTGAAAACATGATCCCGAACAAAAAAACATCATTGTGTTTAGCAGGTTCTTTTTTGTAAGAATAAACCATCAACTTAGTTTGGAGAGAATCAAAGATGAGGTCTCTATATACATGTGTAAATGCTTTAAAATACATAAGCCCAAGGAAAATTTTATATCAACAAATTAAACAGTTTGATTGTTTTACGTGCTGTATCATACTTCAATTTTGTATTTGCTTTATTTTATTACTAGAGCGTGTTTCAACATGGTTAAATAAGTTGAAATAAATCTGAAGAGCATACGGCAACACTAGTTAATATCCAAGCTCACTTCCATGTATACACACACACATTTAAAGCATGTTCAATGGCATGGCTTGATAACATGAATAACTGTTATATCGATTTAAGTTTGTGTGATTGTTGGTTTCTTGAAGATTTTTACAGATAAAATTAAGTATTTTCCAAAAAAATATGAATATTGCTGACCAAAAAATACGTCATCAACTTTTTCACAAAAATATTTTAACATTTTATCGAATTATTTTATTCTTTTGAAGGCAGCTAATTCCTCATTTTCAACTTGGCAACCCTGAACTTCACACACATTTTTGCATGAAAAATAGTTTTTTGCAAGTTTCATATAGCAAAAGTTGAGATATTTTTTTTTTTGCAATACGGCACATCGTAGCACAAGTCGAGCATAATACAGCACATTCAGTTTTTTTTGAAAAATCGACAAATGCTGGGCCAACTTCACACACATTTTTGTATGAAAAATAGTTTTTTGCAAGTTTCATATAGCAAAAGTTGAGATATTTTTTTTTTGCAATACGGCACATCGTAGCACAAGTCGAGCACAATACAGCACAACCAGTTTTTTTTGGAAAATCGACAAATGCTGGGCCAACTTCACACACATTTTTGTATGAAAAATAATTTTTTGCAAGTTTCATATAGCAAAAGTTGAGATATTTTTTTTTGCAATACGGCACATCGTAGCACAAGTCGAGCACAATACAGCACAACCAGTGTTTTTTGGAAAATCGACAAATGCTGGGCCAACTTCACACACATTTTTGTATGAAAAATAGTTTTTTGCAAGTTTCATATAGCAAAAGTTGAAATATTTTTTTTTGCAATACGGCACATCGTAGCACAAGTCGAGCACAATACAGCACAACCAGTTTTTTTTAAAAAATCGACAAATGCTGGGCCAACTTCACATACAAATTTTTGTATGATTTATAGTTTTTTGCAAGTTTCATATAGTAAAAGTCGAAATATTTTTTTTTGCAATACGGCACATAATAGCACAAGTCGAGCACAATACAGCACAACCAGTGTTTTTTGGAAAATCGACAAATGCTGGGCCAACTTCACACACATTTTTGTATGAAAAATAGTTTTTTGCAAGTTTCATATAGCAAAAGTTGAAATATTTTTTTTTTGCAATACGGCACATCGTAGCACAAGTCGAGCACAATACAGCACAACCAGTTTTTTTTTGAAAAATCGACAAATGCTGGGCCAACTTCACATACAAATTTTTGTATGATTTATAGTTTTTTGCAAGTATCATATAGCAAAAGTTGAAATATTTTTTTTTGCAATACGGCACATCGTAGCACAAGTCGAACACAATACAGCACAACCAGTTTTTTTTGAAAAATCGACAAATGCTGGGCCAACTTCACAAATTTTTTTTTATTAATTTTTTTGACTAAATACTTAAAATTATTTCTTTTGCGATACGGCACATCATAGCACATTACAGCACAACATCAAATTTTTGAAAAATCGAAAAATGCTAGGCTAACTTCACACTCAAAAAATGTTTTTGTTCATAAAGGTCGAAATTCCAGGAATAATTTTATATCCTTTACGGCACATGGCAGCACATCCTGAGCACATTACAGCACAAGGCTGCTTTTTCATAAATATGAAAAATGCTGGGCCAACTTCACACTAAAAAATTATTTTGCTTATAAAAATCGAATCCTACGAACGATTTTTTTAAAAAATACGGCACATCATAGCACAAGTCGGGCACATCGCAGCACAAGTTCTATTTCTTAAGAAATCGAAAAATGCTGGGCCAACTTCACAGACATAAAAAATTTCTGCATGACAAGATTTTTAGTTTTATAAAAATCAAAAACTTCACATAAATTATTTTAAGCATTATTTTTTTTTTTTTATAAAAATATTTTTCAAAATATTTTTGACATAACATCTTTTCGGCCAATCTTAAGAATGTAGGTATCTGCTTTCAAATCGAAATTACCGACATAACTTTTGAAAATATGAATTTTGGATCGAAGGCGTGCAACAAAGTTATGTCGGTAATTTCGATTTAAATGCAGATAAATTCTTAGATTAATTGAAGAATAACATAAAACAATTAAAAGACAAATCAAACGAAGATATTTTGAGAAACTTTTGTATAAATAAGACTATTAGCGCTTAAATTTATTTATTTTTTTCATTATTTTCTTTATTAAATTTGCACAAAAACTTTTTTATTTTATTTCCCATAGTTTTTGAGGTATTTCATTTCAAAACATTTTCAAAAAAGTTAAAAAAAAAATAGTTTGCAGTTATTTGATGACTTTACTGATGCTATAATAAATCCAACACCGGCTTCGCTGACCACAGTAGTTCTACATAAAAGATTTTGTGTCATAAATTTACTTAGGTTTGAGCGATCCCTTTCGATCCGGAGAAGAAATACTTTTCTCTCATCTTTTTGGAAACGAACGTGACAGACTTTGACGCCCTCTTACATCGCGTGTAGAAAAGAAGAAACAAAATAATGGAAAACAGCGCGGCAATTGACTATTCTCCTACTGGGTAGTTTTATTGTTTTTGCCTTAGTATTAAAAAAATTTTGGTTTGAAAATATGGTCACCGATTACCATACTGAAGACATCAAATTTTCGATTAAAGATACTTAAGATAATAAAAAGCGATGCTGGGCTTAAAAGTTGATTTTAAATAAAAGCTAAGTTATTTCAATTGAACAAGATAAGAGGCGCCCAGTTGCAAAACTGGCCAAATCCCATTTCCATACTTTTGGAAAAACAACGAAAAACGTTTAACTACATCTACCCAAGTAGAAATTTGTGACTTTTAAGGTCACAAAATTCGCGTGCGAGTCACAGTGTGGTTATTGTGACTAAATTTTGTGTAAATAAAGTAACTTTGACTGTATTGAGTCTAGGGTTTGTAATCCCGGGATCGCGAAATCCCGGGATCTCGCTGTTTTTATCAATCCCGAAATCCCGGGATCGATCACTTAATCCCGGGATTTGACTTTTTTAAGCCTAAAACGAAAAATAACTCACAGCCCTCTTAAAATTTTTTGTAAAAAAATCGTATTTGGTTTAACATTTTTTAATTTAAATTTTTTCAGTTGAGATTTGACTATTTTCATATTAGAAATTCTTGGATTTTTTTTTTGTTCGGTTGCTGCGAATTTGGGAAGCAAATGGCTCTAATAAAACACTGCAAGACTAGATGGAACAGTCTTTTGTCAATGCTTGAATGCGTCCATTTATTGAAAAATTGTATACAAAAGGCATTAATAGACATAAGTCTACCTGAAGGTGAATCTTTGGCTTTATCCAATAATGAGATTGAAATGGTATCTGATATCATTAATGCGCTAATCCCAGTAAAAGCTACAGTCGAAGCCCTTTGCCGTCGGGATGATAATTTGTTCACAGCCGATGTTGCCATAACTTTTATGTTAAAAAAACTCAAAGATGCTAACAACGTGATAAGTCAAAAATTGTATTCAGCTCTCATTCTTCGAATGCAACAAAGGCAAACAGATATAAGTGGTATCCTTCAGTATCTGCACAATGGTAGAATCAACGTTCAATCCGAATCTGAAATAGACATAGTAATAGTTCCATCTTCAATAAAATGCCGCAAATTAATAATTGAGTTACTCGAAAGACTACACGCTTCAAATCCAGTTACATCAGAAACAGCTAATGAGACTGAATCTAAAGTTTCTGTTTTAAATGAGGCACCTCTCGAAATTGTTTCCGAGTCTCCATCTGAATCTATTTCAGACGAATTTAATAAAGCTATAAAAAAAGCGCATTTGCCGAGGATACCAATTCAATGTGAGACGCTATCAGTGAAAATTCAAAAGGAAATGCTGTTGTTTGTAAATGGGGGAACACGTGGTGACTTTTTAATTTTAATTTAATAATTAAGTATGTATAATATCATATAAACAATGAATTTCCTTATAAATTAATAAATATTTTTTTGTAAACATATTTTTGGAATGTGTCAAGTTTTTAATTTTCTTAAAAATTTACTAAAATAATGTGTTAATATTTTTCAAGAACAGGTATTTAAAAATCCCGGGATCAATCCCGGGATCCCGGGACTAGATAAATGTAATCCCGAAATCCCGGGATTACAAATATAGCACGGGATTACAAACCCTAATTGAGTCACATTAACCGATTATTAACTGAAAAAATGCCTAAAAGGTCAGTTTGACCTTATGGTAACATTTCAGTAATTTTTGTGTACCAAATTGATCCTATTTGGGTCAAATTTTAGTAACAATAACTACACAGATCCTTTTAAAAGTTACCTAATGGTAACCACGATATTTTAGGCACAAATCAGTAAAAGTGACTCAAAATGTGACCATTTCGCACACAAATTTAGTTAGAGACACATTTCGGTCACATTTGTGTACATAACATTTTGAAAGTAGAGCGGTTCAAAAAAATGTTTTTTTTTACGATGTGTCAGCGGATATTTATAGCGTTACATATCTTGAAAATGCTCCTCATAGGATTCTCATCATATTGAATACTGGATTTGAGCCGACTGTTTGAAATTGTCAGCTTTTGAAGAAATACATAGATTGATTTTAAAAGTTGCTCAAGTTGTAAGGGCTATCGAATTTTCGAACAAGATAGGGGTTGAATTGACAAATTCAAACAGGCGGCGCTAATCCAGTATTCAATCAATGATGGCAATCTCTTGAGGCGCGTTGTCAAGATGTGTAATACTATTGATATCCGCTTAAATATAGTAAAAAATACAATTATTTTTTTGAATCACTCTAATTAATAATGAGTTACATTGAAATTTTTAAGGTTAAACTGCTTCGCGCTTAAAGGTATACACGAACTACACAGTGTAGTTATTGTGTAGGTATGAGCACAATTGTGTAGATTACAAACTGTGTAGATAACAGAACATAAGTTTTGTACTGAATGGTAACAGTGTGGACACAATCGGGCACAACATATGATGCGGTTACAAATATGCCTGACGTCATTTTTCATAAGACATCCATTTTGATTTATAATTGTAAATAATTTCTAAAAAAGTTATTACGCAAATTTAAGGCTCAAATTATCTCAATTAGACTATAATCATAAACTTAAAACACCTAGTAAACGTTTTAAGCTCATTCCAGCATTTTAAAAAGCATTTGATTACTAAAAATTTTTTTTAATATTTTTAATATATTACTAAATATTCGATATTTACTAAGCGCATAAGTTTTTCGTTCAACAGAATATTAATATTTACAATAAAAATGAGCTTCGTTTGAATTTCTACGCATAATATGCAGAATTTAGTTCATATAAAAAGTAAACATTATAAGTCATAATAATACGCATACATATTAATGCTTCTTACCATTGTATTCATTTATGTATGTATACTACAATGATAAAAGTAACTTAAAAGTAAAATATTTCCTACACAAAAACGTCTGCGTGTGGGTCGCTATAACTACACTTTGTGGTCACAAATCAGTCACAAATTCAGTAACAATAACTACACATATCCCTATATCTTCCATATCCCCACTTGGTAACGGTTACGTAACAATTACGTAATATAGCGGGATTTGAGTTGTTATCTACACAAACACTTAACCGAAACAAACCGAATGTGTGGTCACAGTGACGGAACACTGACTGAAATTTCTACTTGGGTATGTTCATTGAAAAATTAAAAAGTATTTCCCACATAATAGCTTACAAAATTTCTTACTCAAAGCGCATCAGAGGATATTAATTCATGGAAATCATGGAAATATCAGAAGCAAAATTATCACTCGAAAAATGTAAAAAATTTCATGTGTGCAGAAAACATAATTGCAATTCTTTTGATTTAAAAATTAATATTAACACTTTTGAAATATGTTAAGAAATTAAAAATTCTTGGTTTACTTTTTACAAGTAGATACAATTGGAAAGATCACTGTTTGGAATTTACAAAATCTTTATCAACTAGAGTAAATTTAATTAACTATCTCTCCAGATGGAGTTACGTTCACATTAACACTCTAATCCATTTAACACGCGTTTTAATCCTTAGCAAAATTGACTATGGTCTTTTTATTTACGGAAATTGTCCAAAATCCACTATCGATATTTTTAAATCACAATACCACCAAGCTATTCGATCCAGCATTTATGCTTATTGGACAACATTTATAATACACTTACCAGCTGAGTCCGGCCTGCCTTCAATTGAAGAAAGAATCTACGAAATTAAACACTACTGACTCCTAAACTGTATTTTTCATTCAACTCAGTTATTGATACTGATATTAAACAAATTCAGGTAACCAAAAGAAGACCACGTTTACCTTTTGCAATTCTTACTTCTCTCAACCTAGCGGAAGATTATACCGTTCAATCTATTCCCTATATATGTAAATATTTCTAATCCACCTTGGAAACTCAAAATAGAATCCTGTGATATGGAGCTCGCCAAACTAAAAAAAATTAACTCTACTACCACAATTTTTCACTCTCTTTTTCATGACAAAAAAGATACCTTAATCAAGGCTGGTTGGAACTTTCTATATACAAATGGATCAAAATCAGACTTATGCTTATGCAGTTGTTGATAACAACAAGAAATGCTTGATGATAAAACTACTTTCAAAAGGAGCCTCGGTTTTCGCTGCAAAAGCCGCTGCAATTTACCAGGCGGTCCTTATAGCACAATCAACCAGCACAAAAACCGTTATCTGTTCTGATAATTTATCTGTTATGAAAGCTATGTGCAATCCAACTTGCCAAAACTGGCATTAATAAAATTAACAACTTCACTAAAGTTACTTTGGATTCCCAGTCACATTGGTATCGCTGGAAATGAATTTGCAGACACTATGGCAAAATACGCATGTCAAGCGCCTATCTACATATATAGATTCTTGTATTTAGAAACCTGATCTCCGCAAATATATAAAAAACTAGCTGTCCCGGCAGACGTTGTTCTGCCCTTTCTGGTAGGTAGCGCGAAGCTGTATGAACTCATCCCATGGAATGTTAAAGGGAATCAGCCCATTTTTAAAGTGAAATCAACTTCTGTCCCTACTCTTGTACATATAGTATAGTATAGCAGACTTGGCAGACGTTGTTCTGGCCTTACTGCTAGGTGGTGCGATAAGTTAAATTTATTATAGCTTTTGTGTTTGACATAATTACCAAGTCTCAATCATCTGCATCAAATAATTGCTGATATATACAAAATGTTGTTTTATTCTCATATGGAAGGTGTGGAACCACCCATTTTCTCATTGAAACTTCTTTTTGCCCGTACTTTTTATAAACATATGTATCTAGTCTCATTCATCTGCATCACACATTTTGGTGTTTTCTTATATGGAAGACGTGGCACTGCACGGTCGTATCTGTGCATCTTAATATAGCAGATACGTGGTGTAAATTTTATGTGAATAGATGCAGAGGTCTTTGTAAAAATGCTATTTTAAAAATATTTTTGTATGAGGGCCACCCTAAATAAAAGTTTTGTAGGCATAACTATGTCTCTTAATATAAAAGTTACGTGGTGTAAATTGGTGTGAACAGATTTACCGGTCTTCGTGAAACTTAATTTTTTAAAAAAAGTTATGTTTGAGGGCCGCCCTAAATAATAGTTTTATAGACCATACAATGTCTCTTAATATAAGAGACACGTGGTGTAAATTCCATGTGAAGCGATGCAGTGGTCTTTTAAAAAATATTTTTGTATGAGGGCCACTCTAAATAAAAGCTTTGTAGGCTTAACTATGTCTCTTAATTTAAAAGATACGTGGTGTTAATTCGGTGTGAACAGATTTACCGGTCTTCGTGAAAACTAATTTTTTAAAAAAAGTTATGTGTGAGTGCCACCCTAAATAATAGTTTTATAGACCAAACGATGTCTCTTAATATAAGAGACCGTGGTGTAAATTCCATGTCAATCAATGCAGTGGTCTTTGTGAAAATGCTATTTTTAAAATATTTTTGTATGAAGATTACCCTAAATAAAAGTTTTGTAGGATTAAAAGGGGACTCTTAATATAAAAGCTACTTGGTGTAAATTCGGTGTGAATCGATTATCCGGTCTTCGTGAAAAGGATTTTTTTAAAAATAATTTTTTACCCTAAATAAAAGTTTTATGGACCAAACAGTGCCCCTTAATATAAAAGACACGTGGTGTAAACTCTATGTCAATCGATGGACTGGTCTTTATGGAAATGCTATTTTTTTTTTTTTTTTTTATATAGAATCATTTTATTTGCAATCTATTCTATGAATAATAAGCAAATATAATAACAATATTCATCTTAACTTAATTTATCGATCTCCAACGAAATTAATACAAATTATATACATTGAATTGACTTATACGTATTTTTTTAAATATAAAAATATTTCTTAATACTGCCTGTAATTATTGTCTAAAAGGGAGATCAAGAACATGCAATCTTTTCAGTCTTTTAATTTCGTTTGTTTCATCGAGAAGAGTTATTGCTAAAGGGTTCACATGGTTGCTTAGTCTATCGACATATTTTGTACTAAATATTTTAACTTCTTCTTTTATAAATGGAATGTCAAGGTCATTATGTATTGAGTTGTTAGTGCATTAGTTATTGATCTTAAAGTTTTTGACTGAAACCGCAGTAACATCTCTAAGTTTGAATTAAAGGTTGTACCCCAAAGTTGAATCCCATATGTCCAAACTGGTTTTAACAAAACTTTATACAATAAAAGTTTGTTTTCAAGGCTAAGTTCTGATTTTGGTCCCATTAACCAATTAAGTTTTTTCAATTTTATATTCAAATTATAAAAAAAAATTTGTGTGAGGGCTACCCTAAATATGCATCCTAAATAAAAGTCTTATAGACTACCACCTATCCTCAGACCTAGCAAATATACACAAAAAATTTCATAAGAATCGGTCAAGCCGTTTGGGAGGAGTTCGGTAACAAACACTGTGACACGAGAATTTTATATATTAGACGAACTTAAAATAAACAAGTTAAGGTGTTATTTTCGGCGAGGCCGAAACTCACATACCCCACACTGCACTGAAAGTACCTTTTCATTAAATGTTAAGAAGACGTTGAAGAGGTTGAATAAGTCGAAAAAAATATGAAATGTTAGAAAGGTTGACAGAGGTTGAAAAATGTTGAAAAGTCGTAAATATATGCAAAATGTTGAAAAAGGTTGAGAGAGGTTGAAAAACTCTAAAATAAAATGAAAGAGGTTGAAAAAATTTGAAACTATTCAAAATTGATGAAAAAGTCGAAAAAATAAAGAAACTTATGAAGAAATTTGAAAGAGGTTGAAAAAGTCGAACAAATACATATAGAATATATTGGAAAAAGTTGAAGGGTTGAAAAAGTCGAAAGGATATGGAAAATGTTGAAAAAATCGAATAAAAATGAAAAATTTGAAATATTCCACGCTCAGTTGTCCAATTCCGCCCACTTTTGGTTCAACAAATTATATTTGTAATCGACATCCTCATATTAAATTTCAGCACAATAGCTTGTATAGTTTGCGATATATGCTGCAGTTTAATTTAAAACTTAGGGCGATGACACACCCCCTGATACAATCCAGCCCAGTTTTGATCCAGAAATAGCTTTTCATAAGCAAACCCCTAACACCAAATTTTAGTATGATTGCTCACTTATTTCGATAAATATGCCACTTACCGTATTTTATTTGTATGGGAGGTGCCACGCCCACTGGTGCTATTTCAGCCACTTTTGATTCAGATATACACTATAGCAACTGAACCACTTTCATTAAATTTCATAACAATTGCTGCAATAGTTTACTTAAAACAGCGCTTACAAATTTATGTTAATATGGGAGGTGCCACGCCCACTGATGCAATTCTGTCAAAACTAATTTATTTTTAAAGCTTATAGTAACTGACATCTAAACACCAAATTTTATGAAGATTACTCTCTTAGTAAACTATTTATAACAATAAACAGTTTTTGCTTATATGGGAGGTGCCACGCCCCCAGGTACTATATTACCAAATTTTTGTAATAAAAGACCTTACAGCAAGTATATCTACCTCATTAAATTTCATCACGATTACGTTGTTCGTTCTCTTAATATAACGTTTATAAATATTGTGGGCGGTGCCACGCCCTTCAACGAGTTTTTTCAATAAAGAAGCTAAGCTTGTATTGATGACAGCTTTCAGCGGCATCATCTCCAAGATTTTTATGAAAATCGTTTGTGCCAATTTTGAGATATATGGAATCAAAATTTTTAGCAGTTGAAAAGTGCCACGCCCACTTTTTCAATTCCGCCCACTTTTATCTCAACTCAAGATATATTTGATATGTATCCGTTTACCAAATTTCATAACAATATCTTGCACGGCTTACGAGATATGGTGGTATAAAGGTTAAAATTTAGTGCTGTGCCACGCCCCTGTAGGAAGCTTTGAAAACTTGAAACCTAACCTAATCCTAATATTGTTCACATGTGCATCAAATCACCAATTTTCATCAAAATCGCTGCAACTTTTTTCAAAATTGACCTGGGTATATATACATAAGGTATGGGCGGTAGGCGTGTCCGTTAACCGATTTCGCCCATTTTCAATAGCAAGATGCCTGCAAGAAAATGTGACCTGCGTGTGAAAGTTTCATTCCATTAGCTCTCTTGGTTTTCCCGTAAACCTGATTTCAACAGACAGACAGACAGACAGACGGACATCGCTAAATCAACTCAGGTGGTGACGCTGATCAAGAATATATATACTTTTCCATACCTGCCACGCCTCCTTCTATGTGTTACAGACGGATGGACAAAGTGAATGTACCCTCGGTGTAGGGTGTAAAAACACACTAAATGGAACAGTTACCAACATCATCACTATACAACCATCAATAGATCATTACAGACACCCATATACCCATGCAATATTGATAAAAGAAAAATAATTAGAAATTTTTTGGTTTGTTTTGAGACTAATAATTATTATATTAATAATTTTTGTATTGAACTTTTTAGTCATTTATACAACCAACATGAGAAAGATAACAAGTGGATCAATTTAACCTGGTAATTGGTGACATATGTTTCGGCTATTACCACGTATAAACATATTTATATGCATATACATAGCCTCATCAGACCAGTTTTGGTTAAGTTGTACTGAGAATCGAACACCCGACCGTATGCATTTTTGAATTGCGACGGCCGCTCTAACACTTGAGCTATTGGGTATGTGACCTTGATGTGTACAAAGTGCGTGTTTGGATTTCGCACGTATTGTTCCATTTTTCTTGTTATCTTTCTGAGTTATGTCTTTTTAAGCTTATTTGGCTTATACATGTGCTATGATTTTTTATAATTTTATTTTCATATAATTTCGAAGTTCTGGAAATTTTTCAATAATAATAAAAAAGTAGCTGGAAAATTTTCCAGAACTTTGAAATTATATGAAAATAAAATTATAAAAAATCATAGCACATGTATAAGCCAAATAAGCTTAAAAAGAGCTATGTCAACTGAACATAACTCAGAAAGATAACAAGAAAAATGGAACAATACGTGCGAAATCCAAACACGCACTTTGTACACATCAAGGTCACATACCCAATAGCTCAAGTGTTAGAGCGGCCGTCGCAATTCAAAAATGCATACGGTCGGGTGTTCGATTCTCAGTACAACTTAACCAAAACTGGTCTGATGAGGCTATGTATATGCATATAAATATGTTTATACGTGGTAATAGCCGAAACATATGTCACCAATTACCAGGTTAAATTGATCCACTTGTTATCTTTCTCATGTTGGTTGTATAAATGACTAAAAAGTTCAATACAAAAATTATTGAAAAATAATTAGCTTTTCTAGACTAAGACTAGGACATTCCTTAAGCACCTATCAACATTCACTAAGAAAAGAACCAATTCCTATTTGTTCTCGATGCACTGAAAATTTTAATATGAAAAATAGCAGGGACAGAATTTTCGAACACAGTAGCCTAACTGACTGCCTTAAGGAGCCAACTTTTGAAAACATTAAAAAAATTCATAAATTAATCATTCAAAACCAAATTCTATTATAATCAAATTTTATTATATACTTTAAGAAACCAACTTCCGAAAACATAAACAAAATTCAAAGTTCTATCACACACATCCAAACTTTTTTATAAGTAAATCAATTTAATTGTTATCCAGAGCTGATAGCCAAAGTAGCTAATGCTCGTGTCACTTTGTTAGTTATAAAATGTATTCTATAAGTAACTTAATGCAATAATAATAATAATAAATTTAATAAAATAGGTTATTACAAAAATTCGGAGTTGGCTATATTTAAATAAAAACATCATAAAAAAATTTTCATTTTGAATTAATCGATCTTTCGTAGTCCTACTTTATGCTTTTATTCAAGGCAAAAATGCGGAATTCCGCAAAACAATACGTCAAGGCCATTGTATACGGATCCTAGTCCATTAGAAATGTCGGGTATTATGGGTTTATATTTTGATTTTAGCTTTTTGACGTAACATTTTCAGTGCGTAAGCCAATGGTATTGCACGAATAACATTTATTTTTTATGTAAATTATAATACTAAAATTATTAATTGATAAATAAAGAAATCTATTTAGAATCATTATTTTTCAGAAACAATTTGTATTTATCAAAATAATATTGCAAATGGTTCTAGAAATTGGTAATGTACAAGAAAAATGTTACCAATATTACTAAATACTATCTATTCCATTAATTGCAAAGCTCAGAAAAATATTACTGAATATTTATATTTCAGTAATTGACGTTGAATTTAAAATATTAGCAAGGTCTGCATTGATTTTCAAACTTCATTTTCGAAGTTAAGTCATCCATTGGTAAAGTTTTATTACAAAAATGTGGCCAAAATTAAACTTTTGAGTGCTTGAGGTGTCTTTTATGATATAAAAATCCATTTTACATCGATTAGTCGAAAAAAAATGTTCATAAAATGGACGCAAAATTCATAAACTTCATTTTAATTTTCATTTTAGTACTTCCAATTAAAACGAAGTACATTGATCTGGAAACACGAAGGGCCCTTACAATTTTGGTAAAATTTTGTGTGGGACAGCAAGGAATCAATAGAAGTTCCCAAATAGTCCTCTATGAAATAATCAAATCTATTTTGTTGCAGCATGCCACACAAGATCATTAAATTTATTTCGCGCTTTTTTTAAATCTTTAAATATTTCTGGATCGATTTTCTACCAAAATTTCGGAAACTATAAATTACCTAAATTCTACCTCACAAAAATACAGGTTAACCAAAGAAGTTCAGAAAAATAAAAATATTTATTTCAGACCAATCTTTCCTCTGCCCAACAAAGCTTTAAAAACCACAACACCTCTTACATGTCGTCTGGTAGGATTTTTTAAATATGTACACTCTTCTTTTGGGTAAAAATTTACCTATTAGATGTTAATGGGTTAAGAAAAATGTTACCTTCTATATCTACAATTTTTAGGTAGTCAAGAAGTTAACTTAACTAGAAGTAAACAATTAGTACCCAAATGATATCTTAGTGGAAATCCAAAGAAGTGTAAACTTAGAAAACCGTTGATTGAACTATCGCAATTTTTGGGTTCGAAACACATAATAATAGGTACTATGTAAGTAAGTACATACAACATTAATTTTGTCTGTTGTTCTGTATGGAACCAAGAGTTAGACGATGAGCAGAATTGGTCTTTTCAAAATCCGGCGAATGGAAGACAATGCTCCAGTGAAGCAAATCTTCAATTCACAGCCACCAAGTTCGGGAAGAAAAGACTGGCCCAACCTTCTTTTCTACTTCAAAAATCGAAAAAAAATAGCTCGACCCTGCAGCCGTATAAAATAAATTAAATAATTTTATGAAAATGTTTTTGAAGTTTGACTCCGAAGAACAATGTAATTGGAAGATATTTTACCACATTTTATAAACCGTATTTCTATAGCAACACCCATTATCGTAATAATGAATTTTATTTTTAGTTTTTAAATTGTCAATTAGCGCAGTATTCGTTTATATTTTTTGAAAATGTCAAGTGAAAACACAAATTTCTGAAGCATTCAGTAATAAATTGTAGATTGATGGAATAGTTAAAACTTAGTTTTTTTTTGGTAAAATCAAATTATATGTGTACATTAGGCATGTTCAAATAAATGGCATGTTCTAGAATACTTCAAGAACACTCGATTTTCGAAAATTTATTCATATTCCAGTATATCCTCATTTAAGAAATAAAAAAAATACTTTTAGGGTTGCTACCAGAGCTTCAACATTTTCATTTTTCGGAATTCGACCAAAAAAATTAAGTAAGTTTGAGTTTTTTCTTATTTACACTGTTTTTTTTTTTAATTTTTTTCCGATTTTCCTTATGAACACATAAGGAAGTCTCGAAAAAAACTTACCGCTACTTTTCAAGCCTTTATTTAAGGAAAACAGCTGTGGTCTTTCCGCGAGTAGAGCGGAATAACAGGATAAATAAAATAAATAAAAAAAAATGGAAACATCTACCCCCTTTAACGCCTGAATACTTAAGCCTCATATCATAACTGAGCCATAAGACAAATACTTAAATATGCTAACATTAAGATTTTTTGAAAGTCATACAACATTTTTTAAGCTTTATTTAAACATTAAAAAAAAAACACTTTCAAAATGTCAACAATTATCGGAAGTTATAATATGTACTACAATAATTGTAGCCAAAAGTGCTAAGTGTGTACGTCACAATAGAAAAACAGTTTAGGCAGCTGCATTACTTAAAAATAAGCTGCATGTAGATTTTTTGTTTTTCCGAGCGAACTTCTTGTATTTTAAAATTAGATTTACTTGAACTAGTTGCGTACAATACAAAATACTTGCAAGTAAACAGTAACATAGACATTTTCCTACAAAACTTAAGGAAAGTCTAGGTATAGAAAAATGTCTCGTTTATTGTAAAATATGTATTAACTAATAAATTATCTTGTGATGGGTTGAATTCAACAAAACTTTTATATAAGAAACAAATATAACATAGAACAAATTTTGTTCCTTGCGTACGGATACAAAATTGTTTTGTGAAAGTTTTCTATCTTTTGCTATTAATGTTAAAATTAGGTATTTTGTTTCTTCAGATTTTTTCATATTTTTTGAAAATTTAATTTTTGTGCTTTTTGTTTTGACTTTGTACGTATCAACACAATTATCTACATACATTTCGTACAAAAGAATAAATTCAGGTCTCTTCCCACATGTAGCCACACATGAATGTAGCACAAATGGTTATAAATTTAGAATATTTTGAATGTCTTTTGGCTCATTCGCCCTGTATCTCTAACGATTGCCTATCTATCTATCTGTTGAATTTAGGATTTTGCAAATGTGTGAACTGCGTTCAGTGCCTTTTTTCATTCTCTGTTGAATTTCTATAGAACAGCAGAACATTTTTATATTTTTGAAATATATTTTTTTCAAATGTTTCGTATCGTTGCGATTCGTTTGAAATCAATTTTCAACTTGCGAATTTTTATAATTGTTTCTTTACCACTATAATTTCGCTTAAAGTTGTTTTTTTGTTTTTCTTAATTTTTTCATCGATGTCTCGCTTTTATTTTATGCTGAACTTTTGATCATTGATTTGAAATGCTAATGTCGCTGTCCTTCAAACAAATTTTACAATTTCAATGCTAATTTTACAAATGTCTGTATCTATGAGAGATATTAGCTGCTGTCGATGGTGTTAAGGTTGCGACATATTTTTCATTTATTTGAGAGAATTTATGCAATTTCTAAACTATAAATCATTAAAATTGAAAAATATTTTGAAAATGTGTTTATATGTTTATGATACTTGCAGAAGTATTTTATTAAACATCTAAATATACTCTTATTATTTCATTTTTTTTACCCTGTAAGATTGTTTAATTAAATTGATTTACCTTTTGACGGTATTATATGCTTGGTCTTTAATACATTTGATATCGGAACTCCTCTTGGATTTAACATTGAAATTAAGATAAACCTATGACTGACAGATTCAAATGAAGCTTGATAGACATGTAAAGCTAAACAAAAATAAAAGGAAATTGTTTTCAAATACGTTTTTACCATAAACTCATATTTTCATTTGGATGTAGGTACAAATACAGAATTCATAAGGAAAATATCATTGATCAGGTATCATTTTAATTGTAAATTTTGATCAATTTCTTTTGTAAATTTTGAACAATTTCCTATAGTGTATGTTACAGCATTTATGATACAATATATGTAATTAGTTCATTATATTTTATTAGTGACTATTTAATGTTCTTGAACAATTATGTGTGATAATTACACTGTCTGATATCAAATTTGCATAATATGTGATCAAAACTGCATTGTTTTAAAAAATGCATTAAATTTTTTATTTTTTTTGTTAAAAATTTATTTAAATTTATAGCATAGCAACCATAGCAATTTACAAGACTGAAGGACTTATTTTTAAAAAAAAGGGTGTTCAAATTTGATGTCACTTTTTAATTTGCCATTTTTTTACAGGTACCAGATTACACCGATGTTTTTTCAAGAATGAAGTAAGTACATTCCGGTTAGTTAAAATTACGTGAATTCATTATTAAAATTTATTTTAAATGTGGTGAAAGTTATTCAGAAATTGGAAGAAAGTTTCGTTCAAAATGCGGTAGAGAAAATGCTCCGACAAAACCGTGCTATTAAACTTATCATTGATAAATTTGAAGAGACTGGTTGAGTCCAATATCAGAGCAGCAGAATTTATTATAGTAGCACAAGTGTTGTGGAAGAGCCAAGGACATCAATTCGTCGTTGTTCACACACGTTCACAGCAATCAAACCAACAACTTTGTTCAATATTTTACACAAAGATTTTGATATGGGGCCGTTCATAAATTACGTAAGACGTTTAGGGGGGGAGGGGGGTCGGCGGATTCTTACTACATCTTACGAGAGGGGGGGAGGGGGTGAATGATCATCTTACGTAAGATTTAAAATGCGTATTCATACATTAAAGTTGTATTAACGCATCGTCATTTGTGGCAGTAATGAAATATATTTGAATTTTCGACAGTCACGAAAGATTCAGAAATATCGATTACAATCGATTTAAGTAATCGACTCTAACTTCTCTTCTGTTTATGTAATGAAATATATGTATGTTGTTTACACGCAGGGTCGACTTGTAACACCGTCTCACAAGTTTGCTATTATTCAGGCATTTACACGCAGATACGTCGACTTTGAAATTTTGTTGATGTTGTCCCGGTTCTTTACCACCCCCTTGCACTTGTCCTCTTCAACAAGAAGATTCGCTTTCGATTCCTTCTTCAACAGGAGACCAAAACAGCAATCAGTTTTGTCCTCTATTTCTTCGCTTAGCGTTAAATTACGATTGGTCAAAAGTACATCCACAGTTCAAAATCATGCCTTACGATTTTTTTTGTCCTTCCCTTGCAAACGTCTTAGCTGATCGAGTTTGTAATATTTGTGACCAGTACTTTGCCTCGAAAAAAGCTACTGTAATGCACAAAAAACTACATGGAAAAGACTGTAGTCGCACTCACATGATTCAACCAGTTTCAATTTTGAAACGTGGACAGGGGAAAAGCCTTTGCATTTTAAAACAATCGGAGATTTGTCAAGTTGCAGAGTGGCATGACGACGAGGATATTGATGTTACAGGGTTTGAATGTGAATCAGAAAATTCAACAGACAAATCGGGTGTGCCAATTGTAGGTTCACTATCAGACTGGTTGAAAAGCGCATGAACTAACGATGACTTACGATGACCTTTTTTATTCATATTGAAAAACAAATGTGTAGTTTGCAATTTCGTAATATTTATTTAATATGTAACATATGTACTTATATTAAAATTAAATATAGTAATATAGTACATCACATTAAAAATCCATTTTTTGACTAGTTTCACCTTAATTATGAATCTTACGTAAGATTTCGGAAGGGGGGGAGGGGGGGGTAGTGAGAATCTTACTAAATCTTACTCGGGGGAGGGGGGGGGTCAAAAAGTCATGAAATTGTCTTACGTAATTTATGAACGGCCCCTATAAAGGCCTACACAATACAGTTAACACAAGAATTAAAGCCAACTGAATTACGTTGGTAATTTGTTAACTGGGCCGTAGAAAAACATGTTGATAATGAATGGAGCTCGACATCGAAAACTGATTATAAACCTTTTGTGTAGTCAATTGGAAGGTAAAGATGTGCATATATACTATATAGTATGCTTGGAAATTCTTAAACGTCGGCTAACAAAGCTTCCTGGTGATACCATGTAGCGGTGTTTGAAACTAGTTTAAGCAGCCAGTTGCCCTATTTTGTCTTTTTGTTGCATTTGGCGCTGCTATTTTTTGTGTTTATGCACTTACAGTACTTAATGGGAGGCTCAGAAAAAATTAAATTAAAAATAAGCTTTTTTGACATGCTAAAAAATACAGCTAGATAACGCATTGCATGGGAAAAATAACAAAAATCGTTTTATTTCGAAAACTTGAGTTAGATCTTAAAGTTACATTTATCAACATGATAGTGCTTGTTAAATCATCTTTCTTATGACACATATTTTGGTTATCAATATAGGGGTTGCCAACATGCCATCATTTTTATAAAAGCTTTATCCATAAACTTCGGTGGTTATATCTCCGAGCGACACCTTATTTTACAGATTTGTATTTTCTCCTAAAACGCTACTTCCCCTAAAAAGTCGGGCAATTGTCCCTCATGTCTACATGATTAATAGGAAATCAAGTTAAGTCTAACTACATAATTGTGCTCCAAAAATTAAGAGAGTGTACTTCTTAAATTTAATCGGAAATAAAGTAGTTGTACGTGGGCAGCAATTAACCGGAGGTACCATGGTATTTCGACAGGATAATGCTGCTGTTCATACAGCAAAAATAGTAAAAGAGTTTTTCCGGAACAACACAAATTTTCTAAAATCTCCAGCTCGTTTTCCTGACCTAAATACTATTGAAAACTGCTCGGGTTGTTTGGCTCGGCAGGTTTGTGCAGAAAACCGGCAGTATAAGTCCATCCACGACCTCAAAACATGATATTAGCCCACTAGGAGGCGCTTCTTCGAAAATATGGTAAAAAGCTATTTTAATCTTAACAAAAGCGAATGACTGAAGTGGCAAAGAATAAAAGAGGATCCACCCATTATTAAAATAATGTTTTACTTTTATTCTTTTTATAATACCTAAAACGAATTTAAGTTACAACAATTTTGTGCTACCGTTTTGTCGCACCTTAAAATTGAGTTTTTAGTTTAATTCAAAAAAGCATAAATTTTTCTGACAAATTATTTATAAGTTATTTATTTCCTTAGCTTTAAGAAAATAGTATACTGTGAAAACCATATCGCACACATTTAGCTAAAGAGGCACAACTCAAAATTTGCCATTTTTGAGTTTAATTGTTAATACTGTTCATCATACACATACATATCTATCAGCTCAAAAGAGATAAGTTCATTTTTTGCTGTACTTTGGTGTCAAAAAACCGTTATGTCTCTTCATGTTGCAATGGAAATTAGCCTACAATAAGCAAAAGTGTCCTATTTTTAGTGTCAGGGGCCCATAATCATAGTCGCAAAATAAAGTTAAAGCCTGGCTTTTACCGAAAATCGATGTTACAGAATGCTCAAATCTTTTTTTTTTTTTTTTGTCTTACCCCCTAAAATGGAAATAAAAATAGGAAAAAAAAAAGTACCGCTCGGATCTGGTTTCGGATATATAGCTTTTGTGAAAATCCTTACAAGTCTTGAATGGATATCAAAAATATGGGTGTCATAAGATTTATAATTTAATGGCCTACAATAATAAAGCGTTAATTTTTGAAATCTAACCCATAATTTTGGAGATATTACGATTTTTCTGAAATTTTGACCAATTTTTTTTTTAAAAAACCGTCCTTTTTTCTAAAAAATGTGTAATTAACCTATAAATGGTAAGGAAGCTTAATTTATTACCTTTAAAATGGTGTATAGATTGTTGTAAATTATTAAATATTTACCCCCTTTTTGATCGAGAAATAAAAAAAATTAATTCAATAAATTCCCATGGAAACTATGTTTTTATGGTCAGAAACAAAGAAAAACAACAATGACTATTACAACAACAACAATAATTATAAGACGATTCTCATTATAAAATGACATGGTTATTAAATAAATTAATAATTTTATACAAAGTAATCTTATGTTGGAAAAAAGAGCGCAGCAGGCGAAACATTTTTATTAAAAATCGCGCGCGCGATAGTTTTATTACTAAATAAGTATTTTTTATCAAAGTAAATTGGCCTAAGTTTTACTAATGATAAAATAATAATGTGAACTCTGAGTCGTGGTCGAAGGCCGCCCACTTACCCTAACTTTTATTTAGAATTACTGTGGATGGCGAAGTCTGTGTTGGATATACATAATATATTATAGCCTGAACCGTAGCCGAAAGCTGCCGCGAAGCCGACGATGGACACATTGGAGGATATAAGCCATGAGCCGCGGCCAAAAGCCGCTCACTTACCTTCGTATTTATGTACTTAGAATTACTTTGACTAGCAAAGCAAGTGTTGGATGTACTAAAGTCGAACTACCTGTGTAGTTTCTGGCTTGTGCAGATAAGCCAAAAACAATTGACGCTTTGAAGGCTCGTTTTATTTCGAAAAAGTGGTTGAACCTTCAGAATGTGCTATGTAGTGGCATATCTTAAACGCCCGGAACAAAGGACTAATCTGGCGTCCCCTGCCTTGGAAAAAATTATAAAAATTTTTAATAAAAAATGAAAATGTTTCAAAAAAATAGAAAAAAAAGGTCATTCCGAATTTTCTCCACACATGATTTATCAAATATTGAAAAATGCATCATCACATTAAAATTTAATTATACTTTTGAGCTCTGATCAATATATTTGATGCATTCTTACGAAATATAATGAACGTTTTTCCTGTTAATAGCAAATTCTTAACCCAGTGCTACTTGTACTTGCGCATTTTTCAAAACGTCATCACTGGGTCATATTTGAATTTTTTTAAGATGTGTACACAGTAGTGAATGGGTTATGAAAACGGTTTTATACATTTTATATATTTTATATATTTAATATATTAATCTATAAGACGTATGGTGTTATTTAATAAAAACAAATTCATTGTTTATGCAAGTGTGAGTTGCATAGGTTAGGTTAGGTAGGAGTGGCAGTCAGTTACAAAAACCGACTCACTTAGACCAAATTTGGTCCATTGTGATACCACAGGGTGCTTAACTATACCCTCTCACTGAATCATCCAGATTTCGTAATAAAACTATATAGCTGACCTATGCTAACATGTCTAAGGTCATCCAGGTCATCAAGCAAAAACGAACCAAGAGTTTTGTGGCGTTTTCTAGCAAGTGCAGGGCAGGAGCAAAGAAAATGTTTAATGTTTTTCTCCTCCTCCACATCCCTACAACCTCTACAGAAGTCAAAAGACCGAATACCTAATCTCTCCGCATGTCTGCCGATAAGCCAGTGGCCGGTTATTACTGCAATAACTGACGAGAAACTTTGTCTAGTGCGGGATATCAGTTCTAGAGATCGCTTAGCGTTCCATTCCGGCCAGATTTGCCTTGTTATATTGCAAGTTGACCCTTGGGTCCATCTTATGTTAGCCTTCTTAATCATTTCTTCTTTAAGCAGTAGATTGCAGGTAGCAAGTGGCATGCCAACACCTTCCTTGTCTTGAGGAATTTGTGCAGCAGTTCCCTGCCTAGCAAGTTCATCAGCTTTGCAATTGCCATCAATGTTTCTATGCCCAAGCACCCAGATGAGGTGAATGTTAAAATGCTGAGCCATCTCTTTCAGAGACGAGCGGCATTGTTGGGCCACTAGTGAGTTTAGGAAGACTGATTCTAGGGATTTGATAGCAGCTTGACTGTCTGAATAAATGTTAATATCCTTCTTGACCACTACATTTATCCGCAGCAAGGATCCTAAGTACTTCTTCTATTGCTATAACCTCTGCCTGAAATACGCTACAATGGTCTGGTAATCTCGCAGCAATTCTTATCTTCAGTGCCTTAGAGTAAATACCATAACCCACTTGGTTATTTAACTTGGATCCATCCGTGTAAAAATTAATATGGTTCCTTCTCCCCGGGATTCCTCCCTTCCAGTCATCCCTAGATGGGATATGAGTTACATAATCTCTCTTGAATGAGATTACTGGAACAGTGTAGTCCAATTTAGAGGGTACGGAATTCAAGCTATTAAGGATAGTTGAGTGTCCTGTTCTTCCCTCGGACCAGCAAGCAGATTCCCTAAGTCTAATGGCGATACATACTGCCATTCGTTTACCAAAAAGGTCAAGGGGAACGAGATGAAAGAGGACCTCCAAGGCATCAGTCGGTGTGGTCCTCAGGGCACCACTGATGCACATGGAGCAGCTTTTTGAACCTTCTGCAATTGTCTGTAATAGGTGACCTTGTCTAAGACAGGCCACCGCAACACAATGCCATATAACAGAATCGGTCGAATCACCGCTGTGTAGAGTCAATGAATAATACTAGGTGATAGCCCCCATCTACTCCCCACAGCTTTTTTACAAGAGTATAGTGCTACAGTTGCTTTCCTAACTCTCTCAACAACATTTATTTTCCAACTTAATTTCCTATCCAATACATATTCCTTCGCCCTTTAGCGAAGGTGGTACTTTAATTGAAAGTTTATGACTCCTAGTAAAGAGTACTAGTTCAGTTTTGTTCGGATTTGCGCCTAAGCCAGCTTCATCTGCCCATGAGGCGAGTCTGTTTAAAGCATTCTGAAGAGTTTCACACAATGTGTTTTGGAATTTGCCACATGTAATTAATGCTACGTCATTGTCATAGGCAATAGCTTTACAGTCAAGCCTTTTTAGTGACATGCGCATCTTATATATTGCCAGATTCCACAAAAGAGGAGATAGCACTCCACCCTGCGGCGTTCCTCTGCAGACAAACCTATTAGCTTTGGAGAAACCAAGATTTGAGGTAATGGCTCTGTTTGTCAGTAGCTTTTTAATCAGCTCAACTATGGAACTGTTGATACCCAGTTTCTGCAATTCAGAGATAATCATGCCTGGGTCAAGCTATTTTTGTTTTGCCCATTAAAGGGTTAAGCTGTTAAATTTTTATCTTTAACCCATACTGACTCTATTTAAATGTGGAATTTGGCTTAAGACGCCACTTTTAGTTATTGACGAATACCCTAAAAAAATTACGAATGCAAACATAGAAACATTTATGTAAGGAAACGATTTAAATTAAACAAATTACCTTTTTAGCCGATAGTGCTTGATCTTTTTAAGTTATAAGATTTTACCTTTAATAGTGAATTGAAATAAATACATTATAAAATAAGACCAGTTTTTTCATTATTTTTGTATATACAGAATACGCTTAAAAAATAGTAACAACTAATATATTGAATTAAAAGAAATTAATTGGGCTTTCATAATATGATATTAAAATTTCATATTAATATTACAATTTTAGAGAAAATAACGGTTATTTAAAAAAAATGCTGAACATTTTTAAAAAACCTCCGTATCTCAAAATGTATGGAACTGATTTCAAAATACTAATTTTATTGACTATAAAATTACCTTCCATGTGACATAAATATATTTAAAATTTATTCTGCTACTCCCAACTTATATTGATTTCTAAAAAGCCATATCCATAATTTTGTATGGCTATATCTCGAAAACGACGGTAAACGAGGGCAAGACGAAATACATGATATCTACTAACAACAACAAGAGAGTACGGGATCTAGACTCTCATGTTACAGCGGGCAACTGTAAATTAGAAGTTGTCAAGGAATTCATTTACCTTGGCACTGCCGTAACCAGCAAAAATGATGTCAGTCTGGAGATTAAGCGGAGAATAACAATTGCTAATATGTGCTACTACGGTCTCAGTAAGCAATTACGTTGCAGAGCTCTCTCTCGATCGACAAAGCTAACACTCTACAAGACGCTCATTCTACCTGTGCTTCCTTATGGCGCTGAGGCATGGGTGGTTTCGACAACAGACGCAGCCGCTCTTGGGGTGTTCGAGAGGAAAGTTCTCCGCAATGAACCACGAGCTGTATGAGCTCTACGCCGACATTGACATAGTTTGTTATACAGCGACTACGCTGGCTGGGTCATGTCCAGCGTATAGATAAAGAAGCTCCAGCGAAAAAGGTATTCGAAGGAAAGGTCCCCGATCAACGGCGAAGAGGGAGACCATCCTCCAGTGGATAGACCAAGAGAGCGAGTGAGGCGAGAGCTAATGAGGTCGGCCGTAACCTGACAAAGGGTTGTTATGGCTATCTAAGTAAGTAAGTATATCTCGAAAACTAGATCCGAGTGACATTTATCTTTTTTTTTTTTTTTTTTAATTAAAAATTTGGTATTGAAATAGGGTCAGTTAGTGTTAAGGATAAAAACTTCTAAAATTATTTTATCCTAATTCGAGCCAATTGAGAGGGCGTCCTCAATTTTTTTCCTACGGACCAATAACTAAAAGTGGCGGCTTTGACCACATTTCACATTGAAATAAGATCAATAAGAGCTAAAGATAAAAATTTGAAAAAAAAAAATACTTAAAATTTTACTATCCTATTACGAACCAATTGAGAGGGCGTCCATAATTTTTTTTTGTCTGAGGACCACCCTAGTATACATTGTATTACATATGTATATATTGGTAGAGCATAGAACAAAAAACGCCTCCCCCCGCTGCTTGTTCGCTTTTCACCGTTCTTTCGATCCTCACTCCCCCTTGCTGCGGACGTCTTTAATATACGACCCCTTAGAAGCCACAATACGTACATGTTAGTTCTTAGGTTCTCAATATAACGTACATTTTTCCATTAAAATCTCATTTCAAACTATCAATTTAGTAGAATTATTTGAAATCGTAGTATATATTTTAGTTTTATTAAATCTCAGAAAAAACATACATATTTTCTCGAATTCTTGCTCGCATTTCGCTACTTGCACACATGTTGGATCAACTTCTCGTAAGAATTTTTGTTTTTCTATTTTATATAGTATTTTCCTCCTTATTTTATAGAAATATCTGGCAGAATGTTTGAAAATGTATATGTATCTACAACTTATTTGTTGTTTATGTATTTTTATTATTGTTGGTGTTCTATACGCATTTTTATCTTTTAATAGAACGATGAATAAGTTAAATAAACATTTCTTCTTAGTTAGATTACTTATTGTTCACTATAGAATTTTTCTAAGGCCGCAAATATCTTTGAGAATGTATGTCTCTATGTATTATGCTACATATGTGGTAGTGCCTTCAGTTCGTATTTATTTAAAATATTTTCATTAACACATTTGCACAATGAGTTTATGTAAAAATAAATAAAAAAACTTAATGCTTATATTATAAAAAAATGTTACCTGTCGAAGTTTTAATTTTTTCAAAGAAATTGTTTTCAGCCGAAGAAGAGAGGGTTTCTCTCTTCTTTTTTTTTGTAAGTTATGGACAATATGCTTAGATACATAAATCGAATTTAATATTAGCGTTAGAGTTCAAGTAGGATGACAGCACTTTAAGAAAAACATGTTTTTGTTTTAATCAAATTTTGAAAAATTCTTTTTCGGAGGATTTTTGACCTCCAAAAATTTGATTAAAATTATAAATTTGACCCAAACAAAAAAAGAGCTTATGTTTTTGTTTTGTTAGTCAGCTCTTTTTAAATCAAGATATTTAACATAAACTATGTCAAAAATCCTAATGTATGAAGGTCAATACTCAACCCTGAAATAAAAAATGTATTCAACTTCAAGAAATTATCATTTCTTTTAAGGTCTATTAAGTAATGGATACACTGCCCTCTAAAAATAATAATAAAAATAAATAAATAAATAAAAATAAAAATAAACCGACCACTTCAACTCATCGCTATCAGCTCGTCTCGGCCGCTGCCCGATGAGTGGAGAGAACGGCAGCAATAGTTTTGGAGCAGCGTGCTTTTAGACTGCTTTTGGGTCCTAGACCGGGATCTAGCTCGTCTCGGCTGCCATGTTACAATCACTATAGAGGTACTATTGACTATATGGTGGTAGGCAGGGACCTAGCCCGTTTCTGCTACCACGTCAACACAGACCGGGGCTTCGCTCGTCTCGACTGAAAATTAATCAGGGGAGACGCAATAGTCAACACTGCAACTATAGATGGGTTGTCATGAACCTGTCGCCGCACCACTGCTCCAACGGGTTATCCCATTCTCACCTACCGCAATTGCAGTAATGAACAGAAGTAGTATTCGGTAAAATCTATTTTCAGACCAGCTAAAGTTTTTAGAGTCCCGCAGAACTTGTAGTTACTTATAATACATATAACAATTTGTTTATAATTTATAATTTGTAATAGCTTCAATTAAAAACAAGAGCTTATAACTTATTGTTAGTCTTTACAATTTAAAGAGGTACATACAATAAATAAAGTTTAAAAAAAAGTAATGGATGCAAAGAAAAACAATTTTTTAATTCTGGTATGTACTTACATATATTAGGACAGTATCTATTTACACGATGCACGGTATACCGTCCAATTTATAAACATACATTATGTACGTAATAAGCTACACCGTATTTTAATAAAATGAAAACTTAATGTAAGAGCACTGGCTACCTGGCTATGTGGGTGGCGTTCGGCCGCGGCTCAGGGTTCATGTTCCATAATATGTTTTTAAAATTTTTTTTTATGCTCCAATTTACACGATAACCTTTCTATCTTTAACCGTTACTGGCCCTATTGCAGTGTAAAATTTGGCCTAAGCCTTCACTATTAAGTAGTTATTGGTTCTTCGACAAAAAAAATTGTGGACGCCCTCTCAATTTTAAAAAATTTATCAAATTTTTATTTTTATTCAACCCTTTTATTTTAACCCTTACTGACCCTATTTCAGTATGAAATTTGGCGTGACACAGCCACAATATTTATAAAAGCTATAATAAGAGAACTAACAACGCAATTGTTATGAAATTTAATGGGAAAGCTCTAGTAGCATCAGGAAGCTATGAAGACAAAATCCAGCTTACAAAACTGTGATGTCTTTAAAATAGCTTTCTATCAAAATTAAATTTGATTATAAAATAAAATTAAATATAATAAAGTTCTACAATTTACGTATTAAATAATTTGACAATAAAAAAAAATTAAATATAACAAAGTTCTACAATATTCGGAACTTTTTTAAATGTTTTTAATGTGTCTTTTAAACAGCTCAGAAAAATACTTTACCGAGTCTCTTGAGTGATAACTAAAGAAAAGAAAATGCCTTATTACTTCATACGCCAAATGGCACTTGTTAGCCCATATAAAGAATTTATAAATAAAGTATGTTTTCTTTCTACGTGTTTTTTACGAGTAAAGGCCTGTAAAAGAAGCTATAAAACTTTTTTTTTGCTACTAGGGAGATACACTTGCTATAAGGTATCTTATGACATTATATATTGTGATAAAATTTTGTATGCGGACTTCGATCAGGAATATAATTGATTGAACCTAAAGTAGGCAGAATTGGAAAAGTGGGCGTGGCATATTTCGTTGTTTTTTTCCTACTTTTTTCAACATTTGCCATAATCTTTTGGTTTTTTCAGTTTTTTTGACTTTCTCTCAACTTTTGTCATATTTTTTCCATTTTTTAAGCTCTTTCAACCTTTTTCAATATTATTCATATTTTATCGACTTTTCCAGCATTGTCCAAAGCTTATCAACTTTTTTTTGACCCTTTCAACAGCATTAATTTTTTTCAATATTTTTTCGACTTTTTGAATTTATATCGTCTTTTTCAACTTTCGAAGACTCATACAATTATTTCAACTTTTTGTCATTATATAACATATATTTCAAGTGATTCAACACTTATCAACCTCTTTCAACTTTTTTCGAGTTTTTCAACCACTTTTAACTTTTTTCAATATTTTGTATACTTTTCAGCATTTTTCAACTGTTTTAACATTTTCAAACCTCTCTCTATTTTTCCAACATTTACCATTTTTAATCGACTTTCCGAAATTTTTGAAATTTTTTCTGCTGACTTAACATATTTCAAATTTTTCCAACTTTTTCAACATTTTTCATAGTTTTTGAGCCTTTTTTTTCAAACTTTCCAATTTTTTTTTTTGTTATTTTTGGACTTTTTCAACCTCTTTCAATTTTATTTCATATTTATCAAATTTTTTCGTTTCATTTAAACTCTTTCATATCAAGACGAAAAACTGAACAACTATCGGTCTTCTGGAACTTTAAAGTAATGAAACCAAATTTCACACAAATACAAAAAATATTACGGCCAAGCATCAGATAAAAAGTTGGCGAATTATGAATAAATAGCGTGGCTCCTCCCATATGGGCATAATTCAATGTGGGTAAGTTTAGCCAAACCATCTAGCATGTAATGTAAAAATAAAAATACCCTTTCAATAATAATTTAAGACTTACGTGCACTTTTGCTGTTAAACTGGTGTAGAGTATTTCATTTTTGGCGAGGCCAAAGATAACACCTTCACTAGTCTTTACTTGAAGAGAAAGTCTTATTCATTTGGCGTTGAAATGCCTTTCCAATAGTTATGAGTCGGTCTAATAGAGTTTATTGTAATTACTTTACAAAAAATTATAATTATGACCCTTGACTCCAAAAAATAAATGCACTTCAAGCCAAAAATTTTTGAATTGTAAACTTTTTTTAAGTATGATGTGAGAAACTCAAAAAAAAAAGACTCATTTGAAACAAATTCAATAGAACTAGGTTCCGAGGTATAAACACAATTGGACTGCACTAGTTTTGGCATAACGAGAAGAACACTCCGAATGAAATCGCCCTCAACTGCGTTTTAGTATTACACACTAACAATAATTTAAATTAAAAATTACATTTAGTTAATGTGTCCACCCATTACAATGGAAACGCCCAAGTGTAGCTTATGATATTTTAAATGTCCCAGTTACATACACACATCCCACCATTTCTATGACAAATCAAGCAGAATTACAAGGGTGGCCAAAAATGCTAAAAACAAATTCTTCATCAAAATGCAATGCTATTAAAGCTGATAATTAAAAATGTCACTTTAAAATGTGCCGCATTGTAGATACATACATATATGAAAAAAAGTATAATTTTTAATTAAGCTAAATTTTTTTTGAATGTTTTTATATTTGAATACGAAAAATTCATTATTAACCGAACAGAAGAAAATTCTTATATTATGAGCGAAATCAGTCAGCAACGGACAGAAAGTGCAATAATAGCGACAAAGGCATTTCGAGGCACTCCCCACAGCTGAGTAATGAACAAAAAATTCACAAATATGCTATAATTTATGCAACTTGCCACGGGCGGATTGGAAGCAAGTCCAAATACGATAAATATGTGATCGAAATCGAAGTATGCAATCTTGCTCCTCGCATTGGGAAACATTGAGTACCGACGTAAAAAATTATTTCTGCGTAAGGGGCTGGCTGTTCATATATTACCTAACGCTGTTTTCGACATTTTTGATCCCACTAAGAGCGTTCCGTAATATAAGGATAGTCCCTAAGTGGAACTATATAATAGGCGCTACCTTATGTCACAACATGGATCGAAAATGTATCGAGACTTTTTACAGAGCTAATCAATTGGCTTACTCCGTACGTAAATGTCAAAACATACATACACTCCTGATCAAAATAATAGATACACCAAAAAGATTTATACTCAATCCCCAATAAATTCCATATTTGGAGAAAAATGGTATTAGAATTTTTTGTAAGACTAGAAAGTACAATCTGGCATTGCCGTTGCAAGTAAATAATGAAAAATTGACTATAGATATGGGCCGAAAAAGTCATTGCACAGCAGAAGAGAGACGATTGGTACTGAGCCTACGAAAAAGAGAAAAATCTTTGCGGGACATCGCTAGTTTGATGGATTAGTCTTTGCATTTTGTGCAAATTGTTTTTATAAAAAAATAAAAAAAGAAACTAGATGTAGAGCAACGAAAACCTCTTCAGAAGTTGGTCGCCAAATAGTTATTCTTTCAAAAAAAGACACTTTCAAGTCCTCCTCGTTTGCAGAAGGCAAACCTTCCGGGAAGAATCGCTTAAAAGGTTCCGCTGATGCGTACAAAAATTTGGTCATGAGGTTAAACTTTGCACAGTCTAACACCAACTGATCAAGCCTTAAGGGTGAGAAAAAAGAGACTTCTGCAAACAACGTCGAATGGTAGGAGCGCCTACAACATTTCTGATTTCCGCAGAAATTGCCTTGAAGGACTTGAAAGGGTCTTTTTTTTGAAAGAATAACTATTTGGCGACCAACTTCTGAAGAGGTTTTCGTTGCTCTACCTCTAGTTTCTTTTCTTATTTTTTTTATAAAAACATTTTGCACAAAACGTAAATTTTTCATTATTTATTTGCAATTAATTTATATATAAATATATTTTTACCGTTGTTTAATCAAAAGCACAAAAAAATATAAGTTTTATATATAAAATTGAAAACCAAAACAAGTGTATCTATTATTTTTATCAACGGATTCGCGCCCGTTTTCGATTTATATTCACTGGCGAAATAATAGGGCAAGTACCTTCTTTCATTTCTCAGTTAACGGCATCGCCAGATTGTACTCTCTTGTTTTACAAAGAATTCTAATGCCAATTTTTCCAAATATAGAATTTATTGGGGGTTGAGTAAAAATCTTTTTGGTGTATCTATTATTTTGATCATGGGTGTATATGTTGTATTAAAAAAAATTAAGTAAAAGATAGGTGTACCAGGGCAAGAAGGATGCACGAAAATTCTATCAACAAGTTAAGCGTCTAACTCAAGGTTTCAAGCCCGGAGCATCCACTTGTAGAGACGAAAATGGAAATCTGGTTACAGATACACAGAGTGTACTGAGGTTATGGAGGCAGCATTTCTCCAACTTGCTTACGGGCGATGATCCCACCAATTCCGCCCAGAGAGAATGCAGTACGATACCACCAATCGATGATAACGCAGTGGAAGTACCATCACCTAGCCATGAAGAGGTTCGAGTTGCTATCCAGCGACTCAAAAACAACAAAGCAGCGGGTGCTGACGGCCTGCCAGCTGAGTTGTTTAAAGCTGGTGGCGATGAATTGATAAGGTGCATGCATCAACTCATCAGCAAAATATGGCTAGCGGAAAGCATGCCCGACGATTGGAATCTCAGCGTGCTTTGTCCTGTAATAAAGAAAGGAGACCCGACAATCTGCGCCAACTACAGGGGTATCAGTCTTATTTCCATCGCATATAAGATCCTCTCGAGCGTATTGTGTGAAAGATTGAAGCCACATACAGAAACGCTGATCGGATCCTATCAGTGTGGCTTTAGACCTGGTAAGTCCACCATAGACCAGATTTTTACACTACGCCAAATCCTGGAGAAAACCCATGAATATCAAATCGACACTCACCATCTCTTCGTCGATTATAAAGCTGCGTTCGATAGCCCAGTGCGGGATTGCCTATACGCAACAATGTCTGAGTTCGGTATACCTGCAAAGTTGATAAGGCTCTGCAGGATGACGTTGAGCAATACGTTTAGCTCCATCAAGGTAGGGAATGACCTCTCCGGAACTTTTAATACCGAGCGAGGTTTCAGACAAGGCGACCCGCTCTCGTGCGATCTCTTCAATTTCATTATGGAGGGGATCGTACGAAAAGCCGGTGTGCATCATAATGGCACCATTTTCTTCAAAGGTGTTCAGCTCCTTGCGTACGCTGATGATATTGATATTATCGGTCGGAGTAAGAGAGATGTTACTGCTGCTTTCACTGCTATTGAAAAGGAATCAGCCAAAGTGGGTTTGACGGTAAACGAGGGCAAGACGAAATACATGATGTCTACTAACAACAACAAGAGAGCACGGGATCTAGACTCTCATGTTACAGCGGGCAACTGTAAATTAGAAGTTGTCAAGGAATTCATTTACCTTGGCACTGCCGTAACCAGCAACAATGATGTCAGTCTGGAGATTAAGCGGAGAATAACAATTGCTAATAGGTGCTACTACGGTCTCAGTAAGCAATTACGTTGCAGAGCTCTCTCTCGATCGACAAAGCTAACACTCTACAAGACGCTCATTCTACCTGTGCTTCTTTGTGGCGCTGAGGGATGGGTGGTTTCGACAACAGACGCAGCCGCTCTTGGGGTGTTCGAGAGGAAAGTTCTCCGCAAAATCTTTGGTCCTGTTCGAGTTGGCGACGACTATCGCATTCGAATGAACCACGAGCTGTATGAGCTCTACGCCGACATTGACATAGTTAAGCGTCCCAACGGGAAACGGAAGCGCGTTCAAAGGGCATCGGATGCGCTTCAAGGGAAGCAGAAGCTGCTTCCAATGCGCTTCTCACTGCTTATCTTTTTTAACATACGATGTCATTGCGGCGATGCGCATCTTTGGAAGCATATGTGATGCGCTTCCTTGGATGTTGAGTAGAAGCACATCTTTGGAAACACATGAAATATGCTTCCTTGGATGATGAGTAGAAGCATATTAAGCTTGAATTGAAAAAAAAAACTATTTTTTTTTAATCTGTCTCCTCCGATCAGATTCGAACCTAGGCCTCCCGTGTCATGCTACTCTCTTACTGTTTTGAAATGCGCACATCTTAACCAACTGAGCCACCCTTATTATTAATGTGAAGTAGACTAAAACTCCAAAAGTCTTCTCTCAAAATGAATTGTTAAGTTTTTGATTTCTATAGTTGCCATTTGATAATTCAAATAATATACTTTTAGAAGCCTAATTATAACAACAAGCTTGGCTGATTTCGTTAAATTTTACGTAACAGCACGAATGCCTAGGTTCGAGTCCCAGTGGACGCGGGATAAAAAAAGTTTTTTTTAAAATTAAATTGAATTACAAATTCAATGCATCCGAAGAAGCACATCTGACGTGCTCCCCTTGGAAGCTGCTTCCAAATTTCCCGTTGGGGTATAACAATACAGCGACTACGCTGGCTGGGTCATGTCCATCGTATGGATAAAGAAGCTCCAGCGAAAAAGGTATTCGAAGGGAAGGTCCCCGGTCAACGACGAAGAGGGAGACCATGCCTCCGGTGGATAGACCAAGCTGAGGAAGCCCTAACCGCGCTTGGCATTAACGATTGGAGAAGGCGCGCGCAAAACAGAGGCGCCTGGCGAGAGCTAATGAGGTCGGCCGTAACCTGACAACGGGTTGTTATGGCCATCTAAGTAAGTAAGTAAGTAAAAGATAGAGTACATAAATCAATTAGGCCATGACACGCCCCCAATACTAGAAAAAAATCAAATTCATAATATTTAACGCAGATGAATGAAACTTGGTACATATATTAAAGGTACCATCAAAAGTAAGTTTCATTTAGATAATAGGCGGTGCCCCACCTTCCATATGAGAAAAACCGAAAACCGCTAGTCTCTTAATGAGATGGCTCAGCATTTTAACATTCACTTCATCTGGGTGCCTGGGTATAGGAACATTGATAGCAATTGCAAAGCTGATGAACTTGCTAGGCGGGGTACTACTGCATAAATTTTTCAGGACAAGGAAAGTGTTGGGCATACCACTTGAATACCGCAAGTTACTGCTTAAAGTAAACATGATAAAAAAGGCTAATAAAAGATGGACCCAAGGGTCAACTTGCAATATATCAAAGAAAGTCTGGCCGGAATGGAACGCTAAGCGCTGTCTAGTACTGATTTTCCGTACTAGACATAGTGTCTCGTCAGTTGTCTGCCTTATTGGCAGACATGTGTAGGGATTAGGTATTCGATCTTTTGACTTATGTTGCAAGTTGCAAGGATGCACTTGCTAAAAATCGCCACAAAACACTTGATTCGTTTTTGTTTGATGACCTGGATGACCTTAGACGTGTTAGTTTTATTACGAAATCTGGTTGGTTCAATGAGAAAGTATAGGTATATTTGGTCTAAGTGAGTCGGTTTGCAACTGACCGCCACTCTTACCTAATCTAACCTATGTATGCTATAAAAAAAAACGTCAATTGAGTGTATAAACTAAAGTATAAATTACTTGTTCTTAAAAAATAAAACACTCATTTAAATATTAGTCTTAGAAATTAATTTCTTGGAAGACTGTACCAAATTTGTAATAATTCGTTCGGGTATATTATGACATTGCTGTTGAATCTCATTGCAAAACTTTAGGAGGTTAGAGCGGCTCGTTATTGCAATTTCTCTATCCGAGACTGACTACAAATGCTCTATCGGGTTCAGATCTGGAGAGTGTGTTTAATTTTTCAAAACAATAACTTTCAATTGTTTGCACTACGTGAAGTATGCTTGGGATCATTGTCTTGTTGAAAAAGAAAAAACCCCAAGCCCATTATTTGTGCATAGGTTTTCAGATTTTCTTCTAAAATGCTTACGTAAACTTCCTCTGTCATCTTTTCAATGATTCTCGCCAAGTTCCTCAAACCTGGGCTCAAGAACCAACCATCCTATAAAAGAGCCTACCTCCATGTTTGACGGTAGCTTATACAAGCCTTGGTCTTAAGCGATAAATCAAAATTAAACTATGTATAATTGCTTCATTAGTTTTTCCTTTTTTGTTTAAGGCATCAATAGCCGTCGATATAATTACAGCTTTTGAAGGAAGGGATACGTTAGTCTTATGCGAAATTGTAATTAACATAACCCCATCTTGCGGTATAAGTGATAATGAAACGAATAATTTCTTCCTACCTCGTCAGTGTTTTGAAGACGTATAATAAAAATGCAATGTGTACTGAACGTGACAGTATTATTTTCAAATGTTTTCTCGAAACTATAAAAATATTAGTTAACTCCTTGTTGAAATTTTTTTTAATAAATTCGATAAAGAAATTAAAGGTAACATTTTAGCGTCATTTAGTGTAAGAGATAAGAAAATAATTGATATCACAGAAACAAATTCAAAAACAATTACCGTTAAGACTTCCATCGTTTTTAGATACAAAAAATTGAAGAAGCTCGATATCCTACACCGAATAAAAATCCACCGATTTGATTAATTTCAACGGTTGAAATTGCACTAACCCACAGTATTGTTCTTACGTAATTTTCCAACCTTCTAAGCTCGAGGGCTAAAAGTAATAAGTATAACAAAAATAAAATAATGCTCGTATAACTCATTAAATAAAACCTGTGGTGTGACAACTGAATCCGCCGTCGTTGGTCTGGTTTTTCTTTCTCATTTGATGGACGCACTCCACCAGCATTACAGCTTTGTGGTTGAGATTCTAATGCATCCGCATGGTTGATTTTTTAATATTTTTACAGCTGGGCCTAATTCTTCTAAACTAAACGACGGTACTTTCTCGTTAGCGTTACTTGTTGCTCAATTAGTCCATCAATTTGTTGTCCGTTAAGCAGCCACTGGAAATATTGCTTAAATAAATCTACATTTTCTGTGGGTGTATAACTGTGCCGTCGCAAATGGCTTGCATCTCGTGCTTATTGCCTGCTGGCTATTTTTTTCCTTTTTGTTTTGTTGAATATCTGGGCACTTATGCGTTTGAGAGATCCATCAATATTCTAGATCTGGAACTTCTCATACAGCATTTCTTTTCTGGGCAGGATTTTTATTTCTTCCCTTTTTCAGCTCTTCTGAACTCGTGGATATGCTCGTTTATCTATCTAATATATAAAATTCTTGTGTCACAGTGTTTGTTACCGTACTCCTCCCAAACGGCTTGACCGATTCTTAAGAAATTTTTTGTGTATGTTTGGTAGGTCTGAGAATAGGGGTAAACTAAAAAAATTCTATTTAGGGTGGCCCTCTTACAAATTTTTTGTTATAATAGTTTTTTCACAAATACCACTGCATCGATTCACATGGAATATACACCACGTAGCTTTTATACTAAGTGATATGGTTTACTCTATGAGACTTTTATTTAGGCTAAATATTTAGGGTGGCCCTCATACTAAAATATTTTTAAAAGAGCATTTCTCGAAGACCACTCCATCGATTCACATGGAATTTACACCACGTGTTATTTTATATTAAGAGAAGACAAATATAGCTTAGTTCATAAATCTTTTATTTCGGGTACATACTTAGGGTGGGCCTTATTCAAAAATATTTTTAAAATAACATTTTCACAAAGACCAGTCCATAGATTGACATAGAGTTTGCACCACGTGTCTTTTATATTAAGGGACACTGTTTGGTCCATAAAACTTTTATTTAGGGTGCCCCTCATACAAAAATATTTTTAAATATCATTTTCTCGAATACCGCTGAATCGATTTTCATGGAATTTACGCCACATGGCTTTCATATTAAGAGGCACAGATAAGGTCGTAAAATTTTATTTAGGGTGCATACTTAGGGTGACCCTCGTACAAAAATATTTTTAAATATCATTTTTACGATGACAGGTTAGTCGATTCACACCGAATTTACACCACGTAGCTCTTATGTCAAGAGGCATAGCTTAGGCAACAAAAATTTTATTTAGGGTGGCCCTCACACCAGAAGAAGACCGTTTAATCCGTTCTAATGGAATTTACACCACGTGGTTTTTATATTAAGAGGCACTGCTTAGGTTGTAAGCATTATATTTTGGGTGCATACTAAGGGTGGTCCTCATACAAAAGTGTTTTTTAAATAGAATTTTCACTCAGACCGCACATCGAATCTACAACACGGTTGAGGTGAAGCGATGCGCACGGGGTAATGCTAGTATGCATTATATATTAGCTTCTTAAGCATTGCGCATACTTTGTCATACCCTATGGTTTTTCTTTTTTTAGTAAACTTGCAGCGGTAACATTTTAAACTAGCTGTTGCCCGCGACTTTGTAGGCCGGAGCCTGTCTCCTGTTTTTTCTATCTGCATCTCAATTTTTATACCTGTATCTTCGGGGCCGTTCATAAATTACGTAAGACAATTTCATGACATTTTTTACCCCCCTCCCCCTTCCGAAATGTTACGTAAGACTCATAATAAAGGTGAAACTAGTCTAAAACGTGCATTTTTCATGTGATGTACTATATTACTATCATACCTGGGCATTACATTACATTACATTTCGGAAGACTTAACGCAAGTTAACGTTAACCGTTAACGTAATCCGCTAACACGTTTTAGAAATTGTATTTTTTATATAGTTGCGTCTATAGATTGATCTTCTTTTAAAAACTGTTGCTTTGGGTTCTAGAAATTAATGGGCTAGGAACAAAAAAAAGACGAGCATAATTGGAATGTGTAATTTAGTCCTCTGGCATAATGTGGATATAGTAGCGTACCTAGAGGAGGACGGTCCTCGTATATATCTTATTTTGCTATGGTTTTTGTTTAACTAAAAGTGAGGACCTTTTTTTTTACTAGATTTTAAAGAAGTGGAGGGTATGTGTGATGATTTTGTAATTCAGTGTGAAATATATCTCATTTTGCTACCGTTTTTGGAGGTGCCTTTTTTTTCTTGAAATTAAAAAGAAGAAATGTGTATGTAGGGCAAGTGAACTATTCGTCCCGGGTGCCAAAAATATGAACGGTACGCCACTGTGTGGATATTCCCATTCATGAACATTAATATATTGAAGTTCTTGTCTGAAAGCGAGGCTCGCTTCGGCGTTAATATATCTTTGCCCGTGGAAAAAAGATTTTCAACTGCAGCTCTTGAGAATATAGCAGTATTATATTTAATAAACAACTTTATGAATATCTGTTCCATGAGGAATGCCGCGTCGTTGAACAAGTCTTTTGATTTCATGTCTAGCCACATTTTGACGAGATTTTGAGCTTTAGTTTTTAAAGATTTGTGGGTGTTAGGTTTTTCTTTAGACTGTGTGAAAGAATTGAAAAAGTTTTCCGCATCATTGTCGTTGTTACTCGCGTTGCTGCCTCCGCCATATCAACCAGAACGTATTTGTTGTCAGAACGTGTTTTTCGCGTGTGATGTATCTTTTTGGTAAATAGTAGCTGCTGGATTAAGGATTAACGGACTTGGGGAAATTTAACGGAAGTTAACGAGTCCGTTAACACTTTTTAAAGTTAACTTAAAAGTTAATCCGTTAGTCGAAATGTTAACTTCGTTAATTAGCGATTAACGGATTAATGAGTTAATACCCAGCTATGATTACTATATTTAATTTAAATATACATATTAAATAAATATCACGAAATTACCAACTACATGAATAAAAAAGTCATCGTAAGTCATCGTTAGTCCATGCGCTTTGCAACCAGTCTGATAGTGAACTTACAATTGGCACACCCGGTTCGTCTGTTGAATTTTCTGATTCACATTCAAACTCTGTAACATCAAATAGTCGTCATGCCACTCTGCAACTTGACAAATCTCCGATTGTTTTAAAATGCAAAGGCTTTTCCCCTGTCCGCGTTTCAAAATTGAAACTGGTTCAATCATGTGAGTACGACTACAGTCTTTTCCTTGGAGTTTTTTGTACATTACAGTAGCTTTTTTCGAGGCAAAGTACTCGCCATAAATATTACAAACTCTATCAGCTAAGACGTTTGCAAGTGAAGGACAAAAAAAATCGTAAGGCATGACTTTGAACTGTAGATGCACTTTTGACCAATGGTAATTTAACGCTAAGCGAAGAAATAGAGGACAAAACTGATTGCTGTTTTGGTCTACAGTTGAAGAAGGAATCGAAAGCGAATCTTGTTGAAGAGGGCAAGGGGTTGGCAAAAAGCCGGGACAACAACAACAACATTTCAACGTGAAAATGCCTGAATAATAGCAAACTTGTGAGACGATGTTACAAGTCGACCCTGCGTGTAAGCAACATACATATATTTCATTACATAAACAGAAGAGAACTTGTCCCGTTCAGAGTCGATTACTAAAATTACTTAAATCGATTGTAATCGATATTTCTGAACCTTTCGTGACTGTCGAAAATTCAAATATATTTCATTACTGTCACAAATGACGATGCGTTAATACAACTTTTATGTATGAATACGCATCTTAAATATTATGTAAGATGATCATTGACCACCCCCCCCCCCACCCCCCCCCCCGCTCTCGTAAGATTTAGTAAGAATCCGCCGACTCCTCCCCCCCCAAAACATCTTACGTAATTTATGAACGGCCCCTTCTCAAAATGCTCGCATTTTTTGTATTGACGACATTCGTATCAGAGTTTCTTTTAATTTTCTTGGAAAACTTTTTGGAATCAGTGATGACATTTTCGGTACATTTGTACTTTTTTCAGTAGATATATATATTTGCGTCGTGAAAAATCGTCGTCAGTACATTCGAAAAGTTTTTAGTTCATTTGGACAATTTCTAATAAACTTTTTAATGTTCATGACGAAAAAGTACAATCGGCATCTAAAAAGTAAAATTTTCTTAAAAATTCTGCTATAATTTATAATCTGATGGGAAATTCAGCACAGTTTTGCAAAGTTATAAGCAAAAACAAAAAAAAAATATTTTTCACAGCCGCTGAACATACATACATGAAGGTGAATCGGATATACCTCGATAACATCCATCTATTTGCTTCCGTTTGGTACTATTTCATGGCCAGAGACGGATTTAAGAACTTACAGCTGCTGGCAGTGAGATAAATGAGCCCCTTTCCAAAAGAATAATTAATAATATTTTTCCAACGTTTCAAAAATTGTTGAACAAAAAAAGTTCTCAATATTTGCCGCAATATTTTGACAGTTGCCTGTTGATAAATCCGTTCCAGATCCTGTGACACCCTGTGCAAATACTTATAAGTCTTATAAGAAACCCGCTGCATAGAAAAGTTTTTCGTATTATTTTGACATTTTTGTGAATTTAACACTAACAAAATGTCTTTGATCGTAATTCATGTAAACAAATTTTGTCATAGAGCGGCAAAAAAAAAATTCATTTTGATGTTCAAAAACAAAAAAAAAAATGTTTTTAGCATTGAATTATAAACTAATTGTGTTTGAAATGTCAATATGAAAGAATTCTTTTTTTTATATATATAAGATATTGCTGAGAATTTTACATAATATACGGTTTTTAAGAATATAAAATTTTTAAGCTACAAATATTTCTGCAAATTTATAATAGATATATTGTTGCCAAGTGGGTGGGAATTAAAAAATTGGTAGGAATTAAAAAATTTCTAACATAGTCGGGAACTCGACGATGAGTTTGTATTTAGTGTTGTTGGACTAAAAAGAAAAAAGGTGATCAAAAATTTTAATTTTTACCATATCAAGGAAAATTTTTTTTTCTTTTTTTTTGTGAATGCCCTGAATATTTTTTTCAATTTGGCAACCCTGAATAGATACCACTTCAATTTCTATAAAGGATTTTCGAGTTAGAAAATAACGTCCGTGCTCAAATTATTTTATTCCATGAACTATTTGTTCAGTGGCTTCTTAAACATATGCCAACTACATAAGTAAGACAGTCAGTCAGATTGACCTAGTTTTAACGAATGCGATCCAAAGTATCGACACCGCCGCACAGTGTACTGTCAGAAACCACTGACTGCTTAAAAATAAGTGCAAACATAAGCATCGAATTCCGATTCTACCACTTTAGTGACGAAATTTTCCAAAAGAAAACAGAAACATTCAGAGAGCGTTACAATCGAAAACGCTATTAGTTTTTCATCTTGAATCATCGGCCTTTCCCGCTGCCTAGCCTACCGTCGACACTCAACACCAGAGTTTTATATGTTCTGCCGGCCCTGCTCCGATACACGTATTTTCTGCTCTACGAGTATTTTTGTTTCCACGATGATTTTGGACGACCGCATTTTCTGCCATCCTAAGAATTCCACTGCAATGCTTACCGGCAGACTTGTGTCCAATCCATTTTCCCCGATTTATTTAATGGAATTAAATCAATGACATCTGGTGGACGACAATAAGGACGGTCCTGTTCCACCAAATTTTCAGAATTCAGCGAAGGCAGTATTTCGTGCACGTTCCACACAAAGATTTTTAGCTTTGTCTTTTAAATTTTTTTCATAAAAGAATAGATTAATACAAATACTTTGCGATAAAATAATGGTTTTTTGAATAAAATTGGTTAAAATTAAAAAAATATATATTATTACCCAAAAAATATTAAACCGGTTTGTAAGTTATGTGGAACTTTGGTTTTTTAACTAACCACCTTTCAAATAATATCAATTTTGCTAAAGTTATTGAGAAGTTTCCAACTTATAGCAATGCCTTTGCTAATTCAATGGCTGTGATTCGTCGTTTCCGTGCCGAAATATGTTAATGAATTTATCTGGAAGAGTTTCCACTACAATATTTGTGTATAAAATTTTCCCAGAAATTGTCGGCTATAACAAGAGACCAATAAGTTTAAAAAAACTGAGTGAACCAAAAAAATGAGTTGTAGATTTGTACTCAGCTAGAGCTATTCAAAAGTGCACCACTGTGTGCCATTGTATCTTACTTCCTGTTTCATTCAAGCAGAATACACTCTCATTATTTATTGATGTATTTTCAATAAAAGAACCTAATTGCTTTTAATTTAATTATTCAAATCTAAAATAAAACAGATCAACAGACAGTGAAAAATTGTATATTGCATTAGGCAAAGCATCCCTATTGAGACCCCAACCAAGTGACTGACTGAGCAATGTTTTCGTTTACAATGAAAACATGTTTGCCAATTCGAATGTTCCACAAATACCTTAAACTTTTATAGTGTATTTTTAAAATAGAACATTTAAAGAATTAAAAATAGCATCGTTAATTTAGATGCATACAAAGTGCTTAAACTGTATACGAATATGAATATATGTACTTTAGGCGTCATCATTAACTGTAAAATAAAGTTCTAATTGATAACTAAAGATGAAGATTGGCATATGCTTTGCATTATATTTTTGATATTTTCAAACGAACTTATATCCTTTTAATGTTCTCAAGCAAAATAATGGGTCCTATTGTTAATTCCGTTTCGCAGTCGTTTCGCAACTGTTTCGCACTTTCGAAAAATTTTGAATTGTTGGTTTCTACTGCGTAAGCATTTCCGTCACTGCGGCAATACTAGTTTTTCATGTCGGTAAATGTATTGTTGTTTCAGTATTCTTGACATTATTTGTCATTTTAATTTCGTTATTTTTTTGTTGCGGAAAAGTTTCGTACCCGTATTCAAAATGTTGGTTTTCTTAAAAATTAAACAGAAAATTCAAAATAAGCAATTTAAATTTATTTCAGGAACAAAAAAGAAAAATATGCAACTAGAAATTATGGTTGACTTAATGACAACTTATCCGACATTGCGGTGGGGTTATTGTAGAGCGCGCCTGCGGATTTAAATAAATGGGGGCCAAAATTGTCCATAAAATTAATTGCGTGTGGTCCCCCAATAAAAGATCTTCATCTATTAAATTGTAGTGCAAACGTACATTGTGAAGGACACAGCAAATATTTATTATTCTGGCAGTCGGGCTTGGATAATAATCTAGCCCTCGCTCGGTTTAAGCACCAAAATACTCCTTTTAATATTCTTATTGGTCGCTGCGAACTGACATTCGTTTTCTATCGCACGTCACAGGTTCTCTGAACGGCGTTAGAGGTCACAGTTGCAAAGGATAACCTTTTTCACCTGATATGATAAAATTTGTTCGAATTGTCTCTAAGAATGTTATGTATTTAACGCGTTTGAATTTACCTAAAATAGTCCAATTTATTCTTTTTGCAGAATTCAGCCTAAAATCCTTTACTTCATTCATATCCCATATATGGGAATCGTGACAACTACTGCGAAGACACATACCATATGTTTTGGTCATATATTTGGAGATTTGTAACAACATTTCCTTACGAGCATAACGTTAATTCTGTAATATCCCTTTCTATTATAGAAGAGATGCTTATCAGGAGTAGCATCCGCTAAGGTGATAGTTGACCATCAACTTTCGAACTTTTACTCTCTGTTAGGGGATTGTCAACTTGATTATACCTTGCTTTTATGTGATAGCTATTTAGGCGTCGTTTTCAAAAACGATAATCAAAAAGGCGACAGTCGACTATCACCTTTGCGGATATTACCCCAGTTTTCGGTGCCACAATCTGACCATGGCTGCCATCAACCGCCATCGCTATCCCCGGAATGCCACACCGTCCATTTTAAAAATGCAAATAAAAATTTAGTTTGTTTTTTTTTTTTTGGAATGAGAAATTTTTACACATATTTACTTTTTTTTAAATGTCAAACACTGTTTGAAATGACAAGCAAATGTGAAACAGTTGAAATTCTTCAAACAAAATAAAATTCAAAATAGTCGGTAATGTAGTTTTCTGTTTCGCAGTGAATGTCACGAATTGTCGGCTGTGCCGTACATGTCGCAGGAATCAACAATAGCTGTAAAATTGTCAATAGACATTTCTTTCCGCAACGAAAGCCATTCCGTGCGGAATCAACAATAAGACCCAATAATTGATAAATAAATAAAGCGTTACTTAGAGATGAAAAAAATCCTAATCGCCGGAGTCAGTGAAAAAATATAGCCACTTATCCGCAACAGGCCAAAACGATGTGTATTTATGAAATACTCTTCGCTTTGTCGTGGAGCAGATAAATAAGCGGCAGGCTTCGTAGCATTCAACTTTCATCGACTACAGCAGCGGTGGGCACAAAAATCTAACAAAAGAGCAAAACAACAACATCAAGCAACAACAAACGAAATTTTAAAGTTTTTTTTTACTTTCATTTCCGAAATTGCCATTAGCACAAAAAAAACCAAATTACACTACAAACAAAAAAAATTGCTACATTCGTCAAGACACAATGCGGTGACGTCATTTATGCCTTTGTGTTTTGTTTTTGTTTTCATTTGAATTCAAGTCAACGCTGTGCCTCGATAGCGTTGAAATTCTGCGAATTTTGTGCCTCGATAGCGTTGAATTCTGAAAATTTTTTTTTTGCTTGCTAGTGCGTCGAATAACGGTTAGAGCAATGTGAGCAAATAGAGCCACTAAGTGCCCTTCACTGGACTACAGTACTGTATTACATCTGGGTTGCATTGAAGAGAAACAGTGCAGCACCCAAGGCATAGAACATGTGAATAACTTCACTTATTTAGTTAGCGTCGTTAGACCTGATGGCGATACAAATAAGGGCGTTGATGCTAGAATTACCAAAGATTTCTAACTCCTCTCTTAAAAAAAATTGCAGCCGTTTTTCTGTGATTCATTTTCCATGAAAAATTAGCCTTAAGAATACATACACAAAAATTTTTGATAGGGTCTAGGAGCTCTCAGGAAAAATAGTTGTTTAAAAACCGATTGGTTCCTTATGAAAACATTTTGAGAACTGCTTCATGTCATAAAAAAATGGTAGTAAGAAGTGAAAAGTGAATTGAGTGATGCAGGGTGCCCACCCATACTAGTAAGTAATTCACGTGTTGAGTTCTTTCGGTTCGGAAAATATATCACAACTGAATCTTTAACCTAAAATTTTAATATTTAATCCATTGTGCTTTAATTCTTAAGCACTGGGAATACTAATTTGAAAAAAAAATGTAATGTAAAATCCGATAAATTATCTACACATTAATGCAGAAATACTGTGATAAGAAAAGCTGGTGGCCGACGAGCGCGAAGGCTCCCGAAAGAGAAAATAATTTTTATGCATGAACTTTGCTGTGATCACCGATTGTTCCAGCTGCATTCGAGAGGCTTTGGCGTTGCGGAGCCCATCCATGAAAAATTGACGATAAAAAAACAAAAGAGTGCTACACGAAAACCAGGGCCGTTTCTACGATTTTCGGACCCCTAAGCTGAACATGTGGTGAGGGCCTTACCGGTAGGTTCTTATCAACACAAAAAAAAAAATAGATTATCAAAATAATATATCAACAAAATCATCAAATTCCTTAATCGTTATCTTTATATGTTTTCTATGCTTTGGTTTTGCAATGGAATGAGAAAAAAAGATGGTGGAATCTGGCGAAAGAACTGGCATTAAAAAAGACATGATTTATTGTTTGTTTTAGATAAAACGTAATTTTTTTTATTTTTTTTTTTTTTAAATACCTTACTTACTTACTTGGGTGGCCATAACAACCCGTTACCGGGTTACGGCCGACCTCAAAAGCTCTCTCCAGGCGCCTCTGCTTTGCGCACGCCTTCTCCAATCATTCACACCAAGCGTGGATAGGGTTTCCTCGGCTTGGTCTTTCCATCGGAGGCATGGTCTTCCTCTTCGTCGTCGCCCAGCGGCTTCCGCATCAAACACCTTTTTCGCCGGAGCTTCTTCGTCCATACGCACAACATGTCCCAGCCAGCGCAGACGTTGAATAGTGATGCGCTTGACTATGTCAATGTCAGCGTAGAGCTCGTACAGTTCGTGGTTCATTCGAATACGGTAGTCGTCGCCGACGTGAACAGGACCGAAGATTTTGCGAAGAATTTTTCTCTCAAACACCCCAAGCGTTGCTGCATCAGTCTGCGACACAACCCATGCTTCTGCGCCGTAAAGTAGCACGGGTAAGATGAGCGTCTTGTAGAGTGTCAGTTTTGTCGTGCGAGAGAGGTCTCTACTAAATACCGTTTGGCAGAAAAAAAATATGTATGAATTTCGGGGTAACACACCTTCCTTTTTGATCCCTTTGATACCAGCTCTGACTATAAGATGTAGGCTCTAAAGCCGTTTTCGATAGTCCATCTCTTATTCCATTTCTACTCTCTAGTTCTATAGCTAGAGAGGTGGTGCAACATACAGTGGTGCCAACACACAGTAGTGCTAACGCGCAGTGGTGACAAATTTAGTTTCTTTATACTAATTTCCCTACACTCAGAAAAAAATGTCTAACCTGCGTCAGGAAAGACATTAACCTGATAAATTGTTCTATGGAGTTATGTTTAATTCAAATAGAAATACTTTTTTCTTGCATTCAGTGGGGTTCGAACTTAGGCATTCCGTACTGTTACATGCGTAGTAGTAATATACTTTTAGTTTAACGCAATATAATAACAAGTTAAGGTGTTATCTTCGGCCAGGCCGAAACTCACATACCCTACACTGCACTGAAACAACCTTTTAAATAAATGTTGAAAAGACATTGAAGAGGTTGAGTAAGTCGAAAAGAATGTGAAATGTTAGAAAGATTGGCAGAGGTTGGAAAATGTCGAAAATATATGCAAAATGTTGAAAAAAGTTGAGAGAGGTTGAAAAACTCTAAAAAAGTTGAAAAAGGTTGAAAAAAATATTAAACAATTCAAAGTTGATGAAAAAGTCGAAAAAATAAAGAAACTTATGAAGGAAGTTGAAAGAGGTTGAAAATGTCGAACAAATACATATAGGATATATTGGAAAAAGTTGAAAGGTTGAAAAAGTCGAAAGAATGTAGAAAATGTTGGAAAAAATCGAATAGAAATGAAAATTTTGAAATATGCCACGCCCACTTCTCCAGTTCCGCCCACTTTTGGTACAGTAAATTATATTCGCGATCGACATCCTCATATTAAATTTTAGCTCAATAGCTTGTATAGTTTGCGATATATGCTGCAACAAAAATTCAAAATTTAGGGTGGTGGCACACCCACTGGTACAATCCAGCCCGGTTTTGATCCAGAAATAGCTTTCCATAATCAAACCCCTAACACCAAATTTTAGTATGATTGCTCACATATTTCGATAAATATGCACTTACCGTATTTTATTTGTATGGGAGGTGCCACGCCTACTGATGCTATTTCAGCCACTTTTGATTCAAATATGCCCTATAGCGACAGAAATACATACATTAAATTTCACACCAATTGCTGCAATAGTTCACTTAAAACAGCGCTAACAAATTTATGTTAATATGGGAGGTGCCACGCCCACTGATGCAATCCTGTCAAAATTAATTTATTTTTAAAGCTTATAGTAACTGACATCTACACACCAAATTTTGTGAAGATTACTCTCATAGCACACTATCTATAACAATAAACGTTTTTTGCTTATATGGGAGGTGCCACGCCCACAGGTACTATTGGACCAAATTTTTGTAGTAAGAGACCTTATAGCAAGTATATCTGCCTCATTAAATTTTATAATGATTACGTTGTTAGTTCTTTAAATATAACGTTTATAAATATTGTGGGCTGTGCCACGCCCTTCAACGAGTTTTTTCGGTCCAGTAGCTGAGCTTGTATTGACGACTGCTTTCAGCGGCATCATCTCCAAAATTTTTATGGAAATCGTTTGTGCGAATTTTGAGATATACGGAATCAAAATTTTTAACAGTTGAAAAGTGCCACGCCCACTTTTTAGATTCCGCCCACTTTTATCACAATTCAAGATATATTTTATATGTATCCGTTTACCAAATTTGATCGCAATATCTTGAACGGCTTACAAGATATGGTAGTATTAATGATAAAATTTAGGGCTGTGCCACGCCCCTGTACGACCCTTTGGAAACTTGAAACCCAGCCTAATCCTAATTTGGTTCACATGTGCACCAAATCATCAAGTTTCATCAAAATCGCTGAAACTTTTTTCAAAATTGGCCGGGGTAAATATACATAGAGTATGGGCGGTAGGCGTGTCTGTTCAACCGATTTTGCCCATTTTCAATAGCAAGATGCCTGCAAGAAGATGTGACCTGTGTGTGATAGTTTCATTCAATTAGCTTTCTTGGTTTTCCCGTAAAACTGATTTCAATAGACACCCAGACAGACATACAGACAGACGGACATCGCTAAATCGACTCAGGTGGTGACGCTGATCAAGAATATATATACTTTTCCATACCTGCCACGCCCCCTTCGATGTGTTACAAACGAAGAGACAAAGTGAATATACCCACGGTGTAGGGTATAATAAGAGTAGCTTAGTTGGTTAAGATGTGCGCATCTCTGAACAGTGACATAACATAGGACATAGATTCGATTCTCGTCGGTGAAAAATAAAAATTTTAAATAGATTGAAGTTTCTAAAATACAACACAAAAAAATTAAGTTCCAATTAATAAGCAAGTAGTAAGAGGGGGGTATATTATAAAAAAACAAAAAAAAAATTCGGTTCCGTTTATTGAGAAAATTTTGTAGTTAACCTGATTCCCAGGTTAGTTAGACTTAACAACATGGGCCACCAAGTTAGAAAATTCTAACCTGGTGGTATGAAGACAAAAATCCAGCTTAAAAAACAGTGATGTCTTTAAAATAGCTTTGTATCGTAATTGAAAGGATACTTTGTCTTTGTAGCGAAATTTGGCTTTATAATATCTTACTAGAACAAGATATAAAATCATGATAAAGAGAAACGTAAAAATTTCTTTAATATGCATTTTTAACGATCATAATAGGCTGATTATAAAGAAATTTAGTGGTCACGTATGTACATAATAAAATTCATACAATAACATGACGGCATGTCTTTAATGTCTATAGTCATCCCACCTCATGTCTCGTGTGTGTTTTATATAGTACATAATAAAATGCTTAAGAAGACTTGAGGCCGTATGACTATTATATTATATTATATACATGCAGTCTTATGTTTTCGGAGACACGCGACCCATTGACCCATGGACCCATTGTCCATTTTTTGTCATTTCAAGGCGATTTACCAGAACAATTGTGAGAAACAAATGATTCGCCTTTGACATATGGTATAGGGTCTGTCCAAAGGTAAACTTCGTCGAAAAAGAGAAAGCCAACATTTTTATGAGCATAACGTCCTAATTTTTAAAAGATTTTGAATAGTTTGCTAACTTTTAAAGACATTTTTCTTGGAATACGAATATAATTTTTGAAATTTTCACCCCTTTTTCGACATTTTTACACCAAGTTAGCAACAAGTGAACTTTTTCATTTTAATTTGTTGTTTTCTTCGTGGGTTTGTCTTCATTAAAATATTCAGCAAGAAATTGCATTTGAATTATTGCATTCAGCCAGCAGAACGTCCGTTCAAAGTGACTGTCGATGGATATTTTTATAGCAACAATTTGGATGCGATCCAATGCATTAGGTAGATACAAGCGCAAACAGATACAAAATCTATGCGAACATGCTTAAAACTATCTGCGAATATCTGTCTATATAATATCAATCAGGGCCAGGCGGCATTTAATGTGCGGTCGGTCGGCATTCAACAGCTACAACAACATTCGAATAACATCGTCAACAACAATTCTGAAATAGACCATCTCGAAAAATAATTGTTTTATTATTTCGCTCATGCCCCCTAGTGACGATTTAGTGCAGCGTAATTTTGTGTTGAAGCAAAAAATTTAAAAACAAATATCTTTGCGTCAACAGTTTTACACTGCTCGTGTGTCTATATCTCATATTTACTAATATTTAACGCTAAATTCCTTGACTACGTCTACACACAGTGGTGCAGCTTGTCGTTTTATTCGTCGAATTTTCGGAAATTATTTCAATAGCGTTGAAGCTTGCGCTTTGACCATTGAACGCTAGGAAAAGTTACAGCAAAATTATCGGAATTTTCCTTTTATAAATTTAACTAGCCGCAATTTACCCAATAAAGGAAGCGATTCAAGCCAGCTTGTTTTGCTTAGTCTATTTGCACTGTGCATTTTGCATAAGCCACATTTATGATGAATGATGACAGCGATTTTTATGTGACTGTAAAATTTGGTAAAATAAGTTTTAATGTGTTCTTTGTCCTTGTTGACAGCATGAACAAAACATTTCTTTGTTATTTCTTTTTGTGAAACAAATTTAATATGTACTTGTAAATTTAGCATTTAGGACCAGCGCCAGTACAAATGCTTAGTACTGCTACTTGAAATGTTACGTAGTAGTTCAAATGCACAAGTATTTGCACTTGAAATTTCAAGTACCAGTACCAAGATAGTCGGACTTGAAAAGGTACTCAATATTCATTACTAAGACTGTAAAGTAACCAGTACAAAAGTGTGGAGAACCGTTTTAAGTACTACGTACGTTTTCTTGGTACAAGTGCCAACCCAATGTGCACAAAAACGAATGCGGATCCATTTTGAGTCCGTTACGGATCCGGCAGCACGGTTTCCATTTTTTTATGCTTGGACGGATCCGTCTCGAACTCGAAACGGACTTCATATACGGATCCGTTACGGACTCGTATTTTTAAATAAAACGGATTCGAGACGAACTCCTTTTTTTTTTAAGTAAAACGAATTCGATACGAACTCAGGAATTGTTTGCTTTGCTTATATTGTTATAGTTAACCCTTAGCAGCATCACTTCAATTTTATAACGATCCGGCACATTCTGGTCTTTCGCGACTCCACGTTGAAAAAAAAAATTTATAAAAAAGCGAATTTTCAATTCCTGGCTTCAAAACTGTGAACAAGTGTTGAGATGACCTTACTTTATGAAATTCAATGATTATTAGGGATATTTTTCAAAAAATGTTGGTGCTACATAAGACTAAACTTGAGTATTTATTAGTTCGAAAAATGATTTCAGAGTTTCCGTGGGGTCGTTCACTAATCCGTTTTGGATAAAATATACAAAGAAGCGAGTCCATTTTGAATTCGAAACAGATTCGTTTGGCACACTGGGAAGGTACCGACTCTTTAAAGTTTTTACCACCACTACATATGTAGTTCAAAAAGTACCGGGAATTTTGGTGGGATGGCACCACCACTCTCAAATCGATATAATTTTTCGGAAGTGGCAACTTTTTAAAGAATTTTGATGACCACCCAGTTCTAGTAGTTTTGAAGCTATCGCTGTATGAGTGACGCTACTTTTTGTATTTCGTAAACAATGGAAAAAAGTGAATTTCACATTTTGATAAAACATTGCCTTGTGATCGGAAAAAACGAGAAATAAACATTGGAATGGATTCAAAAACATCACAGCTTATCTGCTCCGTTAAAAACAACTGTTAACAGATGGTTCTCTGAATTTAAAATGGGTCGTACGAGCACCAGTGATGCACCACGTTCGGGCCAGCTAAATGAGGCTACCAATTCAGAAAACATCAAGAAAATCCATCTGATCGTTTTTAAAGACCGCAAACCGAAAGTGAGAAAGCTAACAGACATGGTGAAGTTGTCGCTCGGCAGAGAAAGATGTGCGCGCGTTTGCTGACAATTGATCAAAAGCAACATTGTGTCGGTGATTCGGAGGTCAATTTGGAGCTGTTTCGGCGTAATCCGAAAGAGTTTTTGCGTAGATTCGTAACAATGGGCGAAGCATGGATCCACCACTACACACCGGAGTCCAATAATCAGTCAGCAACATGGTTCAAACCGGGTGAGAGTCGTTCGAAGCGCCCAAAAACGCAAACGTCCGCTGGGAAGGTGATGGCCTCATCGACTATCTTGAGAAGAGCAGAACCATCACGGGCGAATATTACGTAGCGTTATTGGACCGTTTGAAAAATGAAATGAAAATGAAAGACGAAACGGTGCTGTTTCTTCACGACAATGCACCGGCTCATTCATCGCATAAAGCAATGTCAAAATTGAACGAATTGCGATACGAATTGCTGCCCCACCCACCATATTCTCCAGGTTTGGCCCCCAGCGACTATTACCTGTTTCCAAACTTGAAAAGATGGCTCCATGGAAAAAGATTTTACTCAAATGAGGAGGTCGAAACTGAGAGCCTCAACGTCGGCTACTATAAAAAAGGTATCGAAATGTTGGAGGATCGTTGGATGAAGTGTATATCCTTCGAAGGGAACTATATTGAAGAATAAAATCGATTTTTATCAAAAAGTTTGTGTTTTCATCATTTTTCCCGGGACTTTTTGAAGCATGTAGTAGATACTTGCACTAAATAGTTTTCAATTATCAGTATCCCAGTAATATATCCCATTGTTTTTTTGATTCGTGTAAGTTTTATTTAAACAAATAGTGGTGAACTTCAAAGAAACGTTCCGAACTTCAAGCTCGTTTTTCACCACCAAAAAAAAGTTTTGAGCAAAAAATTATGGCGCAGTGCACTATATCAAAAAATCGCAGCTTGGGCCAGGTGAACAATTCGGATGCTTATTGTTCGCATTTTTAACCACATGTAAAATGTGGGCTTGGTTTAACAATGGGGTGTGGCACCTCCTATAATACTTAAAATCAGCGTTTGAAAAGACTTATTTTTTCATTTCATTTGCTTTGGTTATGCTTTGACTGCAAAAACTTACAGACACAACAGCAAAGCCATAGCAATAACAAAAAGGCAAAACGAAGTAGGACTGTCGCTGTGCTGTAAAAATTGTAGCAGCACGACAGCAAAGCGGCAGCCTTAACAAAAATAGCAGAAGTTTGACTGTTGCTTTTGCAGTTGTTATTGCTGAAAGCCTTTTCAAATGCGAGAAAAAAAAGAGAACAAGCAACGCGCAATGAATATTGTAGGTATTTATTGAGAATATGAGCATGTGAAATATAGATCTATAATAGCTAAAATCAAAACCATCCACTGTCAGCGGTCCCGATTTTTACGTCCCGTAAAGGGAAATTTGAGCTAAAAGCCCAAATCGGATCTCTATCGAATCGAAAGATACTCGTATTGGCAAATTAGTGATCATCAAACCCAATAAGGAATCAAATATAAATCGGTGATGACACTTGGGTCATGTGGAAGTGTACTGAATGGAGACTGGAAATGTACTTTTTTTATGCCGAATGTACTTTTTCGATATGAACATGAAAAATTCATCAAAATCTTAAATTTTTTACTAAAAAAAAAAATAAGTTCTAAAAAGCTTACTCCAGGCATATTTCGCGTTAGATTTTCACCCAGCTTATGAACAATTGATAAAAAAGGCTATACCCCTAACTTTCGCTATGACCTTAATGCAAACTTTTTTCTATATTTTACCAAATGTTCGGTACTAAATATCTCAATTTTAATCCTCTCAGGAATACAAGAAGTGAACACTTCTTCATTTTTCATCAGGTTCTTAGTTCAAATTGCACAATGTGCGACGCTACCTTATTTATTCGGCATAACACCTTACATTTTGAGAATTATTGCTTTTCTGGTTCACTTTAAGACGATTAATCGCTTGTAATTTCTTAAGCACCAAAATAAATCTTACAATTTGGCAACATTCTGACTAAGCAAATAAAAAGTATATTTGCTTTTTTAAAATATGAATTTTAGAAAAACGAAAATTTAAATAATATTTAAACTTAAATGCATTTGTAAATGTGGAACTCTAAATTTTGTACTCATTTCAGTGCATGAATAATGGTTCTGATTCATATCTTGCAATATAAAATTTGTCAAAAATTTTATTTTTAATTATTCACACGTGTGCTATCTAGTGCTCTGAAGTCATACATTTGAGCATTTTATGATTAATCTTTACTGCTCATTAATATTTTCCGCATCTGTTGCGTTCGATTGAGTCAAAACTTGAACAATTTTTTACACTTATCGGTTAATGAAAGCTGCATTAAAAATATATTAATTGAATTAATAATTAAGAATCAATTAATTGCCATCAATATATTTAAGATAATTTATCAAACGAAAATTGAAAATTTCCTCTAATGATGTTTAAAAATATACATTTTTAAATAACTGCACACTTTGTTTCATTTTTTTTTTTAGTTTTTTGAACATTTTTTTGAAACGAAATATCTCAAAAACTATGGGGAACAGAATAAAAAATACGATCATTGTTTTTGTTTAAAAATGCTTTAGTTTTATGAGAATAAATTTCAATAAATGTTTCCCGAAACATCTTCGGTAAGGTAATTTTTTTTTTTTTTTTTAATATGTTATTTATTTATCATTCCTAAGCATGTATCGACTTCCATATCGAAATTGCGGGCATATCTTTGGAAAATATCAATTTTATATTGAAAGCGGATACCAGTCTAACTGAGCTATGTCGAAAATTTCGATTTGAAAGCAGATTATTTCTTAGCATTGATTAATGAATAACAAAAAATCAAAACAAAAAAATAAAAGATGTCGAACATATTTTAAGAAACATTTTTCTAAATAAAAAAAAATGTAATGTTTAAGCAAATTTATATAAAGTTTTTATTTAATTTTTTTTTTAAGCTGAAACATTTTTAAATGATTGCGTGTTTTTTAGTTCTATTCCCTATGGTTTTTCAGATATTTTGTTTCAAAAAATGTTTAAAAAACTCATTAAAAAAAGTGTGCCGTTTTTTAAAGAACAATAGATATGGGTATTTCCACAGAATAGTCCACCGTGACAGAAAAATTAAAAGTTATTAAAAAAGTGTTACCATCTGATATTGTCTAAGGAAAACATTCAAATTTTGTTAATTTAAGCAATTTACACTAGAATTTATTTGCCAAGGTGAGCAAACCAACTGCAAATTTGCATAAATGCAGTTTCTCTTTTTTGTTTGTAATATTGAATAGTATTTTGCCTTAAATATTTAGGCCTTTAAGTGGACGTGACACCGCCTCTAATGGGAAAAAACTCAGCCACGACTAAATTGCTACACAAACTTTGATGAAATTTGGTATAGAGACAAACTGATTCCTGAGAAGAAAAATTTGTCTTTACAGGAAAAATAGTTTTAACAGCAAAAAGAAGTTTCATATTTTTTAAGAAAGTTATATAGTTTGCTACTGTTTTTTTTTTTTCTTTCTTAAAATTTATCTTCCCAATTAATTCGATAAAGGCAAATATTAAATTTGTTTTTTAATTACTCTATAAATCTTAAAAATTACGGAAAAATATGTCACGTTCGCAATTTTACGTATCGAATCATAGTATACTTTTTTAAAAAATAAGATTTTTCAATCAGTCTAATAAAAAGTGATATTATTTAAAATTTGTCGCATTAAAAAATTTTGGCAGGTTTCGTTGACTTCTGATGATGGCCATGAAAAACTCTTCCATTTTTCGTATTGCCTTTACCTTGGAACCAGTATTACGTCTGGCATCAACTTTACCACTAAATATTGTGATACCAAAGAGCTATTCCTTAAAGTAACAGAAGAAAATAAAAGTGTTTAACTTTGACTTTTATTCCACTTTAAAAGTGTACGACGGTCACGTTCGACATCATGGAAATACCCATATATGTATAGCTAGTTCAAAAAATAGAAAAAAATTCATTATTATGTATCGGACCAGAAAATTTCTTAGAGCTTGGACATTCACAGTACAGATTGTGTCAACACCAAAAAATTACATTAAACATTACAAATCATACCACGATTTTCATGGGGTTATGTTTCTCTTTTTGCATAGATTTGTTCGGAACTCAAGTAAAATGATAAATTTCTCACACTTAAAATTTTATGAAAAACATTAGTTCTGAATTGAAATAGACAGTATGGAACCACTCAAAAAAAATTTTTTTTGTATTAACAAACATCTTATAAAAAGTTTATATCGATCAGTAATGTGATATTTGAGGCATAATATTCGCTGCAATGGTACTTTTCAAATTTAGCGTTTTCGGGCAAAAGCAATGATCGACAAAGTTTTCCATAAAAAAATACTAAAATATACTAATCGCAACTATGTACTTTAACTCAATACAATTTGCTTGATATGGCCTTAAAAAAAACATGAATATCCCTTAATTTATCCGTGCCGCAAGGTACATAACTTTGCCTTATAACTTTATTATGTATTTAAGATAAGTTCGTAATTTTTATATTATACTGAGCTATTTCGTTTATTAAACAATTATGTCTACATATGTATATCTACAATTTTTTATAAAATAGCAATATTGATATGCATGCATATGGAAATATATTTTTGAAATGGCTCAGTGATGGTTGGTAGGATAGTACCTTGTTCGTACTAAATATGAAGCAAAAGATAAATATATACATAGCTACTGTGAAAAATATGTAAAAGTTAACAAAAACATTTGTCTATTTTGTTTAAAGTTTCTTATTTATTTTTCAATAATTTTTTCAATTTTAATAAAAAAAAAAAAAACAAATCAAAAACTGCTCTTGGCAGCGCTCTGCATGAACATTTCATACAACGTGAAATACATTCGTGCGATACAATGTGTGAATGCGTTGGTACTGTGACTCTGTGTTGGTCTACACTGAGAAGAAAACATGTTTTTTTGAAATAAATTTTAAAGATATCCATGACAAACTATGTCAGAAAATGACAACTTAGTAATTTGAACACATCCTATCTAAGTTTGCACCAGTGCTACCAAGTGAAAAAAAAGCAATTCCAGGCCTTAGGGAGGTACCCCAACCACATGAATATACTTGCCACATTGCAAGTCTACCAAGTTTATATGTACGCAAATCATAAATCAAATTAAAACAGAACGAATCACAAAGCAGGTGTGATCAGCGCTCTAACCGCAAATAAAATGTTCCACAAGTATGAGAGCAAGTCGTACGTTTTCATGCTTCATTTCTTAGCTCGCATTTTGTCTATTGAGAAACACAATTTCAAGAATGTAAAAATAAATGAAGCTGGCGTCAATGTCCGCCTTATTGTTGTTTGCTTGTGCCATCGCTTTTGTTTTTTTCTTTAAAAAAAAACGAAGTTTTCGTTCTACATGTTTTGTTGAGTTGAAAAACGAACTACTAGTCATAAGTAAACGAAGCAAAGTCTGTTTCGTGCTACTGCTACTGATGAGTTGCAGAACGTCAACTTGTACTATACTTGACAGTAAGTTCTATAGTCTGACATCACAGCAAGTGCACTTGCACAGACCTCTAATATCTATTGTCTGTTTGCTACTCAATTCTGGTATTTATTACACTGTGCATACTAGCAAAAATATAGATGTCATAACAATTTCAAATATCGATTATTCTCAAAATTGATTTTGATATATACATACATATGTACATACACATGTCACCCATTTAACATCGAAGGGAAATAGATCTGGCTCATCAGTATTTGTCCACAGACTTGTCTTAGGGAAAGATCGAAAAAAAAACCAAATTTTTTGATTTTTGTTCGGCCTGTTTTTGGCTAAATCTTAAAGACTCAGTCTTGCAGATTTAAGCTGATTGCTTTAAGCAAAATGAAACATTTGGTCAAAATGTCATTTCATTTTTCATTTCATTTATTAACAAAAAATTAGTACAGAAGAATATATATCTTTTAAGTACAACATGTTTACACAGACAATCAATTCTATTAAATAAACCTAATCAAAATATATTTCAAAAGAACATAAGTAAAAAAAAATAAAAATTAAAGTTCAAGTTGAAGTCAGAGAGTAGTAAAAACTTCACTTTTTTGAAATTCAATTCATTCTTCAAATAATTCATTTCATTCATACATGGCTTCTATTTTTCAGCTATAGCGTTAAATGTAAAAGTAATTTTTGATACCTAGGACAAAAATAGTCTCAATTTGAGCACATTGAAAAAAATTGGTCCAAAATTCCATAAAGATAAGAGATAACCGCAGTATTTTGTTGTTATTGGTAAACTTTATGGAACTGGTACATTTAATTCATTGACCTATAAAGTGACCTTTGACCTTTCACTTGAAAAAACCTTTTGAGTTTTGCAAAAGTCCTTGAGTGATCATGAATTTTTGCAATGCGAACAGTTATTCTACGTACTAGCCCAAATCGCGATCCAGTTTATAATATAAGATATAAAAAAGTACCTTTACATTGGTCGTCATATGTAGCTTAGGCATGTACCATAAGCCATCGAAATATAGCATTTTGACCAACTTTTTTGTTAAAAAGGCACAAAAATCGCTTACATTTTTTAGAAGCTCGTAAAATTATCTCTAAACAAACCCCCTACACCCAGCAATCATTTAAAAATTGACGGGGGTATGAATATGAGATAATACAATGGTGGGCAGTTTGCTTTAAAACAAAACTGCTTCCGGCTCATACAGGATGGACTTATATTAACAAAAGAATTTTTGCGTCAAGCTTTGTTTCAACCAAAAATGTCAAAGATACTCGTATGATTGATACAATAACATCGCTTAAACTACTCACTTATATCAAACTAGCAGATGCCCGCGACATTGTACGCGTAGCCTGTTTTCTGCGAAGGCAAACAATTTAATTTTTTTTTAAATAGAACTACAGTCAATTTTGATTCTTCTTCACAGATCTAGAGCTGATGTTGTTTTCTCTTCCATAAATATTCCACTGCATTGCCATGTGAAAGACAATATCCAAAGCACACACACTAACTAACACATTCAATTAACCAAGTTCACATTATCACACATGCTGTCCAACATGGCTTGACAACATCAATGTTCGATAAAGTATACTCTAGGAACGACCGCTTACACACATGTTAGATGGATTTCATAAATTGTTGATTTTTCTGCTGGCAGTGTCCAACCATACAACCTGTGTGAACTGACTATCAAGCCTAGTGAATATTTATCATTTTAAATAGGATTTCATGAAGTTTACTTCGATGTGGACGCTCATAAATTGTTCTGCAATTGATGTTTGATGGCATGCTCGATAATGTGAACTTAAAGCAATATTGACAGTAACACATGTTGTCAAGCCATGTAGGACAGCATGTGTGTTTTCTATGTGTGAACCTACTGTAATTTTTTTTCATTCTTCATTGTTCAAAAACTCCGCGTTGTTGTGTTGAAAAATTGAGAATGAGAGCGAGAGCGAGAGTAAAATTCCGTTTTTTGTCTTCAATTGCATTGCCATATAAAAATAAAAAGCACACACTCTTACGAACCCACGAACTTGCTATTAAACGATTTGTTATGCTTACATACTTCTTTCTATGTGTGAAATTATTTTTTTTTTACCAATTTTTAAACTTTAATATTTTGATATTTAAGAGGAATATCGTGATAACTTTAATTCTATGTTAAGACCAAGCGCCTAAGAAAGATAACTAAAAAATTTAATCTAAATTGATTCAGTAGATTTTGCGTGAGTCCCGTTCATCGAAAACGGCTATCATTTTATTTATTTAGATATTTCTTTGTTAACCATTACTAAATCTTGTTATATACTTACTATTAAATTTTTTTCTCTGTGTAACTTTTTCGATTTTTTTGCTTAGAAATTTTACAAAATGTATAAAGTTGTATTGTGTTGTATTTTTGTTGTTTCTATTTTATTTTTCTATCTGACTTAATGTGTTGGTGTGAGTTGCTGATTTTTCAAATGTTTTCTATATTTAGCTGAACGGTTTTTAAATGTATTTTTTTAATTTTTGAAAATATGCTTTTAAGTTTTTACGTCAAAACTCAGGAATTTCACTTTTTTTTTCGTGGCCACAAAAAGAGTTCCTTGATTTTTTTGGTGATGTTTGGACTTTCATTAATTTTTATTTCGAGCCATAGGTAAAATTCAAATATTTATAATCTCCCAAATTTTTAGCACTAAGCAAGGCAATATATTTTATATGTACACAGGTATTTTCATATAAGTATGTACACATGAATACATTATATGGATATACCTACATGTGTATATATGTGTTATGTTCATGTGAAATGGCTTGTGGCAGCATTATGGCAAACTCCCTAAATGAGTAAATGAATGAATTGGTTGACTTGAGATATTTTTCTATTTATGTGAATGTTTGGGAGAATTTTGTTATGATCTTTCTGTTCTAATTTTATCAAAATAAATACTTGTTACCATATGCTAGTGCGAAATCTTTTTGTGATTTATAGCGTATCTCTGTACTTTTGGCGTTTGTTTGGACATTACCCAATACAATGCATTTTACTCTTTATTTCCTAGTTAATCCGTCTTTTTTTCAACAAAAGGAAAAAGTCTACTGCTAATATTTATAGCACTTTAGCAGGCAATTCTCAAGTGACCCCCCTTTGGTTGTTTATTTTGCACCGATTGTTTTGGCTTTTACTCAAGATTTAGTTAACACACCAGCTATTCTGTCAATTATAGCTGACACAATTTTGAGTGATCTACTTAAAAATTCATTTATTTCTAAAATATGTATTAACTTATGAATTAGAGTGGTCTAAAAAAAATCAATGAAAATTAAATGTCAAACATTGCGACTTATTTTTAAATTACTCTACTAAAATGAGAAACATCAATTTGTGGAGTAGATATTTCAGTACAAAAATATGAAAGATATATGGTAAGCCTTGGAATAGCTCCTTCAAAGAGAATACACTGAGAAAACGATATGTTTGAATATAACAAATGTATATTTCATATAGAGCAATCTAATATTTATTTGAATCAAACATAACTTAAATAACCCCAAGTAAATACCCTCAGGCCTGTTAACTTATCTTTTTCCTTAATACCAAAACTTGATTTGTTTTTTGCCTCTTTTTTTTATTTAATCGGGTTTTTCATATTTGCCAAGCCTCTCCACAAAACCACTTTTTTTTTAATGTTTTGTTATGTTATGCTGCGTCCCTGTATCAAGTTTCGTTAGTTTTCCATTTTAATTCTTCGATATATGGCGAGTTCTACTTTTTGTTTGCATGGATAGTGCTACTTTATCGAAAATGGCACGTTAAACTGAAAATATAACTATTTATTACAACACTTTGTCAACATATGAAATTAAATTCACTAACTTTCAAATATATCAATCAATTATTTGGGGTGATGGGCACAACTTCTGGAAATTACCAACTGAAGTCTGTCGTCAAGCATTGGAGTGGAATCCTCAGGGCAGCAGAAAATGCGACCGTCCTAAGTCATAGTGGAACTGCTTTTTCCTGCTAGAGCAGGAAATACGTGAAAAGAAAAATTTTCGATGGTTTTCGATATTATCGACTTATTTGATGTTAAACTTTTTCGAATTTTAACGATTTTTTCGATAATTTCCTCGATTTGCTCGATAAGTTTTGACTATGATTGATTTATTTATGTTTTCCAATAACTTTCAACAACAATAAACTTTTCCGATGTTTTCGATCATTATTGATTTTTATTATGTTCTTCAATAAGCTTTGACGTCTATTGACTTTACAATAGTTTTCAACTAGCCAGGGTTACCACAAAAAAAATTTCAATTTTTTTGGGAAAAAGTTGTTTTCCTTTTCATTACCTTTTTTTTAGCAATATTTATTCATAAAATGGTAAAAACATCAATGGTTGTGTGGGAAAAACTTAATGACCTTTTTTTTGCTCGCTAAACAATAATTTGAAGTCCATATCAGGAAAATCGATGAACGGCTATTTCAGAAATTTTTAAATTCCCAGCTTTGACATGAAATTCCAGACTAGACCAGGCCAATTCCGGTCACTTGGTAGCCCCGCGACCAGACCACCTGCATTTTACTCACTTTTGTAAACATTTCAATTTGGGAGCCAATTTTCAAGATAGTTTCGATCAGCATTGTGAATCTCACCTTTTAGTGATAAAAGTGCAAAATTTGACTCAGTCTTGAAATATCTAAAGTACATGGAACCTTTTTCAACTGGATTTTTGAATTTTAGTGCAAAACAACTAAAATTTGTACGAATAAGATCACGTATTTTGAATTGTTTGGCGTAACGCGAGTTTTGTTGCTTTCGGGTTGCAGTAAGCGCGACAAAAAAAAACGCGTAGAACTTAAATTAACTAGGAATATAGTTAGACAAAAATAAAAATGAGTTATTTTTTCGTCTCACCAGAAACAAATTTAAATTTGCGTTTTAATTTGAAAATGACAAAAATATAATGATTTATTGTGCGATTCTGTGGCGCAGTGGCAATGTACTACGCCTGCAATCTTTTGATTCCAAAGAGTAAGTTTAGCACCCTTTCACAAACGACTCTAATTTATGTTAACAATATACCATACATGTACTTGTAGCTATAAAAATGTTCATGGATTGTTTGTAACTTCAAAATCACAATACCTTACTCATATTTATTATTCAAATTTATTGTCCTTTTTCGGTTACATTCGAGACATTTTATTGGACCATGTGCTGTCTGAATGAAAATAAATAAAAAAAAGCCAATATCATAAAAATCATGCTTGACTCAACTGCGGTGATTGTTGAATATTAACAATCTTGTAAACAAGTCCAGCACGTTCTGCCAATGACACGCAGCTTTGTGATAGATAACATTTTCTATACGCAACATATTGTCATTGCAACAGACACCGACAAAAAATAATAGTAATTTTCGAAATATAATAGCATATTTTCAGGCTTGAAAATTAGAGACAAAATGAGACAAATCGTGATACATAAAAAGGCCCTAAAACACAAGAAAGGGAAACTCACACGAAAATCTGTTGAACTGAAGTTTCACTTTTTACGTCGAATTTCATTTGATGCAAAACTTTATATGATGATTATTGAGAGGGTAAAATATTTAAAAATTGATATTTTTTTCGTGGCTTAAAATAATTCGAAAAAGTTCTGACAAAATCGCTGTTAATTAAACTTTACAACGTAAACGTAAGAACTCGAAACCTGAGCTGCCTGATCGTGTGGAATCCCCTTCCTTACATCAGTTGATCAACTCTCTCTTGAGAAGGCTGATAGCAACGATCTTGTCTGATATTTCATCAAGAGCAACACAATTCAAGTTTGAGCTGCAAATTCTGTCGGCTTGTGTAATTTAAGCCAACACTGCGCTCTTATCAAAGCATACTACAACAAAATAAAAATAATTTATCACTATTTATCACTTTTGATTCATTAAAAGCATTTCGCGTGTGATAATCAGTTACCATCGGTTTATCGCGACATTCACGCGTTATACAAAGAAGGGGTCTTATACATCATGGGAATAGCGACAGGATGTGCTTGGCTTTGTCAAGTTCAGAGCATCGCTGATATGCTGAAATTACTAATGGAATAGTAACAGTTTCGTTTGAAATTCACTCGCAGGCGGTTCTAGTAGCGCTTTGTACTTCGGTTCTAACCGTAAAAGACTATGGGTTATTGGTCTGAATTGCGTGCTTGGGTATTGAAGGACCCAGCTAAAATAATACGTTTCATAGTGCTTTTTGTTTGTTGCATTGTTGTGATTGTGCAGGTGCAGAATAAATTTAATGTTTTTTTTTAATATAATAAAAATTAATACTAAGCTGTAATATTTCTAAACTTTTAGTTGTACGAATGTTTTATGAAACTTCGTGATCCACCCATTTCAACACATTCCTATTATAGTTTAAATGATACCATTGAACTGCCTGCAATAACTATTTGCAGAGATCCGCCCTATAAAGTGGAGGTACTAAGTGTAAGTACTTTTATGCATTAAACTTTATTTATAAAATTCCTGTTGGTTTAACGAAAAGAGTTCGATAGGAGCACACCAGTTGAATTTCAATCTCAACTATCGTAACGAACAAAATAAAAATAAAATATTTTTTTCTCCAAGTTATTATAAATAAGTAGAACTGAAATTCAGAGAGCCAGCATTAGAATTTAAAAGGGACTACCGGAAAAACTGTAATTTTTAGTTAATTTCTACTTCACTCCATCAAACAACAACATAATTCAATAATTATTAGTTACCTAAAGAATTTATATGTCTTCATCCTGTATTTGATTAATAAAATATTTCAAAATTCTTATGAGTATCACATACAAAAATAGTAAATACCCATGGCCCGTTTTTCAATACACAACAAATATATTTTCGAAAAATTGAAAAAGTCATACAAACTAGAACATTTCAGGTATTCTTCTATAAGAACGCATCAATACTGACTAGTTTCGATAAATACCTCACTTAAAACATATGTTTTTTTATAGTTCCACCATTATGAAAATGATTTACTGATTTTGACTTGTACCTCTTCTAACGGAAGATTAGCGGCATTAATTTTAAGTAATTATTAAAAAATATGGTCACAAAACTTTTCAAACTGGGAGTATATTGCTGGACGACAAAATATTTTACCTACAGTACCGGTTCGAGCCGTTCAACCGAACAGAGCGCTCATTCGTGAGGAGCGCCTTAATTTGTTTATGTTTGTAGGAAAAAGCTTGATCACTTGTGAATCCTTGAATAAAAACTCTTCTGGTCAGAATGACCTAGAGGGCGCGAGAATTCCTGAAACTAAATATTCCAATAAAAACAATATTATACATAGCTTGAATGTAAGGAGAAATTTTTTCAAGAAGAATCTACGAGTTCACAATATGCGGCATCGTCTATTCCTAGTCCAGACTCGAATCAAGATCCAAATACCGAAATCATCCTGCAAGTTCCAAAGCCTGATGATGGAATAAAAAAATTTGGGAACAAAAAAAATCAAGGTCTTGAGAAATCTGCAAATTTCGACATTGACATCGTGTTTATGGAATCAAATAAGCGACGTTAAAACAATTATTAAGTTACCATTGGTCCTATACAAATTAAATTGGAAATGTATTCTCACTACAAAAATGGTAGTCAATTTTCAAATTCCCTCTACCATCGCACTATACCTTATGGAGAAAAAATTAACCGTCAATAGTTTATCCACTCTGCGTCAATTGATAGTTTATTTTGCTTTTGCTTAGCTATAACTAGATTTAATAATTGGTATAATCGGGAGGAAGCGCTCAAACCACATGACTAAATCTTGTTAAACTTGAAGTGAGTTTGAATCAACAGTTGGGCAACATAATCGACCGTGCAGAGGATGAACTTATCCAAAGGAATCACAACGCTGGAAAAATGTATTGACGAGACTAATGAGCATTATTTTGTTTCTCGCCAAGAACAATATGGCATTTTGTGGGTCTTCCGCAGCAACGGAAAGCATTTGGGTCTTATACGACGACCGAATCGTTTCTATAAGGTGTTTTGAAGTAAATCAGCAAAACCAAGAAAATCTTTACCTTAACGTTTGGATTTCTCTAAGTATTTTACTAACGTCGCCAGTTTCTGTGGTAGGCGGGGAAAGGAGCTTTTCTAAACTCGCTCTAAAACCGATTTTGTGATCTACGGTGAGTCAATAACATCTGAATTCCTTAGCAATTCTTTTTGTCGAGAATGAAATGGCTAAAAATATAGATTTTTCAGAACATTTCGTTTGTCTCAAAAACAAGAAAAAGTAAAACGTTCTCCTAGTTTCATCCAGTTTCAACTTACTTACTTACTTACTTAGATGGCCATAACAACCCGTTGTCAGGTTACGGCCGACCTCATTAGCTCTCGCCAGGCGCCTCTGTTTTGCGCGCGCCTTCTGCAATCGTTAATGTCAAGCGCGGTTAGGGCTTCCTCAGCTTGGTCTATCCACCGGAGGCATGGTCTCCCTCTTCGTCGTTGACCGGGGACCTTTCCTTCGAATACCTTTTTCGCTGGAGCTTCTTTATCCATACGATGGACATGGCTCAGCCAGCGTGGTTCATTCGAATGCGATAGTCGTCGCCAACTCGAACAGGACCAAAGATTTTGCGGAGAACTTTCCTCTCGAACACCCCAAGAGCGGCTGCGTCTGTTGTCGAAACCACCCATCCCTCAGCGCCATAAAGAAGCACAGGTAGAATGAGCGTCTTGTAGAGTGTTAGCTTTGTCGATCGAGAGAGAGCTCTGCAACGTAATTGCTTACTGAGACCGTAGTAGCACCTATTAGCAATTGTTATTCTCCGCTTAATCTCCAGACTGACATCATTGTTGCTGGTTACGGCAGTGCCAAGGTAAATGAATTCCTTGACAACTTCTAATTTACAGTTGCCCGCTGTAACATGAGAGTCTAGATCCCGTGCTCTCTTGTTGTTGTTAGTAGACATCATGTATTTCGTCTTGCCCTCGTTTACCGTCAAACAAAATAATATTTAACCTTGTATTAATTTCAACGGGTCAATTTTATCATTTCATCATATCAGGTATTTTTTCATCTGCAAAGCCCATTTTTTTATTTAAATTTTTACTCTGAGGTATTAAAATTTTAAAAAGTTTCAATTTTTAAAATAATTAAAAACTTAGAAGATATACAGTGGTGGCCACGAATTTAGCACACACTGCAGTGGTAACTTGATATTGAAAATATTAATATTATAGTCTAAGAATTGTAAACTAATATTTTTCCGTGAGTGTTGCTTACAACTAGATGATGAAGTGCCGTTAATTTAAATGATTGTTTTTTCTCATTTAAAAGTTAATTGGAGTTTATCTCCGGAGAATTAATCATGTTACTCCATTTTGCTGCTCAAAAAAAAGTTATACCCGGCTTTTCTTTCGAAAAACCATCCTACGTCAGTATGAAATAAAAGCGTTTACTGTGTTAAAGATAAATCATCACAAAGAGCCTCAAATTAACTTGCATTACAAGCACTTAGTGCTTCTCGACTTCAGTCATACTCAGGAGCCGTTTTAGCAGCCAATTGTCTAATAGATACTCGTATTTTTCTTAAACTTTATTTTAAATTTTCTAGATGTACCAAAATATACTCAATCAAAACCTTTTTAGCCCAAGTTGTAGTAAGATATCTTTCACACAACGTGATATCAATTTAAATTTTTGGAAAAGGATTTTAAGGGATAGGGTAGTTCTCGACTGGCTGCTCTGTAACCATTATAGGAAACATGTTATTGCATTTGCCGCTTTCATTAAACAAACATTTGTTTTAGAAAAATGGTTGGTTGAAATCTATTTTTCAATTCCTTAATGAATCAAATTCATTGTTACAATTCCTTGGAGTTGACTAAAACTTTTTAATTTTAAACTATACTGGAATTGAAAAGTAATCATTCCTTTTGTCATGAGATTCAAAAACTCAATAGCGAGTTCCAATTCTTTAGATCCGATGAAATTGGACTTGCTTCATAGTAAGAGTACAACTTGATTTTCTACAAATGAAAGAAATAATTTTAATCCCGCGGGGTACAAAAGGGGTGGATGCCCCGGGTGCAACTGCTTGAGAGGTGGAAAAATTGTCTTCGTAATCTTCTAATATATAAAATTCTTGTGTCACAGTGTTTGTTACCGTACTCCTCCCAAACGGCTTGACCGATTCTTATGAAATTTTTTGTGTATATTTGGAAGGTCTGAGAATAGGGGGTAAACTAAAAAAATTCTATTTAGGGTGCATATTTAGGGTGGCCCTCATACAATTTTTTTTTTTATAATAGCATTTTCACAAATACCACAGCATCGATTCACATGGGATTTACACCACGTAGCTTTTATACTAATAGACATGGTTTAGTCTATGAGACTTTTATTTCGGCTGCATATTTAGGGTGGCCCTCATACAAAAATATTTTTAAAATAGCATTTTCACAAACACCACTCTATCGATTCACTTGAAACTTACACCCCGTGTCTATTATATTAACAGACATAGTTAAATCTGTAACACTTTTATTTAGGCTGCATATTTAGGGTGGCCGTCATAAAAGAATATTTTTAAAATAGCATTTTCCCAAAGAGCACTGCATCGATTCACATGGAATTTACACCACGTGGCTTTTATATTAAGAGGCATGGTTAAGTCTATAAAACTTCTATTTAGGATGCATATTTAGGGTGGCACTCATACAAATTTTTTTTATAATAGCATTTTCACAAACACCACTCCATCGATTCACATGGAATTTACACCACATGTTATTTTATATTAAGAGAAGACAAACATAGCTAAGTTTATGAATCTTTTATTTCGTGTACAGACTTAGGGTGGCTCTTATTCAAAAATATTTTTAAAATAACATTTTCACAAAGACCAGTCCATCGATTGACATAGAGTTTGCACCACGTGTCTTTTATATTAAGGGACACTGTTTGGTCCAAAAAACTTTTATGCAGGGTGGCCCTCATACAAAAATAATTTTAAAAAAATCATTTTCACCAAGACCGGTTAATCGATTCACACCGTATTTACGCCAAGTAGCTTTTATATTAAGAGGACCATTTAATCCTACAAAACTTTTATTTAGGGTAACTCTCATAAAAAATATTTTTAAAATAGCATTTTCACATGGAATTTACATCACGGTCTCTTATATTAAGAGACATCGTTTGGTCTAGAAAACTATAATTTGGGGTGGCCCTCAAACATAACTTTTTAAAAAAAAATTAATTTTCACGAAGACCGGTAAATCGATTCACGCCGAATTTACACCACGTAACTTTTATATTAAGAGGCTTAGTTAAGCCTACAAAACTTTTATTTAGGGTGGCCCTCATACAAAAATATTTTTAAAATAGCATTTTTACAAAGACCTCTGCATCGATTCACATGGAATTTACACCACGTATCTGTTATATTACACGGTTCAAAATTTAAGTATAGTTTTTCAACTTTTTAAGTTGACATATACATTCTTTCCAAAAAAGTTGAAATTTTTGTCTTATTTAGGTTGAAAACGTTATACATAAGGCATTTTCAACTTCATCCGTTGATAATTTAAACCTTTTCGATTGAAAATGCAAATAAAAACAGAATCTTTCGTCCGAAGTAGTTGAAAAAGTTGCGCAAAAAGATGAAAATATTGCTTTCAAAGTTGAATTATTCAACGTATTGAGTTGAAAATTCTATCGAGAAAATTTTATTTCGTCCAAAATAGTTGAAAAAGTTGCTTTCAAAGTTGAATTATTCAACTTAGTGAGTTGAAAACTTCCACAAAAGTATACATTTTCATCCGAAATAGTTGAAAAAGCTCCACAGAAAGATGAAAAATTTGCTTTCAAAGTTGAATTATTCAACGCAGTGAGTTGAAAATTCGCAGAAAAGTTTACTTCTTCATCCGAAATAGTTGAAAAAGTTCCTCAAAGAAGACAAAAATATTGTTTTCAAAGTTGAATTTATCAACGCAATGAGTTGAAAATTCGCAAGCTAGATGACCATTTAAAAGCTAATTTTAAAGAGGAAGAACGGTACTGATGGTTTTATTAAAATTAAGCTGAACACATTTTTTAGAATCCTATACATGGCCTCAAAAGTAGACAAAAAAACTAATTTTTTAAGTACTTCACCTCAAATATTTCAGAATTTTGATATGATGAGTCAATTTTGAGGCCAAATTCAGATTCAGTGCAAAAAATTTCTTCGGAAAACAAACTTTAAAAAATATATTATCCAAATTTACCTTAAGCTTGAATTTTGGCCTGTTTTCGAGAATTTTTCATTTTTCTATTACTCTGGTGTTCTGATAAATAATACTGGAACATCGAGACTAGCCAGAATCTCTTAGTCTGTTTTCGGACAATAATGTTCAAGAATATTAGACCAAGAAAAAAAAATTTATTCCTCGAGCTTACTTCACTTAAACCCAAATTTGCTCTGTTTTTTTTTTTTGCTGTTTTCTCGGAGTTTTTCGATGTTACCAATATATCTAGCCACTGTATAGCAAAGCAACCATCACCATCGTGTTCAGCAGACCCTAAAATATAAGAATTAATTCCAACAGCCCGTTTCTCATGCGTAGTTGTCTTTTGGACAGAGCTATAATCACTCGCAAATAAAAAAAGAAATGAATTTAATTCACAAATCGGACACTATCGACCTCTAAATATCAATATATTTTAATGAAATTTAAAAGGCTTAATTTTTTGACATAACACTAACTACTTTTCATATAAGCTACATAGAAATCGAAAACTTGATTTTTTTTGGTCACTCTAATGTACATAGATATGGATGTACTTACATTTAAGAATATTCAAAACAAATTGTGAAAGAGTACACATACCTGAACCTAAGACACCTTCAGAAGTAAAATCTTCTGATTGACGTGTCTTTTGCATGACCACGTATCTTGACTTCGCTGACGAAATTCACTCTAACTAGCCTTCCGTTGGATTCCATTGATATTTTTTTATTTATTAAATTAAAGAAACTTGAACTTTTTAATTCTATATAAAAAACAGACGTCAGAACGACAGAAGTTGAAAATATTTTCTAATGTTGAAAATTTGTCAAATAAAGTTGAAAACAATTTTTCAACCAAAAAGAAAAACTTTTTCATCCATGAAGTTTAGTTTTTATACTTTTGGTTCAAAAAATCAACTTCGGAGTTGAATTTATTTGAATTTGAAAATTTTCAACCAAATAAGTTTAAAAATTTAACTAAAAAGTTGAAAAAATTGACTTAGGCGTCGAAATATTCATCTTTCAGGTTGAAATCAATAAATATGTATTAATTTCAAGTAGTAGAGGATGAAAAATTATACTTAAATGTTGAAAACTTGAAGAAAAAAAAACAAAAATATTGTTTTCAACTAAACAATTTTGAGAACGGTTGAAAAATTAAACCTAAATTTTGAACCGTGTAAGAGGCACAGATATGACCGTGCAGTACCACATCTTCCATATAAGAAAAGACCAAAATTTGTGATGCAGATGAATGAGACTAGATACATATGTATATAAAAAGTACGGGCAAAAAGAAGTTTCAATGAGAAAATGGGTGGTGCAACACCTTCCATATGCGAATAAAACAACATTTTGTATATATCAGCAATTATTTGATGCGAATGATTGAGACTTGGTAATCATGTAAAACACAAAAGCTATAATAAATTAAACTCATCGCACCACCTAGCAGTAAGGCCAGAACAACGTCTGCCAAGTCTGCTATACTATACTATACTATATGTAAAAGAGTAGGAAAATGATTTCACTTTAAAAATGGGCTGATTCGCTTTAACATTCCATAGCATGAGTTCATACACCTTCGCGCCACCTACCGGAAAGAGCAGAACAACGTCTGCTGGGACAGCTAGTATGGTATATAAATTTTTATTTTTAGCATAACTACGAAATATTGTAAAAGTTGTGTGTCCTTTTTTTTAGGAAATGGAAATAATTGTAGGGGATGTGGATTTGATTTTGTAATTCAATGCTACTATACCTGAGTTTGTTAGGATTTTCGAGGACCACAAGTGGGGATCTTTTTTTTTTTTTAAACAAAATTTTGCAATAAAAAACACCTTTAAAGTGATGGTAGAGGGGTAGGCAAATCATCCCTTTTCCACGGGCGCCCTATGTGCACGGTGCGCCACTGCCCACGTCCTCTCCTCTTATATTTAGTAGCATGTAAGATTTGTAAATTTCCATAGGAAAAGGGATTTTTTTTCTTCCCAGACAAAAATTCTCAGATGCTATCAATTAAAATCGACGAGTTTACCTAAATAATGTAATGTTGTCTTGTATTCAATGGTCTATTTTTTGATGTAAAACATTGTGTTCACAGTTTCTGCTCTAGGAAAATACAGCTTTTGGTTTTGAGAAAATGAATGGTCACTTTTAGATTATGGTCTGTTCCAAAATAGCAGTTTGTTTTCAAATTTAATTATGAAAGTTCAACGAAATATGCAATAGCAGTTGTATGGTCTGTGCATTTTATTATGCGTTGATATTGAATCAAATAAACACATATTTGTTGAAGCTTTTTTAATTGAAAATATTACTCGTTATCGCTTTCATTAATTGGAATATTGAAATTACGTTAACTACGCTGATTATAAGATTTTAATCAACTGTGAAAATATTTTATTATGTTTATTTAATAAGGCGATTGTGTGTTTATATTGAACATTTGTGGTAATTACCTTATAATAAACATTCGATCATCCACGGCTAAGTATACAAAATTAAATAATTGAAGTTTCATATGCAAAGTTTTACAAAATGATTTTTCCATTTTATTCATTTTTAAATTTAGCTGGATTAATAAATACTCTGTTGTGTTCCTAACCAAATTAATTTCAACAAAATAGATGTGGAATTCCAATCGGCCCTTTTGAATTATAGTTTGTTAGCTGTGTGGGTCTCTTTTTTCGTACAATTAAAGTCCCGGGACTTCGAAATAAAAATTATTCCATTCCCAAGATTCGTCAAGAAGCACAATTTAAGCCAATAGCTCTGCCTTTTGCGTTGTTTTGGGTGACGGCAACGATTATTTTAATTTGAAACAATAATAAAAAAAATGCGTTATGAGTTTTGATGTCGACTTTCTTGGGTGATATTAATATACTGATTCCAAAAATGATGACCAATTACGAAATGAACCTTTTACTAGTGCGTTTTGAAACTTTTCGGCAACGATTGGAGGGAATATAAGACGGAAGTTCATGTGCAAAGATGCCTACAGACAAGAAAGACTCATAACTTCTAAAAAAAGACAACCAATTTTAACGAATAAGATGTCATTAATAGGGGGCGCTGCAAACAAGGCATTGGCTTTTGAAATTTTGTGTTGGAAGTATCTCTTGATTTGATAGATAGAAGAGCCAAATAGCACTAATATGCGTGGCATCTCCCATACAAGCAAAAACCATTCAATCCCAGCAGGCAATTGAGTAAGGCCTGCCTCGGAAAAGGCCTGCTAACACTGCTGCGATTATATCAGGCCTTCTCAAAACTAGATTTTCATGCAAATAAAAATATACACATCAGACGTGCTATTATGCCTGATATTAGAAGGCAACGATGAAAGACCCCATTTATTTAAAACTTTACAGGTTTTTTATTTCATGTATTGCAATGTTTTATGATTCGGCATAACTTTTTTGTCACCTGCATTGTACATATACTACATCAAAAGTAGATAGTGTTAGAAGTAAAGATCGGTGTCCATGTTACCAGGCTTGTCTTCGGTTGTTTCATGTTCTGTTGAGGTGGTCGAGTTTTTTTTGCTTATTCATTGCCAAATTATAAATTTAAGAAATGTTTCAAAAAAAAAACATTAAAAAAAATATCAACGCAAGTTATAGACTACGAGGATAAAAAAAACTAATTTTTAAAGTCTTTTCGAAATATTAAAATTTCATTTATTCCAAGTATTTCTGATAGCCCTTCTGCGGCCTTAGAAGGCCTTGAGGTAGGCCTGTTCTTCTATTGGGACATTTCATGTAAAAAAGAAAGTACGTTTGAAAGAGGAGGTGGGAAGGCTTTCTGGAAGCGCTACTAGCTCTTGCCCTTGCCTACAGGGAGGTGAGATTTTGTGTACTATATGAGCGATCTTAATGTTAATAAAATATTGCAACAGTGGGCGTGGCACCTCTTATATATTGTGAACGTTATTTTAAGCTAACTTTTGTACCAATTTTATGAAATTTAATGCATGTAAGTAGCTAGGATACTTACTATAAGGTATCTCTGAACTAAAAGTGAGCGAAATAGAATCATTGGGCGTGGCATTTGCACAAGCATAAATGGACAAAGTCGTGTAAAAAACACACGAAGTATGTACAGTGGAACCTCGATTATCCGTCTCCCGATCAACCGTCACTCCCATTAACCGTCACATTTTGTCAGCAAACTTTTTTTTTCGTTTTGTTTCGATTCTGTTTATGTCTGCACATAATAAAATACGAAAAAGACAAATCAACAGTTTTTGTTACGTTTTTGAATTATAGTACATATACTTATATGTATATTCAATACTTTGTATTCTAGCGTCACTATATAGAATCAAAATAAAATTCTGCCATATATACGACTATCCGCCTATTCGAATATCCGTCAGGTTGCTGGACCCGTGCCTGACGGATAATCGAGGTTCCACTGTATGTACATTTGACATGTTCAAATAAACCAATTCCCCATCTAAATTTCTAAAAGATTACGGTTAGTAAAGAATAAAATTCGATATGGGCATTTCCGCCAAAAAGCCAACCCTGACAGAAAAATGAAAAGTTAATATAAAAGCTAAGGAAAATATTCAAATTTTGTTAATTTAAACAATTTACACCAGACCAGAATTCATTTATCACATTGAGCACACCACCTGTAAACTTGCATAAATGCAGTTTCTCTTTTTTGTAATATTGAATAGTATTTTGCCTTAAATATTTAAGTGTGTAAGAGAAGTGATACATAATGATAGTCTTTCCGAAAAATCTCTCTTCCAACGTCAATTAGCTAAAAGCAATGCAAAAACATCAAACTAATCTATATTAACTATAAAATTTTAATTTGCTTAAATTCATGTTCTAAAGTCACAAATAAAATAGAAAAACATAATTTGTTCTCATTTCAAAATTGATAACAGCAGCAAATGTGTCAAAATTTTTGCACGAACAGATTTTCATGTACATAAATAAAAATAAAAAAAAGGGGCTAAAACAGTAAAATTTTAAATTTTTGGAGCTGTTTGAAGTTGGTCATGTTCGAAAACATAAGTGTAATAAATAAACAGTTCAAAACGGTTAAACCACATTTACACAGCCATAGCACAACATAATCGCATAATTTTTTTTTGTTGGAAATGTTGTGAAGGGAAGGGGGGCCATGTATACTTTTTTTTAAATAGTAGGCGGTGCCACGCCCCTAGTAATAATAATAGTAATAATAGAGTTTAGCTACTACAGCTATTATAGCCTTCTTAGCTATTTAGCATTGAAGCTTTATACCAAGTAAAAAGCTTATTCAATAAAAAATGGAATAGAAAAAATTATCATGCACATTAATTTGTTATTTATTTTATAATTTTTTCTTAGCTTTATCGCACTTTCTCAACATACCCACTCACACCATGTAAAAATAGACATATATATATTAAAATAATTATATGTATAAATTTACGTGGTCCAAGGCATAAATGTTAGAAAAAATTTACCCAGCATGCTGTGGGGCTCGGACAACACAAACAAAAAAAAATCACACCACCATTAAGCTACAAATTTAGCTACAGTTAGTTTTCAGTCTAAGCTTGAGTTGACCTTTTGACAAGCTAATGTTATAAACTTCGCAATTATTAATAAGAGTTGTCATGCGATTAAAAGGAGCTGTAGCCATATAATTAGTTCTACTAACCGGTTGGTAAAATAACTGATAAGAGTTACGAGTACTCCTCCGATTACTATTAAAATGTATATAGTTAAGAAGCTCTGGTGCAGCAAGAGACCCAGTTACAAGTTGATGCAGATAAAGTATATCCGCAATATTTCTACGCGAGCTCAAAGACTGCATATGTAATAACTTTAAACGATCCTCATAAGGAGGAAGGCTTAAAAGGTCAATCTAATTTAAGCCATTGAGAGCAAAACGAATAAAATTTTTTTGAATTCTTTCAATTCTATTTATATGAATATTATAAAATGGTGACCATACTTGGCTGGCGTATTCTAAGTGAGGGCGCACTATTGTATTATATATAGTCACCGTTACTAAAGGGCTAATAAATTCTTTTGCCCACCTCTTAATAAAGCCAAGCAGAGATGAGGACTTTTTACAAATTTGATTAATATGCTCATTAAAAGTCAACTTAGTATCAAAATGTATACCTAGGTCTTTGACTACATCGACACGACAAATATTTTTATCTTTTAATTTATAATCAAATTCCACAATAGTTTTCTTCCTGGTAAAAATCATAGCTTGGCATTTATCAGGATTAAGATGTAAGTTGTTCTTAGAACACCAAACTTCAAAGGATTTCAAGTCAGACTGAAGTGGAATAGTGTCACCAACCCCCTTTACGTTCCTGTAAATTTTCATGTCATCTGCATATACTAACAGATGGGAGTTTTTAATAACATGTGTAACGTCATTAATTGCTAAAATGAACAGGAGCGGCCCCAGGTGGCTTCCTTGTGGAACACCTGATGTCGCGCTAAATGGGGAGGAAAACACTCTCCTAAATTTTATTTGATACGAGCGATCAGATAAATAAGATTCAATCCAGCTGATAAAACTTAAGGGAAATCCAAGTTTCTTTAACTTAAACAAAATCAAATTATGTGGTAATTTGTCAAATACTTTACTGAAGTCAGTGTAGATGCAGTCAACTTGCCCACCAGAGTCTAAAGAGCTTAATGCAAAAGAAGTGAAATCAAGGAGGTTAGAAACTGTAGATCTGCCATTAACAAAACCATGCTGACGAGTTGTTATGACCTAATGGGAAAAAGCGTTCCACGGCTAAACTAATAGACCGATTTTGATGAAATTTTTCTTAAAGATAGATTGAGACCTAAGAAAGATTATTAGAAACTCTGATACATTAAAACGGGCGTGGCATTGCTCAAAATGGGGAAAAACGGTATCACAACTGTGCCACTACACCGATTTAGATAAAATTTTTTATGTAGATAGATTGAAACTTTAGTTTAATTATAATTTTTTAAGTAGGCGGTGCCACGCCTCTTACAGGAAAAACGTTTTAACAGCAAAAAGACAAGTTTTATATTCTTTTAAGAAAAATATCTACTTCTTCCTCTTTTCTTTGTTAAAATTGATCTCACTAATTGATTTGATAAATATAAACATTAAATTTGTTTTTTTAACTAGTGTATATATCTTAAATATTATTATTTATATAAATATTAAAGTAGTTTTGAAAAATTACCCAAGTGAACATAAACGGAAAAATATGTCCCGTTCGAATGGATTATTATGCCTTGTAAGAAAAAAAGTAAATAAGATTTTTCAATCAAACGAAATCTATTAAAAAGTTACATTAGTCCATGACATTTTAAAATCAGTCGTATTAAAAAATGTTGCCAGGTTTCGCTGACTTCTGCTTTTCTATAGATGGCCATGAAAAACACTTCCGTTTTTTGTCCCGTTCGAATGGCTTTTTAATTACCGCTATCTTGGAAGCAGTACTACGTCTGACATCAACTTTACCACTCAATATAATGCTATCAAAGGGCTATTCTTTAAAGTAACAGAAAAAATAAAAGTGTTTTACTTTGACTTTTATTTCACTTTAAAAAAAACTTCCGTCCCGTTCAACATAAGAGAATGTCCATATATAAGTATTAGAAGTAAAAACTTATATTGGCTTAAGAGGATGAGATTACTCAAGAAGAACTCATACACATATAAATTGTTAACGCAATATTAAATTAGCTATTGCAGCAATTATTGGAAAATGTTATATAAAAAATGGACTTTATATCAAAAGTGGAAGGAAGGGATTTCAGCAATAGACGTGTCATTTTCCGTAAAAATATAAAACCAAAAATGTTTTATTCAATGAACCTTGTGTGCATTCATAGCGAAACTTAGTATGTTAATATAAGTTTTCTTAAATTTTACTGCATCGAAAGTGGGCGAAAATATATCAGTGAGCGTAGCAAAAAAAAAATTAATTTATGGGTTTTGTAAACTATGAAATTTAGCTCAAGTAGTTGAATTTATGAACTTTCTCTATACCAAAGGTCTGTAAAATTGCGCTAGAAGGCGTGTCAGCTCCCACAAAAGTAAAAAACCATCAATATTTTAATTATTAAATTTCGTAAGCAATCATAATGAAATTTAGTATTATGATATTGATAACTATGTTATAATCTTTTAATGGGCCAAAATGAGGCCGATTTGCAGCTCCGGGGTAAAAACAGAAAGAACGCTTGCCTGCGTTTAAAATAATTTGTTTGGAAAAAAATTACAAGTTGAAGTAAGAAGCGTTCTTTCTGTTTTCACCCGAAGTCTTTACATGGTGTTGTCGCCTAACTTTGCACTACCCAATGTATTTTTTCTTTTATTCTTTTATACAATTTCAATTAATTGTTTATTTTTACAACTAATTTCAGAATATCTCACGCGAGAATTGTTCGCATCCAAAGTACAGTTCATGTTGGAATGAATATCCTTTCGGTGAAGTTGATTTGGATGTATTTTTCAAGAACTCAACTTTTAATAGTAGTGAGACATTTGTGCAATATGGATTAGATGGCTGGATGGATAGTAATTTTACAACTTAGAATTAAATTAAATTTAATAAAATTACATAGACTGTTTACAGATATAGAAATGTCATATAGTATACATTTCAACATGGGACGGTGTTATACAATTCGTCCGAAGAAACAATTAAGCCGCGTCACTAAAGGTGGCGGATACTCTATGATGCTAAAACACCATGTAGTTCCGGATGAGAACACAGATCGGTTATATGAAGAGCCGCCCGGTTGGCATATATTTATACACGATCAAAGGGAAAACTTCACAGGTATGAATGATTTTTAAATTTATAATAAAGGGTATTCCAAAAACTATCCGAAATTTGAATTTGAAGTCATTTGTACGGTAAAGTGCTATTGTTTGCTATTGTATTTTGCGTTATTTTGTCGTGTAGCGCGCCATTTTTAAATAACGCTGAATTGTCGCACTGTCATTTTTCTTTTAACAACACTTTACCGCACAAATGGCACAAAATTAAAATATTGCGTAAGTTTTGGGACGCCATTTAATTTTAAATGAGAGTGTCCAAGTAAGGGCATTGCGCTAACAGAAAAAGTGCGCGTAAGACTTAAATTCTCCAATTTTTTGTGTTGTGATAGACCGAACTATGTATTTGTGTAAAATTAGAATTCATTACTTAAAAGAATTCTCTCAATATACCGTTTAAACTTTTTTTCTATAGAGAAATTTGCCTTGTTGTCCAGAACTTTTCCGAATCAGCTCTACTGTTTTTGTGAAATTTGGTTCTATTGCCTTAAGTAACTCTCTCAGTAAACCATTTTGATGATTTTGCTTGTATTTGAGGTGCCACACACTTTTGTCGAAATTCACCAAGTTCTTGTCTGTTACTTAACTGAAACATTTCACGCCACGCCCTTCACTCGAAATACGTCAACATTTTGTTGAGAGATTTTCTATTATTTTTAAGAAATTTGGTTGCACTACATCAAATAACTATCTCAATAAAGCGTTTTAAATGTTTTACTGGTATGAGCCCGTATGCGTGAGCCAATTTCTCGCATTTTCAATCCTAAAAAGCATGTTTGAACCTGTAGCCTGTGCACCAACTTTTCTTTATATGTATGTATGTATGTATGTATATTAGACCGGGTCGAAAAATAGATTCAGCCAGACACCGACACAAAAGTTAGAAGGACCCTTAAAAACGATATCTTCGTCATTTTTTTTTTGTCGTTCCGAGAAAAACCAATGGAGCGCTTTTGATTCTATGAAGGGCCTTTTTGGCTAAAAAAAACCTATTTTTGCTCGTAACTTTCTTTCTTCACAAATCAAATCTTGCGCAAGAACGCAAGCAAGCAAATTCAGGTATCGATTTTGTGAAGAAAGAAAGTTACGAGCAAAAACAGGTTTTTTTAGCCAAAAAGGCCCTTCAGGAGAATCAAAAGCGCTCCATTGGTTTTTCTCGGAACGACAAAAAAAAAAACGGCGGGTTGCACTCCAGGAATGCCGACAGAAGTGAAAACAAATCGTTTAATGGCAAGTTAGTGTGTTAGTTGGTATGTGTGCGTTTTCTTTTTATATGGCAATGCAATGAAAGACAAAAACGGAATATGTATTCAAATTTTACTCTCGCTCTTATTCTCAATTTGTCAACGCAACAACGCGGAATTTGAAAGACACAAACATGTAAGCATAACAATCGTTGAATGAGAATGGAATGTGTCAGTTAGTGTGTCTGCTTTGCTGTTTGTCTTCCACTTGGAATATTTATTTAAAAGAAATAATAGAACATTCCAATTTTACTACCGCATTCATGACGGGGAATCCCGATGACGGTCGGTGTCGCGAGTTTTACTTTTTTCCTCAGCCGCACAACGTGCCATAAAAAGTTTTCACTTCAAAAATTACGCAGATATCGTTTTTAAGGGTCCTTCTAACTTTTGAGTCGGTGTCTGGCTGCCTTCTTTTATCTTCATACAAATCGACCCGGTCTAATGTATATCCAGCTCGATTTTCCCAAAATCATGCTTTCCACTGACAGACAAACGGGCATGGTTTAATCGATTCAGGTGGTGACGTTGATCAAGAATACATATATGTTCTTTTCGATACCACGCCTTCTTCGATGCGCTACAAACGGTTTTCATGTTTTTGAGTTAAAAATAAATAACATAAAAACTGCAAGATTTTGATGACGAGCTACGCTGCGCTAAAATAAGACGAATTTTGTGTCAAATAATTAATTGTTTTAACAAAATATCATTAAACTACTAAATGAGTTATTGTATTTATTATAGAAATCAACATGAAGGGCTCTGGCAGAGTTGATTATGTATTCGCTGAAATCAACGAAGATATCGAGATCAAGCTGCAGAGTCAGTATTTTCAAAATGTAGAAACTCGTGAACAATTGTGCTCCAGCGTCGAAGGTTATAGTAACTTAAAGGTAACTTGAATTTTGGTGCATGTAAATTTCTAAATAAATATACTTGCAATGCACTTTCCAGTGTGGTGAAGTTTGCATATGGAGAGGTTTGGCCAACAGTGCTAATTGCTCGGGACCTTGGATGCACGATATACCCCAGGAATATTGCAATACTTCCAAGTCAATGAGAGGCTTAGTATCACAGTATACCAAGTAGGTTATTTTCTGAAATTAAAATTCACACATACATTTTGTCATTGTTGTCTTTATATTTATTCACCAAAAGGATTTATAGTAGCGATGAAGATGCAGACTGTGACTGTATGCAACCGTGTACGTCACGACTGTTTACTGCCTATATACAAAATCGCAAATATTTTACTCAACCGGATCATCCAAGTACACAAATTTGGGTTTATTATACGACCAAATTGATATCGGTAGTAAAGTTTTATCGCACAGTGCCAAAAAATATCAGAAATCTATAAATCTCAATTTTAACAGATGATTGAAGAACGTCCCAGCTATGATTCAACTCAATTTATTGCTGATATTGGTGGTTCACTTGGGTTTCTATTGGGTCTATCAGTATTGGGCATAATTGTTATTTTGGAAAATGTATGTCTTCTTTAGACTGTTTCTTGATTTTATGTATTTTTGATGGTTAATTTCTTTATGTTTGCAGTTAGCTCTCTTTTTCTGCGGTGGATTAATGAAAAAGGTGCAGTTAAGAGATGAGAAGAAGTCACAAGAAGCTGTTGATGAATCCCAGCAAAGCGATGAAACTATAGATATTGAGACAGTTGGAAAAAGTACTGAAGACTTAAATACAGTTATAGTTTAAGAAAAACCAACAAAACTTTTTATTTAAATAAAATAAAATGTCGATTCCTGAAATATTTTAGGTTTTTTTTGGCAAAAGTACATTTGTTGTAGTGCATAATAAATAAAGCGATTCCAATGCATTTGCCTACAGAGTTTCAGTTCTTTATTTTATTATCTCAGAAATATGTAGTCATTACAAAAGTATATGATTTCAAAAAAAAAAAACTTTTATAGTCTACGCAGTGTTAGCACGGCGCAATTAACGCAAATGTATCAGTCAATGCTGACTTCAAATATTCTTGTGGAATACTGAAATCTACCAAAATTTCAATTCGGCAGTACCAATTTCAACAATATCTCACTTACTCGTACTAGTTTCTTCTTGTTGTATTCTTACATTCACATTGAATGCCTGCTGATTATATTCATTTAAGTCTTTATTTATCTATTCGTGCTTACGGATGTGTTCATTTTGTAAGTGGTTGTTTTTTTTTTTGCTTCGTTTCTACCTGTTAATGTTTTCAATCTCATCGCAGTTATCTCACTATGTACTTGTGTTTAGGGCGTGAATTTAATATGCTTTGTCGGCTCGCAAGGTCAGGTCTTGTGGGAAGAGGTCAATGAACCAGAATAAGCTGCTGCATATTCAGCGTCTAACCCGTATATGATGGACTAGAATCCTCGTAATACTTGGCTCGTGGGCTGTGAGTCCTTGGAACGAATTTCAGATTATACGCTTAGATGTAGCTCCTCTACCACTGTCCTGTGAGATCTGGAACAATCACTTATTGCTCTCGAATTAATCATAACGAAAACCAGAACACATGAAAATAACAGACGATGCCGAAAATTAATGTCGGCTTGTGCAAAGAAAAAAAAAACTACCAAAAAAAAAACTGAAACCAAAACTTTCCTGAATTGCATTCAAGAAAAACTCGAGAGATCAATGTGTGGGCACCAAGCCAGCTTTCGTACAAATTGCTCATGAACGATCATAATGTAACTCTCCATATTATGCTGGAGCATATAAGCGAATGGAATTGTATGCTTTCGCTGACGATAGCATGCATGGGGACGATTTCGAATGTATTGGAAACAATAAATGCTCCTAAAAGTCCTGTCAACATTGTTAAGACGCACGGAAACATCTTCAAAAATCTCTCACCGCCAATCGAACCAAACACTGGGGTTAAGCAGTGTTGATTGATGTCGTGCTGGATAACCTGCTCATCCGTATTCTCACTGGAAACCATAACATCTAATTGAATTTTGGGGTCATTTGAAGATGGTCCCTCACGAGAGCTCTGTTGCGATGTTTATAAACTCGACTTACCTAGCGTACTTCTATCTAAACTGAGGTTATAAAAATGCTAGCAATGGCTAGGTCATACGATATACGGCCTACCATATCCGACCCCAGGTCCAAGAAGCAAAAGTAGAGACAAAGTGAAGATAGACATCAGACTCCAGCTACAAATTTGCAAACTACCAGCCCGGTATATAGGAAAATCATAAGTTTCTTTAGTTCCAGCTATGACCCTACCTCCTGACCGTATTAGCTAAAAGTCAATTTAAAATAAATTTTGTGTTTTACTGCTCTAATTAGGACTTTATTTTTCAAAATATTTAGCCTATTTACAAATGTTTCTTTTTTAATTTAAACTTATTTCTACGGCATTTTTTTAGTGTAATTCTTAAACACTAATTAAAACTAGCCCTTCGGCAATGCGTCTTTGAATGGCATTTGAGTCGCTAAGACAATAAACATTCTAATGCTTAACTAATCGCAAAAATAACCAAACACCTCCTGCAATCATTAGACACCAGCTCATACTTATTGTGGCAACTCCTGAGTTCGGGGCTTTCGTTGTTGGACTTGTCGCAGTATTTAAAATGTCACCCAATTTATTTATTAACTCAGGCAATGGTTTAGTTTTAATATCGCAGGCTGTATTTTCTATAGCATCCTTGACATGCGCAGTTAAAATACGGAAATTAACCGTGCTTGGAAACAGTTCTTCATAAATATATTCATGCAAACGATTTGACAGCACCCACAAACGGTCCTGATCATCGACCTTCACATCGCTGGGGAAAACCATCTCTGCTGGACTCATATAAACACGACCCTGTGACTTAATGGTATATGCACGATTCGATGTCTTCCAACAGGCAACAGCATTAAGATTAGGTAGCGCATAGAATAAAACACCCGTCAACTGATCTAAAAATGAGGCACCAGCCTGTGCGTTAGGTCCACGTGAACCTAATATTTTAAATTCACGATATATTTGACCAGAGGCTACCAGTGTCTTATTTCGTAAAATTTCCGTGCTCACAGAGAACTCCATTGTCGAACTCAATGCGTGAAAGTAAAGTGTTGCAAATCCATCGGGTTGTGCTTTTGAAATGGCCAAACCATATAGACCATCATCCCATTGAAAGTCAATGCCATCAATACTGAAATTACCAGCCAATGGATCTGGGTAGAAGAAATTATGTTTTACACGCCACGATTCCTCTGCTTGCCATGAGTACACCACCAATCCTGGATTGCCAAGATCACCAGCATAAGCATAGGTATTTTCACAGTCACCATCCTCAACTGCAAGATTTGCATAGAAAGAGTTTTCCTTTACTTGGTTTGCTGGAAAACGATGACGACGCAGCAGGTTATCATTGTGCAAATCGTAGACGAGCAACTGTGCGGGTCCGTGAATTTTTGTGTTCCCTAACACACCCGATATGCGTGAATCGAGTACCCATAGGCGGCCACAGCGATCGGCACGAATACGGAAAGGTGATACAAGTTCGGGTTCTTCTTCGGTGAGGCTGTGAGCCTCCCAGCTAGGGAAGGGAATTAATGCAGGTGACTTCGTAGAATTATCTGTAAGTGAAAGAAAGAACTTTGTGTAAGTTTGTTGTTAATTATTCTATAAGCTCTGACCATTAGAGTGTCAACATCAATGTACTAAAAAGCAATCACTTGATAATAAAATATATATATATATAAATATATATATAAATATAGTAATGAAAGATTATTTATAACACAGACCGAAAAAATTTTTCTGAACTAATAACTCAGAGATATCTCGAGAGCCAAAAGTCGGATCGTCACAATCGCCGTGGACCCAGTAAGTGCAAGGCCCAAATATTAAAATAGAAACACATAATAAAAATAAAAACAGTGATGAAACAACAGAAAACGATAAGAAAACTTTGGTATCAGCGTGTGCGACACTATAAAAAAAGTTTGAAATCATTTGATAGCAAGAATTTGAAAAAAAGCGTGCAATTTAGCAAAGACAAAAAAAGTTCAATCGATTGAACTAGGAACTGAGCTGGTTCACGAATTCGTATGAAATTTTGGTTTAACCAAACTCAATAAAACATGCCTAGTATCAATTTTTTAAAAATTTAAAATTGTTTAAAAAAATTGATTGCACAAATAGAAACAAGCATGCAAACATAACAAACCTGTTAATGGCAAGTTAATGTGCATGTGTGGTGCGTTTTGTTTTTGTTTTTTTTTTTCATGTTGTAAACAAAGTGAATTCATTAGGGAGAGCTATGCGTGCTGAAATTGAAGTCATTTAGGGAACGTGAGAGTAAATCGATTTTCAAAACGAAACTTAATCAAATAAATAGATTGCCGACGAGACAATGAGCAGACGGTTTTTTTGAGAATTCGGGTTTGATTTGAAAAAATTAAAACAAAGAGATACAGAAGCTAAATAAAAAAACTTTAAAAAATTTAAAACTTTACTTTTTTAAAAATAAAAAGTTCGGCATGGTGCGCAAAAGCAGGGCCGTATCTAGAGGGGATGAGGGGGGATAGAACCCCCCACTCCGAAATATTTTGACGGACACTATATAGAAACGATTTTGTAAAGACACTATGTAAAAAAGAGTTTGTGAGAAATACATTATAAAAAATTACTATGTGAAAGCTTATAAAAATGATTTGAAAAAATATCTATAAAAAAGTCATAAGTTTTTTAAAAACTTTTTTTTTTAGGTTTGTTTTATTGGCTTCTTAATAATATTAATAATTAAATGATTATCGAACTTTAGCCATTTTTCGCAGCGATCAACATTTTTATGTAAAATTTTACAAGTTGATACAATGCTTTATGTATTAAACAAACTTTGATAACAAAGGAAAAAAACAACAACAACTCTAGAATATATATATGTTTCGATTCTTAAAATCTCATCAGTATATTTTTGGTTGATGTCTACGTCAGCACTCAAATTGCACTCGCCATATTAATGAAAAACAATCGAAAAGTTCAACGCAATGGTGTGATCTTAAAAATTCACTTAAAATATTAACCACATTTGCTTGAAATTAGAAATTACCTTTTCGATTGTTTTTCATTAATAGTTTTTATCACACCTGGCTTTTGGGATAAATTTGGTCAAATACGAGTATGTCTAAGATACTGAATTTTACTATTATCGTGCACAGGACACCAACTGCTTTGGAGCATTTCACAAAAATGTAGTGATAAAATTTATATCATATGCAATTTTTCCCTTGCACTTTTTGTTGTTCTAAGGACTATGACCATTAATAAGTATAGTTAGTATCAGTGCTGATTTGGTACTGAGTCATTACTGTTTTTAATATATTTGGCTGTAACATTATATTGGTACCCGGTCATAACCACAATGGTCATAGTTCTCAAAAGAATTTTGGGCCTTATGTCCGCTTTTTTTCGATCATAATCCCAATTTTTTTTTGGATTTATCATAACTTCAATTCCAAACCCCCTCCCCCTGAAATAAAATCCTGGATACGACCTTGCGCAAAAGCGATAGTGGTGCTCTTGTGGCTGTGGCAGAAGAGGGTGCGACAGCTACGCAGAGTTGCAAAGTGGCCGTTTTTGACTTGGTCAAGCCCGGAATTGCATGTTAAAGTCGGGGGCCACTTAGGAATTGAAAAATTTCTGAAAAAGCCTTGGATTGAGAAAAAAAGGTCAAGTTTTTTCCACACTAAAATTATACTAATGACGGTTATATTAATTTCTTTTTAAAAATTCTGGACAAAAAAACGTCCTCAAATTTTTTTCACAGGAAAAATAATTTTATTTTGAGAAGCAAATAAAATGTCAAAATTAACCTCGTTGTCAGTTAATCTCAATGTGTAAACAAGTATCGCGATTACGTTAATCTCGTTAAGATAATTTCCTTATGTAAACATAGTACAAAACTAATTTAATTTCACATATAATTAATTTACAAGAAAACACATTAGAAATTAGGTAAAAAAAATATTTGGCATATGACTTGTGTTCATTTATTGGGCCTAAAAAAAAAATTTTTTTAATGAATTACTTAACCCTTGATAGATAACGTTATTTTTATAGCGTGAAAAGATAACGATACGTCTGAGAGACGTGTTGATTTAATAATCCTCTAATATTTATTTATTCCAATTATTGTTACTTATTTGATATTTACATAGATCACATATTTAGCTATTTTTTCGTAACTTAAAGACATTTGTTAAATAAAATGATTATTTTTTTATTACATAAAAAATTTAAAATCGTACCATATCGTAACATCGTACTTAAATTAAAACAAGCGTACGCCTCGGAGACGTACGTTATCTAAGCAGGGTTAAGTATGTTATATACACAAAAATCTGATCTGATCACTTTGTAAAAAAACTTGTTGGCCTGTGTACTTAAAATATTATTGACTTTGTCACGTGAAATAAATTTCATTATATGATTCATTAAAATTAAGGCGGTGGTTGATCTTTTTTATGCCCATATGAAAAAAATATTTGTTTGGATAATTAACACATAAATTAATTTCAATATTTTTAAAATTTATAAATCACTGACTTCAAGAATGACTCATATTAATAAATGATGATTAATAACAAAGTGTTAACTAAATGCTAATTAAACGATTTAGATATATAATTTATGTCTTTGAATATAAAAACTTTTCCAATGATAATAAAATTTTGCAGTTACATTAATCAAATTCGAAACACAAGAAAAATGGCTGACTAACATTTAAAAGCTTGACAAATGTCTTAACATGTTATTTTCCGGATATATTTGTTGTTTGAAGATGTAACTATTTGCAGTTGTTAAGAAAATAAACAAAATTGTTTTATATTTTTAATTACTTTTTTTGAAGAGCTCTCTATCTATTTAGTGTGAAGTTATTTTCTCATATTTTGTATGTAATACCTTTAAGCTGTCAAAATATTTTGTCTAGTCATTCAACTTCTCGCATTTCTTGTTTTTGTTGTGTTTGGTTTTTTTTTGTTTCTAATTTGGAAAGTAAATCTGTTTTCAAGTTTCACCAAATAGACGCTTTTAAAAGTTGCTTTATTTCCTTAGAAGAATGTTGATTTTTGAACATTGACGCAAAAAGTTCATTATTTTTTAATTTGTGTTGTATAAACAATAGTGTTGGCTTAGGTTATGAATACTTAAAAAATTAGTACGATTTTATAAATAAGACTGTATTATTTTACTTATTTTTTCATTATTTTAATACGGTAGGTATTACTCATTTGCGTACTTTTCTAATACGCATTTTTAGTTAGATCATCATCAGCTTTGCCCCTTCCACAAGCAAGGCATGAATCTGTATACGTGCAGACTTTTTTACGCTCTTTAACGATTTTTTACGCTCTTTTTAAGCTCTTTGAGCGCCTGTTCGTTCTCTGGGCACCACTGGTCATGATCGTCTGAACCTAAATGCCTAAACAGAATTGGGACGTGCAATGTCGTCCAGATTTTTCCTATACGTTTGTAGTGAGTACAAAATTGACACAACGAAATTTATATATTTTTATTCCTTTGAGCGTTCGTTAGCTAATTTTCATTTCATAACTCGTTGGAATGAAATAAACATTTATTCAAATTCAATGTTGACTTTTGGAGGGGTAATAACAATTTCTTTAAATAAATTATCGTTCATTCATTTTATTGTTTAAAGCAAATATTGGAAACAAAGTATATGCTGTCCAGAAACAGGGAGACGCGGCGCATAGGATCCTACGTTACTGCGAACAGCTATACTTTTGAAGTTCTCAAGAAATTCACCTATCTTGAGATAAAGCGAAGGCTCTCTCTTGCTAGTTGGTATAACTATGGTCTCAGTAAGCAATTGAGTAGTAGAGACCTCTCTCGCCCGACAAAATTGACACTCTACGAGACGCTCATCTTATCCGTGCTACTCTACGGCGCAGAAAAATTCTTCGGAAAATCTTCAGTTCTGTTCGCGTCGGCAACGACTACCGTAATCGAATGAACCACGAACTGTATGATCTCTACGCTGACATTGACATAGTCAAGCACATCACTATCGTATGGAAGAAAAAGCTCCGGCGAAAAAGGTTTTTGATGCGAAAACCGCTGGGCAACGACCAAGAGGAAGACAATGCCTCTGATGGAAAGACGCGGCCAAGAAAACTCTATCTACGCTTGGTGTGACTGAATGGAAAAGGCGCACGCGAAGCAGAGGCGCCTTGAGAGAGCTTTTGAGATCAGCCGTAACCCGGTAACGGGTTGTTATGGCCAGCCAAGGAAGTAAGTAAATATTGAACTTAACTTTTAGGATTAACCCAAATTTTGGTAATCTTATGATTTCAAATCATAGAAAACTATTTATGATACAATGACGACTTCTGAAACGATGCTGATGAAAATACTTAATTAATCTTTAAAGAAACTTATCTGAATCACATTTTATGTTCGAATAAAGTTCATTTCAAAATATTTGCTTAACCTGAAAACCTTTATAAGTTATGAGAGAGTTGTAGGTCAAGAGGTACAAGTGACCTTTTTGCATAAAACCGAGTTAAGTGCAGAAATCAGTAGCAACTAGCTGTGAGAAAATGATATAACTATAGTATATGACTGACAGTTGATAAATTATGGTGATTTTCGGAATACATATACCTTCACTTTAAATTCATTGATCTCACTTGACACCCTTATGATTTAGCTTTCACAGATAACAATTTGTTCAATTTTTAATTAGCATTGTAATACAGGCAATAAGGTTATTAAATTTAAATATAATAACCAATAAAACATAATTGAATTGCACTACAAAAAAATTAAATAAACGAAATAATTAAAAAAAAATATCAAATGTTCAGCAAATCACGCAAATAAAATTGCAAGAGCAAAATAATCAATTTCATGTAATTAAATGGATTTTAGTTAAAGCGCAGAAACCGAGTAAGAGCGCATGCGCAACGTAACCAGCAGCACTGCACCTTCACTCAACCGTGAATGTTTGTAACTGAACTCTATCACTAACGTTTTTTGTTGTTTTTTTTTTTTACTCGTACTCACCATTAAGATCAAGGTAGGCCAACGAGGCGGGTACACCGTCTTTCCAGCGCGGCAACGTAACGAACAACCTTGTGCGATACACCTCCAATCCAAACGGTATAACATTGTTTGGTTTGAATTCGTGATTCTCAATTGCGGTCCAACGTTCGTCAGCGTTCGCATACTTGAAATCGATTTCTTTCCATTCATAAGCGACACGTAAATTATCGTTGCATTCGACGACTCCGACGATGAGAGAGGATGCGCAAAGCAACAAAAACGCTGCTACCAACATCACATGAGTGTTGGTATTAGATGCGACGGATGATGATGATGATGATGGCGATGCCGATGACGCGTTTGCGGCTGAATGTTTTCTTGTTTGCATTATTGTTGTCTAGACTGATTGACTGGCTGACTGAAAGGTAGATTATCGGCCTCACTGTCTTATATTATTATTTTGATATATCGTGCCCGTATATAGCCGTTTTGTTAATTTTAACAAATTATGCCTACAGCTCGAGGTATTTTGTCTGAAATGTGTTTGATATTTTGAACTTATCACAGTCTATTACTATAATGGTACTTTGATGATATTTACATTACTTCTTATTTGCGCTGAAATCAATAGAAAAGAAATTGTAAAAAATTAAATTATTTATTTTGTAATTTGTGTAAAATGAAGCTAAAAATTCATAAAAAGATAATACTTGAATATTATTAAAAATTCTTCGTTGTATCACTGGATACTGAATAGTCCCACCTTTTACTAGGAAATGGTGGAAAATAAGTGCGGAGGAGTTCTAAGCGAAAGAACAAATTTTATAAAAATTATTAATTCATTGTGGTAAAGAACTTTACTGTGAGTTTTTTATATTTCATTTGGACAAAAAATCATATTACGCAGATGGTCCAAGCTATGACAGCTTAAGAGATATTGAGAATCAAAAATTTAATATACGATTAATTATTATGACATAAGCTACATCATAATTACTAAAATTTCAACCAATTCGATCTAAAACCAAATTTCATAGAATCTTATTTCAAGACATATACAGCTCAATCGGAGATTTGTTCTATGTTGAATTGGTTTTGAAAAAATATCATTTACATAAATATGTATACCAACATATGTATATCCGCGATAGATGTTGAAAAATTCCAAAAAATTTGTGAAAATCAATTTTTTGGAGTTAACTTCCTAAAGTTTTTAAAATAACAATATAAGTACAATAAATAAGATAATTCTTGTCGGAAAAATGATTACCAAAAAATTTACGATTCTAAGTTTATTTTATAAACATAGCACCGTAAATAAATATGGATAGAAAATTGTGCAATCGAAAATTGTAGTCTTTCTCTTTAGTTCCTTAAAGAGTAAATTTTTCGGCAAAACAAAAGACTTAAGAAACAAACCTGCAGCTGTATTCGTTCGATTTATAATATGTTATCTAGATAGAATATAAAACGAGTCGATGACTAAGGCTGGGGAAATCAAAAGCTATTCTTGTTAATGAAATGCTCTGAAAATGATTCATTGTATTTATGACTTCTCTGTCTACATATAAGAAGTTGTTTTAACAGATTTATGCATAAATTGCTCAAAAAATAATGAATTAGAATTTTAACTCTATATATTCTTTATCAATATATTAAATGTACACCTGGCGTTACTTTTTTCTGACATTATTTTATAACTGTACATGTAATACTCGTAATCTGCGCAATAAACGTAACAAACATTTCAAAGATCAACCGACCTTCAACAAACATGCTTGACGAAGTTAAAATGCCATATTGTATTGAAACTGAGATACGTAAGCCAATTGGCTTTGCAACAAATTAATCACTGTTGAGGTTTTTTCTTTTCAAGCACACTGAAATATTTCGCCGTGTGACAAAAAAAAAATATTTCTCCAAGCTTAAGTTTTCAAATTTTACTGACAAGTCTGGGTTAATCCCTTTCAAACTGTTATAAGCATATGAAAGTGTTAATACAGCAAGCTTTGCCAGCAGCTGCAAGCTGAGTGTGATTTGAATTTTTCAAAGTTTGTAATTTTCATGCTGCGTGACGCTATTTTTCATACCCTTCATTTTTTTCATACGATTTTCTCATTAAAAATTTTATGTTTACTAAAATTTTTAATTTAAATTTTAAGTTAACTAAAATTTGTAAGTCACTCTCAGTAAAGTCGCCTCAAAGCAACGCTTCATATGTGAAGACCTGAACTGTTATGTAACTATGCCTTATTCGGCAAGGCTAAACACTAAGAAGCGAGTAAGCATTTTTAGCTCAGAGGTCATATCTGATGATAAACTTAGGAAAGAACCATTCAAGCACAAGAATTCAAACGAAAATTTTAAATTGGATTAGAGACTTTAGTCTAGACTTTAAATTTTAAGTAATTTTTAAATATAAAAATTTCAGAAATAATATATTGCTTTAGAAGTTCCACTCCAAATCGTACAATTCTTCTGAAAAGCAAAAAATTTAGAACGGGTGTATACAATTTAAAGTACAGGTTATTTATAGAGAGGGTTAAACCCACCCAAAAAAATGTTTAGTGTCTCACTTCTCAATCATTTTGACCAAAAAGTTAGAAAATGTAGCAGCGTATACATAGTAGCAGCTGAAACTTCCATAATGCCGTAGACTACACTGTTTTACAAAGAAAAAACTTCATACTTCTAAATTAATTTTCTCGAGTAATATGGGCTCACTAATTCGGGAGTTTGTTTTCAATCAGGTCTAACTTTTTGCAAATGTATTTCAAAAAAGCAATTTTCAATAATTTTATTGCTATACTCAAGGTAAAAGTCAGTGATTTAATGTTTGATTCAACCATAAACGCTTATGACTTAGCGCCAAAGCCGAAAATGTTTAAATTGAAGAGAAACATTTTTTAACTGGATTAAAAAAGAATCAATAGTGTCTAATCTATACTTTTTATATGAAATTGCTTGTATGAAGATGGTATGTAACGCATTGGCGCAAAATATACTGAACCGATTTTAGTAATTTATTTTTTCAATGAACATATTTGTAGTAAGGATGAATATTGCATATTTAATTTTTTATTTTTTGAATTTAAATATCATTTTTTTATAGATTAAGTTCTTTGAAAACTTCACAGAAAAATTGTCGTTTGCTTTTACGTTTCTTATGCTACTTCTATAATTTCTGTGTTGTTATTTTTGTTTTTTTTTTTCTCTTTCATTTGTACCGTTTGTATTTGTATGCGACTTTCAAAGAACAACCTCTCTTTCAACTAGCAACAAGATGTGCGCGTGCGAAGCCGCGGGTACCACTAGTGGTGTAAAATAAAAAAATTTAATTTCAAATACTTTGCAACTAGAAAATGCATTTTGAAGTTTTTTACAATTGAAGTAAAGTTGAAAATTGTTATCTTTTTAAATCCAAAATGAATTTGTTTGTGTTTAAAATAAGCTGTAAAAATTTAATTTTAACTATTTGCAACTTCAAAATTTGCGGCTTTAAGTCGAAGACTTGAACAAGATTGATAAAACTTTGCATGCAGTGAGTTGCTAAGACCACAAAAGAAAAAAAAAATATTTACATGCGCTGCATACTGTGCAAACGTTTAAAAAATTGTTCTTTTATTTTATGCAAAGTAAAATTACAAATTTCGAACATGTTTTATGACGCTTTGCTTTTTCATTTAATAAATAAAAACACATTTTCAGCCAAACTTGATTTTGGCATAATTTAGAAAAAACGCGTTCATATTAACCATGAACAGCAACAACATTCTGTAGCAACAGCATCAGCCACAACTTTAACAGCAGCGACAAAACAACATTTTCAGTGGCACATAAAACGCGCTTTAAAATTAAAGACCACTTCTATCGGCGTTCTTTGGTTTTGAAGAATTTCTAAGTTAATTAATTTATGTTCAACCGAAATACTTGTGTTGCTTTTTTCCCATTTTGTGTTTGTGTTTGTGCATTCATATGTATATTTACTAAAATGATTTTTATGAATTCCAGTTTTTCTTTTTTGGATTTTGCTTTCAATTCTAAAATTTAATATGTCTCAAATTATAAAAAAAAAACAATCTCCATTTCAAGCAAAGCAAGTTTGTGCCTTAAGTCTTTAGTTTTTTATGCATAAATTATATGTAAGTATATTTTTCTTTGTTGAATTTATGACATAAACGTTTGCTCAGACGTTAAAATGTTTTTATTTGCTGTGATTTTTTGTTGTGCTTCATATTGCTAAAGTAAAATTATTTGCGTTTTTACAAAGTTAAAAACCATTTAGATTTTATTAAAGAGAGAGTTAAAGTTCAAATGTACGTTGCCTACGTACACAATAAAGTTTTAATATAAGGAAAATTTCTAAGAAGCGCACAATAAAGTATGGTCTTAAGTGATCAAGGTCAAGGCCAAGATCTCACAATAAAATTTGAGTTGGTTTAAATGAATCTATTGACCTCGTTACTTTTTGAAAACCTGTAACTATTTAAGAATTTTTAAAAACGTTTATATGACCACGCGTTTTTTTATATAGTCAGACAATATGTCTTTACGACTTTAGTAGTTTCCACAAAAAAAAAATAATAAGGTTTAAGAAGTACGCAACAAATAAAATAAACAACTAAGAGTTCCAAGTTTAATGCCAAAATCTGGGTTGAGATACAGTTGAACCTTGATTATCCGGGCTTATCTCGGGACCAAAGTCATTACGCAAAATCGAAAATTTCAGTTATAATAGGTTATATATATGTTGGTTAGTTTTTTTAAATAACTGCACGCTTGGTTTTTTTTTTAAATAAATTTAAATTGGAAGAGTTTTGTCTAGGCCCTTCTATGCTCCGTGAGGAGACAAAGAACACAAGAAGAAGTCATTTTTTGAAACGGAATATCTATAAAACTATAAGAAATGTAATAAAAAAACATTTAATACTTTTTGCTTAAAAATGCTTTAAATTTATAAAACGAAAATAATTTACTTTTTATTGGAAATTTAAATTTTTTAGCAACTTACATAAAAATAAAAAATGGGTGTCACCGAATTTTAATAAAACGAAAAAATAAAAACCTGCTTATGTTACCGGCCGAACTAGTTTTTAGGATAAACTAATTTTTTTAGGCCAAAACTAGTTCATCCGAAGTGTGTTAGGATGAACCAGTTTAGCTTAGAATGAACTAGGATCATTATTTACTTTAACGGCCTCGCTTCCGATTTTCTTGAAACTGTAGCATGTTAGGATAACTGGGCGGTTTTTGGCCGGAAAAACTAGTTTATCCTGAAAACTATTTTGGCCGGTAACACATACATTTCGAAAATCACTGATCAATTTTTTATGATTGAAAATCAGTTTATCAGCATTTGATATAATTGTTCCGAAAATGATAGAGTTCATTAATAAATCTCAACCAAGTGGAATCTTTCCTGACCATTATAAGGAGTCTATGATAGTTCTGATTGAAAAAGTTAAAAATACAGTAAATGGCGTTCCAAAAAAAAAGTAATGAAACGAACACTTCGAATTTGTGGCGCAAACTAATTTTTATTAATAATTTTAAACTTTTTTTTGAATAATAATGTCTGTTGGTTTCGTAGAAGAATAAAGTTTACACAGAATACTTGTTTCCCAGCCGGTATAGCAGAATTCCACAACCAAACCTGTTAGTCACTGAATATCGAATTCTATAAGTTTTCATGGTCATTTTGCGTATAAAAACTCTGCTCTGAATTTTTCTAATCAACATACTCAACACTGCCTTTATTACATGTAAATAGCCCAAATGTTATGTGCGATCACCTTGATAGCGGCAGATGTGCATATTGTTATTTTATATTGGTTTTTTATTTTATTTCCTATATACATATATTTATGAAGTTATAAGTTTTTTGTAACTATCGAAGAATTAGCTATATATTTTCCACTAAATTTTTCTTTAAACTGAAATCTATTTTCTTTTAATTTTGAAAAGTTTAACTAATTATTTATATCGTGTAGCTGATTAACATGCCAGTATAAATATTGTATTACAAATGTCGAAGTTCTAATCTTTTAGTTTCATTTACTATATAAAATTATAAAAAATATTTTGTCAAAAAAGATAAGCAAGCGCCTTTTTCAATATAAAACCACTTTTATTATATTACAACAGCAAATTTGTTTGGTCTTACGTTCCTACATACGTACAAATTATAATCAAACAAAAATAAAAAGTAACACTTTCTTGAGCAACACTTAAAAAAATATGAAAGAGAAAAAATCCCCAAAGAGTTTTCACTGGATTACATCATTTAATTGTGGCTATTGCCGCTACTGTAATGCTTTCTTTCTATTCGATAAGTAAAATGTATTTTTTTTTAACTCTGCCAAGTTTGTGTCTTAAGTCTTTCGTTTGGCACTTCACTTGTATGCAACAACAATGCAGTGCATATTGAATTTCTGGCTTTCAACGGACTTTGTTTGCAATATTCAATATTAATAGCGTACAAATTAGTGGCTCATTAAATAAAAAACAACGGTTTTTATTTAACGCACAGTTTCTGACAGCAAAAAATAGTTTTTTAAAATGTTGATGCCTCAAGATTTGCGTATTTTTCTCGCTTAATTTAAATATGACAAAATAGCGTTTATGTTTTTATTAATTAATTAACACATTCGCAATTTTATTTTTCACAACTATTTGAAGTTTTTTTTTACAGAAGCTTCAATTTTGTTGACGATTTTCAAAATTTTGTTTTCGTTAAAGTCAAAAAAGACAAATATACGATAATACGAAATCAAACAGTAATATTTTACCTTCTATTTTTTTATTTGATTTCTTTTAATTTGTTATTACATAAAATTATGCATTGACCAAATGACGCACGCAACAATGCTTGAAATTTTAATGTGTTTAATTTTCAAACGCACGCAGCATTTGATTAAGTACCACTCACTCACTCACTTATACGTTACTCACGTTTTCAAGCGCTCGCTATACGACTTTATATTATAGCATACGATTTTTGCCTCAACGCTCGACGAAGCTCGAATTGAAACTAAAAGTTGTTAAGCCGACAAAATTACAATAAAGACTTTGTGAAACAAAATTTTGTAGTAGGTACGAAATTTTTGAACCTTAAAGAGAAGTGCTCTCTCTGAGTAAATGTAAAAAATAGTTACCGGGTGTACTTATAACTTTGTGATTAAGTATTTTAAGAATTTACGATTCGGGAAAAGATATTAAATTGAGACAACAATTGAGTGACCATTTAACCAGTAACCATTAAGTTAATTTATAGCCACAACAAAATTTTAGTGAAAATATCAATTCGAAAATTAATTATTTCATAAAATTTTCTGGCTTATTTATTTCTTAAGGAGATGGTTTCCTCTTAAAGAAGTACACTCCTTTGAATAATGAAAATTTTGTGGGTAACATTTTCTTAGTTGACTTATTTGAGTGAAAACAATAAACTTTTACATCACAATACCTATTTAAAGACTTGATGACTTAAAACAGCAGGTCCTTTGTCACCTTGGCAGTATGCGCAATAGCTCCATATTGTTGAAATCATAACTTCTGATTATCTTTGACAACTGGGCGTATAAAAATTTCAAGCATTGTTCTATATATGGTCTGTCTGACAGACAACTCTCCGAGTAACTCTTTCAGTAATAACACTGCATCAAGCAGTCCTTTTTTTAAGTCTAGAACTTCTTCCCCTAAGTTTGGCGACTAATCCACTATTTTCAAATTAATTGGGCAATTAGTTTTCGAATCATGTTGTCACTAAGGTATACTCCAACATTTGAATAACTGAATTATCACCGAAGTAGAATAATGAATAAATAATCTCCAAAGGATGCACTAGAACATACAGAAAATAAAAATAATTGAAAAGCAACAATTTATGACACAACCAAACCCTTTCATTTTTCAGTGCCCACCCTGTACTTTAGTTATTAACTCTCTTTAAAATCGAAAGCATGGTACAGCTTTATCTACATTCATCTGAATGGAACAATTTGTATAAAAAAAAGCTTAAAATTTGGTCAGATTTCTTTTGAAGCACAAATTGCGTTGTCATAGAGCTGTAAAAGAATGCATTTGTTTGAAAATCATATTGATAGAAATGAAATTAATGGTTACAGAGAATAACATTTTTTTTATTTTTTACTGCTTACATTTTGGTTATATTATAATATCTGTAGCTGTTAGGAAGCTCTGCAAAGTATAAATGTAAGGAGCCTTAAAAGAATAAGTTTCAAGTGATCTAAGAAAAAAGAGATTAAAAAGAAATAACTGGCCTATACCAAGGTATTGTTTCTGACCATTATTATGATTTTTATATGTACATACATACATATGTATGTAAGGTACCTAAATACTTCTATCTCAAACACTTAATTTTATAAGGCTTCATATGTCGAAATGTGAACTTGCATATCGGGCATTTCACGCGAAAACAGGGACAGCGAAAATGGGGTCATGTTTCCAATTTCAGATTTATTTGAATATGTTGTACATGTATATGTCCTCGACACAGAAATAAAATATTATTAGAATGGCAACACTGGTTTACAAAATATGGGTCTTTGAAAATTTGAGAAATCGAAAGGTATGTACTACTTCAAATGTCATCATTCAGCTTAAAAAAGTCTGGTAAAATGAATTAACCACTGGATTTTACACCTCATTTATTAGCCTTTTTAACCTCATAATTGGATTTTAAAAATAAATAAAAATGCACTAAAAAAATGAGAAATATTTTTCTTTATGGTTTTTTCAATGTTCACAAAAAATTTTTTTTTAAGTGCATTAAAAAAAACTTATATTATGCTTATACTTCGTGCCAAGTTTGATAGTGGTCCGCCCAGCCGTTTTGGAGCTATATGCATTGCAATGCCGAAACCCGAGTTGAATCAGTTGATATTCATAAAAATAAAATGTTATTTTTATAAATATCTTGATATTTTTATAAATATCTTGAAATATCTTTTAAATGTTGTACTAGTATGGGCGGTAGGCGTGTCAGTGAACCGATTTCACTCTTTTTCAATCCCAAGCAGCTTGTTTCAAGGTGTGGAATGTATGCCGAATTTCATCCACTTAACTTGCTTGGTTTTTCCTCAAATGAGATTTCCACAGATTGACACATAGACAGACAGACGGACATGGCTTAGTCGACTCAGCTGGTGAAGAATTTAGCTACTTTTCTATACCTGGCACACCCCCTTCTATGCGTTTCAAACTGAATAACAAAGTGAATATACCCTTGGTGTAGGGTATAAAAATGTTCATACTGAGTTTCCTGCAGAAAGGGCTAAAGTTTATAGTAGTATATAGTACTACACACAAGGCCGACGACAGGGGGAGGGAGTAGCGGGAGAATTCCGCCGTGCGCGTAAATTCTTAAAATCGTTATTCAAAAATAGTCGTTTGCACGTTGCAAGGAACGGGTGCAAACATTGGCTCAATCCCTTCGGTTTTTTTGTACCTAATTTTCGCCGTATAAGGTGAGTGAAAAGATTTCCTTGTTTTCGGATTAAGAAGGAATATCCCGTATCTACTGTCATACTATCAAGTTTACAAATTAAGCCAATTCTCAAAATACATAGTTACATGTATTAATTAAATACTATTATACTATTTTTGAAGTGAAACTTTTTTAGTGACGGGTGATTTGAAAAATTAGGTGTGTATAATAGAATAAGCTACTTTTTCCATCCAACATCATTTATAATTTTACAATTGTTAGGGTGAGGAGGGGCCCGTGTATGGTTACCACCAGACCCGGATTTTCTCTCGACAGCCCTGAATATACATACATATATACTCATATGTATGTATGTCGTTGAAATGTAAAGAAAAATCTCGTTCTCAGAATTAAAAATAAAACTGAATATTTGGCAAATTTTCAAATAAATACAAAAACAGCAAAGAAATGCCATATTTTTAACCTTCAAAAAATCATACCTCAGATCAAAGGTCATCTAGAAGACTGAAATTTAGTAAGAACTCCAGATTTTAGAAATACGATAACATCAGGGTGCTTATTTTAGAAACTTTTTCTTCTAAACTTCTTTTTAACAACATTGAATAAAATATCAAAAATTTGTGGCCCTCATTGGAGTCAGGGCCATCTCTTGCTACGCCAGCGAATCTAGTCTCATGTATTCCTAATATGCGATATTTAGAGTTGCTCGAAAGAAAAAACAATGAAAGCATAGTTGTGATAACCATTCGTACATATCTATATTTAATATCGTTTTTATAGACTCAAAAATAAAATTCGGGAAATAAATAGAAACTTCTGAGCTAAATATTGTGACTGACATTTCAAAAAATCAAATTTAGAGGTATTTATACTTATATACAAATGTACGTACATACATATATAACACAAAACTAAATTGCAGCCCTTAATCTAAATATCTTTGAATTTAACGTTAATCTACTTGAAAATAGAAATTAACTCTAGTGATATACCCTATGAAATTAAACGAGAACATGAACATTTTCATGCAGAATATAGCAGACAATGAACGAAAAATATTCCTTCTTTTACATTTCTGAACGTTCTATCACGCCAAGTCACCATTATGTTTATTTTGGTACCGATAATTTTGTGATGTATTTGGGTTTTTTTTTTTTTTGAATACATACATATTTTCTTTTCATATTCTCATGCATGAATCACTCCATGTGATATGCCCTATCCATACTTTTGTTAGTATCGAAATTTTGTTATGCTTCTTGCGTACCAACATTTTCGGAACTACTAGATTTCGGTTGATTTTGTCTCATTGTAAGTTCAAACGCAATAAAAAAAAATCCCACTATGACTCATAATCGCAAAGCCTAAGCACCGTAAATGTTAGGTGTTGATTAGTTGATTTCACAAGCGTGAATTTTTTTTATATGTACATAACATACATACGTAAGTAAGCACTTCAATTCATACATAACATACATAAGATCTTCCATTATTTTCTTAAGGGCTCGCAGTCTGGGACTCGCTTTTTTTTATAAATTAAAAATTTTTCTTAATATATTAAATACTCGAATTTACCCAAGGCCAAGTCCTCGTCGTCCCATCCAGCCCACATTTTTTTCAGTGCTTAATACATCCTAATCAATATTATAAATGTGAAAGTGCGATTATCTGTTGTTACCTTTTCACGGTTTTACCACTAACTGATTTCAACGAAAGAGATTCCTCAAAGCCCAACAATGCACATAGGCTCCCTATACCCTATACAAAACACTTGAAATGCTATATCTTGGCACTAATAAGTAGCAGCTATAGTTGTGAAGTTCAGTATATACTTACATACATAGATGTATATTCCCAACGGGTAACGGAAGCGCATTCAAAGGGCTTCGGATGTGCTTCAAGGGAAGTGGAAGCAGCTTCCCACTGCTTATCTTTTTTAACATACGATGTCATTGCGGCGATGCACATCTTTGATCATTGGATGTTAAGTAGAAGCACATCTTTGGAATGAGTAGAAGCATATTAAGCTAAAATTGAAAAAAAACTCAACTAATTTTTTTTTAATTTTTCTCCGATCAGATTCGAACATAGGCCTCCTGCGGCATGCTACTCGTAGTGTTCTGAAATGCGCACATCTTAACCAACTGAGCCACTCTTATTATTAATGTGAAGGAGACTAAAGCTGCAAAAGTCTTCTGTCAAAATGAAATGTTGAGTTTTTGATTTCTATAGTTCCCACTTGATAATTCAAATAAAATACTTTTAGAAGCCCAATTATAACAAGAGGCTTGCTTAGCTGATGTCGTTAAACTGTACGTGACTGCATGTAACAGCACGAAATGCTTAGGTTCGAACCTCAGTGGATGCGGAATAAAAAAGTTTTTTTTTTAAATTAAATTGAATCTGAAAAAGCACATCTGACGTGCTCCACTTGGAAGCTGCTTCCAAATTTCACATTGGGAAGCACATCTGACGTGCTGCTTCCAAATTTCCCGTTGGTTTGTCTGTACCAAACACATCCTAAAATGTACTGTAACTGCAATAAATGCAAAAATATAACGTTTAAAGTGTTTTGGTTGTTTGAGAGGTGCCGCACAGACCACATACATACGTATCATTTTCAATATCTCAGGGGAAATTTTTGCGAAAATCGTCACGAGTTTGAGGTGGGCACGGCATGGTGAGTGGTGAAAAATACGTTGCTCATAAAGTGTGAACCCACCCACCTCCTAGGTGGGTCTGTTGATTCATCAATTTTATTCAAACCAAAATTAATCCTTTGGTATCATCGAAGAAATTTGTTAAGTTTCAAAAGTTTAGCTTTATTTTCACCCTTCACATTTAGGTATTTTTGAAATCTTTAATTTTTGAACTTCATTGAATGAAAATTGATTTTTATAAACAACAAAATTTAACTTTTTTTTGGAAGCACCAACTTGAATATATATTTCCGAAGCATTTAGGTGCGCTGAATCTGGCAGCAGAGTTGCTCTATCACTTCAGGTTTTTGAGATATCCTGACCTAAAAGTGCAAAAAACACTGTTTTTCGTCATATTTGTTGTTATGTAGTAATGCCATCTACTTTTTTAGAAAAAAAAAACACATTGAATCTAAAACTACAGAGCTTACTCCTTCGAATGCCGTTGATTTTGCTCAAATTTTTTTTTGGTTGAGACATCACATTTTGAAATCTTTTCACATACAAATATCCCTAACGAGTTTTCAGGTATAGGAAGCATTTGAAAGAAGAATTGTACTTTAAAAAACTTTTTGAGCCTAGATTCAAACTGTTTTCTCCATCTTTAATGTTGGTTGCAGCCAGAGGCAGAAACTTCAAAAAAATATTGGGGGAGCACAACTTTCAAAAACTTTTCAAGTCACATTTCATGGGGGGGAAGTGTAAAAGTACATATATGCTAGCCTATATAATACTATAAGGTACTTTTAGTTTCTACCTTGATTGCCAGGCTGATCCAACGTAACAAGCAGGCTAATCCAACGCAACATTATTCTGTTAGGCTGAATGGATCTTGAAATAGGTTGAATCGAGTTATTTTTTCTCCCCGTACATTTGTTTTGTACATACTGGGTTTTCAAATATGAATCTTTGCTCTCTAAAATTAAGGGAAGCAATGTTCTTCCAAATATTTTTTAAGAAGACAAAAAGGGCTTTGCTCCCTCCCCCCATAGTCGGCGCCTACGATTGTAGCATATTTTATATTGAAATACTATTTTCCAAGAAAATCAACAGAAACTGTTTGACAAAAAAAAAAAATGGTTTTCAAGCGGCGTAGCTTGGTCAAATCTTGTAGCTGATGGGACTTTGTGACATAAAATCGATACACCTCTTATACGATTTCGTGCTTAGCTTATTTTGCGGTGTGAAGTATACTTTTAAACCGTTTTTGTTATTTTCAAACGACCACAGAAAAAAAACTGCCACTAGGTATGCCGTATCCTCTTCAGTTATTTACTTTCTACCAAGCCATTAGGTTGTTTTTTTTTTTTTTTTTTTGTGGAAACAGGCAAAACAAAATTGATAGTCAGATGTCCTTTTGGCAATACCATTGATTTATCTTATTTCTATCACTAAATCCCTGGCGGCTTCCCAAAAACCTTCATTGGATTTTACCTCCTGGTACTAAATCAAACATTGTTGCGTTTTAACTTTGAACAAATTTTTCACATAACAACATAGAACTTATTTATTGAACTAATATGTTTCATTTCCAATAAAGTAATTTTGCAGAAGATAATTATTTCTTAAGATCAAATGGCTGTAAGACATCCGAAAACATTTAAAAACAAATCTTTACAGCTGACCACCTTAAATGTCCAAATATACTCGCATTACAAACAACATGCAGCAACTTTTTTAAAATAAAAAAAAAACTCTTAGTTAGAGCACATTTTTTATTCAAAAACTTAACTAGAAAAAATCCCATTAAGTTTATGTAAATACATATATGTAGTAAATGAAACAACGATTTTAGTGGCGATTAAAAATATGCTATTTTTAAAAGATTTTATTTAATATAAATTGATTACATTAATAAGAAGTGTAATTTTATAGTAACTAATTACATTTAGAACAAGAAGTATATATTGATTCAAGTAATATTTATGGTTATTATAACAATCTTATAGGAATACATGTGTAAAATATCTGTATTAAAGGATAAAACAAACATTGATTTAACATAAAGATGCAGCAACATGTGTTTTTTTTTGTTTTTTTTTTTTTTCTTTAAAATTAAGATTGATTGCTTTGATTTGATAAGACTTCTTAATTCAGGTAAGACATAATATGTAACTACAAGCAAAACTGATTCAAATTTGCAATATTTTTTTTTTTTTTTCATAGTGACCATTAAATAATTCTATGTATTTTTGTGCAAGACAACGAAATTGATGAATGTCTTATGTAGATTTCAAAGTGACATCGAAATTGAGATACTCGCTTAACATGTTGTATGAGCAACATTCATTAAGCATACTTGCTTAACAGCGAAACTTACATATTTCTAAGTCTGATCTTGTAAGTTCTGTGCAATCCAGAATTTAAGTGCCTCAATGTCTTGGCTTCGTTTCAAAATTACTCAGATTTTGTTAATGAACACTAAAGAGAATGTTGCTAGCTTTCATATCGATTATATCAAAGTTTTACTAACATAATTTATTTAGACCTCATAAACTATAATAAAATGAAGCGATTTAATTATATTAAGCTTAATTTAAAAAAAAAATACTTTTGCACATGATCAGTTTCCTTTTTTGCCACTCGTTACTATAAGAGAAATAGACAAATAAAGCAATTCCTTTTTTAATTTAAAATAAAGTCAAATCTCACTTAAATCAAAAACGAAACTTAGCAATTAACTTAAAATCAAAAATAAATAGAGCAAATTTTTTTAACAAAAACTAAAGCTAATTATTACTGTTAATTTATACTTGGCCTTTAGCGTAGTTACCTATGATAATTAAATTTGTGATTACACTGCAGCAATTTAGGGATTTCCTTCATTAAAAAAAAAAAATAAATATCTGCACAGTTTCGAAAATTGCATTAAAATATGGTACAGAATTTATTATACACTTACAAAATTCATATATTTACATACATGTATATAGTGAGAATAGTGTTACAAACGACAAGGACCGAAAAATCCAACAGTCCGTTCACAAAACTGTGATGTGCCAAACCACATCGCCTGCGCCAAACATACAAGCGGCGTCCCTACTAATAAGACTTAAAGACTCGAAAAAAAACTTTGTATAATAATTTTATAGAAAAAAAAAAATAAAAAAAAATTGAAAGCGTAGGAAAGCTACATGTTAAATTTGGCATTGCAAGGAATTTTTACGATCAACAAAATTAATGTGACAAAATTTCAATGGCGTGTCCAGTTTCAATACAATACAGAATCTATTTGAAAAAAAAAAAAAAAAAAAAAAACAAAAAAACTTTGGTTTAAAGAAACTTAAAAATTAATATGTAAAAGAAAAATTTCATTTGTAAAAGTAGCATTCAAACTGGCACGATCCATCTACTCAATTGTCGCCCAGCGCTGACAGATCAAGTTTTCGTTTAGATTTTTCTTCACTTTATGCTACCATTCCATATTCGTTTTTTTTTTTTTTTCAAGTGCTTCATAAAAATGTTTAAGTGTATAATAGAAAAATTTTTTTTTAAACCAAACTTAAATAATTAGGAGCATGAAATACCAAAAGAAAAAAACTTAAAATTAAACTTTAACTACATACAATAATTTCAAAACAAAGACATTTTGTAATTTTGCAAATCTACCCTATCTGAACAATTACAATTATTTTCTGTGGCAAACTTACTGCATAGGGGTCGTTAATTTCGTGAGGTTTTTATTGAAAATTCGGACCCCTCCTCTCTCCTGTGAGTCCTGACAGAACCCCCCTTCCTTCCGTTGGACTTGCTTTATAATTTTAAAATATTATCTGCTATAAGAATGTATACTCTCTGCATTAAAAAGTTGACGGGATATTTTCATTCCCCCCGTTCCCCTTGGTGAGATTTTGCCCCCTATTTTGACTCACGTAATTAATGGATGGCCCATTATTTGATTCAAAAAATGAAATATGGGAAAGTGTACCATACCTTTGAAGGGAACCCTATACCCAACAAGAGCTGTAAGGCTCCGTCTTCAAAATTGCCCCCTCTCGAAAACAGTTTTTTTTTCTAGCGCAAAACAAAAATAGTGATCAAATGGGCCTTGTGCATGAAGGAAACGCTTGTATTTCTGACTGTAAAAAGGAGCGTTGAGTCCGATTCAGTGTTCAAAATTGCAAAATATCGTTTAAAATTAAAAAAAAGAATGTAACTACCAAATTAAGCCTTTCAAAAATTACATGCTCTCAAACAATTCTTAAAGGTAGACGTATTTTCCACGTATTTTGCAGACATAGAAATTGATACGAATAAATTTTAATTAAAAAAAAAATTAAGTGTTCCTTCCAGATCTGAGCCTGTATTTCTAGCGTTCACAGGAAGGGTTCTGGGAAAATCTGCATATTAATATGTAACTATTTTTATCAATCAAATACAAATTTTGTTTTTCCAATGAATTATGTTGTTGGTTTATTAATAGCGTACTAAGGAGGGGTTGGTCGCCCCGGGAGCCTCGAAATTATAATTTTAGAATAACTATGATATTTTGTAAAAGTTGGGTACCTTTTTTTTAGTGAATGAAAAATAATTTGAGAGAATGTGTACGTAATTTTGTAATTCAATGTGAAATATATTTCATTTTACTAGGATTTTCGATCACCAAAATTGAGGAACTTTTTTTTCTTAGTCACAAAAAAATTGAGAATATTTTCTGTTGGTGGGGCAAATTATCTCTTGGCCTCCGGCGCCCAATGCGTATGGTACGTAACTGTTGTTTATTGATGAAGCATACAAGTGGGTCCATCTAGCGTTTGAATGTTTTTTTTTTTTTTTTTAGTGTGGCATCCCTAATTTCATTTCTCTAATATGGCAGAAAGTTTTTTTAAAGTTTTTGGGAAATAATAAAAATTGACGTGCAAAATGGTAAATTTTCTACCAAAACAGGAATATTTTGTTCCAGATACGGTAGAAATATTAAGTGCTTTCCATACGATTTGTGGATCAATTTGTGTGACATGTGCATGAAACTGGATCTTTGTTATATAAAACAACGCGCTATTGTACTCGTACTGTGCGCACAACCGAAGACATTGCTGCTGTTGCGCAGAGTGTGCAAGAGCAACCAAGCGGTATTATTGGGCCATTTTTCTTTGAAGATAAAGTGCGTTACAGTCAATGGTGAGCGCTTGATATCTGATTATTTGTGGCCTATTTTCGAAGATATAAACTTGGACATTTGGTTTCAACATGGTGGCGCTGCAAGAAGCCATGCAACAATCGATGTTTTGCTTAGAATTTTTTAAAACCGCGTTATTAGCCGTTTTGGTTATGTATATCGGCCACCGCCCAACTGCACCCTCTAATAAATTCATTTTTCAAAAAGAGCTCCTGGTCAATGAATGGACTACTGCAAGGCCAACCGAGGAAGTCATTTGAATATAGTAGCGTTCCACTTTGAAAAAAGTTATTCGTTTTTTTATTTCTAGCAAATTCAAATTCCAAATTAAAAATGGTCCACCCTATATATAGTTTGATAATTTCGTTAAGGAAATTTCCTTCAGAAAATTCATTTAGAATTCAGTGATAATTTATTTAACCCTTCTGTGTGTGATGAGGTACCCGAGTACCCATTTCAGTTTCAAAACAAAACTTTTTACGTTTGAACATGCTCTACAATTCTGAAACTTCACGAGAACTCCTGACATTATATCAATATTATATTTTATAGTTTCACCTGATCGATTCTAGAGATGTCATTATTTTGTACAGTTCGAGCTAAAACATTTTAAATTTTCATACAATTTGTGAAGGGCTATCAAGGTACCCTGTCACCTGGGGAAAGGTGTATTTTTTGTCACGCACAGAAGGGTTAAGAAAGTTCGACTGGTTTGCTATCTAACTATACAGATTTTTTGGAAGCACGAAAAACTTTCCTTTTGATCATAATCTTTTAGCAAGATACTGACGCGATGGAAGAAAACTGACGTCGAATTTATGTTCATCTTTCAAGCCTACTAAGTCTAGTCTTTGGGGTTTTGAATTTGTGTGCCCGCTTAAATTATCAATTAGTTATTGCCTTTCAAAAATAAATTGAAGGATTTTTGCTGCTCATTAACAAAGGACTGATACTCGATTCACTATCTGAATTAATTAATTATTCAGTTGCAACGGTATCTGACGGATTGGGGTTTGCCACAGATGCTTAGAGTAAAGTTTTTTTTTTTTTTTTTTCATAAAATGACAAAGCTACTTATAAAATAATGCTTTAAGCACTTCTTTTTTTTTTTAATATCAAATTTTTACATCATGTCAAACATAAAACGTAACATTTTACAAATCGATTACAGTAAATATACAATATAACAGCTGAGAGAAGATTAAAAAGAATTATATACAAACATTTTAAGGTATGAAGTTAAAATATAAAAATAATTTATATGCCTAACCCTTTCATGCGATTATTTCTTTTTTGTTTTGACTTTCGCACAATAGAAAAACGAAATCTTAATCATGATCTGTTGCAGCATTGAGGTACTTTCGTCGTAAGGCCTAGAGACCTAGAAGGCTACGTCAAAAGTCCAACATCAATTTTGCGCATAGCTTCCAAACTTTTCTTTTATTTTATAAAGAAAAATTGCAGCAATCACTTGTCATTTGAATTTATTTTTTTAAATGTATTTTTGTATTGACGAAATTGTTTTCTTGCTATGTATATATTGAGTTAAATACATTAATGTATATATAAATAAACGTGCTCTTTCAGTTTTCATAGAAATAAGAAAAATTAATAATAAATTTTTCATCTTTTTACCATCACCTCGTGTTAAGCTCTAAATTTTTATACACTACGGTTGCGTTAAATGTTCACGCGTCAAGCAATGAAAAACTCAAATTTATTTTGGCGGTAAAAATCAATCTTCTCTTGTTATTGTAAGACTCTTTTTTTATAAATTGCAAACATTTATCGAAACGTAATGTTTAAGAAATGATTCTTTACGAAACCAAATTTTTGTTAGTGACCATTACAAATTTCTTGCTCCTCTCATACACTTCTAGAGTTTGTTCCTTTCGCAAAAGCAAGATTGCTCATAATAAACACCCAAAAATTACACTGATCAACAAAATAATAAAAAAAAACTAGCTTCACTTTCTTGGTTGAAATTGGCCCACTTATTCCGAACATAACCACCATTTTATCAATCAGAGCAGGTTTTTGAGTTATTTCCAAAAGCATGCAATTTTTTATTTTCGTCGTGATTATTTGACTCTGTACGAAAACTGTAGGAGGTCAGTAAAGATTAGCGAGCAATTTGTTAGACTATGTTTTTATTATGCAGAATTTTTCAATAAACAAAATTCTTTTTGACTACTTTGAAACTAAACTAAAAATGCTCTCTATACGTGGGCGGTTCAAGAAGTCGGTGACATTTTCAAATTCCCGCCTCTTAACTGGAAGCGCAACAATGCTCCTGTCAACAAGCACCTGTCAGTTGCCTTCTGTCAAATTTTTAGCAAGCTATGTCATCTATTTTGTATTTGTCAGCCATTGATAGCAGACTATCCCCGTGAATTGTAGAGAAAATGGAAAAAAAGTGAATTTCGTGAGAAAAAAAAAAACATCACACAAACCAAGGCTAAGCTCGATAAAAACTATGGCGTCTCTGCACGATCAATTTCAATAGTAAAAAAGTGTTTTACTGAATTTCGTTGCAGTCGTACAAGCACAAGAGATTCCGAACGTTCTGGACGCCCAGTTCAGGTCGCTACACCCGAAACAATTGGAAATTCACTACATGGTGTTGGCCGATCGGAGATTGAAAGGGCGGGTGATTTTGGAAGCCATAGGCATATCACATGGCTCAGTGGTTTCGATTTTGAATAATCACTTGGGTATCATAAAGCTAGCCGCGTTTGTTGACATTCGACCACAAACGCAATGGACGAGTTTTTGCGCGGTTTCGTAACCGTGGATTATCCGGGCGAATCAACGCCGAAGAAGGCTAAGATGGATTTGTCAGCCAATAAAGTCATGGCTACCGTTTTTGGGATGCACGCGGTATAATCCACATTGATTATTTTCAAAAGGGAAGAACAATCAATGGCGAATTATTGGACCGATTCAATAACGATTTGAAGAAAAAACGACCGCATTTGGCCAAGAAAAAAGTTATTTTCCACCAAGACAATGCAAGGATGCACATGGCGAAATTTCACTTAAAGAAATGGCTCGGCGGAAAGAGATTTGACTCCAATGATAAAATCATGTTACAAACAAATAAATATTTTGAGGACCTCGACAAAACTTATTTTTTGGAAGGGATAAAAAAAAATTGGAGAAGCGCTAGACGAAGCTAGAACTCAAAAGAGACTATGTTGAAAACTAAAATGATTTTTTGTCAAAGAGTCAAGAGTTGTTACGGGTGGGAATCATAACGAAACATTAACTTGACTCGAAAATTTGTTTGATTTTTTTTACAAAAAACACCAAAGATGTTAATAAAAATTACCGTCTGGATCAGGTTTCAGATATATAGTTATTGGAATTCGCGGATATGTATGTATTTTCTCAAAATCCGTTTGTTTGGAAAAACATAACAAACTACAACAATTTTGTACAAAATTACATATACATACAGTATTTTTACGAAAAAAAATGTATTATTTATCCAAATTGTTGTAACATATTTAAACAGCTTAATTTATTTCATTTAAAGTGTTATGCCACATGATACATGTTTTATGCAAATGCATAGACCTTTTACTAAAATTTTAAGTATGTAAAGATCCTATAACTTTTGAATTATTGGCGTTAGCAAAAATATGTCAGGTTAAAAAATATACCAGTTTTTTCTGTAATGGGCCTGCCAAATAACTACATAACATTGTTTCTAACCGAATTAATTTGTTTCAAAACAATACGTATTTAATAAAAAAAAAACGTTCCATAACAATGCAAACTTTAGCAGCGAAGGGAGAAAGGCTTGCAAATGATTGTTGGATTATCGAATTTAAGTGTACATATAAATGGATAGATGAATGCAAAATTTAGATGGTGTCTGATTGAACAATGGGATTTCAGAAGTTAATGTTTACTGTGATGAAGGTTGTGATGGTGATGATTGTAGTGGTGGTAGCAATTTGCGGTTCTTAGTGGTGTAGGTAGTGAATGTAACAAAAACGTATTTATAAAACGAACCTTTTAACTTTTGATTAAAAATCAAATATCAATTGCGAATTTGAAATTCAATATTGGAATATTAAAAATTTACTTACTAATTTATGTAGGTAGCTAAAAATTGTTGACGTTTTGGGTGTTTGATGTTATCTTAAATGCCTAAATAAATTTTGCATGAAATTATAAGTTTGCAAGTTACAATTTTTTTTATCAATATGTACTAAAAAGCAATAAGCCTTTTCCCACTCACTTTTTTTTAATAAAATTTAAAATATAATAAGACTCTAAAAGAATTTACCTTATTTTCGGACTTAAGCTGCGTAATTGTAAGTTTTAATTTTAAAAAAATTAAATACATAATTTCTTAAGGCAAGTTTTTAATTAACACATAAAAATTGCTCAAACAAACCTTGACAAAATTTGGTTATTTTGCCTTTTTACTTTTAGTTTTTAATGAAAAATAAAGTTAACAACATTTCAAGCAAGTTTATTGGCCATTTCTTTTTTAGATTGAATTGTGCAACATAAATATTACAGAGGCTTATGTTACACAGCATTTGAATACTTAATTATTAAATGGGTAAAAAGGTTGGGAAAGGTCAAGGAACTTAAAATTTCAAACATTAGTACTACATGGGTATACTATTTGTACTGGTAGTTAAACTACAATTGATGGCGTTTTATACAGAAATAAATACATGTGTAAATAGTTTAACAAAATTATATGCTGTAGCAAAACAACATCATATTAAAAGTAAAATTGTGAAAAAAATGTGTGATTTTGATTGAAATCTAACCTGCAGCAAACTAACGCAAATGTGATACTTGAACTTCTTAATCAAAGCCCTGTAGTTAAAAATTTTGTTTTTTAATCTACCTAATACGACGGGCAGCATTAATTTTGAGTTGTGTTCTTATGAAGGTTTTCTATGCCAAATGTGAATGTAACCCGTGGAAGTGGGCTTGGCGAATATAAAAAATTGTGTGAATATTCTTGATCAGCTTCACTTCCTGCGTCGCTCTAGCTTTGTCAGTTTGTCTGTCTGAATAAAATTTGATTTACAAGCACTTAGCAGCACTTTATAGAAATGAAAATGCGGAGAATTTTTATGTTAAACCATGCTGAATCAGATTGTAATGGGTTGTCACTATTTTTCATATTCATTTTATCAAAACGGAAATCACAAAAGAAATTTTAAAAATGTCATAAGCAAACAGCCACATATTTTTTAATTATTTTTCTGAATAGTTTCCCATAGGTATGGATAAACTCGATACCTATATCGGTAATACCTTAAAAGGTTATGCCTAGTCATCAAGATGGGAAAAATGGATATCTTACACTTTACAACGTCTCGAAAATATGTATGTATTTAATATTGATCTGAGCTAAATTGGAAAAGTTATAAAGGTTTTTGTATAGACAGATCGGATAAGATCATAAAATTTCGATGGTTTTTGTTTGAAAAATGGATCTAGGTTAAATTCACTCAAGTGTGGTGTGCAAGGTTGCCCATATTCAAAGCGCCCATTTTATTTTTACCCTAAAAAATCGATTGTATTGCGGCTTGTGTGTGGTGGCGCGCCGTCTTGTTGAAGCCAGTAGTGCCCCATACGCTTTCGACGAATAATTGGCATGAAAAAATTGGTTATCATATCGCGATAACGCTCCTGATTAACAGTAACCGTGTGGCCATTATCATCTTCAACGGAACGGCCAAATGACCATTTTAGCACAAACGCCGCACCAAACAGTGACTTTTGCATCGTGAAGAGGTACCTCTTGAATCTCTTGTGGATTCTTTTATGAAGAATTATCTCTTGGCTGAATTGACTGAAACTTAAATATATGTAATGTAGTTTAGATCATACTGATGAAAATTTTAAGTATAACTAATTTATATGGGTTTCATTGAAAACTGGTTCGTAGAATGATCTTGTATCCTATAAAGATTTTTTTTTTAATTTCAAATCAGCCAAATTCGAGCTACAATGTTAACCGCAATGCGTCAACAAAAAAGAGCCATCAGAATATATGGTCACAAACCCAAATTTATTGATTTTTTTTTAGCTTTAAGGATTATATTATGAAATAAAAATAAAGTAATAAAAAGTAATCACCTAGTGGAAAAAATGTATGAAAAACACGATTAATTCCGATGCATGAGTAGGCGTAACTACTTAAAAATAAACTTTGAATTTTTGCGTTAGTTTGGATCGCTTAGCAAAAAAAAAAAAATAACAGCTTATCTCAATTCAGACGAGACAATAATTGCGATTTTAACGGACGTTGGCAGGCTTTTAGCAATACTTATCTCGTTTGAATTGAGACTTTTGTAATTGAAATCCGTTTCCTTCATTATGAAGATATGTATCATAAAATGATTAAAAACGCGTTTTGAAAAAAAAAGACACACAAAATATCCAACCCAGAGCAAAAAAAAAAATCAAGCTAATGGCATCGCAAAGAAACAAAACCTAACCACCACAACTTAAGATAAAATTAAAAATAGGTGTGATGATAAAAATTAAAACAAACCAGAGATTGAAAATAATTCTCAACTTATATTAATATTTGATAGTTAACACGCGTAAAATTTTTCGGCATTTCCGCTGAAAGTATAGATAAGAAGTATTTGACTGAAAACAACAATAAAAAGCTATGTTAATGTTAAAATTTTCTTTAATTTTTTTCTAAAACTCATGGAATTGATAACAAAAACGGGCATCGCCTACAGCATTCATAGCAACCTCATACCCCAAAAAGCTTTGGGTTTCGAGATAAGGAACTCCAAAGGATGCTAAATTACTAACAAATCTTTGTCACAAGTTCATGAGTTGCAATGTCAGCTTCCATTCGATTGAGGCGCGTAGATGCAATACTCGGTAAGTCCACTTTAAGTGATTTTAAGAAAAATGCAAAACATATCGCACACATTTAGCTAAAGAGGCACAACTCAAAATTTTGGAATTTTCAGAAAACGCAAAAAACTGTTTTGAGCTTGGTGACTATTTTTCATAAATGAAGTGTGGATTATTTAGATGAAGGTACTAACAGAATATGGTTGGAAGCCACGTCGCGTTCACAACAGCTTGAACTCTCCGACACTAAAAATAGGACACTTTTGCATATTGTATCCTAATTTCCATTGCAACATGAAGAGAGACATTACTGTTTTTTGACATCAAAGTACAGCAAAAAATGAACTAATATGTTTTGTGCTGATACATATGTGTGTGATGAACAGTTTTAACAAGTAAACTCGAAAATGGAAAATTTTGAGTTGTGCCTCTTTAGCTAAATGTGTGCGATATGCAGAGTTTGTTAGGAACTGATATATTTTATTAGGAGAATAATCATTTAAGTACAGGTATTTTAAGTGGTGCCACAAACAACTCGCTGTAAATATGGACATACTGCGTAATGCTAATTACTTTGAAAATTTTCAGCATATTATATGAAATTGAGAATTCCCTGTAAATCCAACTTTTGTCGTGAAATTTTGCCAATATCTTATAAACTCTTAGGCCGGAATATACTCGTCAATTTTTAAATATTTCAACTTTATATTTTTTAAGTGCAGTTACATAGAAATTTTGGGAGGTCAAAAATTTTCTGTAACACCGCTTTGCAGAAAGATCTCAAACAAAAGATACCATTAATACATCTAATTTAATAGAAATTTAAAAAATAATTTCACGAAAGTTTAAACTTAACAATAACTTTAACAGTTTGTTAGCATTAAATTGTTTTCTCAATGTTTAGTTATTCATTAACTGTCAGAAATTAAAGAAAGGATTCAAATTAACTCAATAGATACATCTTTTAGACAAATTTATATCATAACTTTTAGATATCTTTAAAGATATGTACTATATACATTTTATTTGTGCGTTACTTGAGCAATGCCTATTTCCTAATTTCTTAAGAGTTCAGATTTACATTCAATCTCTGATACAAAAATATGAATACCTACGTTATATATCTAAATATTAATTTTGATAATGAATGTTAAAATAATTTTTTTTTTAGAAAAAGCTAATTTTAATTAAAGAAAGAAGCGTAGACTTACTTTTTTGGTTGAACTGTTTGTTACATAAGTATTTTGAAACTATTTGTGAACTAGCAATGCAAAAATGATATATATATGTATATTTATAATCAGTAAAGATAATTTAAAAAGAAAAAGAAAATAAACAATGATTCATGATACAGAAATAAGTTACAACAAATGAGCCAACATACCAGAGCCGTACGAAAATTGGTTGACTTATGGTATTAAAATTGAAAATTTCTTTACGAAGTATTTCGATTTTTGTCTTAACTTTTTTTGAAACGTTTCATGTCGTTCATTTGAAACGCACGCTACAAGCGTTTGTTAGAAGGATGAGAAGACAAAATGCAATCGATCGTTTGCTAAGACAGACTGAGGAGAAAGAGAGCGAAAACCTGTCAAAAATTTGCAATACAAAAACAAAAAAAAGGAAAATTATTATATTAAATTAAATATGGATAAGAATTTTTTATAGAATATAAGCTAAATAATAACTATTAACACAAATACTCTGTGTGTGTGTTTGCTTATATATAACAAAATTGTATATTATTAATAAGGAACCTATAACTAACTAACTTAACTACCTTTAAAAATAGAAAAATTATTATAAACACACAAAAAAAAAAGACTACCAAAATTTGTAAAAATGCAGAAAAAAGTCCTAAGCAGAGAAAGCGTTCAAAAGACAGACGGAAATTAAAAAAAAACTTTAACTTTTTTTATTTTAACACATTTAGGTTTTTTCCATTATTTTTCTTTGATTGATTTTTAATGATTATCATCCTCAAGAGGATTTCTCGCAAAAATTGTTATGTTGATTATGAAATTTTGCTGCTTTAGCAACAATTAATAAATTTCAATAATATAATGAATATTATTTGAACAGTTTTCGTTATACACTAAGAAATAATCGAATAAACTAAATAAAGCCGTCATAATTTTGAAAAACAACGCAGCGTTATACGAAATTTGACGATTTATACGTATTTAATATTGTTTTATCTGTTTTTACTTTTTGTTTTGCTAATATTTCAAATTTTAACTTTAAATTAAATTTAAATGAAAATTTAAATAGAATAATAAAAAATTGTTTTTTATCAACTTGCTTGTTGTAACGCTGACAGTTTGCTCTTGTTTTATTGCTGATACTCTCGTTTGCATTCAGTTGATTATCCCTCAGGATAAATAACTGGCATCGGCAAATTTAAAACGGGAGCCAAACATATTGGCCCCTGTGGAGCGGATCACCGAAAACGTGGCTGCATCATCTGAAACATTGGATGACCCGCCGGCAGCATAACACCCATTCCTGGTACTCCAGGTACCGGTATGCCTTGCATAGGTGCTAATAGACCTTATGAAAAATTAAAACAAATTTATAGTATTAGTTTTGATTAATATTATGGTTTGAGTTATTAAAAATTCAGTTAACACTTTTTTTACAAAAACTTTAAGCAAACATGAATAAATAACTTAAAAATTAGCATTTCAATATTATTTTCTTTTCTCAATACTGCAAATAATATGTGTAGGTTTAACAAATCCAAATCAAACTCGGTCAAAAATTTAACCTTTATACCCCAATGCATTCAGCTGCTTTCATTATTCTGATTTTCTTATTTTTATTCTTCAAAAAGCGTGTTTCGCAATAAAATGTTGACAATTGCTACCTATGGAGAAAATTGGAAGGGCTGTGCAAGTAGACGTGGGCTCTATATTCTGACAGTTTTTTTTTTCTTCTACAACAACTTTTATAAAGCTTTAAAAATAACATTATTTGTAATTAAATATTTAAAATATTAGCTCCTGGGCGTAGTATCGTCCAAAAGAAGGGTTTGTCATACCTCAGAAGCTTTAATTTGGTATGGTTACTTTTTACAGTTTTTGCAACATAAAACTATTTTTATCCTAATAAAATTGCAGATTAAGATATATGCATTTAAAAGGGTCGCGAAAGCTTTTAAAACTAATTAAAATTTTGTATTTTAACAGCCATAGAAGTTCAATACATACACAGTTGAAATTCCCTATAGCGAATATGAATGGGACTAGAAAAAAAAAATGTTACAGTAAAAATTTGTACTATAAAACAGTAACAATTGTTTTTTATTACTTTTTAATTGGAAGAGTCAGTTGTTCGAGTTTGAATTTTTAATTTTCTCCCTTAATACTCCAGGGAATAAAGCATTTAGCTTCGGAAAAATTAGGGGAAAGCTGGATTTTCGTTTGAACCTTCCTTTTGTGGGAAATATTCTAAGCTACAAATTTGATTTGAACAATTTTTCGATATCAATGACCGTTAACGAGATTATGATGAAAAGCTGTTTTTGGCGACTTTTGAGCCCGTGTAAAACTTTTAGCGGCACACGTATTGATGGGGACTTTTGGTATTTTGTTTAGAGCCACAAAAGGAAGGTTCAAACGAAAATCCTGCTTCCCCTAATTTTTCCGAAGTTTGGCTAGTTTTTTGTCTTTATCCCGTGGACTATAATTAGAACTTATAATACATTACCAAACTTATAAATATTAATCGGTTTGATCAAATTAATCGGTTTAATCAAATGTTCTTTTGCGAACGCCTTTCTTCATTTAATATTTTTTTGTGACACAAATGGGTTATGTTGGGCTAGTCATTCACGTATTTTTTTTATTTAAACGCCTTCTTATGGTTCTGGAGGATACATTTATGCCGAATTCTGACGAAACTTAATTTTTAAGTTTATTGGAGCTTTTAAAAAGGTATTTTAGTGAAGTTCTATGAATTAAACTGTCCTCTTTCGCTGTTGTTTTGCACTTTCTTGGACACTAACATTACATTTTTAGTGCTCCCATACTGCTGTATGCGTTGTAATGTATTCTATTCCATCTTTCTGGAACGATTCGTGGCCAACTTGAAAGGCGCGTTAATTTCAAATGTTTGTAATTTGTGGAAAATTAGAGTAAAAACAATCATTTAAATTAACGGTACTTCATCATCTAGTTGTAAGCAACACTCACGGAAAAATATTAGTTTACAATTCTTAGACTATAATATTAATATTTTCAATATGAAGTTACCACTGCAGTGTGTGCTAAATTCGTGGCCACCACTGTATATCTTCTAAGTTTTTAATTATTTTAAAAATTGAAACTTTTTAAAATTTTAATACCTCAGAGTAAAAATTTAAATAAAAAAATGGGCTTTGCAGATGAAAAAATACCTGATATACCTGATATGATGAAATGATAAAATTGACCCGTTGAAATTAATACAAGGTTAAATATTATTTTCTTTAATGGTTGCTTTTTAATTTTTTGTTTTAACTATAATTTTTTTGATTTTTAATCTAAAATTAGACCCATCGCATTTACTTTCAAAAATTGTTAGACAGTTTTTTTTTTTTCACCGTTTTACCGTTTATCTTCTAAAAAATGTCAACCTTTAGATTGAATGAAATAAATAATTTGGCATAAAGCAAGAATTTCTCTTTTGTAAATAATTAAAAAATTTTCGACTGAACCGTCGCATGTTTGTCCAAAATCCGGTTTTTTTGGTTCGCAAATCGCTAGAGAGCGCAAACCTTGTCGAAAATTAGATATTTTTTTTATTTTTAAATGAAAGGTAACTGAAATTTACGGCGCCCGAATATGGGAAAAATACTGTTTTTTGGAAAAAGCCGAAAAAAATTTTTTTGGTTCAGAAATTGCTAAGAACTAAACATTTTACCAAAAATTAACAATTTTTTTTTATATAAGAGCTAACTTAATTGCCAACAAATCAGCGGACCCCAAATTTTGAAACCAAATGTTCGATTTTTATTATTTTAAATTAAAGGCCTAGGCAAAATTTTTTTTCAAATATTTTTGGGTTCAAAAAATGCTAGAATAGTGTGCGCCGGTTGATAAAAAGGTCTCTTATAGATACAAGGCCAATCGATTTGAATAAAATGGTTAATACCAAAATAGTATAAACTGTCACTATAACAGCAATGCATGCAACAAGAAACAAATAATCAAATGAGTAACATACAACAACCTTAAGAGAAAATAAATAGAAGTGGTGATGAAATATGCGAAGAACTTAGCCAATAATATTATAGAATTATAAACATCATAAAAACGTAAAAAATAAAAGAAAATTAAAATGCACACATTTTTGCACACCTTTTTTGGACATGATGTATCTTTGTCTAAATTCATTTATTTTGAATTCCCTTTTTATAAAATACTTATATTAAAAAATAATTCCAAAATTTTAAGGAGAAGAGAACAATTTGCAAAGAAAAATTCACATCACTTTTTATGTCGATTTGAGAAAACTTTTAGCTTTTATTAAGAAATACTTAGGCGACATTAGAAGTTCTTTGATGCTGCTACGCTTTTTTTATTTCTTTCATAGCTCAATAAATAAAAGGACAATTATGTGGAAAAATTAGTACAAAGATGAAACACGATGGCAAGAAGTAAAATCTAATGAAAAATCAACTCTCATATATCATTGGAAATTTCTCGGATCGGATAATCGCTATCAACGAGTTTCATCTATTTTTTCAAATACTGACTAGAAAACGTCTTTATTTACTGGAACATAATATAATAAACAAGTAATTAAAACAGATAATTCACGACCCTATATTAAACAGCTAATAAAAAACTATGAATTTTTATCAAAATTAGCAACTTTGTCAAGAGAAGTTTTGAGCTAAGTATGATGATACAAAATATTACTGGAAGTAAATGTTGTTAATGAAAAAACTATATTTCATAATAAAGAAAGTTTTAAAAGCAAACGCGAACTGTTAAAGAAATATCAAATAATTATATAAAAATACAATTGTACTCACCAAAAAGAAAGTACAAAATATAAAGCAAATTTAATTATTTCAGTTTGTAGTTTATAATTTAGCACTATGTCTATTATGACATTTAGGAACAAAATTGTTAATTTTATTTAAGTTAGAGGAATATGCAACAGGCAGTACTTAGAACTATTTCCTTAAGTGTCACTCATATTTTTGACTGATTACATTAGAAAATATTTTAAGCGGTTGCACTACATACAAGCGCTTAACATGCTTATTTATGACTAAAAAAAAAAAAAAACAATTAAAAAAAAAATTAAATAAAAACAAAATAAACAACATATTGAAAAACAAAAATCAACATGTTCAAAGCAAATAATATTTCAAAACTGTAAACAAAAGCAGATTGATAACTCAGACATTAAATTTATTACGGTCAAGTTTTCCTACTATGTATATAACGATTTTTACTTTAGGGTTTTTATTTTATTAATTTAATTTTTTCTTAATTTCTGTCTCGCTATTTAGAAGTTTAAATGTGATTTTAATGAATTTATATTTTATATAAATATTCATTTAGAGAAGTTTGCCCATGATTTTTATGTTTTTCACAAGCATTCAGCTTGTTTGTGTTATAAGCCAATAAAATAAAGCAAAAAATAATCTCAATAACTATAATTAGTCTAAAAGTACATGTTATTTCATAGTTTTAATTCGTCAAATAGTTTAAGCAAAAATTTTATTATAATAATATGAAAGATATTTTTTGGTATCGATTTGTGCCCTGAAGGTGTAAATTTTTACAAAGTAAATCCTTAATTTCAACTTATAAAAAAATTATTTGTTATGCAAAGCTCCCTGAAAGGCGAATTCCATGGTCACATGCCTACCATAAGATAAAATATTCGCGGCTCTCGAGTGATTTATTAAGAAAAAATATTTTCATTTTTCACAACTGCATTGAACCAGGTTTCTTTTTAGCTATTTATCAGTTACGCCTTGAGGCTTTTGACTGCCTATAAGATTGAAGATTATATTTTAGTACAGAGCTTATTGTTCAGTACTTTTAGTTCAAACAAAACACAAAAAAAATTTCTCTCGGTGAGCTCACCGATATTTACATGTAGCACTTGCAACTTCGTTCATATCGCTAAAAAAGCTTTCAACGAAGCGCTTGTCAAGAAATGTGTGATATCAAAGAGATTACAAAAGCAATTGAATGTAAAATGTAGAAGTTTGGCGCACATGGTAAAATTTTGTGCTGCGATTCTTAACTTGCAGAACTTTTAAACGTCGGTTAACAAAGCTTACTGATGATATGACGTAGCGGAAACTAGTATAAGCAGCTCGTCGCCCATTTTAATGCATTTTACGCTTGTAATTTTTTGCACTAAAAGTACTGAACAATAAGCTCTGTACAAAAATATTAGGAAATTTTGTTCCAAGAACACAAATGAAAAAAGATTGAAGGTTATGTGTTATTGTTATGTTACGTGATTTTTCTCCTCTTTATGTATTTCGATTCGTCTCTAAGTTTCAAGCCTAAGGATATGCTATTATATTTTAAACGAAAAGAAAAATATCTAGCCTGTGCTTAAAGAATAATTAATTACAAATACAAAAATTGTATTAGCAAATTTTTAGGCTTTAAAATTAGAGACGAAACGAGACGAATCAAAATACATAAAAGGCGTATTTTAAGATAAAATTTCAATTAGAGTTTAAAGAATTTTTTAACGACGTTTTCATTTTAGAAACAAGTCTGTGCTTACTCTCGTCAACGGAGCAAAAGAGCGTCGAAATTCGTAATATTGGATAAATTTTAATAAAAGAAAATGCGATGAAAAAACAAAAAAACCTTTACAGAATTTGATATAAGCATTTCGACTCTGTCTGGCCCATAGTTTAAAGTTCCATTTCGTGTTTCTAGCAAATTCCTGCTCAAATAAAAAGGATATTCGACAAAAAGTATTTCTCCTAAGACTATGCAGAAGAAATTATACTTATACGTGAGTTAAACGTATGTATGTATAAAAATTGCATTTTCTTCTCTTATTTCCTTAACATTTTATGGGCCAATATTGATAAAAACCGCTTCGCATGCACAATTTTTCGAATTATGACACGATAATGCATTGTATTGTATTGTATTGTATTGTACGTAGGTGATGACTGACCTGTGTATATGCCTGATAACATTTTGGCAAACTGACTCATCGATATCCTGAACTGCGTCGGACATTGATATGTGCGACCATCAAGATATGCACAATAATGTCTTCTTTCCAACTTGCGCCCGGAAAAAAATCAACGAATTTTTAATCAAAATCATTTTCATAAGCTCTATCTAGAATAACGAAAACTTTTTTTTAAGATAACGATACTTGAAAGGCGAAAAATTTCACAGCGATACTTTTTTATCAATGTGAACCAACGAATAAAATTTTAAGAAAATCGGAAACGTTCACTGAAGTGGCCTCAGCTTTTTGTCAATATTTGAGGAAAACAATTATGTATTTAGCTAGATTTTCGAAATATTCATGTTAAAACTAGGAACATTGCTTTTACACAAATAACCGTGCGTCTCTTTAGCATATCATTACAAGTCTATTTTGCACTTTGTTGAAATCAAAAGCTTTATTTGCCCCGTATGGTACTTCATTGACTAAACTAGCTGAGATTTATTTGCTTGAGTATAAAATTGCTGTTAGTCGAAAAAAAAAATTAATTTTGTTCTTCTCGCGGTTTCGTTTTTTTATATTTTGTTGTCAAAAAGTGGTTTGGCTGGAACCATAGCTAGGCTATACAAAATTTAGTGTTTAAAAAATCATGAGCTAGCTTCTTTGAGTTGTAAAGTTGAGTTAGAAAGCTTAATAAGAAAATGTCCAAGAGCTATGTAAAACTTACCAGCCGGCATTCCATGTAGACCTGGATGTCCAGGACGTAGCATATTACTGCTTATAAGCGTACCATGTGGACCGATTGCAATCCCAGGACGCATCATTGGTTGCATTAATTGCATTTGTCCAGGTAGTTGCATCTAAAGAGCAGCAAATGACACAGAAGACGGAGAAGAAAATAAAAAAACATTAGAAATGACAGGCAAAACACATAAAATAAAACAACTTGCATTTGCTTTATACACAAATTTAGGCTAATGTTATTAATAATAATAATAATAATTATAAATAGTTATATTATTTGATAGTAGTGATGTGTTTGTAAAACATAATATAAAAGGTACTTTTTTAATTGCTTCGCATTACATGAATAAAAAGGCTTTTAATTATTTTTTTTTGTATAAGTAGTAGAAGTAGAAAATAAATGGAAAAGTACTTACAATTCGAGTAGTGTACAATAATATAATTTTTGATACGGTTAACTTTGTAATATGGAACGCTTTTCTCAATAATAATTATATTTTGCAATATCAATCAATGTATCAATTAATCAATCAATATTAACACAAAAATATCTGAGCAACAATTAAAAAAAAAAACTTAATTACACAAACAATAAAAAATTGTACTAACCAGCATTTTATGGTAAAATTGCATATGTGTGCGTGTTGCATTTGGTTGTGGTAGTGTGATGAGCTAAAGGACAATTGCTTAAAGCTCCTCATTAGCTTATTTTTCTTTATTTTACCAATTTACTAGGATGAAAACGAATATCTAGTATCTAGAAGAACATTTGCTTGCCTTGCTTTAAATTACGTACTATTATAATTAGAAAATGCACTTAAAAAATTATACGAGTACACTAATGAAATGCCCCAAAAAAACTTTACGAACACATTTAGAATATCAAGACATAGGTACTATATAGTATGTAATTATGTAAGTAGTATGTATGTATCATAAACTCATCAACCATTTACGACATATTTCCAAATGTTAAATAGAAGTAGAAATGTTTAAAAATGTACTTACATGTTGCACTCACTCAAACACTCACTTTAAATTCTTTTACTTAGTGATTTTTTATTAATTCTTTTAACAGTTCTTGCATTATGCTGTTAACTAATTTATAAATTCATTAACTAACATTTCGTATTTACAGCAAAACAAAACGCGTCGTAAGAAAAATGCCTAAATTAGAGGGATGGAGTCGAGGGAGAGAGACCTACCATAAATTAATTCTACATTTTAATTACTTCAGACTTAAAATTCGGAGACTAAAATATTGAAGAATGTTAATTAGATATTGCTTTTGCATATTGATAAATTCGAATGTTAAAGCACTTGGTTGTCGCACAATAGTAAGTATATTTTTCTAATGCTCGCTTAAAAATAACTATGCATGCAGTCGGTTTTAAAAATATTAAACTTGCAGTAAATTTAAAAAAAAAATAAGTGTATTTTAAATATTGTACAATTTATTTTTTCATGTAGTCTTATAAGCTAATTATTTCAAAAATGGAGCAAGCTAACCCGAGATTTCACGAGACTATTTGGCGGTACTCAGTGAGAGAGACATTCAAAGAAAATTTAATCTTTTATGGAAAAAATTCATTCTTTCTGCAGATTTGCATTCTTCGTATTTTTGAATTTTTTTAATAAAGACATAAATGTACAGGATATGAGGCATAAATGAATTAATGTTACCTATAACAACTAATGTGATGCAAAAAAAATTAAAAGACAAAAACGATTTTCGTAAATAATAACACCGGTCTACAATATTTTTGACTTTCTTATAAGTGCTACATATTTTTACAACGGGGGTCCTGAACACATTTTAACAAATAGGCAAATAGCACCAACAATTTTTTTTCATCTTATTTTATTGGGTTCGATTCCATGACAATTTTGAGTAAGTTCTCCATAATTTTTAAAATAATCTCCTTAACCGTTTCAGGAAAAATATAATTTTAGTGTTAATATACCTCATTTTTAATAAACTAATATTCAACGCGAATATTGTCACGAGTGAAATCTTAATTAAATTTATATAATTTTTGTTTTACTACGCATTGAAAAAGAAAATTCCATAAGAAAAAATTCAATATGGATGATTCTGTTTCCCAAATGTTTTGGCTGATTATTCCAACGGAAAAATTTCAAGATCATTAAGATCGATGGCTGAACATTTTTGTACTTTATGTGAATATGTTGGCTTTCGAACTGATTATAATTTCATGACAGAAAGCCTGAAAAGTCAGAAGGCAGTAAATGTTCGAAATGTTTGTGTATTGTCAAACGGTATAAGCCATAAGCATGATGCTTCCAGAAATAAAGAAAAAATATCACGTAATTGAATCTTTGTCACCAATGTATAAAAACCACTTGATAAGCGATTTGTATAAATGTCGATAAACAAATTGGAAGTAAAACAAACATTTAAATAACGCTGTCGCGAAAACGCAGAATGATTAAGTATTTATCCTGCAAAGTCCACAAAATTAAAACATCTACAAATGTCTAAAATAGGACAGGAGAATATGTTTATGTATCATAAATTAGGGTCTATTCATAAATTATGTAAAATGTTTTTAAATTGTAGATTATCGGCCTTCTTTTGTTAATAAAAAAATGTTTTTAGATATTTTTGGACACCTACCAATACAAAGTTGGTCATTATCCAAATTAGTAAAACTACATAAAAATTATTTGTATCACGAAAACACCGCTTTTTAGGCCAGTGCGATTAGCTTCTAAGATTCGAGGGTACTTGATGAAATTTAAGGATAATTAAAAAAAATTTTGATGTAAGAGTTTTGAGTAATAAGCTCTCTTTAAAGAAATTGAATAGCAATAATTTAATAAATAAGTTTAACTTGAATTCAACTAAAATAATTCATACATCGAACTTTTTTGACATTGCATTTTGACATAGATGGTTATAAATTGATTTGTAGTATATATAATTAAGTTTAATTGTTTCAAAGGAGAAGCGATACGCACACATAAATTTAATATAAAATGGGATTAAGAATTTCCAGAGTGGGTGCGTTTGGCGATGACAATTGGTCATGTCAAAAAATTCGATGGTTCCAACGTCATTGCTGATCCGTTTCAATTTCCCTAGTCTAATATCTCGAGAACTAAGTAACTTGTACTTGACTAATTTTCAAAGTCAATTCGAGGTCAACTGTGATTTTTTGAATCTTTTGAATTAACTGATGGAGTTTAATGAAAATACGAGGGCAGCCCTTTCGTTGCTTTTGTTATTGTTCGATACTTTTTAACTTTTATCGACTTTTTTCAATGTTTTTCAATACACTACACTCCGACTTGATAATTTTCGATTGTTATCGACTTATTCGAAAATTGTCGACGCTATACGATACTTTGCAAACTTTACCTAGTATTGGAAGTTTTTGATACTTTTCAACTTCATCGATATTTGCCGATACACATATCTAATTAGATACTTTCAGATGTTTTCAATAGTATGTGACTTTTATCGAAAATTTGATGTTAATATTTCGACTATTATTTCGATATTTTTCGACCTTTTTAACCTTTATTGGTTCATCCGACGTTTTTCGATAATATTCGACTTTTCCAATTTTCTAATACTTTGCGACCGCTACCGAAGTTTTTCGACTTTTTTCATCGATATATTTCGACTTTATGAAAGTCTTTCGATCCTGTTCGATATTTTTCAATTTTTTCCACTTTTTCAATGCTATTTTATTTCTTTTGATACTATCCGATCTTGTACAGAGTTTTTCCAAGTTTTTTTGATACTGTTCGAATTGTTTCGACTTTATCTATGTTTTTCAATACTTTTAACATTCATACATTTTCGATATTTCTCGATAATCATTTTCTTTTCGATTTCGATACTATTTGACATAGAAATCGGCTGATCCGTTTCAATTTCCCTATGCTAATATCTCGAGAGCTAAGTAACTTGTCTTTGACCAATTTTCAAATTCAATTCGAGGTTAACTGTGATTTTCCTGTTCGATACTTATCGAACAATGATTTGTCTATTAATGATAATTTTTTTTTTTTTTTTGAAAAAGTGTATATTAAACAGCTTTTTGCACAGCCTGGTATTAACAAAAAACTGCATTTTGTGACATTTGTCTGATGTTAATATCATACTATGTCTTCTGAAAATGTTTAATTCGATGTATCTACGTCTCTTTTCTACAGTCGCTTCCTAAGATTATTACTGCTTTGACGTTAGAATCACAACGTTTGTCAGATCTGTAATCCCGTTTAGGAAGATTTTGATGTACATATGTTACTATAAAGTTACCATTTGTTGCTATAAATGTCATAAAATTTGACATACTAAAGTAGCGTCCTTACTGGTGTGATGTTAAAATCATGATTTTTTTTTTCTATTGACCAATTATTAGCGCCAGACCTAATCGCTCCGAAGATAATCAATACACATTTTGTGCATTGTAAATCAAATAGTATCTACCCCGTTAATATCAGCTTTACTGACCAAAGCTTGTCGCTTGCTACCTATAATGACTATAATCTCTGGTTTTGAAAATTTGTGTGCATTTGTTTTTAAGCTTATTACCCGAATTAATCAAACTAATTAATTACGGGGACCTGAATCAATCACCCATTCCTCCCGAATGATAAATGTAGTACAAAGGAGTATAATTCCCTGACCTAAAAATCGATGACTAAATTTGTTATGAAAAGGTCACACGCGCAAAATACTGGCGCGCTCAAACCATTTTACAATGCGTTTACCTTCATCAGTTTAGCGGCAGAATCTGTGACACTGCGTAAACTACAGCAATATCAACAAGAAAGCGTCTCCGAGGGAGTAACATAAGCATAAAAACACAGTTCTGCAGCGTTCTCTAAACTAAAGACGACATCACAAAAGACATAACAGCAAGATTCAACAAAGCAAGAGGTGTATATGCTCAACTCCAACAGAATCTTAACACAGACTAAACACTGCAAGTATTTAAATCAAATGTTCAATCTGTGTTGCCTCACGCTTGTGAATCGTAGCCTCTCGCAAGCATACTGACGAGATGAATACAAACTATGTCAAGTTCGTGCTTAAACCGTTTATTAAGGATTGGGTGGTCACACTCAATCTCAAATTTATTTTACAACACAATTAAAAAAGACGCTGGGGAAACTTGTAGATCAGCACTTTGGTGGAACCCACAAGGAGACATATGCAGAGGAAAACCGATCATCGTGGCGCCGAATAAGAAAGTGATGTGTTTAAAATCGGAACAAACTGGCACGCTCCTAATTGAGTTATGGGATAGTTGTATGTAGTATTGGAATTACTCAAACACTAAAAATTAAATCAAAAATAAGCTATTGCACACTTCTAATTGCAATATTTTGGATGGAAAGTAGACGAATGGTTCGACAATATAGAGGATGTACGCATTTATATTTTTTTAACGTTTAATTCCACACTATCACAGGGATCACTAATGAATTATGTTTTAACAATTATGTATGTACACTAGGGCGGATTAAATTTTTAAGTGGTCCGGAAACTCTATTTTTCTGAAAGTTCATCAAATTTTAAGCAAAAAAGTCCACTGCACCATATGGCTACAATGAATTTCGAGCCCGCGAGTTTTTATTTGAAGTATTTAAAACTATTCAAACTGCTTATGCTGCCATCTGGTGACAGTATTCAGAACTTTACAGTTTCTCATTCTCTTCCTCAACTCGTAAGCAATAAAATTACGTTTTCTAATACGACATAAGCGCAATTTTAAATTTTAATATCTTGTTTTTATGATTTATGAAACAATAGGATGATGTGTGCTAGATTAAACTACTTTGATATAATTTTAACTATTTTGTTCTGATATACTCTAGTCTTATGTGTTTTGCCAAAAAGGAAAAAATAAAGCTCAATTTTCGCTCTTAATTTTCTTCACTCACCGCCTTAAGTTTTGCACATAAATAATTGTTTGGAAGACAAATTCTTCTTTTTAAACATTTTTGTTTGTTTTTTTTTTTTTTTTCATTGTATAGATTTTATGACATCAAGTACAGACTTTTTTTTAATGTTTATAAATTGAGACAATATTGCAGGTTTAACGTAGCTTAGTACATTATTTTTTATTTTGTCGTGATAAGATAGGAGTGTTTTTTTTTTAATGTAAATTACAAAGCTGGTAGTTGTTAAACTAAATTTGTCTAGTACTAGGCCGTATCTCTTACATGCAGTCCAGCTAAAATACTATAATTATTAGACTTATAATGGAAGCATATTCTGCTATTTTTAAAACCAGGTCTAAAGTTAGCAATAGCTATGCTAAATACATCCAAAAGCTGTTGCCAACTTAAAACACGGGTTTCAAAATGACTACGAATGTGTCACAGCGCTTTTAATTCTAAAACAATTTTTACTTTGTGTGTCCTTTTTAGTTTTTGTTAAATAACTGGGAGAGCGCGCCTTTAATAAAAAAAATATATATTTGATAAGACATATTCGAAATTTTTAATACACTGAAATGGTGTGCACATAAATCATAAATTAATGAAACATCGATATATTTCCTAAAAAACTACCATCATCAAACAATCGAAGGGAAGAACGTTTAGTTACCAAATATGACTTTATTTATAAAATTCTCTTACCACAATATCATTTGTGGGTCAAAAATAAAAGGGCTGCTACCGTATTTTTATGTGGGGCTATTTTGTTAGCTCTAATATTTACGCTTTTAGAAGATTTTTTATTTTTTAATCATAAAAAATTTTTAGGTTTGCATTTATCATAAAAACTAAAAGACGTCATATTGAACAAACCAACCTAACACCTACTTATTTTTTATTGAAATAAATTGTATTTCCCCAAAACAACGAATAAATTTCGTTTGTTCATACAATGCACCTTTTTTATTGAAAAGTGTATTTTACGCGAATATTTCGTAGCTGAAATTTGAAATGAAAATTTGCAAGCGCACACTCACCATTCCCATGGCACCAGGCCCACCAGGACGCGCAACCTGAAAACGTTGCATCATAACAGCACGATTAATTTCTTCAAATTGTTTTTGTTGTTGCTGCTGATGTTGTTGTGCTGCAACTACATGTGCAGCAACTTGTGCCTGTGCCTGCGCTTGTGCTTGAGCCTGAGCTTGTGCTTGTGCAGCGTGCACAGCCTGCACAGCTTGAACCTGTGCCTGTACCTGTGCTTGAACGTGTGCCTGAACCTGAGCCTGCGCCTGTGCTTGTGCTTGTGCCTGAGCAACTTGCGCCTGCGCAACAGCAGCCATAGCCTTTTTTATTTGAGGAAGCAAAAAAAAGTTTAAGAAAAATCAATTAGGTTGGAGTAAATCATCAGCCTGATCTTCGTTTTCGTTTGTCATTTTCCTATTGATTAGCTATTTATTGTGAAAGCACTTTCAAGATTTTGAAATAATTTCATGATAAAACAGAATATAAAAACAGCAGCATTTGAAAAATAAACATTATTGTAAGAAGTCCGCTGGATTTTATTTATTATTTTTTTTTTTTTTTTTTTTTTGAGGAAAAAATTATGTAAAAATAAAATAACTTAATAAACGGGTGTATAAATGAATCGAAAACGACAAATGACAACGATAATCAGAATATTTATGAAGTAGAAAATATGTGCTCTTTTTGCAATTTTTTCTCTAGACCGCACAATTTATTATTGTTCAAGATACATGTCAACGAAAATTAAACGAAAATTGTAATGAGTTGGACGTCGAAATTCACCTCAAAAAAATCACTACATGCAGGTGTGTTGAGTAGTAAAAAAAAGAAATTGCAAATTTTTATTATAAAATTTCATGATTTATTTCAAATTTTTAAAATTATCTTGTAAATTATAAAAAATACAAATTTTCGTTTAGTTTTTGTTGGAATTTCAAAATTGCAAAAAGAAGTATACAAAATTTAAGTAGTTAATAAATGGAAACATTCAATTGCTTTTGCAGTTCATTTAAATAAGTTAGAATTAGGTAATCTGTAAATGTATTAATAAAGTTAATCAAGATATTTGTGTTAAAAATATTTTTAAAAAAAATGGAATATTTAAATGCAATCAAATTTGTTTGTCTTTTAATTTTATAGCAAATTCTTTTGCAATTCGTAATTCTCTTTTTAAGGTCAATCTCTCTTTCTTAAACTCGTCTAAGTTCAGCTCAGTAATAATTATTATTTCTATATCTATGATAAGAACTCACTTCCTGTGCTTTTGAGATGGCAGCTGCTGTAGCAGCAGCATTGTTGTTTGATGTATTATTTGTAACTGATGTACCTGTCGCCGTCGTCGTTAAAGAATTATTGACAACAGATGATGTACCCGATGACGTAGTGGAGTTCACATACGTTGTTGGTTTTGAAGAACTACCCATAGCCAATGATGTATTTGCTCCTGAACTCGCTGAGGAAGTGTTAAGTTTTATTTGGTATTTTGGTTTTCTTGCGCGTAGCTCTTCTAAACTAAGATCCTCTGGTGGATGCATAATTTTTGAGGTGACACCGCTAGAGTTTGTTATAACTGGCGGTTTCGGAGGTTCAGGAGCACTGCTGCTGTTTGTAGTAGTAGAATTGGGATTGTTTGTCGTGGGTGGCGCACTTATTGTGGCATTGCTGTAAGAGGTAAAGTAAAATATTTATGTTTCAGCATGACTTACTGATTTTGTACTGCTTACCTATATGCAGGAAACGTTGGCTTCTGAGCAGCTGCAGCAGCCGCTGCATGTGCTGCTGCAGCAGAGGTTGTTGCTGCCATAGCTGCTGAAGGGAACATTGGCCGCGGTGGCATAAGATGCGGTGGCAACATCGGTATACCTCCATGACCCATAAAAGGCATTGGAGCTATGGGTGGCATCATGCTCATGTGTCCAAATTGACCCATCATATGTGGTGGCATCATATTCGGCGGCATCATCATAGGCGGAGGTTGTGTTAGTGGAACTGGAATTAAATTTAAAATGTGATACTTATAAATTAAAAATTAAGAAACGATAAAAATTCTAACTTTCATGTTTAGAGTGATGCAAGTCTATTTTTGATAGTTTTAGGATAATGAATGGTTTTTGTTTTAATCTTTTTTTGAAAGTATTGAGGAAATGTGTAACTTTATCATTTTAAGTAGTGCGATAATATACTTAAGGGGGCGATTCCTTTAGACAGGGTAAAATTAGTAATTTTTCATTAATTTTTTTCAAGGTGATAAAATAATTGGATCATTTTTAAATTGTAACTCCTTTTATTACAGTACTGAAATGTAAGAAAACATTTTTTTTTTTAACGAAATTGCGAATTTGCAGAGTATCTCTCATTCTATCTTTTCAGAGGCATCCAAAACTGCTGCAGCTGCAAAAATTTCTCTATTTATCTAAAAAAAAAAAGGTTTTCTTTCTTCAATTACCGATATGTTGAAGGAAAGAACAAACTTACTTACAAACTTAAAATTTATATCGGCTGTTTATTCAAAAGTCCAGATTTTTGACTATTTTTTCAACAGTTTTGACCCCAAAAAAATTATTTATTTACGCGATATCTTAAAACTTTTAGGTATATTCTTCCGATAATACTATAGAAAGAAACCTCTGAAAATTTCAGCCTGATCGGTCAATAACAAGTTGAGCTACAGCATCAGAAGTTTTTTCAAATACGGTTTCGAGACAATCGCGTAGTTTCAATACGATATAATACGACGGTATGCGGACTCTGACGTTCTTGACAATAGCTCCACTCAACGTTTCGTTTCGTCTTTTTTACAGTATATTCTTAACATATTATACATTCCAATTATGAAAAAAAAATGTATTTCTTGAAAATTCTAAAGGTATATTTTCTTTATAATTATAAGAAAAATTTTTTCGAAAATGTTTGTTAATTTTTTGGGATTATGTACATATTTATTGATTTTTTTTTTTGTTCAGCTTTACACCGTTTGTTATTGAATGAACAAATGTAATTTTTGACCAAACAAAAAATCTTTTCTCTATTTTTGTCAGGTTTAAATTAATTTTTGATTGAATTATTCAACAATGCAAATTCTATTCTATAAAAAAAGATTCATGGTGTATTAGTAACAAACCCTTGATTTGTTGCAGTTCAACGAGGTCGACGTCACTCCCATAAAGATGAAAATGCCTCAAGAGCAGATTTTATCCTGTTTCACCATATAGCATTAGAGTGCTGGTATTAAATTGTTTTAATTTCGTGAAAGTTGTTGTCTCACTTCTGAGTTTTCGAATGAGACATACTTTTGACTGATCCAAGCTCTTATTTACGCTGTAAGCGAAGAAGACCAGACTTTTCCGAATTCAAACTGTGTTAAGGGGCTATACCAGTGTAACCCATGAAAAATTAGGTGATTTTCGCAAATTTTTTAAAAGAAAGTACTCGATAGAATGTTTTGAAGTTTTTTGGACATAATAAGGTATATTTTCAGCTATATTTTAAGATTTTTTTTTACAAAAATATTGAAAAATAACGGAGTTATGTGCTGTCTTCGGAAGTGCCTAAAAAAAAAAGTTCCCCATCTGCTGAAATGATTCCGGTCGAATTAATAGTTGAAACAAAAAAAATTCAAAAAGGTAATTAAAGTTGAAGGTATTTCCTATACAATGGTCCTACGATTTTTGAAAAATATCAAAAATCAATAAAATGGCGTAGTTCTGAAAAAAAGTGTCGTTTTTTGTGGTGAAAAAATTGTCGTTTTTTTAATGCCAAATTGACAATTTTCAACCAATCAAAAAGATCGTAGGTCATTGTATAGTACATTTATTCAAGAATACTTAGTTTCAATTTGAAGTCGATCGGTCAATTTCCCTTTGAGTTATGTCAGCAATTTTTAAAATTTCGTTTCGAGAAAAACGCGTTTAAAGTTTCAATTATCGGCGGTTTTACCTGCGAACGGTCGCTCTTTCGAACGTTGCCATTCAAAAACTATTCAAGATACGACCTTGCCGCTTAAACAGAATATTTTTGAAAGTATAAACTATTGAATAAGCCAAAAAAAATCGATTTTTTGAAAGTGTCACACTGGTATAGCCCCTTAAATAGAACGGAAATTTGTACTTAATTTATTTAATAGGTAGATTTAGTCAATTGCAACCAGTGGAGTGGTAGGATATCAATATTATTGTATAAAAATAATAATTGAGGACATGGTGAATGTATAAAAAAATATTTACAAAATAATTAACATTATCTTTCAATAGAATATGTTTAACGCAGAACCGACGAACTTCTACGACATAGAAAGTTTGTTTCTATGTAAAATTCTTAGTTAGAATGTTCAACAAGGCTCTGCAATCAAGTGCACTTTTTTTCCAATGTTACATAATGTATTATTAAAACTTTTAGTGCATCCAAAAAAAAAAGCTTGGGGATCGGAAGCTATTTTAATTTTTTGTTTAATAAGCATCGTTGAAAAGATTTGACAAGTGCCACATAAAAAAAACTTGCTAATATTCGATAAGTTTTTATCAATTCATAATCATAGAGTTAAATATAAACCGATATCCTGTTTGAAACTAACCAAAATTCCAAGCGAAAAGTATAGCGTCTTGTTAAAACAAATTTCAATTAAAACCTTTAACTCTCCTATTGATAAAATTAATCACAACTGTCCCCATATTTTGAACCAAAAAATATATCTTATTAAAAAATTTTATTCACTGCAATTAGTTTAACAGTAAAAAAATGTTTATTTAGCGCTGGATATCTGCAGCAGTCTTACGATAATTAAATATTGCCTTGCGCACAACCTGGCGAACCTTATGCCCAGAAGTCTTACACAATTCTGTATGTCACACTTATCGAAATGATCAATTGCATTCAATACCATCTGTTTGGAGCAATTTATCTCATGGCCGTCTTTCGAAGCTCAACAAATGACTTACGCATGGACGGTGTACAACTTTTACAACTGCCCATGATTAAGGATTCGCTAATAAGAAAATTCGTTCAAAAAGTGTTCTTACAAGCAATGACAATATCACAATATATTTTTTGGAATCTTTTATAAAGTTTTTCTTTTATTTTTTTGCAAATTTTTTTTGTTTTAAATTAGTTGACTCAGTCATATCTGAGGTTTGAGCAAAAATTTTTTCATAATTTTAATTTATGTTATGTTATGAATTTGAATTGAATTATGTTTTTCTTAAGCTTATATGTCTCGCATTTATATTATGTATAAATTTTCTGGTACACATAGAAAAATAAATGAGAAAAACTACCAATAACACAACGAATGATTTCGTTTCCAATTAGTAGTCAACGGCTGTATGTTTTCTTTTCTTAATTAATTTTCCACCAAATCGGAGCGTTTTTAAAAAACGGTGAGTCCCACGTTAATGGTTTCTTACACCCGCGCGCGCGAGATCTTATTCTTAATTTTTTTATGTTAAAATATCCGAAAAAGAACCAAAATGCTTTAAAAGAAAAAGCGTTTGTTGCACAAAGAAATAAATGTAGGATCCAGTGTGACAAACTTAGAAAAGCAATACAATGTTGCAAAGTCTACAATTCTCTCTATGAAAAAAATAAAAGGAAAAATTTTGAAATCTTCCTCCTACCGGGCCTGAAATCATCTGATTTTTCTAAAATGGAAAAAGCGCGTTCCTTTTAACAGCGAGGAAACAATTATCCTGTCAATGGATTGATGATTAAGGAACAAACTAAACTTTTTCATCCTGAGGTTTGCATTTACTCTTTCTACTAGTATTTTTTTTTTTAAATTGTAGTTAAGCAGGTTGATTGTTCAGATTCATAAAAGGATAACAAATTTTTTTTTTTCTTTAATTTTACCATAGTGGCGCCTCGATTTTGGTAACAAGGAAAGGTTTTGCGATAATCTAGGTTTTCGCGATAATTGTATTTTTTTTTCTTTTGTACCTACTTTAAATGAAATAAAAACAATAGATTTATTTTGTTTTTTAATTAATAAACATAAACATTTTATTCCATTAGCAAATAAAAATTAACATTAAGAGGAACTCAAGCAACAATATGTTCGTTCTTTTTTGCGCTATACATTGTAACATTTTAGTGTTCACATTTCTTCTTGCGTCTTTGGATTTCTTAAGTGATTTGTAACAGCAATTTCTTTCAAATTTTGCAGCGTAATTATGCTATTCAAGGGAATGCTATTTTCCTCCGCCCATTGCAAACAAATATCAAATGATCGGATGGCGGCTTCGGCTTTAATTTTCGGAGCCATTGAAACAGCTTCAATTTCGTTATCCTCTTCTGAACTTAATATATCAGTCTCAATTCTTGGTTCCAGCTCACTTTGAACCGAAATTTCTGACTCCATTGCAGAAACTAAATCTGAAATTGTTTGCAAGTCGCGTTTATCAAGTTCAAAAATTTTTGCAAGTTGCGTTTATAAAGATTACAATGCTAAGGTTTGCCCTGTCGCGTTATTTGAGGTTTCACGCAAATCGAGATTAGCGAAAATCGAGGAGGCACAATATCTTTTAATTTAAAAACATGCTAATGTAAAGTGTCAGCCAAACCTAAACCAATGCATGTCAATGTGTGCGTGAACAGTGGAGAAATGATGGAAAAACATAAAAAGCTTAGAATGTAAACAAAAATACAGCCGAACGGAATCCAGTGGAGCCGAATCTACACGCAATCTCTGCTTAAGTTCTGCCGCAGTTACCCGCGGGCGGCAGGATGCCTTACACTGATGTAATGACATACAGTTACTCACAAAATTGAGTATACACCTTGATTTGAAAGAAATATTGGCAATTTTTAAAGAAATTAAAATGGTTTAGTAAGTAATTTCAATGCATGAGAATAGATACCAATCTGACGAACTAATAACGAACATAAATTTTAATATTTTTGAGACATAACACAAAAATAATTCATAAAAACGTAAATTAAAGCAAAATCCATGTCACAAAATTAAGCATACAGTTCATTAAAATGGAGTATATAGTTCATTAAATTTTAATTAAAAAAGACATTCTTTGATTCCAATAATTGGTAGGACCACTTGCTGCATCTGTTACAGATTAAATTCGTCGTGGTATAGAATCCACCAGTTTTTGGGTGAAAGAGTGCGAAATTTCTTCCCAGATCTTGGCTATCGCTCTCTTTAAGTTCTCCTTGCTCCACGAATGAAAATTTTTCAATTTTATTTTCACTTCTCCCCATAAATGCTCAATTGGGTTCCTTTCCAACGATTGTGGTTGTGTTTTAAGTTGGTTTGGAGAGTTTTATAGCAGCCAATCTTGCCATATGTGCGCCGTGTGCTTTGGATCATTATCCTATTGAAACTAAAACCCGGACGGAAGCTTAAGTTTTACAGCACTCTGTCGCAAATTTCGTCTTAAAATATCCAAATAACTTTCTTTATTCATAATTGAGTCTATAAATTCCATGGATCCAACGCCACTAACTGTCATAGATCCCCACAGTATAGCCCTACAAGCTTTAAAATCCTTTCCAATACTTCCGTGCTAAAAAAAATCAAATTTTATGTCAAAACTGGAAAGTGTATACTTAATTTCGTGACTTGAATTTTGCTTTAATTTACGTTTTTATGAATTCATTTTGTGTTTTGTCTTAAAAATATTAAAATTTATATTCGTTATTAGTTCATCATATTGGTATCTATCCCCATGCATTAAAATTATTTACTAAACATTTTTAATTTCTTTAAAAATTGCCAATATTTCATTCAAATCAAGGTGTATACTCAATTTTGTGAGTAACTGTATGTAAGCACGCATTTTACACAATTTAAGAGCACAATTATACATAAGTCGCGTATTTATAAAACGGTTGTAATACTATTTCGGAAATTGATCTTAGTGTAATGTATCTTCGTAAATATGAACAACTTCTCAAAGACAATCATGATTAGTTTTTAACAGTTTACTTTATCGCGAGTTTACTGTATGCAAGTTAAACCGAAAGCTTTCTGTAATATTTTTTTTTTTTTTTTTTCGTTCGGACAAAACTTAATGTAGCAATTTTTGTGCCTTGTAGGCTCTTTTTATCGACAAAAAAAAACATGTTTTTGCGCGCTTTCTTTTCACAGAATGCATACCCAACTAAAAAAAAATAAGAATTCTTACATAAATACATTTCATACAAACGTTTTAATAAAAAGATTATAAATTGACCAAATCCATCTCAAACCATGCCATTTAAGTTTCCAGCCAGCCAAATCAAAATAATTAACTTTTTTTTTTGATTCTTAATCTCTGTTAGAATCTTTAAAAAAATTTCAAAATGGTTAAAAATTGGCAGAGTTATAGCGATTTTTATGAGAAAAAACAAAGCTTATTTTCTGAAAAACCCCAGCTTTTTTTCGCTTAAAATTTTATTTTGAACTTGTACTAATATAAGAAAGAGATGATATGAGTTTAAAGCGCGCTTAGAGGCATTTGAGGTGAGAATTTTTTTTTTCAAAAAAAAATATTTAACTTTTTGTTTCAACCTTGCCAGCCATCGTAATACTACTACTTTCAGCTTATTTTTAATAACAACATCATTTAGTACCGTTCTTTCTCTTTAAAATGAGCTTTCAAGTGGTAATCTGCGATGTTTCCTCGCAAAGTTACAGCCATTTGAAAAAGACATGAATTTGATCCCCTACAAGCAAACAATATTAGCCAACCGGCTAAAAATTTATTTCATCTTGATCGTAGGGGATCAAATTCAAGTACACTTTTTTAAGAAACGGATACCTGGCTTATGTTGATTTTCAGACCCACTTTTTCCGAAAAAGATCTGACGGCAGTGAGATTTTCTTGCATGTCTGACGATGTCTCTAGATGCTCGTTAAAAGTCCATTGAATGCCACGATTTTTAAAGTATAGGGCTCTGCTGAGGACATCGTCATTATGAGAAGTAACATTAGTGACAACAAGCAACCTTGAAGCACATCTGAGATGGACTCAAAAGGATCAGAAAGTTTCCCGGTTTGTAATGCTTTACATTTGAAATCTTCGTATGGAGTCTTGATTTTGGGTTCTGCACATCGTCTGTTCAATGCATCCCGGATTTCATTTTGGTCGATGTTATCAAAAGCAGTTTCGTAGTCGATGAAAGTTAAATGCAACGAAATCTATATCTTATTTATCTGCTCCAAAATAATGCGAAAGGTATTAATTTAATCAATACACGATCAGTTCGGGCGAAATCCTGTCTGTTGTTTTTTTCATTGACACTGATGAGGAGGATTATTGTCAAGACCTTGGATGAAATTGATATAATCATGTAGTTGTGACAAAACGATAAGTCTCCTTTTTTGGGATTGTTACTAAGGTTCATATAAGCCAGTCATTCTTCTTCTCAAATTTCAGTAAGAATAGGGCACATAAGCTCAACGGTGAACTCCGGGGAAACTTTCAACATTTCGACAACTATGTTTACGATCTGCGCTACTTTATTGTTTTTAAGACAATTGTGGATTACAGTACACGATATATCAATAAAAAGAAGAGCTCAATAACTTTCCAATAAATTTAAGTTGATCCAGATTCAATGAGAAATGCAACTTTTGTAGTGATTTATAAACAAAATGTATTAAAGAAGTCCAAATGAAATCAGTTTTTTGGAGCTAATATTAATTATAAGAAATAATTTTATAATTTTTTTTTGCCAAAATGTTTGTAAGAACTTAGCAAATTTGCATATGCATTCTGCGAAGAAAAAAAGTTACATGCAAAAAATAAAAGCGTTTCAAGAGAACCAAAACTGCTCCATTGAGTTTTTTCCGATTGAAAAAAAAAAAAAATTATGCAAAAATGGGGGCGTGGTTAGACAACAGGGTGTGGCACTCCCCATACAACGAAAATACCTAAACTCTATACATACTATTCTACTCTCATTTTTACTTGTGACAATTACCTTTTTATTACAAAGTACATATGTATATGTATTTATATAAGTAATTCTTTAGGACCGATATTTTCCAAGATATGGCAAAAATCCGTTTTGCCCCATGCCCATGATCGATCCCATATAACAGCACTGTTTTTTAAATAAAATTTGTTTAACTACTTGTGTACAAAACTTCGTTGACTACCTTCTTTTTTTTCTCTTTGAATTAACAATTTTTACGGTACTAATGAGGTCCGTTCCAGAACTTTTTGGGCTAAATCCTGTAAAACACGAGAGAGTAAGAAAATTGTAGAAAAAAAAACCATATTTATAGTCCGAAAATAAACGTCATAAATTTTTGATTTTAGTTGGAACAAGAATTGATTATTCAAAGCACAGACAATAAATAAACATCTTAAATTGAATGGTAGTTGATCAATAAATTCAATTCTGCAAGCGCAAAGAATAAAATGGAAAATAAAAATACTTTATCAATGTTTACAATTCAGCAGACAAAAATTCTTCGGGCTAAAACTTGTAACATCCCAGCGGCACATGTTATAAACAACACCGGTGAATAGTTATACTCTTTGTAGGCGGTAATGCTCACAATTCCAGCCACAGTTTTTTTTACAAAGCTATGGCCGCTTTGTAGGCAATTTGCCTAGATACATGTTTTCTATAACAAACGAAAGGCACATTGTCTTCAAACATCGCCTGTATTAAAGAGTAATTTTAACGAGTTGGCTACATCTCCACATACGAAGCATGCAGCCAACATCTCCACATACGAAGCATGCAGCCAACAGGCAAGACTCCTTACATCTACATATATAAAGTTAGCAGATGACTGCCACTCTGCCTGCATTTCTATATGCAAAGTATGCGAAATGTTAGTCAAACAAAAAATTCTATTACAAACATTTTTTCAACAAATTAACAAATCGAAATAAAGTTTATATTTAATTTTGGCTATTATAAAAAAATAAATATTTATGTCGGTTCTTAGAGCGTTTGCTTCGAACGCAGAACGCGTGGGTTCAAATCCTAAAACATTAAACTCTTTTGAATTGAATTTTACTTAGAATTTTTATTTATAAAATGATTTGAATAACACAATTTAATTCGACTGAGATTTAAACCTTCTTCGTTTCTAGAATAGTTCGAGTGCGACCCCGTTCCTTAAGCGGCCCATTCACTGGCAGCATTTTTTTTTTTACTTTGCACAAAATTTTTCACAGCGGCTGCGCAAAATATTTTGCCATCCACTACCACGCGTGAATGTCTGCAATAATTTCGATTTTAATTTAGTGGTGGAAGGTTGTGTTGAAAATGGCTGAAATAGCTTTAGGAATAATTATTTCAAATTAAATTGTCGAAAACAATCAATAACACTAGTTTACAAAAAAAATAAGATCTGGTTTCTTATAGATTTTTTCCCATGTATTTTGACACGTAGATTCCAAAAATGGCAACCATGTTTTTTTTTTTTAGTCCACATACGCCGGCTTCCAGACTAGTGGACATGGAGGAGGATTTTTTAGGGACACTCGTATTTCGCGCACAAAAAATTAGCCCCCTGTCCCTACTCATAGCCCATGTAGGGGGTGGTGCGTTTTCGCACCCGTCGGCGTTAATGGGTTAAGAATCGTTTTCGCGATATCCCCAAAAAACCCATTTGTTGCACTTTTTTTATTTATTTAGTTATATCTCCATGAATATTTTTTCGACTTAAAAACGCTCAAAGATATTTTTATTCAAAAGATATTTTTATTTCCTTTCTAACAATATGCTGTTTGTGTGAATCAGATAAGATTTGATCTAGTTACAAGCGCTCAAAGGCCAAAAAACTGACTTTTTTGGTCATTTTTAAAAATCACTAAATTTCAATTGCTCCATTTGAATAAAAAAATCTTTTTTTTTCATATTTTTAAAATTAAAATTTTTTTGCAAACATTTTGAGTATAATTTTGCAAAAATCGGACAAAAAATGTAGAAGTTATTCGAAAAAACAGTAAAAGACTTGAAATAAAACTAAGCGAAAATACATACGTTTTTTATTTAAAAAGAAACGGAGAATAAAAGTAAAGAAGCACACACATACCCAATCGTATGAATTTTCGTTTAATTTCATTACAAGTTTTTTATTGTTTTTTCGAATAACTTCAACAGTTTTATTCCAATTTCCGCAAAATTATACTTAAAATATATGCAAAGAATATTCTTTCATTTTTAAACTTAAAAATATGAAAAAGAAAGATTTTTTCATTCAATTGGAGCAATTGAAACCTAGTGATTTTTAAAAAAGACCAAAAAAGTCAGTTTTTTGGAATTTGAGCGCTTATAATTTCATCAAGTCTTATCTGATTCACACAAACAGCATACTGTTAAAAAGGAAATAAAAATATCTTTCAAATGCTGAAAAGCGTTTTTAAATCGAAAAAATATTCATGGAGATATACATATGTAACTAAATAAATAAAAAAAGTAATACAAAGAAAAAAGTATATGAGAAACCAGATCTCGAGATGAACCCCAAATTTGTAAACTAGTCGTCAATTTTCTTTAATTTTACAATCAAATCGTTTTAAGGTTTCTGTTTTATATGCTTAGCTCTTAATTTACCATTGTTCTGGCAAAGGCTTATAAATTTCGATGAATTCTATCAAAAAAAAAAAATATTTTCACATTTTGCCATTATCCACACACAACCCAGTCTTACCACAAGGACGCAACCTTTCGCCATGAGTTCCCATTAAAAATGTGCATCACACAGTTTTGTGGAGACCCTATGCTCTGTGAGAAGATAGAGGACACAGGAGAAGAAATTTTATTTTAAGAAATATGACTACAATATGACAGCTATGGAACGCAAATAAATTGGCCCAACGGACTAGAGTTTCATTATTTACTCAAAATAGAGAATAGATCATCACAAAATTCGGTCCAAAATATTATAAATTGTAAAGTGCCTAAAGTAAAATTGTACCACGCCAACTTCCAAACATCTCTTATTTTTGGCATTGTGACATTGCATATAAAAACCTTGGAGCAAACTTGATTTAATCAAAGGGAATATCAAAACGTTCAAACGCTCTGGGTGCAGAGGTATTACAATATCAATAGGAACAAAACTACTGATGAGTTCAGAAAAGCACCCAAGCGACTCGAACTTAACGATACTACCACCTTGGATTGTTTGATATTATTAATAACATATTAGTATGAAAAACGCTAAGCAACGAGTTCCAAAAAAAAAACTGTCATCCAGAGTACCACTAAACAATTCTTATTACATAAAAGGTGGCCAACATTGCCCTTACTACCTGATTACTCTATGTACATTTTATGTAACATCTAATATTAAAAAACACATCATGTGCTGTAAAACGGTGTTTTTCTTTTTAATTATAAAGTTTTGGTACGTTACAATCCGGTTTGGTTGGTTTTAGGAAAAGATTTGATAGAAAAAATATGTTTAATGGCAACGGTAATCGACATAGTGTATGGAATATAAGATGGCTTTAACAAATCCCTTATTTTTTTGTAAGTGCCAAATCTACATAATAAGTTAAAAACCAGAAATGGTTTTGCGATTTACACTCGTCCCGGATAATTAAGTACATGTATATGTACATATATTTGCATACTTGAATTTTAGTGTGTAGGAAAATTATTGGTAATTGGATTACATATTTTCAATTTGGTACAATATGCTTCAACATCTGTTGCTTATGGAGCAAACAATGCGATCCACGCAGAGGCAGTTAAATCGATAACACGAAGTCAGCAAGACAAGAAACAGTCGATTAAGAGATACAACTGCAACGAAGTATAAGATGCATAATTAAGAAACTCTGGTCAGGCTGGAGCCCGATTCTGAACTGTTACATATTCCACTTGCACTCAAAGGTACCAGCATTTGACTAGAATGCGGCATCATTCCTCACAATGCGCTACACCTGTTCGCAGGTCAGAAGCACTCTGCATTGATCCAATCCACGCTGTAACTTCTAAGTTTTGAACTGACAGATCTGGACGAATAAATATTGGAATAACAACACTACAGCATTCTAATGCGAGAATATACAGAAATGTGTAATCACATCCAAAAATAATTGAAAAAAAATGTCAAATATCATATTTCGAAAACTTATCCATAATAGGCGCCAATATTGATGGATCGTGATCCATATCGCAAATTATTTAAGGCAACTGTTACACTTTCAATGTTTATTGTGATAAAAAAGCGGGTGCATATCAAAAATTAATAAAAATTTTAAAAAACTTAAGTCCACAGCTACCGTCGACGATGTTCGAAAAAAAAATAAATTCTTTAAGGTCGAACTACTTATAAAAAGGTGCTGAAAAAAATTGTTAAGTCCAAACGTTCTTTAAAGTAAAAGCCAGCAAGATAGCTAAACAGGATTTTTTGCGTTTTCTTGCGACATATTTTGAACGACGAACCACTCAGAATAACAATTAAATAAATACTTACACGATAAATAATATAAATACTGACGCGATAAATATTGAATGTGTAGCATTTGCGTGCGATTCATCAATCCATCAATATATATCGCGATACAAATATCACAATAAATATTGAACGTGTGGAAGGCTCCATAGAAAACTTTTATATAGAAGTATTTCGATCACATTTTGGTTATGCTTAGTGTAACTAATGACTCTTGGAAATACAGGAATGCCTGCGCAACATTTCGTTTAATGGGCCGAGTTAACCAAACCATTACACAGAACTTTTTGAAACTTAACAGGCATTTACGTATACACATCGTTTGTACCACTACAGCACAACTGAGAAGTAAACAGAATATTTCCAGAAGAATTTCCATTGGAATAACAAGCTGAGCTGTTCACATAAAATACTTCATTTCTCGAATTATTAAAAACCATAGCTAACCCCTTGATGCACCTAAGGAATTCGTATGTATTGCAACAAAGCTATATTTATTATGTAGCCTCAATAACTTAGTATCCAATTGAAAAGTCTGTGACAGTTCGGATAAAGCTCGAGTTGAGGCACAACAAATTCTTTGATCTCTTTGGGAAAATTTCTTTCAAGAATAATATTTTCTTTCTGTTATATTTAGTTTCTGCCCATTAATCGTTGGTTGATTTTTAGCCGAAACACCGATCGGCACAATACTAAATCTGTTATCTAGCAAAAAATTTACAATGCTAACTTCGTCCACGTTCTATCAGATCAGTTTTTCAGCTATTCAACATCAAATCTTATTTACCACTTCACCCTTCATCAATTCAACTCACTTTCAACTTTTTTCTTTGCTGCCGGTTCATCATCGTCTGAATCGGATTTCCCGCCATTCTTTTGCCGTTCATGATCACGCAGATCTTCCAATGGTATACCATCCATACCAAATATTTCTATTTCAATATTGGAGCGATTTGGTAATGAGTTTGGCACCTTGTCAATAGTTTCCTTGTGAACCTGCATACAATGTATGGACAAACCAGGTCCAGTGTAGAGTTTCTTATGACAAATGTGACACTTAAAATGTTTTGCCTTTTGATGTTGTACCAAAATTTTTTCATCTTCAAATTCACGATTGCAATACCTAAATTTACGTAAAATAAAAAGTTAAGGAAAACCAAATGCACAAAGTTTCATTTATCACACAAATTGATACACATATCAATTAAATCATGGCATCTACCAAAATAGGTCGGAGCACCACACGCAGCAGCGCAGTCGGTAGCGCCGTCCTCAATTACATAAAAATGTATAGATAATTTTCTCTGCTTACTAGGCAGGTAACTTATTTTTGGAATTGAATTTTTTTTTGGAAAAGGATACCAACACCAGGGTTTCGACGCCTTCTTCTTTTTACGTCCCATATTTTGCTTAGAATGTTTTAAACAATTTATATAGGTTTTTGCAAAGTTTCTATAATTTATGTTGGGTCAAATTGATTTATTTGAAACGCGTTTTTGGAAAATAAACTTCACATCAGCTAACAAAATGGCCTACAATGACAATTTATCGATATACCTTTTACATTCTAGCGATTTATCAGCAAACGGTTGTATTAAGGAGCATCCACATCAATATAAATTATCGGCACGCAATGACAGTACTTACGATGCTTGCATGCAGTGTCGGCTTGCAACACTCACTCACAAGTTCGCTTCTATTCATTCACTTAGGCCGCGGTTACACTGGATGCGGATTTTTGTTCGTACGAATTTGTACGTATTCGTAAGAATTGCAAAAATTGAACAAATGCATGTGTGTATATGAATGCGGTTACAGTGGCTACGCATGCTTCGTGCGTATTCGTACGAATCTGTACGACTGCTTTGATGCGAACAAAAAATATTGTTTTTCATCAGAACAGTCGCACGAAAACAAGGAGAAAAACAGCTGATGGATTGCACTTCAACTGAAAGTATGAACGAAGTCGCGTCTAATGTAACCACTCTGTTCAAATATATTCGCACGAACAAATTATTAAGAATTCGTACGAACAAAAATCCGCATCCAGTGTAACCGCGGCCTTACACGCACATACGTCGGCGCTGAAATATTGTTGTTGTGAAAACGAACAACAAAATCGTTTGCTCCGAAGTAGTCTAAGTTCAAGAAGAAATATTAAGAATTAATTATTTTTCTGTTATATTTTTATTTCAAGATTTATTTATGTTAAATTTTAAAACTAATTAAACTTTTATTTTACTTTAATATAAATCCACGCATTTTTGACATATGGACGCCGACGCACGAATATCTATTCACACGACAGCGAACTTGTGAATCGACTAACCACGCCGACGTTGAAATATCGAGCTAGTACTCCGACGAATCTTGCATTCACACACTAAAAACTTATCTGTAGTCCTACGCCGGGTGCTCAAATTCGGTGAGTGTGAATCGTGCAATATTCGGATGACTTCCTGTTCAACCTAAATTGGAGCGCCAGCGTCAATTAGCTGTCAAAATTCTCTCATACACATACATTTTATATGAAGACAACCGAAACAAGCAACGCTCTAACGCACGCGTATACGATTTTCCAATTTTGACAGAGCGTTGGCAGCTAGTTTTTTATTTTATTGTGTTGATTTTTTTTTTCTATCAGAAACAGTAAACAGATAAACTCTACATGACATTTAACGTTACGCTCTTATTAAGGTTCAGCGCTGAACTCAAAAGCGTAGCGTTGCAGATTTTACGCCCAACACTCTAATTAAGGTTGAATAGTTCGGAGTTGCTTTTAGTTGTGTGAATGCAAAATACGTCAGAGTAGTAGTCCTTTAATTCTACGTCGGTGTGATTTGTCGATGCACAAGTTCGCTCCTGTGTTGTGTATGGGAATTTGTGCGTCTGCGTTCAAATGTCCAATATTAATATTTGAGTAAAATAAATGTTCAAAATAGCATAAAGCTAAAATTAATTTTAAAATATGAAGAAAACATCTGTTTTATTAATTCTTCTCTTAATTTAAGATAACGTCGTAGCTAACTACATTTTTTTTTGTTTTGACAACAGCAACATTTCAGCACAAAAAAGAGAAAAACAAAACGAGGTAACATGATTTTTCCTATATGTTAAAGAGAGATGCGCGATGGAATCTCAAAAAAATTCTATTGCATATCTTGCTCTAATAGTTCGTTGTTTTTTCTCGCTGTCGTATCTGGTTCCAATTGTGTGGAGACCTTAACAGCGAACCTGCGTGGAAGTAACATATATCAAAAGTGCTGTCAAATTGGCATTTGATTTGTGACAGCTGTTTTCGGACCAATCAACGTCAACCACGCACACTCAAAGATTATCAACACAGACGACAAGGCAAATTGGTAATTCCAGACTTGCAAAATTAGTTTTATTTAAATTTAATTAAATAAAGTTTAGTGAGTAAGAATTAGTTGAAATAAAAATTATTAAGGAAATGAATTCCATTGCACTCTGTCTGCTATTACAAATTGCCTGCTGTCTCTTGGGTACAGTGTTGGCCGGTCGCGATTTCTATGCTATACTCAACGTACGAAAATCAGCCAACACAAATGAAGTAAAGAAGGCGTATCGGAAACTTGCCAAAGAATTACATCCGGATAAGAACAAAGATGATCCGGAAGCATCGACGAAATTTCAAGATCTCGGGGCTGCATATGAGGTGCTCTCAGATCCAGAAAAGCGAAAAACCTACGATCGCTGCGGTGAGGAATGCTTAAAAAAAGATGGCATGATGGACAATTCGGATCCGTTTGCAAGTTTCTTCGGTGACTTTGGTTTTCATTTTGGCGGAGGCGATCCACATGGTCATCATGACACCCCACGTGGTGCCAATATTGTGATGAATATGTATGTAACCTTGGAGGAATTGTATTCGGGTAATTTTGTAGAAATTGTACGCAATAAGCCAGTGCTAAAACCTGCATCCGGTACACGTAAGTGCAATTGCCGCCAAGAGATGGTCACGAGAAATCTAGGACCCGGTCGCTTCCAAATGATTCAACAGACCGTTTGTGATGAGTGTCCCAATGTGAAGTTGGTAAATGAAGAGCGCACGTTGGAGATTGAAGTAGAGGCCGGTATGGTTGATGGGCAGGAAACTCGTTTTGTCGCTGAAGGTGAGCCGCATATGGATGGAGAGCCTGGTGACTTAGTCATAAAGGTGTTACAAATGCCGCATGAGCGTTTCCAACGTAAGGACGATGACTTGTACACGAATGTTACTATTAGTTTGCAGGTAAGCGAATAAAAGATCTGTTGAAGTAAGCTCTTTGGCTTATAAAAATCAAAAGCATTTCCTTAACAGTTAGTTTTCAGAAAACTTTAGTTTGCGAAAACCTGGTGGCCAGTCTAAAGTAATCATTTTTTGTCTGAAAGCTTTATTTTTTTTTACAAGATAAAATTCTAATTTAAAAACGATGTGCAAAAATTGGTTCGCCAAACTTTTTTTTGGTTGATTTATATATGTATGTATATTAGAATTTAAAATACTTTATATTTCACACATTATATTTTAACTTTTAAAATTTGATCTTCGTGCATTCTATTAAATAATAATTCTGTCGAGATGAAAAAAAAAACACGAAACCAATTTTTGTAAAACAAAAAATGGAACTTTCCCAAAAAATTTACAAGAAAACTAAATCAAAATGTCAAAATACACTGCCACTGTCGACGTGTTATTTTTAATTCTTCACTATAATTTGAATCTATCAAGCTGTTAGCTTAAAAAGAATATTATCAAAATTTGAGCTTGCTAGCTCAAGCCTGTGAATGACGCAAACAGTATGTTTCCAATTACAATTCATATGGAACGTAGAAAAACCGTTCGGGTGTATTTTGGTTTGACAACAGTGGGTGCCACCTCCCATACAAATAAAATACCTAAACCGCCATATCTTGGCACCTAAGCCATACTTTTTCTACGTTTTAGTAAGTCGATTTTTTCGTAAAATTTCAACAAAATCGGACACAAACTGTGTCCGCGCCGTTAACAGGTTTGAGCTAGGAAGCTCAAATTTTGGGACAATTATTTTTAAACCTCAAGCTAAAATATAGACAAAAAAATAAAAACAATTAAAAAAAATGTTCAAAATAAACACTCATATGTATGTATATGTTAATGGTAAAATGATTCAAATGTTTCGGTTCAATTAAATGCTTTTGTTAAGTTTCATATATCAGCATCATGCATAATCTTAAAATACAACACTTCTTACAGAAAATGATAGGCAGATCTCGAAAAAAAAAGTTGTTCGCGTTTTGCTCTTGAGATATTGAAAATTAACGGTGCTTAAAATTTTAAAAAAATGTTTTGCTTTACTTCAAATATATGAAGTTTTAAATTAAAGGTAATAATTTTCTATAATTTATTAGCAGATTTGGCAGACATTGTTTACCCTTACGGGCGATGAGTAAAATTTGGTTATAGCCTTTGTCTTTTATGTATGTACCAAGTCTAATTCATCTGCGTCAAATAGTTGATGAGATATGATGATTTGATTTTTTTTCTTATGTGAGGTGCGTCTCATCGCCCATTTCTAAACCAAACTATGCAAAAACATTCCGCAGACCATAAGAAACATATAAAAAAAAGTATGGTCTCAATCGGTCAAGTCGTTCAGAAGTTACACAATTACTAATAGACGTACCAACGACTATCTATGTAATCTCAAGCTATAATATAGGAAAAAATAAATAAAATCCCTCTCCAAAAGTTTGAAAAAAAAACACCCTTATAGATATATCATTTCAAAGGAATGAAAAGATTTAATTTGCTAACTGCCTGAATCATGGTAAAAATCTTATCCTGTGGGGATCACATGTAAAATACAATATTATTAGTATGTATTTATACATATCGTCCTCTCAGTGTGTAAGTGTTCTGACTCGTTTTTTGGCAAAATGTTATTAATATGACACCATATTCGTTTGGCTTTATCAACATTTGGCTACCTCTTCCCGCTCCAAAGACCTCAGTATGCATTATGTCCTAGCTGCAACTTTCAAAATATAATTTCAATTGAACCTTAGAAGCAGAGGGGAAAATCCCCAGGAGTGATTTGGCCTCACTTAAAGATAAAAAAGTTCTGGCACCTATCGAGGCAAAAAGGCCGAAAATGGATTTTGAAAATAATTTTCTGTTCCCATTTTCGACGTTATACGAAAAAATGGAAAAAAATTATTAGTTGCGAGTTTAAAAGAAGCAAATTATTACTATCCGTTTGTATTAAACGAGTATTTAAATTTATTCCTAAATATTATACAAAGTTTGGAATTTCAAACCCTGTTCAAACGGTATATTTTTATAAAAAATGACCATTGCCTCCTAAAAGAGTACACGAAAAGTCCTTCAATTAAAATATTAATGGTTCAATGACACGTGGTATACAATAGAAGTATAACATACATAGAGCTCGAAGGAATAGAGAGTAATCCATTACTCTTGGATTACTACAAAATTACTCCAATTTTGGTACTTAATAAATTTCTTAATCAATGTTACAGTGAAATTTGCTTATCATTATCATTAATTCTATTACTACAGTAGAAACTTATGCTACGCTGCCACAGTTTCAGGTATTAATTTTTCTTAAAATAATTTTCTTTAAAAATTTTTTTAGGATGCTCTCATTGGTTTTACAATGGACATTCCTCACTTGGATGGTCATAAAGTGACGGTGACGCGGGAAAAGATAACCTGGCCTGGTGCTCGCATTCGGAAGAAGGGTGAGGGTATGCCTAACTATGAAAATAATAATCTTCAGGGTAATATGTACATTACATTCGATGTTGAATTCCCCAAGAAAGACTTGGACGATAGAGAAAAAGAAGGTAAGCGCTATTTATATTTTGAATGTGCAGTTTGTTAATCAAGCCTCTGTATATATTTTTAAGATTTGAAAAAAATACTGGAACAAACATCCTTAAATCGTATCTACAATGGACTGTAAACTTGCAACAGCAATGGCTTAAGTTATTTTAATTTGTACATTTTTAAAATATTTTTTTTTTTTGTGAGATCTTTTGTTAAAGCAAATTAAAAACTTAAATTAGTTACTATCTTAGAACTAAATTCAATAATTTAGTTGAAACAAATCCAATGTTCATTTACAAAAACAACTGAAAAAATATAAAAATGATAAACACAAATTTCATGTCAAAAATAAGAAAATTAAAAAAATTATTTAATATTAGGTACGTTCATAATTGTTTTTCAAATTTGCAAAACAATTGATTGCCGAATGACGGCCCTAAACTCAGCATTTCGTCCTCGTCATACAAGCCTGAACCAAAGTGCTGATCAGTCAATAATTTTTAAATTTAAAACTCCGCGAGAGCGAAATAAGGTGTTAAATGCTATTAATGATTTCCGAAAAAGCATAGGCAGCTCTGTCTTGAAAATTTGGTTTGGATTTCAACAAAAACATTTACGTCAATGAGAGCTTAACTCAAGCCAATCGTGCTCTATGCAAGCTATGCGTATGAAACGTCGCGGAAGTTTTTTTCTGTTTTCACAAAAAATAGCTCAGTTTTCGTAGCAAAATATAAAAATGGGTCTATAACAAGTAACACTCACCACTACTGCCATAAATGATGAAAGTAACTGAGTAAGTAATGTTTATCTAATATTTAAGTTCATTATTAATTTGATTTTCACTTCATTTTACTCTTGTTATTTTCCTCTCTATTACCTTTTTTTTTTTTTTTTTTTCAAACTTTTATTTGCAATCAATCTTAAGATTATAAGCAAATTAGATAACAATAACTAATAACAGATACAGAGATATTATCCATTGATAATATCCATGATTAAGTTACTCAGAAGAAATAGTTGATTAACGCTGATGAAAATAATATGGCTAACTATGATTTACATAGACTATTTGTAAAATAATGATATTAGATTTAAATTCAATATACATACATACATAATTACAAATTATTTACACTAATGTTATAATTGATTTAAATACAATTTATATAAACGGAAGATCTAATTTTAAATTCGTTAACTCGAATATACTGACACATTTTCGACCAAATTGCATGCCCACTCTATTGGATGTTCATTAAGTATTCGACCTAAAGTTAATCTCAATTATCTGTAACATCTTTTTCTCATAAGATTTGATTTTTCTCTCAATCAAATGATGTTTTATATAAAATCTAAGTTTAATATGGTTTCTATGTTTCATGAATGCCAAATGATTGACTGGATGTCGCTTTGCATTACAAGTGATGTAAACAAGCAGATTGAGTTTCTGATGTGAAACTTCTTTAGCACGGGTTTGATTTAAAATAAGGTGTGTATAATGAAACGCAAAAACGAATATTTTTTTAGCCGTACTTTCACTTAGTAGTTTTTTCCTCGAAGGCAAGGTTTCGTTGTCGAGGTCTAGAATAGCTATAGCAATAAATGATTTATTAAATTTAAGTACTCATCTTCGACATGGGTTAAGAAATTTTTTTCAAGAAATGCAGTGATTAACTATCAAGGCCTTGCCATAGCGAAGAAAAGAAAATCTACTACTCCGTTTCAATGACCTTCTTTAGCACAAATTTGTTGTTTTAAAGAATAGATTATTAAAATCGGTTCAGTATATGTTGCGCCAAAGCGTTACAAACCCTTTCCATGTAAGCCACTTTATATAATTATGTAGTATAAATATAGAGTAAGGAAATAAATGAATGTGAGAAGTAGAAAGAAATAGAATCATGTTCATACGAGTAGCACACCGTGATTTTTATGCTGATTGGTATTTCTTCTGCTGTATTCATACGAAATGAAAATAAGCTTTAATATATGCCAGTATGATTACTAACTATTTATACATAATATAATTCAAATTTGCATATAACATGAATAATTTAAATTTGTGAGAACATTTTCTTTTAATTGTTATGCATTCTCTAAACTTAAATAAAATTTTTTTGGATAATTTTTGATTAACTTTGTGTTAATTTTTTCCAATCTTATTAAGTATTAAATTCTATATCTTTTAGGCGAAAACTCTTAAAGAAAATGTTAGGGTCATACAACTCCCCAACGTACGTAAAAAATTCAGGAAGTGATTCATTACCTGTGTCTTACAATTTTATTATACATATAAATTTTGCAAGAACTTTAACATCTATGAGCGAGCAGCCTCTAAATATTTGAATTTTTGAGGTTGGATTTACAAATCTTGAAATGAATCCGCTAAGAAGTATTAAACCGGATACACAATAGACAACAAGTTAGAAGTGTGAGGTTGAAAACCCAAAAACTAACAATTAATGCATTCTTTTTCAGCTTTAAAATTTCAAAGAACATTTAGAAACTGTACACTCTACAGCAAACCCATTGTTGCAGTGTAAACACCTAAGAAATCAACCACTCCAATCATCCCAAAAGACATTCTATCGTTGGTTATGTTCACCACTTTAAAACCAACCACTCTGCTCTCTTGCAACATACAGCGGCTCTCTTTATGGTTAACTCATGGACATAAGCCGTCATACAAATAATAATACACTTACCGTTATTAAGGATTAACGAAGGATATTACGCTCACGGAATGTCAGATGCACTCGCAGCATAAAATGACAGCTGCGGATAGACATAGATAGACAGGCATGTGCGAGAGACAGCATAGACGGCAAAAAACTTTTCACAATTGTAGACGTACGGTCGGCTTATATTAATTTGGAAAAAGGATATTGCAAATACAAATTTTTTAAATTTATAAAATAACATATTTGCTTACAGTCACAAACTAACGAAACATAAAAGTGAAAAAATAAGGATAAAAAGTATTTTTTGTATTTACGCGAAGGAAGAATTTAAAAAAAATTTAACTTTTTTACCTACGAGAAGATTGTCGTCCTATCTTAGAAACTGAAGATATACATGCAATGTATGTAATTAAAAAGATTTAAATTTCTTACTAAAAACATCTGCAAATATTATGAATGTCGCCTAAAATTGTTAACTTCGAGGTAAGAAATTTTCAATCGTGTACAGGAAAAAATATATTCTTTTCTTTATACGTACTGCTTGCTATAAGGCAAGAGTCCTTTAAGCAAACACACATACGTATGTACATAAGTACATACCCACATTTTCCACTTACTATCGATTTTTATTTTGACGTGCTTAAGTTTTTTTCCCATTTTTCAAATGACCCAATAAAGTGGCTTCCTCGTTAGTCGTATTTACGATATTGTAAATGTGGTTTAATTTTAAATATGTGCGTTTAAAGGACATGTGAGGATGTTTCTTTGTTGTATTGTCGTTGTTGCTGTTTCTTCTGCTTTTGCTGTAGTGCGCCACTAAGAGCTGCTATTACAATTATTAACATTTTTAGTTCAACATTGAGGTGTTAACATGCATAGCGCAATATCTACGTTGAATGAATAAAATCGGGGTCCTTATTTTTAGAAGCAGCATGGAATGATATAATCATGCTATCACTTAATGTAACTAGAGTGGCACCAATGAAATAAAATTTTCGTTGAAAAACGGTTGCTGTTGCTCATACTCTAGGTCCGATTTAAACTTTTTTTTTAATAATTTATAGTATACGGAGGTGTTATAAAGAAAATATTAAAAATCTCGTATAACTTAGAAGGCAACAAGCGAAGTGATTAACAGCGTCCTTGGTCCTGAGTGAGGTCTTCCAGTTGGATCATGCTATCTGGTATCAGCGTTCAACTAGCCTTCGAAGCCAGTTCCTTTTTTTCACAAACCACGAAGATCTCGTTTCATTTAACTCTTAGATTTTAAAAAAGTTTCGCAGAGATATCGCTGGGGCCCAGCTATGATGCCAATATTATTTGCATACCGCAGTAGCAAGTTGGATTTGTAAAAATGTTTGCCTTTTGATATAATTATATTGCCCTACACGAATAATAATCTAAAAATTTAACGATTTATTCTATAAAAATCAGGGATGTGAACCGGGTGAAAAATTTGGTCGGTTCGAACCGTTTTTGCATTTTTGGATTGGTTCGTCAAGACGGTTTTTGTTTTCTTTGAACCGAGGTTTCGGTTCGGTTCAACGGTTCGGGAATGAAAAAAAAAACTATGCTAATTTGTGTTATTTTCATTCAGTAACAATCCAAAAGAATATAGAAATATATATGAACATATAATTTATGTCATACGCTATAAGTATCTACGTAGTAAAAAACTAGTATTTGATAAAAAATTTGATTTAACATAATCAGTTGAGATTGATGAGAAAAATATCTTCTAACAAGTGCTCGTCAATATTTTAGGGTGGAAAATGTCCTCTCTACCAAAACCTGGGTTGCTAAAACATCATAAATAACTTGAGCTAATTCAGATAATTCTTTGGCAGGGTAGTTATTCCAAAAGTTCAAAACAGTAACATTATTTGAAAGCCGCTTTATATTACACTAGTTTACAAATTTGGGCTTGATCTCGAGTTCTGGTTTCTCATACACTTTTTTCGATGTATTTTGGGGCGTAGATTCCAAAAATGGCAACCATTTTTTTTTCTTAAGAATCGTTTTCGAGATATTCCCTAAAAACCCTTTTTTCGGCACTTTTTTCATTTATTTGACTATATCTCCATGAACTTTTTTTCGACTCAAAAACGACTTTCAGTTTTCGAAAGATATTTGTATTTCCTTTTGGCGGAAATCGGACAAAAAATGTAGAAGTTATTCGAGAAAACAGTAAAACACTTGCAATAAATTTGAACGAAAATACATACGATTATGTGTTTGTGAAGTTCTTTACTTTTATTCTCTTTTCTTTTCAAATAAAAAACGTATGTATTTTCGTTCAATTTTATTGCAAGTGTTTTACTGTTTTCTCGAATAACTTCTACATTTTTTGTCCGATTTCCGCCAAATTATACTTAAAATATTTGTAAAAATAGTCTATCATTTAAAATTTTAAAAATATGAAAAAGAAGGAATTTTTCATTCAAATGGAGCAATTGAAATTTAGTGATTTTTAAAAAAGACTAAAAAAGTCAGTTTTTTTGAACTTTGAGCGCTTGTAACTCCATCATATATTATCCGATTCAAACAAAAAGCATATCGTTAGAAAGAAAATACAAATATCTTTCGAAAGCTGAAAGTCGTTTTTGAGTCGAAAAAAAGTTCATGGAGATATAGTCAAATAAATGAAAAAAGTGCCGAAAAAGGGGTTTTTTGGGGATATCTCGAAAACGATTCTTAAGAAAAAAAATGGTTGCCATTTTTTTAATCTACGCCACAAAATACATCGAAAAAAGTGTATGAGAAACCAGATATTTTTTCTTGTAAACTAGTGTTATCAAACGATTTGATTTTATCTATTAATGATTTATTTTTGAACTCTGTCTCATTCTTCCCTATTTCTTTCAAAATTTCATCAATTTCCATGTTTATCAAAAACTAAAAAATAAAACAAGTGGGGAAAATTTTTCCATTGAAAATTGGTCAGAATGAACCCTCGAACCGTTATAAAAAGTGGTTCGGTTTTCGGTTCGGATCAATCATTTGTCGAAAATTTCGGTTCGGTTAATGGTTCAGTTAATTATTAAAAAAAAGCGGTTTTCCGGTTCAAAACCGGTTCACGTCCCTGATAAAAACTTTACCATCACCTAACAAAATTTTAGATTTTATAGACCTCTTTTAAATCGATCAAGTCTCTGTTTTTTTAAATGTACTTGGGTATATCTCGTATTAAGATTAAACTCCTTTAATACGATAAACTTCATGTCTTTCAAACGTTTTTAGGATTATTCTTACATAGTATATGTTGTGTAATATGACTATGCTTTTACGATTACATTTAGTTTTTTGGACCACCCTAATACTTCTTGTTCTAGCTTAAGGTTAACGCCAGCACATGTCAGTGAACATCGGAAATCATATTCAGATTCGGTACATATCAAATGAGTTATTTTTAAATACTTTGCAGTATAGCTGGATTGCTTTTTACGGGACCCTATACTCCATCTTGGAGCCGTTCAGCCTATTTAACTTCAGTCTGTTGACACTGTCATGCGTATTCTTAAATTTGATTGAAAGATGGTGCAGAAGAGCAGAAAGGGTTGAGAGTCAGTTCGTCAAGCCTTTTAAAATCTTTTTAATATAGATTAGTAATCTTAAGTCCTTTATTGTAACACATCCTCCTTTTTAAAATCAAAGTACCAAATTAAAAAAAAATGGTCTCTAATTAGCAAGATAATAAAACACAATCTTTTGAATTTTTTTTTCAATTAAATAAAAACAAACAATCCTGACATGTTTGGGCACAATGAGCATCGAATGTGAAGCCCATAATCATATTTCCTCTGACTCCTAAACACCCCCTGACTTCAACTATTATTGTTATAACTTCAACTACACTCGCAAAATCGGTATTTGTCTTGCGAGTATATTTATGTAAATACTTATAATTCTTTAATTCCAGATAATCCTCATTTATTTCCTACTGCTAATACCATGGCCACATACGCACTTCATCAAATTGTTTTGCTCTCGAGATAACAGTCGCTTAGTTCGCAAGATTGTACGCTCCAAATGGACACCTATATTGGATAAGTATCAAGTATGTATTTATTCAAATTAAAAAAAATATATATTTTAATAAATTAAATTTTTAGGTTAAACTGCCTTTAGAATGTCCACTTCATCCGTTTCGTGAAATTTTTGCACCACGTCAAGATGCAAAAAAGCGTGACCGTCCTACACAATGGACATGCCGCAAATGTGGCAAAAGTTTTTATCAGGAAAAATTTCTCGACTTGCATTTTGAGACAAGGCATAAAACTATTTTAAACCAGGTAAATAAATATGTGCACTTGCTGCATAATACTAAAAGCAGAGTTGCAAAATAACGTAACGTTATATATTTCACAAAAATCTTATTTTGTTACATTATAACGATATAATTACGTTAGGATGTTAAAAAAGTCAAATAATAATTATAAACTAAAGTGACCTTATTCATCATTAATGTTTCCTAACAGTATTAAATTAACAAAATTAATGAAAATTATTTATTGTGTGCTTAATAATAATACAGGCACAGGAAAAATAATTTTTTTCAGTCCCATAGAGAAAGAAATGCTGTTTATGAGTATTGTTTTTCGCTTCATATCATGGATTATATTCTCCATTAAGGGGTAGGTAAGGCATTATAGTTTCGAAATACGAATGTAGCGATTAATTCATCCTAAGGAATGTTGAATAAATGTTATTCTATAAAACCAAATATCGACTGACAACTTTCGAAAGATCATTTCTAATTTTACGTTTTTTTTCTGTTGTCGAACTTTATGTGAAAATTGTAGCGACTTCTAAGTTTTTGTCGTGTGATATAATAATATTATTAGACATTAATACTGGTACTTACATATATGCTGCTAAAATCAGTACATAAAGTTTAGCAATAGATTAAACATAAAATTGGGGTAGAATTTATGGAAGCTATCATTCTTTTTCATAACATTGGCCATTCATTTTTAATTTTTTTTTTTAAAACAAATTTTTAAAACTAATGAAGCATAGACATCGGTACATTAAACATGTTTAAAAAAATGTCATGTTCTAGAATTCTTTGGGAGCACTTGAAATTCGAAAATTTATTCATATTTGAGTATATCCTCATTAAAAAAAAAGTACTACTAGGGCCACCAGAGCTGCAAAATCTTCATTTTTTGGAATTTGAGTAAAAAAATGCGGAACATTAGATTTTTATTATATAAAATTTTTTTGTCGATTTCCTTATGTACACATTAGGAAGTATCACACAAATTTTACTACTATTGTGTAGGCCTATATACACGGTTCGTTTCAAGCAAGATCAAGATCGGTGAAAATTGTCAACCAAATCTGACAATGCACAAATATTATTTAGTGTTCGGAGATTCCAAAAACAAGATTTGTAAAATTGTAGCTGGTAATTTACTCGTTTTATGGCCAAAGTGCTAACCTTAAAATTTTGCGGATTATGTATTTGGAATCTCCGGACACTATATAATAATTGTGCATTGTCAGATTTGGTTGACAATTCAATCGATCTTGATCTTGCTTGAAGCGAACCGTGTATATGTATAAGGAAAAAATCCGTGATCTCTGCGCAGGTAGAGCCTTGGTGTTTCTCGTGTTACAGATCAAATCCCTTGTTGTTTTCATTACATTCACCTTAATACACTATATGTAATTTCAAATTTCTTGAAAAATCCTCCCTGAGTTTGAATTTTTCCTTGTGGTCAAATCGATAAAAAAATTCCAACACAAATTCCGAAAAATGTAAACTTTGCAGCTCTGGTAGCAACCCTAGGAGTATTTTTTAATTTTTATCCGAATTTTTAACAGGATGAAGATGCCGTCTGCTTAGCAGACTTTTGCGATATTATGCGTTGTGAAATATTCGAATCGGAGGAATCAAAGAGCTTAACAATTGGTGACACACATGTGGTCACCGACATTGAAGTATGGGGCGATTCATTGGGACAAAATTCAGCATTAGCAAAAGCGAATGCAGCCTACTTAAGTTTAATTCCCTTAAGGTTGGTTTTTCTTAATTTCGCTTACTTATTACTAAAAACATAAGCTGAAGTTCTTTATTTTTAAGAACATCGGCAAGTGGTGCTTCTCGTGCTGCAAAGGTGCAGCAAAATCGACAATTATGTCAGGATCAAATTGGCCAAAATAAATTTAAGGATACGCAAAAAGACGCAAATAATGGTAGGTATATGTATGGTATGGTATAAAATTAGATTTAATATAATTTTTATCTATTTATCTTTTTTAAGCTGAAAAACCCGAAAACTCAGAGCGTTCAAAAATAACAAATGATTCTGTAAAAAAACGTGGTAGTGGCAGTGGCAGCAATATTAATACTGCTTCGCCTGCTACACATCACGGCAAAAGCAGTGCCAAAGCAGAAAAAACGAACCCAAATTCCCACAACTCCAACCAATCTGACGAGCTTAAAAATGAGAATGCTGATGGCAGCGATGCCAACAGTAGTGGCAATAATTCATCCAATGGAAATCGTACGCAAAATGGCAATGCACAAAATATGCAAAAAGTACGGGCTAATTGTCGTGCCGAAGAGCTTAGCAAATTGAAGGCCAAATGTGAATACTTGGTGAGAAGCTGCATAGCCGGTCTGTTGCTTTCAATGACGGATCATTCTTTTAAGGAAATGGAAGGTGAGTTATAAATGAACGCAGGATTCTTGAGCGGCAAAATACAGACTGATGATGCGGCAATATATTGTGTACTGATGATGCTTTTTACCGGTGTATAAAGTTACATCTACTCTTGTCCCACAGTTGTACAAAGACTGTATTTCTTCAGCTTTTTGACAGACGTAGCTATACGAAAAACCGAACCCCTTCTTCAAGATTCGATCGGTGGTGCCTTCTGTGTAAACCTCCTACAAATTTACAAGCTGAGTTTTAAAATGTTCTTCAAAATTTTTATAGCATTTCTTCTTTTTACAAAAAACTCAAAATACACCAGTGAAATATTATCTTCAACATCAGAAGATCCATCTCATGCCATTTTCAGAACGAGAGCAACAATAGACCATTATTTTCCAGGCGTGTTCTCTAGAATTGCTTTTGCTTTGTGAAATTTTAGTTCAATCAACTGCAAGTTCTTGCATTGCTTACATAAGCAAGTACTTCTCTCACTGGCTTTTTGATGGACAACTTATAAAATAAACACAATCTGCATAAGGGATTTGGGTTTAATTATTTTGTGTTTTAATTACAGACCTTTCAAAGATGGTTGGAGTTTCATCCTGCTTTTTTAACTTTTCCACCTCAGTTGGTAAAAATCAATTGCAGCTTTGTTTCTTTGACTTTAAATTTAAATTTTTCTCATGCGACTATGTAGTTTTCTTGATTGATTTCAAAAGAAAATACTTTGTTAAGCACACTATACTAATAATAAGGTTCTTATTAGATTTTTGTGTGCTGATTACGACAAAAATTGTTAAAAAATTCCATCATGTAAGGTTTTTGAGATATTCTATTAGATTTGCTAGATATTTTTTCTTCAAAAAACTACAGTCATGGTCAAAAATATAAGGCACCTTGTCTATTTTCATATATTTAGCCCCATTTCCGATTGTGAATTTGTCGAAAATACTAAAAGTAAAAGTGCACAAAAGGAAAGGTGAGTGAAATTTCCCACTCAACAAGGAAATGCTTTTTTGACAGTATGCTTTGTAGAATAAAAATTGTTACAAGGACTAAGGGGGAGTCAACTATATATTTTTTTTTTTTTTTAAGAAAATAGCTTCTATAAAAATTTTACATATTAACTTTTTAAATATTCTGAGTGGTAGTAGCAGAATTGAAAAAAAATAAGGGGTGCCTAATACTTTTGACCACGGCTGGATGTGTAGAATCTTAAAGTACAATTTTACTTCTTTCAAATGCCGTTGAATTTTCTGATATTTCATGTTTGTGATTTCCCCATACCTGAAAACTCAATAGGGACATTTGTATGTATGTATATAAAAAGATTTCGATAACTCGACGAAAAAATAGTCTAAAATTTGTTGTTTCAATAAGTCATGACACATTAATTTCTTCTTGATGTTAGGATGAAGCCGTCTTCCTCGATACTCTCCCTTTATTCTAGATCAGGGTTTAAGCGGTGTATTATTAGATATTTTTCAGATTTTATTTTGCGCCAGTACACTTCGACTAAATTGTCTAACCTGCGTCAGGTAACTCATTAACCTGATAAATAATTCTATGGAGTTCTTTTTAATTTAAAAACTTTCTTGCATCCAGTGGGACTTTAACTTGGCCGTTCCGTGTAGTAGTAGTTAATAGAATTTTAGTTTAACGCAAAATAATAATAAGAGTAGGATTAAGGTGTGCGCACCTCTGAACAGTGTTATAACGTTGGAGACCTGGGTTCAAATCTGTTCGGATGACATATAAAAAATTTTAGTTCTCCTCGAAGTTCTGAAATTGCAACATAAATAAATTAAGTTCCAACTAATACTTAAGCAAAGGGCAAAAAAAAAAATTAAAATCGGGTTCGTTTTTGAAAAAATTCTGTAGTTCTGTAGCACAGAAATATTTAAATTTTATGAAAGCATCGGGGGGTGAGTAAATTACAGTTTATTTAGTAATGTAACGTCAAAACTTACAGCGATATTTTTGAGATAAATCTCACCTTCCAACGTGCAAGGGAGTCCCGATGCGGTTAGGTCACAGAACTGAAATTTTTCTTTATTATGATTTACACATAAATATTTTATCTCGATGTTCGATGATTAATCAGATTTCGATGATTACTATTCATTCCAACTATAACGCATATTCTTAATAAGCGTCACGCTTTGAGTCGATCTGGCAATATATGTCACACACAGAGGCAGATGAGGTAGAAAGTTGGCAAAAGTTCATAGCTCCCAAACTACTGAACCGAAATGTCATACTTTTTGTATTACAAAGAAAATTATTACGGTTTATTATGAGTTTTAAAAAGTTGTTCATAGTGGGCACTGTGTGCAAAATAGTTACTCGTTCGGCAATACACATTTTAAAAGCTTTTTGAAAACTATATATGTAGGGGAGAAGTGGGGGTTGTGGGCATAGTTTTGTTTTCGGCTTATAATTACCGACCTAGTGCATATTATTTGAACATATGGGTATCTGTGTAAAGCTAGAGACCTAAGCTAACTAATTATAAAGAAACATACCCGATTCCGTCATGCAAAAAAATTTTACATGGACTTTCGTAAAATCGTCATTTTCAGCTAAAATTTTTCTTAGGGGGGGTTGTGGGCACCCTTGGAAAAAATGCTACAAATGGAAAAATATGAAAAAAAACCACAACTAATATGAACAAAATGACAGTTTATTAATCTCAAAGCCTGCATAGGCGTTATTCATCGTCGGAAATACAATTTTGACATGTATAATAACTTGCCCGCCTGCCCGCACATTTCAAATGAATAGCTCGATCTCAGTTGTTACAATTGATGGAGTTGGCTGCGGTCAATTGGCGTGGCAAAAATTTCAAGCAGATGAGACAAAAGTCCACATCCTCGTCAGACGGCGTGGACTCCTTTGCCTTGTCATGCTTAGCGGAAGTTGGTTTTACGCGCTTGGTTTGAAATTTGACTAAAAAAACGGGTGCCCACAACCCACCCAATTTTTGTGCCCACAACCAACTTTAGCAGACATTTTAAAAAGTAATGAAAAAATGTTTAAGCATAAATTTTTTGGTTCAAATCGATATTGTTCCATTCAGCATAATACTTCGACTAAATAAAAATACATTACACTTACCTTTCCAATCGATCCACTTTGATTGATACACTATTGAAAATGTTAGAAAAAAGTTTCACCACCTTTTCAAAGCCCAAAAAAAACCAATTCGTTCATTTCCAAAAGCAAACGCGTCCGTTTACTTTGATATTTGGCATGAATCATACATAGGGTAATTGCTTGCGAATGACATTACCAACGAAACTCAATCTTCATTTTGTGAAAATATACGTAGGGGTGCCCACAACCCCCACTTTTCCCCTATATAAAAAAAAGTTCAGAATTTCACATTGATATTTAAATTTTTCATTAATATTTTGCTATACTTCGATGATGGAACGTCCAACTTTCTTTCTTTATTTAAAAGTTTAATGATTCGTCAGCAAATGACGCTGCAAATACAACTTTTATTTTTTTTTTAGAAATTAAATTTAAAAGAAATATTGAAGGTTTTTTGAAAATGAAGTTTTTTATCCCATCTGCCCAATCTTGATTATAAGAAACTAAGCGGAAATAATTGATGAAATTCGGCATACAGCATACTATACAGTTTACTTTTTCAATTGTATCTTGTGAGATTAGAAATGGATGTATTGGTTCACAGAAGCTATTTCAAGAACTATTGAGCTAAATTTCTGAAATTCAATACCGTTAGAAATCGTACGCGACTTTTCTAACAACGAATACACTATATCTCAATGGCAGTGGCCCTTTTTTTCTATGTAAAAGTGATTGTCAAAATTATATATCTTATTATACTACTCAACAAGATTTTCCACAGCAAATTCCGATAACATTTTCTAACTATAGTGAAATTTTTCGTAGAGTCCGAATATCGTAATGGTTTTTTTTTCGATTGGCCCCAATTTTTCATATGGCTGAACATTTTTACAAAATAACGGCATTTCCATTCAAATCAAAATAATTAACTTTTGTCTTTTGATTCTAATAGAAATTCTTATTCTCTGTCAGAAAATTTCAAAATGGTTGAAAATTGGCAGAGTTATAGCGCTTTTTATGAAAAAAAAAAAAACAAAGTTGATTTTCTGAAAAACCCCACCTTTTTTTCGTTTAAAATTGTATTTTGGGCTTGTACTAATATAAGAAAGAAATGAAATGAGTTTAATGCGGGCTTAAAGACATTGGAGGTCAGCAGAATTTTTTTCTCAAAATAAAACTAAGTTTTTGTTTCAACAATGCCAAGCCATCTGCGATACTACTACTTTCAGCATATTTTTAATAATAACATCATTAAGTACCGTTCTTTCTCTTTAAAATGGGCTTTTAAGTCTTAATCTGTGATGTTTCCTCGCAAAGTTACAGCCATTTGAAAGTGGCATGAATTTGATCCCCTACGGCTAAACAATACAAACCAAACTGATTACAAATTTATTTAATGTTCGTCGTAGGGGATCTGACAGAATAAGAAGTTCTATAAGAATCTAAAGACAAAAGTTAATTATTTTTATTTGGATGAAAATGCCGCTTTTTTGAAAAAATTTTCAGCGGTTTTTTAATTTTTGACAACAAAACTTAAAAAAAATTTGTTTAATCAAATCGGGGAAATATGGGTGCTCTTATATCCTTCCAAAAACAACATATTTAATCGACAACCAATTCCGTAATATGAAATAGTCCGATTGCATGGTTTGAAATGGACTTGGTCTGAACTGCAAGAAATTTGACGAATGCAGTATCAGAAGTGGAACAATTATAACTTTTAATAATAATTGTACCAGATTTAAAAGAAATTTTATTATTCAAACTCCATGTTTTAAATTTCAACAAAAGACAAAAGTGGCTAATGCGCCACAGCTCCAAATGTCTGTCTGAATACTTGTACTCAAATTTCTGACCAAAGGAACTCAATTTTCGCAGATGCTCGCCCTTATAATCTTCTAAAATATCCCACATATGATAATATTATGAAAGTTTATAGTTTTTTAAAGCATTGTAAATTGCTCCATCAAATTTAAATTATTGTTTCACATATATAATTATGTATTATACTTATTTATCATTAAGCACCTCATAATTTGTACTTATAATTCAGGTTACACTAACTTTAGTTTACATATTTTATTATTATTATCAGCCAGTCGAAAGCCTTTGAAGCTAGTACTGCTAAGTTTATTTATGTAGTAATTAATTATTATGTAAATCCATTTGAAAAAATAAATAAATTCTTTGGTATCGATTTGATCAATATACCTTTGAAATACAGCGTCAATTACAGTTTTTGATCTTGTTGTCGATTCAGTGCGACTGCTTCACATTGTTATTTGTTGTTGAGTAACTCAATCGTAGTATCCAATGCAAGGTTCACATTCAAGTTCCCATTTAAAATCATCGGAATTTTACCGTAATCTCCTTGCAGTTTAGTTTTCTGAAGGTTTCATTTCTACCACGTGTGAACCGCACACATATTTGTTTTTTATAAATTGAACGCTTCAGGATATATTGATTAAAGTTCTTAGTTCAATAAAAATAAAAATTTTCAAGTTACAAAAAATTATGTTTTCTAATTTTTGAAAATATTTTAAATTAAAATTTATTTGGATTTCAATAATATTCGCCCATTGAAGTTATTGTAATTTTTTATATTTAATTGCTTTTTTTTTGTTACTAAGAAATTGTTTTTTAAATTTCAATTTAATTAGATTATTTTGCACCGATATTTCTGAATATATAATGATATATTCTACATTTTTTTTCAACTTCCGATAAAATTTTTTATTTTTTTATAATATTCTGATGATTCATCAAATTAAATTAGAAAAAGAAACATAACATTTAATTTCTTATGAAAAATTGCTTTTATTAGCATTGCGGCTTTTAAATAAATACCCAAGAGATTTTTATTAAAGGTCAATATTGATCAATTAGAAAATTAAAACTATAAGTACTTGCAATCTAAAAACTAAATTCAATAATAAACTGATCTAATATGATTTACTGGAAACTTTTCATGCATTAACAATAAAACAAATTCAAGTCAATTATTAATTTCAATTATACTTATATTCTTGCGCCTTTAAAAAGCTGTAGTTTTTGCCGCCTCTAAAATTTTGCCGCCCTAGGCCCGGGCCTAGGCGTAAATCCATCACTGCTATATCTGGATATGTTAAAAGGACGTGCTATCTCTACTACAACCAACAACATTAAAACGCTATGTAAGGAGAGCTATTCAAATAAATACAACTCGACAAGTTTTAAAAAAGTTCAGCGTATCAGAGCAAGAGTGTGTGGTACTTTCCATACAAACAAAAACCTTAAAGCAGTATAGCATTTTGGTTATAAAACAAAAAGCATGCCCATCCGTCCAACCAGTCCAGCATAGAACAAGCGAATAACTGCACTTATCTGGGCAGCATTATAGCACCTGAGGACGGAACAATTAAGACATTCATACTAAAATTGTCAAGGTGAAAAGCAGATTTGCTTAACTTCCTAAAGTCTATCGTTCTCCGTTCTTGCCAACACAAAAGAAGATCAACATTTTTAAGTCCAATGTGAAGTTAGTTTTGTGCAGCTTGATATACAGTTTAGAAAATGACAGTTAACTGGATACTTATGGCCCATATAGAAATACAAATTATTTGGGTAATATAAAGCCTTTCGCAGTATAGTTGTTCTGTGTATGGGACCCATACTATGGGTCGAGTTGTGCAACTTGCGCCTATGTAAAAATTAAAACAGTTTTGGTTTTTACACAAACTTCCACGATTTGTACAAGTCAAGTATTACAAATCCGGCTGCGGCTTTTTTGTGAAAAAAGAAAAAAAAATCATAAAAAAATTATAATTTGAAATGTGATCGAGCTAAAGATCACAAATTTAACCACATGACTACGCTGCTTACTGAAAAGTAGAGGTTTATTTGACGCTACTTTTTTACTTCTTATAGACTAAGAGCCAGGGCCTGCCAGACATACGTTAAAGTATAAAGGTTGAAATAAATTTTATCTTATTCTTCTTAGTGTAGAGTACAATGTTTGGGGGTTATAAACCTTGGCTAATGGTGCTTTCGCCAGGTATCAGGTAATAAGGAGGGTTGGACATACACTCTCTCACGTTAAAATGTAAAAGTTGGGATTAATATATTGTCTTTAAATAACTATTTTAAGTTAGTATTCAAGAAGCCAGACATATTCAATGGGTCTAACACCTTTTCAGACGTGGTAAAAGGTCAAATAGTCCAGTAGAATTAGTCGAGAAAATAAGAAAAAAAAAAATAATTCGTTGCAGCAATCTGACAGCGGAATATTTTTGAACAAGCTCTTTTAAAAGAGGACAAAAAAATCGAACCGACAGCAGCTATCCGGGGTGGAATGGGGTGCATTTTTAGAGGTCAAACACAGTTTTTCACGATTTCTGGCTAAACTGTGCATCATATCAAAAAAAGTTTAAGACAAAAGTTGTAGGAAATAAGAAGATCTACAACTTTTGTACTGATCATTTTCACCTTAACCTCAAAATTTTTCGAAAAAATGGCTGAGAACCGGTTTTTTGGTTTTTAATTTTTTTCTTTGACAAAAATGTTTCAATGGAGCTGAAACTTGGACTAAAAATTAAAAATTTTTTTTTCTCATTTATTGTTTTAATGGAAATTTATGTAGTGGCATTGACAATTTAAAATTATAGTGTATTAAGGTAAATACAGTGAAAACAACAAAGAATCTAAGCTGTTACACACGAAACACCAAAACTCTACTCGCGAAGAGACCACAGATTCTCAATTTTTAGGACAATTTTTCCATTGCAGTATACCTTTTTTTACTATTTATCCAAAGAAGACAAAACAACGAGTAAGTGAGCCAAAACAAAACTCCTTAGGAGCTCAGTTAAAAATTTCGGTTTTTTAGTTTAAAAATTAAATTTAACAACAACCTCTGAATATTTCCGTCTTAAAAAATTACTGCCTTTGTGTAACACTGAAAAGTATCTTTCAGTGTCAGCTTCAGAAACATTTTTGTCAAAGAAAAAAATTAAAAACCAAAAAATCGGTTTTCAGCCATTTTTTCGAAAAGTTTTGAGGTTAAGGTGGAAATGATCAGTTCAAAAGTTGTAGATCTTCTTATTTCCTACAACTTTTGTCTTAAACTTTTTTTTGATATGATGCACAGTTTAGCCAGAAATCGTGAAAAACTGTGTTTGACCTCTAAAAATGCACCCCATTCCACCCCGGATAGCTGCTGTCGGTTCGATTTTTTTGTCCTCTTTTAAAAGAGCTTGTTCAACAATATTCCGCTGTCAGATTGCTGTAACGAACTATTTTTTTATTCTCATTTTCTCGACTAATTCTACTGGACTATTTGACCTTTTACCACGTCTGAAAAGGTGTTATACCCATTGAATAGGTCTGGCTTCTTGAATACTAACTTAAAATAGTTATTTAAAGACAATATATTAATCCCAGCTTTTATACTTTAACGTGAGAGAATGTATGTCCGACCCTCCTTATTACCTGATACCTGGCGAAAGCACCATTAGCCAAGGTTTATAACCCCCAAACATTGTACTCTGCACTAAGAAGAATAAGATAAACTTTATTTCAACCTTTATACTTTAACGTATGTCTGGCAGGCCCTGGCTCTCACTCTATTAGTACAATTCTTTTTAAAAATATTTGGAATATAATTCAATCGAAATTTTATTAAAAACGCTGTGATATTGCCTGTATTGAGACTTAGTCGAAGATTTGTAACTGTGTAGTCTTAGTGATCACTTATCTCTCTCTGCAAGAAAGGTTAGCCTTGTCCTTTCTTTTCGGACATGGCGGCCTTGTTTTTCACTCGTTAGATGTGTCCGAGCTAATGCAGTCGATGGACTTTCACATTTTAAGCCACATCATCCACATCATCGTAAGTATAACTCAAAGATTTCTCCTTGAATCTTTTCTTCATACACTGTCCTCGCATACAGTGCTGGCTCGAGGGTAGTGGTCGCCTCGACAGTGGTTCATTCTCGACAGTGGTTCATTCTCGACAGAAAGAATCGCTAGGGAATTCAGATGTTCTTAACTTAAACTCAACAGAAACAATTCTAGAAGAAGCTTAGACAAGCTCCTTTCCCCGCCAGCCACAAAAACTGGCGACATTAGTAAATTACTTAGAGAAATCCATACGTTAAGGTAAAGATCTTCTTTCTTGATTTTGCTGATGTAGCTTAAAACACCCAAATAGAAACGATTCGGTCGATACTAACAATTTTTCCCAGGCGAGGAAATCTTAACATAGACAGTGATGATGTCAGCAGCTGGATTTGTAAAAGATAGCGGTTGTTGAAACAATTTCATTCATTCCAAGGAAACGCGATCTCAGTTGATTAATGATGGTGGCTAATACACGATAAAATACGTCCACTTTAAGCAAGCTTTGGGGACCTTGGAGACGTTCGTCCTCATGAATTTCATTAAAATGTCATTTTACCTTCCTCTGATGAATTTAACTTAACCTACATAAATGATTTGAATTCAAAATTAATCAATTTTACCGTTACTAAATTTGGCCGGGAACTTTGCCCGTCCTGCCACCCCATTGTTACACCACTGTCTAGACTCTAAAAGTGTACTTAAGTTACAAAAATAAACTCAAAAGATAACTTTTATTTTGACTGTTTTTGCCTTTAGGCCCTTTTTAGTAATACATTTTTTTTTTCATTGCAGAGGAAATGAATAAAGCTGTTTGCTGGTATTTATCATGCGATCGTTATTGGGAGGATGGCCCCCTTGAGCCACGTGCTTTCCCATGGGGTCTAATTGTGATTTTAGTTTTTGTGCTATCGACTGGAATTTGTTTTTGCTATTACATCATTTGGATACTTTTTGAGTAAGTAAGAGGGCATTGACAAAACAAAGCCACTCCATTTACCCCCCACGAATATTATTTAGTACATTGACTTTTGACCTCATTTTGAACTCTTTCAAAAGAAGCACAGCATTTACATAAGTGCTTTTTTTATTAAACAAAAGTTTTTTATTTCAGTTCAGAGGAAACGACAATCAACGCCAATCACCTTCACCAGCAACACTACATGCAACATCAACAGCAACAGTACCAACAACATCCCGGCGCTATCTACGGCACCGTGCATCCACAACATTACTATTACCAACAGCAACACGATTTATACCCCGAACAACCGCGTTACGATTACCGTCACAGTCCGCGACGTTACAGCGAGCGCGCACAACAAGGCACACCAACATCCGCACATGGTCATCATGCGACGCAACAACAGCAGCAGCAGCAGAATCTAAACTATCAACCGGACATTTTCGACCGACGCGACTATACAAATAGATCAATGTCAACAACAGGTGCTGCAAGTGGCAGCAATAGCAGTAATTTAGGACCAAACGCAACCATAGCTGCTGGTACAGCAGCAGGTGCAGTCACTTCAAATTCTGCAGGTGTTAATGTTGCTCATATGGATGCAAATCTAGTTGGTGGTGTCGGCGCTGATGCGAACATCGGAGAAGGCTTAAGGCACTATAATCCGAATCAGCATCATCATCAATTGGAGCAACACCATCGTCATAAGGGAGCATCGCAGACATCTTTGCGGGGCTCAGTATCATCCCACGAGATTATACAAGGCGAAGTTGGCCAGAACGAACACTATATCTATGTGACTTATCCGCCAGATTTGAAAAAGCGATTCTTTGAGAAGTACGAATAAAATGGGGCTATAGAACTATAAGCAACAGATACCAAAGATAGAAGTAAATAGATACTTTTATGTTTATTACGAGTATTTAAATTTTATTATTATATTAACATAAAATCAATAGAGATGAATGAACGAAATGAAAATGCTGACGATCAAATTTAGAGCATTCAATGCAAAAAATAAATAAAAAGAACACTTCAAAATCTTTAAAAACAAAATTAATGTTTTATTTTTGGGCTCGTTTCTGCTAGTCTAATCGAGCGAATCGAACAAAGCATTCAACAAGGCCGAATGGTGTTAAGAACTTGATAAGAATTCCGGTTGGCTTTCACCATTTTCTTCTGTGAACAAAAATGTTGAGAAACGCATGTTGATGAAAATCGTAAATCAGCCTAAAAACATTTTGCACCATTTAAGTGAATGTTGAAAAAAGGCACTGAATGAGTGCTTGACACTTATGTGATCGCCTCCTCGGCCCCCCTTACAGTGATCGGCATACTAAGGGGGGCTGTGTATATTTTTATATTACATGGGACTTATACTGCCCTAAGAAGCAAATAGGGCGTATCTCAAAAAAATGTGTTTCGAGATAATTGATGTTTTGTTTATGTCAAATTTGTTGAAATACCTGTAAAATTGAGATAGAGAAAATTTTCTTAGGATATTTGTTATATGTTTGAACTAAGATACCGGCATTTGGAGTAGTTCATTAGACGCGTAATTTCTAAAGCTATTCGAACACGATTATTATCTTCAGCATCTGGTATAAAATTTGAATCGCTCCATTCATCGTTGACTTCTTTTTATTCAGCCTCAAGTTCTTATTCAGTTTCACTGTCACCGTCATCTCGTGCCATTTGACGAGCAAGGTCCATTTGCTATTTGACGATCACGGACCATACATATAAAATGTTACCATATACATTACCATACAGGTATATTTGTACGCATGGAGATCATAGTCATTGCTTTTTTTTTCTAGGATAAATCTTTTTTTGTTTTTCGGCGATATGACCCCACTTGAAGATATTGTGGAATTTCGTGACAATCACAATACTCGAAAGTATTTATATTCATGTGTTTGTTTATTTCAAGTAATTCATTAGTATTGGTACTTAATTTTCAAAAAGTTCCAGTGGTTAAGTATCGGTACTTTAGTATCACATGCAGAGTTGCAAACTTGAAAAAATGCAATTTCCGGTCTTCCCACAAAAATAGAATTATTTTGGCCTCAAATGGAAAAAATTAGATAACCTATTTTGAAAATTTTAAGTCTATGCCACAAAAAAACGTCGAATTTCCGGCTATTTCAGAAATTTTTGAACTCCTACCTGGCCCTCGGTTTTGCGATGAATTTCCGGGCTTGGCAGGGTCAATTATGGCTACTTGGCAACCCTGATCACTTATGTTCGTATGCACCATATTTGTACTTAAGCGTAAATACTTATAAATCAATTACTTAAGATCCTAAGGTAAATTATATACTTTAGTATCTGAAGTAACGGCACTTACATATATAACGGCATTTAAATGCATGCGCGAAATAATTATACAACTTTTACAGATATTACATATGTATGTATGTACTTGTGTTTGTTAAATGTGTTACCGAACAAATTAGTTTTTAGGATAAACTAGTTTCTCATAGGCCAAACTAGTTCATCCGAAGCGTGTTAGGATTAACCAGCTTAGTCTAGGATGAACTAGGGTTATTATTTACTTTAACGGCCTTACTCCCATTTTTCTTGAAGTTTTAGTGTGTTAGGGTAAGTGGGCGGCCGCGGCTCAGGGTTTACATCCTCCAATATGCCCAAGGCCAGCTTCGCGGTAGTGGTTCACTGCCGAAGGCCGCCCACTTGACCTAACAAACAAAAATTTTCCTAGACTAAACTGATACATCCTAACACGCTTCGGATGAACTAGTTTGGCCTAACAAAAACTAGTTTATCCTAAAAACTAGTTTCGCCGGTAAGTCCAAAAAGTTAATTCCTAGAATTAAATTAGTTTTTTCGATGTAGGAGCGGAGCAATATAAATTATCCAGTGTTTACAATATAATTATAGTGCACTAATCAGTTTGTGGATTCAATTAAATATAAAACAGCATTTCATATACTATTTATGTAACTATGGCGCAGTTTGTTTTCATAAAACAGTAAATTCAGAATCTATTTTCCAAAACTCGAAATTAATACAGGAAAAATTAAATGTAAGTGCACATCATAGTTTTAGGACTAACTTCTTAGCAAAAGACTCATTGAATGGTGAAACACCTCTAAACATGCCAAAATAGGGTTTTAGGATTTTTCGCATTTTCTTTTAAGCAGTTCATTGAAAAATAATAGAAAGCAATAAAAATCTACGATTTCAACTCAAAACTATCCTTAAATATAGTAAAACATCACCCCATTAGGGAGTGAGGCTGATAAAATCGGAGTACTTTAGCTTTCATGGTAAAATTAAAATAGATTGTAGCAGATACGAATGGAATAGTCAAAGCTACATTATTAGTGCAAAAATCGTCATAGAAAAAGAAATAAAATTATTAGGGCTGTACTAATTTGTTGTTATTATTATTAATTTATTTAGTTATAATTTATTATAAAAAAATAGTTGTTATTTGATATGAAACAAGAAAAAATTAGATATATTAATAAAAGATTATTCTCAGATTAGGCTTAAAATCTTTGCAACACTCCGAACTTTCCACCAAAAAAAAAACTATCTGGCGGTCACCTGACATTTTCCCAATTTATAAGGCAGTGAAATGAATTATCAAATACAGATTACGCCGAAAAAAAAGTTTTTAAAAATTCATTTATATTTCCTAAAATACTTATCGGATAAGGACAAAATGTATAAATAATTGCAAGTAATTCAAAAACTACTAATTTAGTTGTAATTTCAGTAAAATCTCTTAGTTCGAACCAGTGGTGTACCGTACATATTTGGAGCTGGGGTAACTAGTTCAGTTGCTTCTCCAAAAACGCTAGCCAAATGAGATATATTTCACATTGAATAACAAAATCATCCCACATAAATACCCTCCACTACTTTATAATTTAGTAAAAAAAAAGGTCCTCACTTTTAGTTCAACGAAAACCCTAGCAAGATAAGGTATAAGCGAGCCAAATGGCTTGTACCCGGTGCGGCTGCCCCCTCAATCCCCCTAGGTATGCTTCTGGTCCAAACGGAACTTATTGAGTATAATGTTAAGTCACCTTTTCCGAAAATAACAAAAAATCATCGATCGATATTTCGAAAACTTTACCGGAGATAATTTACAACATACGAATTTTATGAAGAAGTCCGGATCACTGAGATTTTTTTGAATTTTGTAAGCTAGTGTTGCTCAGGACATATTTGACAGATTTTCGATAAATTAACAAATCCGATACCCATGTGGGAGAATACTTAGGCTGTCGGCGCTCGATATGGGAAAAATAAAAATTGGATAACAAAGAAAAAGTACTCTACCTACTTCATTCTCAGTATGAAGAATTGGTGTTCTTCAGATATGTAAGTGCCAAAATCGGTGTTTTTAAGCCCATTTATTTAAAAAAAAAACAGACGCGATAAAAACTATACCAGATTCGGAATCAGCGTCACAAATATTTGGGAAATAATGAAAATACTTCAAAACCCAAATTTTAAAAATTGATGTTTGAAACCAATTCGTATTATCAAAAAAAAAAAATTGTTTTATGTCAATGCTAAAATTTTAAATTTTGCTGACCCTCGTTCTGCGCGTAATTCCTTATATTGCCATTAAAAAAAATTGGTTGCTGTTTTTTTCATTTAAATCCCCATTAACACCGTGTTAGATGAGCCTTAGACTGTTTAGGAAAACTTGCGAAGTAAAGACTTCCACTCCATTAAAAAGAAGGTTGATATTAAAAAAAATTTAATGTCCTACTTTTGGCTTATAAATGAAACAAAATTATGTATAACACTGACGCAAAAACATTTATTAATAAATATGAATATTGCAAAAAAAAAATATATATTAAAACAATTATAATAAACCTTTGACAAATAACAAACAAGACAAAATATTGCAAATTCTATAAATAATTTGCATTTATTTCTAAAACTATGTTTCTAATAAAGGCAATTTTTTCTTACTTTTTAGAATATTTATACTTTTATATAAATATTGTATGTATGCATGTATGTATGTATAAATTGATTTTTTGTTTTAAATATTTATTTTATGTAAAAAGCCAAAAATTGCCAATATAAATATATATTTTTATTTATATATATATGTATGTATATATATATATATGTATGTATTATATATTATTATTGATTTACAATAAAAAATATAGTATGATTACGCACTTTTTTGTATAAAATTTAAACGAAAAATTGGTAGTACACAAATATTTCTCGACATTAATTTAAAATTTTGAATTTTACTTTTGTTAACATGACACTGAAACTCACATTGTTACTCATTTATTTATTTATAAATACATACATTATCATTCTACATTTAAAGCAACGTACCTATATATGTATGTACTTTTTAAAATCGTTAATTTTTTTTTAATTTTTATTATTACAAACATTTAAAATAAGACAGACATATAGTAAGTATGTAGGGTTTACAGGAATGTTTGATTTTTGAAAAAAAAAAAATATTCAATGAATTTTGATATTTTTTAATGCTTAGTATAAAAAATGGAATAGGTTAAAACTGTGTATAAAACTAAATAATTTTCAACATAAATAAAGCAGCATACTTAATAAATATGTACTAAAATACGCTAAAGTGAACGAATAAATTTATTTAGTTTTAACGAATAAATTTATTTAGTTTTTTTTTATTTGTTAAATTTAATTTATTTTTTATATCAATATCTTGATGAAATTACATTTTGTACTAAAAGTAAGCGTATTTTATTTTATTACATTTAAAGATAAATTTTTTAAATTTTTACTATAAAGGGAATTCTACAAATAAACCACAAAGAACCGAGGAAATAACGTTACATTTAATCAGTGGCAGTCTGCACATAGCATGCGTGCTAGAGCTTTCCATGTGATTTTTGACGAAAAATATATCAAGAACCATAAAACAGCATTTTGCCAATGTTGAGGCTGCATGCACATACACATATAACGCATAAGGTTAAATTTGCATTGGAAATATATAATGCGTAATTGGAGCTTCATTACACTAGCATATTGCATGCAAGTGTTTGCCGATACTGATTTCATTTTAAAAAGTATGTTATGTATAAACCAATTAATTAATTTCTTAAAATTTTAACTAAAAAATTGGTCCATTTTGTATTTTTTTTTTTTTGGAATGTGCTGTTTTTGTTTTAATACAACTAAAAAAGTATATTCTAAATATATACTTTTATATATAGACGCTATAGGATATTTGCCAAAATGCAAAATTTTATAGTATTTATTAGTGAAGAACACTACTTTATGTTTTATATGTATAGGATATAGGTTTGGTATTAAAGTACGATAACTCTACAAAAGTATTGTATTTATGTTTTATAGAAAGAACAATTTTGTAAAAAATCCGTAGCTTGAGCCATGTACCCTTGTTTGAAGTGTTTTTAATAATTTTACTAAAATATACTCGAAATGTATTATATGATATATTTGAATATATATGTATGCATACGATTTTTAAATTTTTTGTTTGTTGTTATTTTTTGTCTGTATTTTTTACTAATATAAATATAGTTTTTGCTATACCTGTATAATTTAAAATCTTAAATGTTTAACATTACATACATTTAAAGTATTAAAAGCTTTTTTGTATATATTTTCTATTCTAATTTAAAGAAACGCAATTTTCTGGGTAAAAATTAATTTTTCTTACAGCACTTGGTGCTAAATAAAACGAAGCGCTTAGGGCCTTTTGTATAAAAATGTCTTTGAGTTAAGATTTGGATCCTAAGTGCACGGTAAAGTGTTGACGAGTGCCACACTTTTTTTTTTTTTTTTTTTGATTCGTTAATTAACATAAATATTGATTAGGTTTAAAGAAATTTAACTGACTTAACTTTCAAATGGAAATGATAGGATTTACATCGAAGATTTCTGAATGAAGGTGAGCTTCAGTGATGGATATAATTATGTATGCTCTTGAAGATTGTAGAGCTTGTTGATATACGACGGAATCGACATCGTAATCAGCGCAGCATTTTACATACAAAATTGTTATCAACCAATTCGGGAACAGTGTAATCAACCAAAACTCAATAAAAAATATTGATGTAAACAAAAGGTTTTCAATCAATCAATACCTTACCATTCAAAGTATGCTTTTTATAAAATCCATAATGCTTTTGGCGAATCCATAAGCGAATTTGTTCTTTCTATTGTTAAGAAGATATTTGATAGGTTTCAGATCAAATGCAAAACTCATGTAGGAGAATTCCCAAGCGTTGTTAAGCAGTAGCTAGCTCATGTTCAACTTGTCAGAATTGGCTCAGCAGAGGCTAATATTCAAATATATTTAATATAATAAAGTATAGGTTGTCCAGAGTACGACTGCATAGAACCAACCATGATTTTTTCTTCATGGATATTTCGATCTTTTTGTTGCAAAAATAATGTACTTAAGGTTAGAACCAATTTTTAAATTGATTTTAAAATATTTCTCAAATGATTTTTTGTTTTGAACAGATTTAAATTGTATTAAATAATTATATCTACTAGATAGGAATATATAGTTAGAAACTAATTAATAAAAAATATGCGATGCATAAATCGTTTATTAATAAGCTATCACCTAATTAGGAACTAAGAAACAAATATGGTGATTTTTATTAAATGTCCAAATCGAATCAGGCTTAGGCCAACGTTAGATTGCCTATGCTTAACTTGCTAGCATAGAGCCCAGCCTTGGGTCAGCAAAGAATTGCCTAAGTTTAATTTGTCAGTTTTAAGTCGAAGGAGGACACACCAAGCTATATGTACTTTTCATGTCTCTGGGATAACCAGACTAAGCGTAAGCCTGGCTGGCGGTCGTGCAGAAAGAATGTCTTTTAAACAACATCTTGAGAATAAAGGTTGTCGTTTGCCATTATTTTCAACGAAAAGCAAGTTGAGGTATACCGACTTCACACACATGGTATAGTAGTTTGATCTAAAGCCTGGATACAAAGTAAAAAAGTTAAAAAAATTTTTAGCTTTTTTACTTTGTATAGGTTAGTAATTCATCAGGTAAATATTTTGGGATTACATCAAATATTGGAGGTCTGTGAGGGGATGAAAACTAGGATTTTTTCCTACGATGAAAAGTTGTATGTTGTTTATTTATTTCTGTTTAGATGAATAGTCATAAAAATTTTAGTAGGCATCATTTTTTATAGGGTCTACTATCAGCTTTTCATTGATGAAATTCCAGAATATTTGCCTAATAAATTACTAATTTATGGTACAACTGATAGCAAAAAATTGGGAAGGACAAGGCGTACTTTATTTTTCGAGTATGACATTACCCATGACAATCACCCTAGTACAATATGTATATAAGTTTGACCAAAGTTGTGGAAAAAAATTTTAAAATTCAGAAAAATAAACAAAGTTGCAACTGGCCAAAAAACCAAGAGAGAAATTTACAGTAAAGGTGAGGATATTGAAAAAAAAAATGGAATAAAAAATAAACTTGCAGTTAGCCAAAAAACCAAGAGAAAAATGACATGATGATTGGAAAAAATATTGCGATTAGAAATGTCCATTTAAATGTACAATTAATTAAATTAAACATAATTGATTACCAAATGCTAAAGCTTGCTTTAAGTTGCTCTGTAGAATTGTAATTTTTAATGCTCCGAGGAGCTTATTTTTTAATACATTTCAATTTTTTAAAAATAAGTTGATGCAAAAACAAGAAAAAAAACTTAATATGTAGTTACTTGGTGGAAATAAAGTATGCTTATGAATGCTTATTAATATTTGATATTTTTGGTTTATTTCTATTTGGTCAAAAACTATTCAATGTAATAAAAATGCAAATTTATACTATATATGGAATTAAAAAGCTTTTGTATACGTACTAAGATATTAAGTTATTAAAATGGTAAAAAATGCACTAAAATTGTACTCAAATATGTAGATATATGTCCTTATTTCGTTACAAGAATTTAAAGTATTTGCATGAACTTATTGAAAATTATATATTGAAATATACATTTATAACTAAAAAAAATAGAAATTTTCAACACCACTTAGCTTTTATAAATACTGTGTTTAACAATATTCAGTACAGGTATTTTCCGCTAAAATTAAATATACCTTCAAATGACAAACAAGCAAACTTTTCAATCTTAATACAAAATACATTGGTGAAATATAATTTTTTTTTTTTAAGTTTTTTGAAAAATTCAGCGCACAATCAAACTAATGACTTGACACAATACGTAAAAAAGTATAACAAATATAATTGAATGGTTAATTTCGAAAAGGGAACAACTCACAAAATACAATTTTATAGGAATTGATATTAACTAAATGCTATGGTATCGATGGGACCAAAAACTACGTTTTCAAATCTTTTTCATGCTACGTTGATATCATTTTTATAAATTTTATATTAACGAGATATGCGCTTTTTAGAATTGATAATTTTTCCAATTTTTCAAAAGTTATGGATTTTTAAAAATATTTATTATTTACTATTATTGTTACTTGAATAAATTTTTTTTTAGACTAGGAATCAATAGGACGTAAAGAGGAGGATTTTATGAATAAAATTTAGCCCAATTTATGAAATTAAATTTTTAAAAATGTTGCATAAAAAGTTCTCATCAATCTTGCATGTTGTTAAAAGCACAGTTGAAGTTGAAGGCTATAAACAAAAACTTTAACCCTTATGTCTATACGAGTTTTTACAACGTTTCGTCAATACGTACACACCCAGGTATGCACATGTATTTTGCTCAAAAAAGTAAACATTACGAACCAAATCAAGCAGTTAAATTTTAAAATAAGGATCTTTATTTCACTAGAATTAGTATTTGCGAAAACAAAACATAATTTAATAAAAAACAATGGTTTACGGACAGTTTGAACACTTAGTAAAATTCCAACTGTGTTCAGGATAAAGTGGATTTTAGAATACGTACATAAGTGGCAAGAATATTTCATATTTGATGGTGAAAGAAATCAAGTAGGCCATGGAATTTTGATTTTCGACTTAAGTTTTTCAGAATTAGCATCATATTTACATGCGAATTTGAATTTTTTTACGCTTCACCAAAATAAAAGATAAACAACAATGTAGTTAAATTGCATACACACCCGGGTATGTACGTATAGCGCACAAGTTGAAAAAATTAAAAACCTCCCCCAGACCCAAAATTAGGGACCAATAATATATCTTAGGCTATTATATTATTGTGCTATTAGAATTAGGAAGCTACTGAGAAACTCATTCCGCTAAAATATTTGCAAGATGGTCATTTTAGCTGTTGAAAACAGCAATACACACCCGGTGTGTCGTATTGACATAAGAGTTAAGGAAAATTTGATTCCAATATTTCGGACATTAAACTATTTTGAGAATAAATGACAGATTGAAAACATTTTTATAGAAAATACCTTATTTAATTATTAGTGACGACGAACAGTTTTCATAATAGGCCGATTTCATTACGTTAATAACGCATGTTAGTTGCGAGCCCACACTTGCACAAAACGTTGAGGAAATGGGATTTATAGAATACCAAAATATTTGAGTTGTACCCTTTTCGAAATTGGCGATTTAATCTGTTTAAAATTTTCAAACTAATGTAACAACTTCTTATAACATTTATTTTATCTTTAATAACAATTAAAAGTAGAAAAACAACACAAAGATACGGTACTGAAACTAATTGGTTGCATTTAGTACTGTAACGAATATCATTAAAAATACATTAAAAACTTTAATTTTTTTTACGAACATCAGGTTGAAACAAGTGGACAATGTAGAAAAACATATAGAGTTGTTTTAAATATTATTGCAATTTGTATTTTAGACGATTTTAGCAACGAATCAAAGTAATTACTTCATAGGAATTTTTTTTTTAATTTGAGCATTTTAGTGGAGATTCTAAATTTAATTGCGATTAAACGTCAAATTTTTTTTTTAATGACAATCATTTAACATTGAATAATTTACAAAAAATATATCCGGTTTTTCAAGAATTTGACGAAAAAGTTGAGATTCATAGACTATAAATTAAATATAAGCCATTCATTGGCTAAACTGTTTACCACCATTTATGTTTTTAATTTTATGTATACTCGTAATTAAAGCCTGACTTATCGAATTTGTTGAAAATTTTTTCAAAAAGTAAGCTAACACCATAGAACTTTGAAATTTCCTTTCGGCAATGTGTGTGGAAATTGCAATCTGTGTTATCGTTTTTCTCCACTTTTTGTTAATTAATTTGACAAGCAAGCGTCTTAAATATTGATTTCATAATATATGCCCCATTAAATGCATGAGATTGTTTTGTTAGCAGACTGACAGGTTTTATGTTTAACGCCAAAAGTCTGACACTTTTGAAAATTTTAACGGTAAATGTTTATTTGAATAGAGAAGAGCTTTTAAAAACGAAATTTTTTTTTTGTGGTATCGTTATTTCTCTGAGTATGATATGTAGAAACTTGGTTATAAGTTTTTTCGAAAATTTATTGGAAGACTAGATAAAAAAATAAATTTTACCGCAAGGAAATGCCCCTGCTAATCACTTTAAAAAGTAACCACGCTCTTGGACAACAATTAAATTCGCTCAAGGTGCACAAACACTGACGTGCTAGAGCAAGTCTATGGCGGAATTAGGATTCAGCATCTATAGGGAAATATGAGTTTACGTCAAAGCCTTGAAAAATACACCACTTTAAAATTCTTCAAGAAAGATATGTGCATTGTGCTTCTGCTATATTAAATTAAAGCTGTTTAATTATACCGGTTTTAGAAATTTTAATTAATGTTTAATTATACTCAAAAACATTTTTCATTCAGCCAGCACAGTTTTAAAAAAGCTATGGCGAACAAGCTAAAATTGTTTGCTGAAAGACCCTTACATTCAGTAGTTAGTAAGCCTCGTACATTTAATGTGGGCATTCTTTGGCATTTTCGTAAAAAAATCAAGAACAACAACCAACATAAATTTTTCAGACCAACAAACTCGACTTTTTCTCAGTAAATTGTTTAGTTTAACTTACCGCAGCAGCGACTATTCTTATCCACATCCATGGCATTAATAAATTTTTTGATTAAACGTTTCTTATATTTTTTAATTATACGATTTGCGTGATGGAATTTTGATATATTCTTTTGCACATACTTTGCATGCAAATATTTGAGAAATTTTTCATTTTGATAGCTTTTATAATTAACAGGTACAATTTCCTCATGATGTATGGTTGGTAAATCGAAATGTGTTGCGAAATTTGCCTCATAGTCATCGCTGTCATCATTATATTTGTTGTCAATAGCAGCGCATTTATATAATTCTGGGTCACTTCTATCACTAATAGGAGGTAGATCGGTATTCGTAGTAGAAATGCTTGCTGGTGGTGTTAAGGGATTCATAAAATTTTCTGCAAAATTTGTTGAATTTTTCAATTCATAATCGACAACAAACCCTGTTGGCGGCATATAATCTGGATCTGGAGAGGTTGGTGATGATTGTAAGAATTTTATTGGTATGGGATCATTTGCTGTCGATATTACATTGTCATTTGTATTTATTATTTGTATATTATTATTTGGTGTTGTTTCTTTTATATTTTCATCATGAAATAATTCAACAAATTCTAATGTATTTACTCTGCTGCTGCTGTTGCCTGCAACACCATTTTCAACCTGCTCATCATTTTCGTCATTATTTTCAGTTGTTTGCGTTATAACGCCTAAAATATTTTCATTCATATCACATTGCAAAACATACAAATTATCGCTATCACTATCTACTAATATTTCTTCTAAATTAATTAATAAAACTTCTTGAGCTTCTTTATCGTCGGTTTCGCAGAAATCTTCGGGGTCAGATGCAACACCTGCCTGCCGATACATTTCAGCAAGAGCCTCCTCAACGCTTAGTTCCTGCTGCGGCTGCTCTTGATTATGTTCTATATAAAACTGCTGCTGCTGCGTCATAATAACATTTTCGTCCAGTAGCGAATTAAACTGTTCGCTCTCTACTGTATTTAACATCAACAACGTCGTTGTAATATTTTCATTGCAGGAACTATATAAGGCATTTTTACAAAGGTCACTTAACTTTGGTATTGTAAAATTTTCTACGGCCATTACTTGCATATTTTCATCAACAACAGTTTTAGCCAAAGTCCTTAAACTTGGTATTTCAGTCAAGAACTGATGCTGCACATTCTCTTGTCTCATTTCTACAAATGTTACAGACCTTTCGCTCTCATCGCTTTGTTTGCTTGCAACATTTTCTGTTAGTTCACCATAACCACTTTCATTTTGCGATTTTTGATTATTTTCTTTAGCATGTAATTCTTCATTTTCTTCAACACCTTCCAAGACTTTCTTTAAGTTTGCAATATCATGATTTGTTATTTGCTTTCTGCTAATATCAGTTTTTTGATTTTCCGCTTCAATAAGTTGATCCATTGATTTTTCTTCGCAATCATTATGAACAACATTATCAATATTATGTTGGTAATTTTTCAAAGTTTTCTCTACTGCAACGGCGTTTTGTGTTGATGATAATTCGCGCTCCAGTGCCAACATTTCATTAAGGTCACTTTCATCACTTGATGTTATGGTACTTGTTGTATCATCATCGGCATCAATATCTGTATCATCATCGCTGGAACTACTAGAGGTATCGGTATCATTGTTTGTATCTGATTCACTTGAACTACTGCTGCTACTGCTGCTGCTACTACTTGCATCATCAAACGTTTCACTTTCAATTGTATTGACTATGTGCGTATATCTTAAATCATTTTTTGCACTATCAAGCATGTTGTCATCATCAAAGTTTTCACTTTTTGAAACTATCAGTGCATTTGACGCAGTCAAATTTTCTCTACCAATCGAGGAATGCGTTTCTACCATGACTTCCTCTTCACTACTCGTACTGCTACTATAATCATAAACAATTTTTTGTTCTTTGGAATGAATTACGTTAAAATTTTTGCTCTCATCTTCATTTAACTTGATATCTTTAAATAAAGCGGTGTCGCTGCTGTTGCATTGGTTAGTATTGAGATCATAATGCTTTTGGGGCACACCTTCCGATTTTGTTTGACTATTTTTTAAATCGCTGAAACTATTCGTAGGTTCAACTATAGTTTCTTCAGCAACACAATTTAATTTGTCATCAATCGAATGATTGTTCGTGTCATCATTGTCATGCTGAATATCTAATTCTTCTTCTACTTTAGCTACCGTTTCATCACTTGTTGAATGATTTGGTGATCTTTGCACTTCCCTTATTTCTATTGCTGCTATCGTTGTTGATTCAACAACATTATACATATTTGATTCAGAACTGTTGTCATTGATCTGTTTTGTTTTAACCAATTCATCACTCATGTGTTTGGATTCTATAACTTCACTTGTTATATCACGAAAGATTTTAGTGTCTTCAGTTTCATGCAACTCGAACTCGGCGATATTTCTGTTTAATATAGCTGTTTGAGTTAAAGCTTCAGTTTTTATTTCTCGCACAGCATCATCAAAATTGTTGTCAAATTTCGAATTTAAAGTTAAATTAATAGCGCGCAGTTTATTTGGAAAAACACGTAGACGAAATTTTTCTGTATTCAATATAGAAACACTTAAGCTTTTTAAAGTCTTAGGATTAAAATAACTTGATGCTGAATACTGCGCTGAATTCGTGATTGCATATTTTTTAATTGATTGCCTTTTAATCAATGGTAAATGGCGTTCCTTTTGTATTGCCGCAGCTGCAGCTGCATTATGTCTTTTTTCTTGTTGTTGCTTTTGTTGGAGCGATAAGTGTCCCTTTAAATTCCCGTTACGTTGACGTCGTAGTGTATGCAATATTTTGTAGTAAAGCGATTTAGGTTTTCGTCTTCGTTGTTCGCTTACAACAACAGGAAGATCTCGCTTGTTCCCGAATTTAGTTGCTCTTACTGTGGTTGGAGCTGCTGCAACATTTGTTGCGGTTGCTGCTGCTATGAACAATTTTCTTTTTCTGCATGTTTTTGTGTAGACTATTGGAAAATTTTGCTCATACATTTGCTTTTTTTCTGCTGCTGTAGCAACACGTTTGTTGTTACTGTTTTGTAGAAGCGCTGGCACCGTTTCAAATTTACAACACTCCTCTTCATTATTGGCATCATCGATAAGTTTACGTTTTCTTTTATAAAATTTGTGATTATGAGATGGTTGTTCTGTTGAAGAATTTGATGCTGATGTTGTCAAATGTTGGGTAATGTTTAACTCAGTATTTGAAGTCACATTTAATTGAACTATTTTGTTATTAAGTTCTTCCGTTTCCAACTCAGCGTTTGAATATTTTGGGGATTTTTGCTCTACAGTTTTCAGTTCAGGAACCGTTTCCATGTTTAATTCAGATGGATTGTCATTGACCGCATTTTTTTCTACCAATTCTGCAACGGCTTCCTTGCATTCTGATGCTGTATTTGCAACAGATTCAGATACATCAATATCATTTTTCGCTTCAGTTGTTTTTTTTCCATCTTCCAATTCAGTAAATTCATTTTCGATTTCATTAATGTTGCTTAAGGTTTTTGTTTCAATACTTATATTTTCAACATTTAAATTTTCGTTATGTGTTTCTGACATTGTCTCTAATTGAACCTCGTTTTTGGCATTAGCAATTACATTATTTTTTAATTCTAGTTCTTTGGCTTCTGCATTTTCATTATCTTGATTTGCAACAGTAGCATTTTCTTCTACAGATTGGATTTCAGTAGCAGCTACCATAACTTTTTCATCAACGGTCTCTTTTGTATTTTCTACTGCCGGCTTTCCATCAACGCTTTGAGTTTCAGCATCACTGCCAATTTTATTAATAAAGGTTTCATATTCCTTTTCAAATGTAGATTCATTTGACAGACTTGTACTGTCATATTCCATTTCTTTCAAAAGCTGCTCTGGGGTTTCAAAACTATGTTGGGCAGCTTCCACTCTTGTACCATTTTCAAGGGGCATACGACCTACATCACTAGAATCAATTTCTCTTAATACAGCTACTGACGATTTGGTGGCATCGAGAACACCTTTAAATGTATGTTTGTTCACAGTTTCATTGCCAAATTTTTCAGCAGCAGTACTTTCTACATTATTTTGAATGCGCAACGCTGAGTTATCAGTGTTGCTTTTCACATGTTCACCGGCAACACCGGTAGAAAACTGCTTTCCAACATCTAATTTGGATTTTTTAATTTGTAGCTCATCCAGTTCTTTCTCCACATCAAAATTCTCAAATGAAGGTGTTGCTCCAGTCGAAACACTACCATTGTTTGCTTTTTCGATATCTATAATAATATCAGGCAAATTAATAAATTGCGTATCAACACTGCTGTCCACTGTGATGCCAACATGAATTTTGGGACGCGTACTGAATGAACCTTTAAATTGCAAATGATTTTCCAAAGGAGTTGTATAGTGTTGTTGCTGTTGCTGTTGCTGCTGCTGTTTCTCTTCATGTAAGTAATGTGTCGGCGCTGGAATAGTTTCAGTGTGCAAAATTTTAACATGATTGTCCGCTGTAGCACCTCCTACTGTTGCTACCGCTGACGTCTGTGATTGTGCTGACTCAACATAATTGAATTCGGTTGCTGCTACTGCTGCTGCAGCATCATCTTCATCATCATTCCAAGTGGCAATAAAATCGCGGATACTGAGATTTTTTGTTACACCTGCCTTCTCAGAATCAGTGTCATGATCACTCGCGGGATCAATGGCATATAAAGATGTTGCTGTTGCACTGTTCTCATAACTATGATGATAATTGCTAGTTGCAGACTCTTGCATATAGCAATTGTCAATAATTGTTGCTGCTGCTAAAGGGGCAGTTGCTGTATTTGCTGGTTTGCGATAATCCAATAGTGGATTCTTAACGTGATTTGTCTGTGGCGGTGGGTGATGATAACTCAAATGTTGCACACGTGTTGCTGCACCATGATGCTGATGCTGATGTTGATATTGGTGTGTGTGCTGCTGTTGCTGTACACTGTGTTGTGCAACACTTGTTGCATAGTTTTCATACGTGGACTGTAAGTTGAGATCATTATAGTATGCAGCAGCAGCTGTTGTTGAGTCGCCTACAACATTACCATGCTGCTGTGCTCCCGCTGCATATCGTTGCGTTGCTGCAGCATAATTATAATTTGAATATGTCGCTGCTGCATCATATGGCATTGCAGCAGTCATGAGATCGGTGTTTGCGTATTTTAATTTACTCTGCATGGGATAGTCCATAATTGCATTAGTGACATATTTATTGCTGCCATAATGTTGAGAATTCTGTTGCAGATGATGCGAATGTGGTGGTGGGTGGGAATGTGCATGTGGATGAGGGTATGCATTGGAGACATGTTGCGTTGGTACGCGTGGATAGTAACAACTTTGCTGTTGATGATAAGCTGAAGATTGTGTGCAACAGTTTTGACGTGTTGCAGCAACATTCGCTGTTGCTGCGAAATGGTGCGGTGCATATGGTGGGGGTGGCTGATATGCTGCTGTTGGATGAGGTAAGCGTTCAGTTATTGTTGTACCCATATGTTGATGTGCTGGTCCAGCCCATATATTACGTGAAGACGCTGTTACAGCCTGCTGCTGTAATTGTTGTTGCTGTTGTTGTTGTTGTTGATGATATGCATACGCATTGTATTTATCAAACTTACTATAATACGCATCACGTGTGCCGGTTGTGTTGGTCTGGCCTGATGGTGACAAATAGCTGGCATTGCTTGGTGGTATAGCTGCTGTTGGCAGTGCTGTTGGTGGTGGCGGTTGTGGTGGTGGCGGTAATGTTCGGTAATTTCCCGCCGCATAATCCATGTTATAATGCCAGTTTGATGTGCTCGCTTTGCGGTAGCTACCGGGTGCTGTATCTGCTGCAGCATAATGTGACGCCGAGGATGGATGTAGTGTTGTATATGTTGCTGCGCCCGATGTTTCATTTGTTGGCAACGACATATTAGAAACTGTTGCGGATGTGACATTAGTTGGTGGCACCGGCGGTAACGTATATGAGCCATATTTTTCATATTTGTCGTAGTAGGCAGCGGTATTTGAACGACCATATAATGAGCTCATTTGTGGGCGCATTACCGATGTTGGTGGTGATAAAGGTTTTGTTGTCGTAGCATAATTTACTTCAGAAAGTTGTGATTTGGCTGCCGCATAATATTGCTGTTGCTGCTGTTGGTATGTTGTGCTGCTGCCTGGAATGCGACAGCCATAATTTGCATATTCAGCACCTACAGTTGGCATTTTAAATTTATATTGATCGTAATAACCAGCAGCACTGACACGCGGTACTGGCGCAGCATAAAAAGCTGTTGCTGTTGCTTGTGGTTTCGAGGGCATATCTCCAATACTTGGCAGATGTGCTGTGCTCTGCTTAAACGCATTGTTGTTAACAACATGTTCCGCTGTTGATGATAAATTCGCATATGCAGCTAGTTTTTCAATAGGTGAATGTATTGTATGTTTAATGATATTGTTGCTATTGTTGTTGACTCCGGTGGTGGTGGTGGTGTTCTCAATAATGCTCTGATGACTAGAGCGCTCTTTTGCTGTTAATTCACTTACGTTGCATTCATTGCTTGTTGTGGCAGCTGTTGTATGTTGCACATAATTAAGGCCAACATATGGGTCATGTTGTTGTGAGTTACATGTCTGAAATGTATTGCCTGCTGTTGGCGAATAATTGTAGGCTGTGTATTGATATTGATGGCGATGCCCATCTGCTGCCGAATGTGACTCGCTGTATGCATATGGTGCAACAGTTGCAATTGTAGTAGCTACAGCAGTTGACGTAGCTGTAGAAACAGCTGGCGACGGGGATGTTGGTATTGCTGCATTTTCAGGTGTTGAGGCATGGCTCTCATAATGACCCAATGGAGTTGTTGTTGCACTGCCATAACCACTGCTGCTTGAACTACTGTTGCTGTTCGTATTATTTGTGCTGACAGTATTCGTTGCTGTTGCTAGTGTTTCCATTGGAATTCAATAAGTCTTATACATACAATACATAGAAGTATTTCTAAGGCCCGAATGTAAGAAATGATGCCTTTAGATCTGTAAAATATAAAGAAAAATCAAATGATAAATTTTTTTGAACTTGTATATTTTTGTAATGTTGATACTATCAGTGAAATTAAGGTATTTTTAATCATTTTATTGAAATTAGTCAAATAATTTAATTTAGAAAAATCAGATATATTATGAAAATAGCTATGAAAAATTTAAATTTTTTTTTATTTTCGAAACGATTTAAGTCCAATTCATCCCCTTCAATATTCCAAAGTTTCTTGAGATCGAAATGGTAGTTTTTTTGCAAAGAACACGTATTCTGACCTATATTTAAAATAAAAAATAATCGTTAACGTCTTTTTATTATAATATTTTTTTTTTGGTATTTGTAGTAGTCAATCTCAATGCGATATTTTCTTAGGCCAAACTACATAGTTCATCGGAAGCATGTTAGGATAAACCAGTCTGGGATGTTATTTACCTTAACTCCCGGACACATTCGAGAATACAAACCATGTGTAGCGACCGAAACCCGCCCACTTACCTTAACACACATAACATAATATAATTTTCCTGGGCTAAACTGGTTCATCCTAACACGCTTCGGATGAACTAGTTTGGGCTAGGAAAAACTAGTTTGGCCTAGGAAAAACTAGTTTGCCCATAACATGTTTATACAAAACAGCGAATTCCGCGTAGCCATACAAAAGCAAATGGAAATCGTCTGAAACACAAAAACCAAAAAAATGTAGGTTTAGTAGGACAGTAACTATCGTCTGAACCAGGGTGAAAAGGTTATTTATTTAGCAAAAAGTGACGTTTCAGAAAACTAATGTTTTGATTTTTTAAAAATTGCTAATGATAACATTTATTCCATTGAAAAAATAAACACTAAAAGCAAAATTTAAAACAAAACACATTTGCGAAATTGCGTGACACTCGCTAATCGCTCGCCTCATTTGAAGTATAAAAAATAATATCCCATAATTGTAAAAAATGTTGTTGGTGTTTTATATTTAATAAAAAAATATTAAATATTATCATTTTAAAAAAATCAAAAAAATTACATGCTTCAATTGTAACTGGCTGTGAGGGGAGGGAAGTTAAGGTATATAAAAATAAAAATATACAAAAATTCCAAACGTTGGGTATTAACCATGAGTGTGTGCCCAGAACATTTAGTTAAAGTATGTAGAAATGAGTACCACATTGGAGTCATTAAGTGGAAGGCATCATTAAATATTAACGATTTGCTGTCATTTTGTCGGTCAACTATTCTTCTGCAGATAAAACAACAACCAATTCGATAACAACAACCAGTACCTGCACCACCCCAAATATCAACACCATAACACTGAGGCGAAATATCACAATGTTAGAAATGAAATGAAAAGCAGCAACATAACGTATAATCCAAAAGAACCTTTATTAAAAAAATCCTCCCATAATTTGCCTCAGACACAAACAACTGACCATGCGACACCACAAAATTGTTGGTGCTTGCAGCAAGCCACAGCAATCGCGGGGAAAGAAAATAATTACTTTCACTTGTGTTATTGAGCTTCAAAATGAAAATGAAAAATTATTTATTCGAATGGGTTTTTTTCAGCTATTCAGAAAAAAAAAATAAAAAATGAATACAAGAGTGCGCACATGCATGGAAACCACTTTAGATGGTTCTGTAAAGGTTATTGTTGTATTGACAATAATTTCACTAAGGAAACTTTATTGAAAAGTAATTAGGTAGGTACTCTGAGTGTAGCATAAAATTCTAATTAATTTAAAGAGTTCTTGATTAGTTATCATTCGATTTGTTAAGATACCCTATTTTACTGTTTTATGCAATATAAGTACTAACTATATTTAAAGAAATCAATTTTAGAAACAAGGACAATTCACACACTGAGAAACCGTTTGTTTGAATATAACAGATTATATTTGATTCAGAGCAATTAAATATTTAATTGAATCCAACTTAAAATACTTTAACCAACATTTGATCCAAATACAAAATGTTAGACTCAAATAACTATTTGATTGCTCTATATCAAATCTACATTTGTTATATTCAAACAAATCGTTTTCTCAGTGTAGTTTTGTCATAATTCCGGATTGAAGAATTTGTGTTTTTTTCATATAACAGAACTATAAGCAAAGTGATCATAACAGACATTCGAACTGTTAAATTATAAAAAAATAATCTTTTTTTTCTTACCATTTTACATCTCACACACGGGAATCCTTAAAAAGCCTAAAGTTTAGCTCCAGTGACAGCAAAATATATGTAAGTATACATGAAGTTTTGTAGACGAGGTAAAGTAGCCACCAATTCATACCTGATCCGAACAGAGGTTGAAAAATTGAAAAGTAATTCAAATCAAAGTTGTAAGCATTGTCCGATGAAAACCATGTTTATTTTCTAGGAATATAATTCTTACTCAGCAATGAATCGGATATACGTAGCTATTAGAGGTCTACGCAAGTGCACTTGCTGTGACGTCAGACTATAGCACTTACTGACAGTTATAGATCAAATTTGAGTGCTCATCAGTAGCACGAAACAGAACGATACAACGAAATGAGTTAGCGTCCTTTGCTTATGAATTTTAGTTCGTTGTGAACCTTGTTCAACCCAACAAGTCAACAACAACAACATGTACAACTACAACATCGTTTTTCTTAAGAAAAAAAAAAAAGCGATCGCACAAGCAAGCAACAATAAAGCGCACTTTGACGCCAGCGTCTTTTATTTCTACATTCTTGAAATTGACATATAGTTTATTGCGTTTTTAAGTATTGATTATTTGTGTGTTAATTTTTGTTAAAAAAAAGTAAGTGCGCAATAATTTAGAAAAAAACGATACATCATTTAAAACAAAAGACCTAAAATTTTTAGACTTATAACACATTTATTGAAAAAACAAAAGTTTGAAAAAATATTTGTAAATATTTCACAAAAATCATCACATCTTCAAAACTATAGGTCAAATTTGAAAAATCTATGGACCAATATTGTAGCTTATTAAATTATCTTTCATACGACACCTATAAGTCTAGGGCTTTCTAACTTATATTGATTTTTACAAAAGCTATATCCGCATGAAGCATGAAAACGTACGACTTGCCCGCAAAAAAGTGTGTTGAACATTTAGTTTGCGGTTGCAGCAATAACCTCTCTTGCTGTTTTTCGTTTTGTTTTGTTTTGATTTAAGTTATGATTCAAGTACGAAACTTGGTACAGTTGAAATATGCAAGATTCCGCAGATTCAAAACATGCCATAATATGCGAATTTTATGCTATAACAGGCCGATATTATACGCCTCACATTACCTTACGATTAAAGTAATGTTAGAGGTATGCTATTTATTCATACATTGGCTATGAGAAATTAAATTAAAACTGTTTCATTTCCTAATGATATGTAAGTATATCGTTTGAAAGCTAGGTACTTGAACTTGTATGGAGACGACATATTCTTTATTAAACTGAGATGTAGCGGTTTTTACAAGTATTTTGATTGAAATAATCAAGCTGGTTTTAATTCTCTTGATTATATGTAAAGTACCACGCTCGCTCACCCAAGATCGCCCTCACTTTATGCTGTGCTGGCTTGTCTCGCCTAGCCTTCCTATACCACATTTGGTAACAGTTACTTAAGTGGTTCCCTCATACACTTGTGTGGCAGCTTCTATACCCAATTGTTCAAGCTCGAACACTTTTTATACATTGGTTGCTCGTACCATTAAATGGGTCTATACTGTTTATGGTTATATTTTATGTAATAGCTTTTTGAATAATGCATCCATTTCTAAAAACTCGCATAATTTTTATATAATGATTGCTAGTGTCACGAAACGGTTTACATTAATGAAGATCATTTCCATGGTAACTGATCATGAATCGGAGCCTAATATGCTAATAGTTTAATAAAAATTAAATTTGGTCCTCTAGTGCATAAATGGACAAAATTTTGGTAGCAGGAGCTTCTTACAACAAAAGCAAAAATTATAACAACAGAAAAAATCCCACAATAAATTTGATATCGATAGCAAAAAAAAGAAGTTCTGCAATAAACCAAAAGCCAATTCCAAGAATCATGCAAGAACAAAATGAGTGTAGAAAAAAAATTACACTGATCAAATGAAACGAGAGAAGATGTCTTCAATGTCCGCACAGTTGTTTCCTTTTTCGACCGCTTTTGTTTTTTTTTTCTGAATGATGCAACAATTACAATAATACAAATAACGTGCATAGCGCGTATAAAAAAAAACTACAACAATAAAAATATACGTAGCAGTGTTGAGTGCATGTGTCCGTTGATTTTCCATTTTTTTCTTACAAAAAAACGACAAGTTTGTTGTAAAGAGCTAAAATTGGCTTATTATTCCTATTTTGCCCATCTATGCCCTAGCGCTTGAGATAGCCTGTAACACTAAAACAAACAAACGAATACACAAGCTCACATTTTATTTTTGTATTTGAAGAATATTTATTTTTTTTTGGGATTTTATAAATAAATAGCATTTTTTTACTTAATTTTTTAATTTTAAAAAATTATTTATGACGTCATGGACAAAAAATTGTTACAATAGTTAATAAAAAAATATTTTTCTCAATAGTTTGACAAATTTTATACACTTTTTACTCAGTGCAAATTTAAGGAAAATTTATAACTATGTGCATTTTTGACCAAAACTGTTTTTATCAATAACGCAAAAACTAGAAATCCTAGAGAAAAAACAACATAAGTAAAACGTGTCTATTTTCCCATAGAATACAAATCTGCAAAAAAAATTGAATTTAAAAAACACAGTTGATCTCGAAAATTTGACCCATAAAAAATCTAATTCTGCCAAAATTTAAATTTTAGGAATTATTAAGCTTTTGTGTGGAAATTTTTTTCTAAAATCATTTTTTAAGCAAATTTTCCAACTCAAATGAAGCACACTGTATATCATCTGCGTAGAGTGTAAAATGTATTAATCAAATTGGTTTGATTTACTGTGAATATTGCCCTCAAATATCACTAGAATTCATCCCCAAGTGAAATTACGGGAGTTGCCGAACTTGCAATTAAATTTGATTTAAGTTCAGCATGCCTAACATATTCAGTCTGATAGCCAGATTTTCTTGTCTGTGTAATATTTTGATTTAATAAAGCTAATCTTATCTACAATATACAATGAGTACCCTCCTAATTACCATAATGGTTTAATGTACAATATAAATAACACTTAAAAATGTTGACGTAACTTTATTGAGCATATTTATTTAGACTTAATCTAATTATAAGGAATTCTTATGTCGGACACTTAACTTTAGGTCAGAAATAAATAGATATGATAAATTAAATTTAAGAACCCTCCCCGCTTAAGACTGGATTTTTTTTTGACAGTAAGTGTCTAGAAAAAGACTTGAAAAGGTTTTAGAATATTTTTAAAACATTGCTAGTCACACACGAAAACGTTGACCTATTGTAACTGGTCTTATTCCACAATTGTAGTCACCGCACACGTACATATGTATATACGTTTTTGTATTTTTTGATTAAATCTGGATTCGAACCTTAATACTTTTGAGAATGGTTGTCTGGCTCTCTTTTCCAAACAAAATCAATTTATGTTCGATGCTCATTTAAAAAAGAAGCGCTTGGGGTCCTTGTACCCGGGTCCGGTTTCCAAAAGCCGGTTCCAATAAAACTTAATTGCAGATTTAATTATAACAAAATAACTTTAAAATTGTTTACGTTAAACTAAAAGATTGTAGATTACACAGGCCAACAAAGTTTGACTTATTTTCGGAAGCAGAAACTTTAGTGTACTTTCTCGAAGGTTTCCGGTGCGCTGAAACCAAATCTGGCCTCAAAATTCCTCAATCAAGTCAGGTTTTTGAGATTTCTTAACCTAAAAGTGCTAAAAACACTGTTTTTTCTTACATAACTATTTGAGGTTATGTAACATATGTAAGTACAAACATTGCATCGTACGATAAACACTACAGTATCGCCGAGAAAGAGTTATCAGTCAGAACTTCTCGTCCTCGATCATACAAGAAATAGTTTTTTTGATCGCCTCGCAATCGTTATCATTACTGGGACCGCGAACAATATCGATATTTATCGGTTTTCGGTGAAGCACAAATGCGGGCTCTCTTGTGCACACTTTTCATTACATTTTGGCACGATTTTTTATTTTTTTCATCACAAATATTTTGTTTGAGTTACTCAAGGGTTACTGGTTTGTTTGCATAAGCCTGGCTTTTCAGATATCCTCACACAAAAAAATCCGGAGCAATCAAAACCGGCAACCGTACAAGCCAATCAACATTACCATTTTTTTAGGTATCTTGTTGTAGAAAGAGATCTCGCAGTAATATTGAAAATTCTGGCTGTAAGTTATGTGGTAAGTCCAAAGTATGTAGTTCTGACGTCAAAAACTGTCTGCAGTAACATTTACCTGAGCACGGTGTCGAATTGAGGTTGATGTTCTCAGCAGATCTTGTAATACGTTGTGGTCCAGGCTTGTATCTATCAGCTATAGATCCTCTTTTCTTCGAAATCATTCACCATGCGATAAATATTGTTACGTTATTTCTCTTTATGTAACTTTCTCATCGTCACAGCAATCGATGATTGGTTTACATAAAATTTTTTAACAATTAAAACACGATGGTTTATCGAATATTTTTGATAATAAATTTTCCACATCTTTACTCCACGACTGCCAAATATGAACTGTCAAAGCTAAAAGTAGAATACCTTTCCGAAGGATACATGGAGGTAGTATTATTGCATTGCAACTTTTGTTTGATAATATAGCAACAATACAATATTGCCATCTTGTGAAGATAAGCCACTTATAATTATAAAAAAAGCTGCGATGTAAATACATTGTGAAGTTGGAAATTTGAAAAAGATTTAAGCAAAAATCTTTTCACTTTTGGGTAACACCCGATTTTCCACTCCGAGTGTCACTCGCTCCAGATAGCGCTGTCACTGCCGTATTTGACTGCTTTAATTTTTTATTAAATCTGGGACACCCTTTAATTTTGTTATTTATGTCTAATTCCGTTGTAGTTAGTATCCCTTGGGGTGTTACTTAACATATATAATATAAATACCTGCCTATTGTACGCCTTCTTTTCACGCTGTAATGACGGAAATGATCTAAATGAAATTTTGCATCCGAATTGTGGTATTAAATAAAATATAGGTTTTATGTAAATTCTATACTAGGAAAAAAGCACATTTTATTTTTTTTTTTTGTCATTTTTGGGATAAAATATGCCTGCACCAGAAATTTCAACAGATCAAAAATAATGTTTTTGAAATAGGATAAGGTAGTATGCAGGAAGTACTAATAAACTTTTGAAAATAATATAAAAAAATAGTTTTGAATCCAGGTCAATGTCAAAAAACAAATTTTTTAACCTAAAAACATAGTTGAAAGATAAAGCTTGGTCTAGAAAAATTTTTTTTTAATCTAAAAACATAGTTGAAAGATAAAGCTTGGTCTAGATTTTGATACATGAGAATATCTCAAATTTGATTTTTTTGGACTTGGCCGGTTTTGCAACTGGGCGCCTCATATATAACAAGTCCCCGAATCAACTTAAAAGCGTTTCTGCAGAGACTATAAATCTAGTTATAAAGAAAATGTTTATGAAATGATAAAAACATATTTACTTCACCAAAGAAAGCTTACAATTTTTAACAACGTAATCTCCATAAATTAAGTAAAAGTTCATGAAGTCAGATAACAATAATTTTTCGTTTCAAATTTAACATTTTCACTAATATGCTTCCTTTCCGGAATATAACACGTATAAGTTAACATGATTTTATTTCATAAAAATACAGTTACTTATGTCATTTGCATGGAAATTTGTCTCAAAACAACATTTCTAGCTATCTGATCCTGACAACTAGGAAATAAACTGAATATGAAGTTTTTATAGGTACGCACGCATCTTACGGATCTTCTTGGTTTAGACTTTGCTATCCAAAAACTGCTTTTTGTAGGTAAAGCAATCAATCGAACTTAGTAAGATATTTGCTTAGTATTCAAGAATCATCCGTTTCTAACGATATACTAAAGAATAGATTTGAGATCAACAGTACATGTACTTATGCATATGTTTGAGTAATTTGTCTTCTTGTGTAGGATCAAAAAAATCACTTTTATTGGCCAACATCATAGCGTAGTTGTAATATACTTCGTTTATAACAAATTTAGTTTCCTTATATTTGCTTTTCTTAATTAAGGGGACAACTTAGATTTTGAGCCTGCCAAAGAACCTATTTTTTCAGAATTAATTAAAACGGAATGAATTTCGTTTGAGGATTTTAGTAACTTTTCACAAAATGTTTGTAAAATCCGAATGTATGAATGAATCCGAAGATGTAATGAAATTAAGTATGTGAACTGTATTCCTCAAGAGATCTATGCTATGAAGAGTTAAAAATATAAAAATACTGTATACATTAGTTTGGTTCTTAAGTGTACTTTTAGCGTAAATCAAATGGGATGCCCCCTCAATCCGTTCGAAATAGAGTAAAACAATTTAAAAAAATAATGAAATCTGTCCTAAGCCGCCATTGACTTAAATTTTTTCATAAGTAGCTTTTAATTTTAAGAAAGAATATAACTAAAAAAAGTATCGTTCGGATCTAGTTTTCGATATAGTTATAGTCAAAGGAAATCGCACGTATGGCTTTTCTAAAAGTCAAGAAAGATTCGGATAAAATAAGGCGTGTACGCAGACCAAAAGGAGGAATACTGAATTTTAAGTATTGCAAAGCCACTGCAAAGTATGGAGGAGTCAGGAATTTTAAAAGTTTTTATTTACCATAAAAATGGGGGTGCTTTAGTTTTGTCCGTTAAATTTTTGGGTTTAAAATGTAAAAATAAACCTCAAACTCGGCTTACAAAATATATAGCGAGCGTTTTAGTAACATCGTATCAAAGTTATAGAACTTGAAAAGCTATAGTGAAAAAACTTTAAGCGCGTTTTTCTCGAAACCACGTTTTTCGAGATTGCGGGCATGATAAATAAAAAACTACTGGAGCGATCTTACTGAAATTTTAATATGGTGCTGTGCACATATAAATGCAGGGAATGAACTAAGGACAGAAATATCGGTATTATAATTTTTGACTTTTGGCACGATTTTCGCCCGAAAAATTTGAAATTTTCGAAAAAATGACGCCATTTTGTTATTTTTGGACCAAAAGTTTTGCCTGTAGTTCATTCCCTGGCGGTTGTGATGCTGATTAAAACCTCTTATTTTTTTTTATTTTTAGATGTTCTAGTGAGCTGCAATCATGCCCGCCGTGATTTTTTGGTGTTTTTTTCAAAAAATTCTTGTGGTCATAAATTTCATAAAAAAATTTAAGAAGTTTTTTAAAATATTGTTTTGGGTCAAAATATAAGCGTAAAGTTTCAAAACGTATCTTGTTTTTTATAAAACGCATTTTAAAGCACTTAAGAAAAAATTTTTTGAGGGTGTCATGTCCCCTTAAGGGGGATAGGGTTTTATCAAATTTTGTTTTTCCATTTTCTTTTTTGTTGTTTTATTTGATAGTATAACTCTTCAAAAGTATCCTGTTGAAATTTGAGGTCAATTGGAGTAAAACTGACGAAAATACAGTGTGTCTTGAGTCTCGATGATTCTGTATAAGTATATGAAAAAAAAGACAGTGCTAAAACTTTAAACGTGATTTTCTCGAAACTAACTTTTCAAAGTCGGTGGACACTTTTTCTCAAAAACTACTTAGCCGATTCTCTTGAAATTTGACACACTCTTTGAATACATATAAAACTAGGTAATGACGAAGGGGTTTTTTTTTCTTGCATTACAGCTAGTTCTGCAATAATAAATATACTGATTTTTTGTCTTTTTTTTTTTAAATCGTTTTTTGGCTAAAAAATTATGCCAAAATCTTAAAAATCGTCAAAGAAAAAAAACCCTTCGTCAATACCTTGAAAAACTTATAAGCTAACCAAATTTTTTATTTTTTTTTTTTTTGATTTTAGATGATAAAGTGATGAGTTATGTTGTCCACCGCAAACCACCTTTTTTTTTAGGCGTCCGCGGAAATTTGCTGCCAATGGCTTATTTTCCAATATTTTTTAATGAAATTTTCACAGAATACTCTTTAAGTATTGTACTTTTATGTGTTTTTTAAATAAATAAATTTACTTTTACCATATCACTAAAAAACATTTTTAAACTTATGCCAAAAATGTAGCGCTAAAACCGTACCCCCTTCTTAAGTGCATTTTTTCTTACAATTTTCATTGGGCTCATGGCAACACATCTTGATCAGAAGACTGCCATATTCCTTAACGATTTATTTAAATTAAGCACAAACTGAATCAAAGATGGCGACAAATAAATTTCCGTTTCAGTGTTTTTTTTTATCTTTTGTAAAACAAATGAATTTCGTGTCACCCGCAGCGCTTAAATGTAGCAACTAACAAATGATGAGCACTAAATAAAATAACAAAGCTACGAAACTTCTAAAAAAAAAGTAGCACGCGGACTTTGTTTTGCTTGGGAAAACAAGTGGTTACCCTGGCGTCTAAAAGGGGAGGACTGACTGACCAGGCGCAGGTAGAAAAACCATCCCCATTTATTTACCGCCGCCAGCGTTGCCACCCACTGACACAAAAACAACATCAGGTTAGGAGTATCAAAAGCTATTGAAAATAAAAATGCATTTTAACACAAATCGAGTGAAACAGAAAAAGTTAAGACGAATACAAAAAAATTATGTATTCAAGGAGGAAATTGCTGTTGAAATCAGTCAATGGTGTCCATAGTAACTAAAAAAAAGACAATATAAAAAGTTAAAAATATATACCTACCTACATAATATATACATAGTATATCGGACGCATAACAGAAGTCATTTTGATATGTATTCAAATTGATGGAAGCGACGAACGGCCAATGAATAAAGAAATATGAGCGGCTTACAGCCAATAAAAGTATTGCCACTTTGTAGGATATTATGTAGAAAATTTGAATACAAACTTAATTCATTAAATTTAAGTGAAGTTTCAATACAGCGTACTTAACTCTATTCTAAATAATTAATTTAAATTGAGAAAGCCGTTCCGTTGGTGTGATAAAGCCTTTTACGTCTGCTAAGTAAGGAATGTTTTGGAACTTTTTGGGCCTTTACATTTCTTTTCATAAGCTTATTAAATTCAGAACAGCTTGCTAGCGTGTTATAGGTGTTCTGCTTAGGGGCCGTCCCATAAATTACGTGAGTCGAAATAAGGAGGAGGAAGTTCGGCAAAATCTCACCAAAGAGGAGATGGAGGTCAACAAAAATCTCACGCCGACTTTTTAGTGCAGCGAATATACATTATTATAGCAGATTACATCTAAAAATTATAAGGAAAGTCTCACGGAAGGGAGGGGGCAGTCCCGCCAGAACTCACCAAATCTCACCAAGGGGAGGGGGGTCCGAATTTTCAAAAAAAAAACTTCACGTAATTTATGGACGTCCACTTATATGGTTATTACAACTTAATACAATCTACTATGAAACAAGTGCCAAAAATAAGATACGTAAGAAATGACAGAGGCAAAATTGATACATACTTGGTTTTGCACTGTAAACGACGATAAAAACATGCAATATATTTCGAACAGAGACCTCTTATTATAAAAAAGTGTCCGCTTTTAGCTATACATCTTCTATTACCATAGTCTGAAAACCAAGATCGATGTCAGTAAAATTAATATATTCTAGGGCTGGTTTTTCGTACATATATTACGCAATTTTTTTCATTATTTTAGTTTTAAGACTATTGCTCAGGTAGTAGTTAATCCAGGTAGTTAGTAATTTTTTAAGGCGCTACCAAATAGCCCACAACGATATAAGCAACAAAAAAGGTAATGAAAAAACTCTCAAAAATTTCCATACATTTTTCATAACGAAATAAGAGCCAATGTTTGGGAACTATTTCATTTCAATTGGTGTTTATTTCATTCGTTCTCATTGGGCGTATGAAATAACTCCCAATAAAATAAACCCCAATGACATTTCAATTGGGGCTTATTCCATTTAATCCCTTTTGTGTGTAGTTTCATTTCATTTGACTGTTAATTCATTTGACAATAAATGCAATTTTGTGCATATTTTTTGTTTTGTAACTGCTTTTTTAACAGTGTAGTTATATATTTGTGGTGCTGGCACAAAAAGTGACTTTTCCACATAAAAGTTAGGGAAAGTGGGCTGCCTTTGACCGTGGTTCAGAGTTTAAGCTCTCCAGTATGTCCAACACCGGCTTCGCGCCGGCCTTTGGCTACGGTTCAGACTATGATATATGGTATTGGCTGTTATTCTATATACTTGTGTGGGGATTATTTAATTGCTATTTAATTGGGTAATAAGTTACTTGCTCAAATAGAGACTTTGCGTAATGCAGTTGTGTGCTATACATACTGTGATGTTTTTCAAAGCAAAAATAATAAAAATATTCAGTTCTTTTGCCTGCTTTGAGCGCCACTAGCCATGTTATCTTTTATTCTTTTGTTACCCCTTTTTTACACACGATGTCATTGGAAGTCAAGGCCTGTCCAGAGGCGTACCGTGCACATTGGGCGCCCGGGGAAAGAGGTGATTTGGCGCCTTCACCGAAAGAAAAAAAGGTGTATGCAAAAATTTTATTTGCTAAAAAAGCCAAAAAAAGGTCCTCACTTTTGACATCTCAGAAACCCTAGCAATATGAGATATATTTCACAATTAATTACAAAATCTCTACCAACACATTGCAATTTACTACAAAATTTTAATGTCATATGTATTACAGGCGACCAAGAATGATAGAATAGAAGATTACGCATTGCGCATCTCCGCTATTTTTGCTGTCATTTTTGAGCGTCATCTGGTGGACGGTTAGATTTGCCGTGGTATAAGAAATCTATACTCAAGTTACTTTTTTGCTACTAATGTTCCCAAAAAAAAATACTAGTCACTTTTATATAATATTATACTACTCTTTTGATACTTCTATATTTTGTAATTGGAAAATTAGTTCATACTAAGAATTCAAGAAGTACATAGATGAGAATACAAATATCGCAAAATGTCTAAAATAAGAATTTTCGATGGACTTAGGCATGATTGGTATTTATTGTATGGATTAAGTTTATTTCATAGCAGAAGTGTGTATTCTGAAGCACTTTTGAAAAATTAATAATTTGCTCCCTATATATTTTTTGACAGATTTTACTTAAATCTGCATCAACACTCAGACTTAAAAAAAAACAATCACTGATATTTTGTGACACAGTATTCAGAACAAAAAGAAACTGAGATAAGCTTCACATGGGTTAACCATTTCAGTGACTTATAAGTATGAGACAACTAGATAAATTTTTTTAGAGTTTAATGAGGACGGCATACAAATAACCGAAAATTATTTAGAAAAGATTTTAGAACAGGCAAATAATGTAAACTGCAATGTTAACCCTTAGCGGCACCATGGGGTCGTGAACGATCATACGGAAATCTTAAAATTAGTTTTCGAGCTAATAAATACTCAAGTTTAACCTCATGCAGCACAAACATTTTTAGAAAAATATCCCTAATAATCATTGAATTTCATAAAGTAGACTCATCTCAAAACTTTTTCACAGTTATGGCACTTGGAATTGAAAATTCGCTTTTTTATAAATTTGTTTTTAACGTGGTGAATGTGTTTTTCATTACTTAGAACAAGATCTAGGTATTTTTACAACTTTTGTAAATAAATAATGGTAAAATAGTTAAATATAATAAAAATATAAATTAAACTAAATTTTGAAGTTGAACTCAAAATAAATACTATATTTTGATATAAGCTTAAATGTAGTTGAGGAAAAAAGTACTTGGCAACCCTTATGTACTTGGTGCAAAAGTAGAAAAATGCAACCGTAATCGTCCACCAGATGACGAGATGCGAGGAAGATTTGCATTTTCAACTCGGAATGCGTAATCTGGTATTCTATCATTCTTGAGTGGCGACCACCCCCTAGGTATCCTACTGGGCCTGTCTTAATAGTTTTCAAAAAGAAACGAAAAAAGTTACCCTTTAGTTTTCGCCAAGTGGAAGGATGGGCTTGCTGATCCGTTTCTAAATAGAAAGACAGAAGAAAGTCCTATTTGCTTATTTTCTAAAGATATTGAATTTTCTTAACATTGTATTTTCATGAAAAATCGATACCTAACAGGAAATTTGGAAGCAGCTTCCAAGGGGAGCACGTCAGATCTGCTTCCTAACCGGAAATCTGGAAGCAGCTCAGAAGGGGAGCCCGTCAGATCTGCTTTTTCGGATGCATTTAATTCGAAATTCAATTTAATTAAAAAAAAAACTTTTTTATTCCGCATCCACTGGGGTTCGAACCTAGGCATTCCGTGCTGTTACATGTGCAGTTTAACGACATCAGCCAAGCACCTTGTTGAATTTAGGCTTCTAAAAGTATATTACAGGGTGTTTTTTTTAGAGGTATAGAGCTTCGAATTGAAATAAAACACAAGAAAATCGTTTTAATGTCCATCAATTTGGCTTTATTGGAAGGATAATTTTATGCCATTAATGTTTAAATATGATTTCGGGCATGTGGCCGCCGCGGCTGGCTCGAATAAAGCCAATTCTACAGGTCCAATTTTGAACCACTTTTTCGAGCATATGGGGCCGTATGTCGGCAATATCGCCACGAATGTTGGCTTCCAAGTCCCCTAACGTTTCTGGTTTGTTGGCGTAGACGAGCGACTTCACATATCCCCAAAGAAAATAATCCAATGGTGTCAAATCACACGATCTTGGTGGCCAATTGACAGGTCCATTCCGCGAAATTATGCGCTCATCGAATGTTTCCTTCAATAAATTGATTGTGACGTGCGCTGTGTGGCATGTAGCGCCGTCTTGTTGGAACCACAACTCATCCACATTCATGCCATCCAATTCGGGAACAAAATAGTCGGTTATCATGGCTCTATACCGGTCTCCATTAACGGTAACTGACTCTCCAGCATTATTTCGGAAGAAGTATGGCCCAATGACTCCACCAGCCCTATGCACACCAAACAGTCAGTTTTTGTGGATGTAATGGCGTCTCAAGGGTCTCGTGTGGATTCTCTTCACTCCAAATGCGGCAATTTTGCTTGTTGACGTAGCCATTCAACCAAAAATGAGCCTCATCACTGAACAAAATTTTGCGATGAAAATCAGCATCGAGATCAATCTCATTTTCGGCCCATACACCAAAATCACGACGCATTGCATGGTCTCGCGGCTTTAATTCTTGCACAAGCTGGATCTTGTAAGGTCGCAAGCCAATATCTTTGCGCAAAATCTTCCATAAAGTTGATGGACAAAGCTCCAATTGCTGTGCACGGTGGCGAATCGATTCATTCGGGTCCTCTTCAACATTTTGCTCTACAGCGGCAATTGTTTCTTCGGTGCGCACTGTTCGACGTCTCTGCGGATGCGTATTATCACATAGAGTAAACGTAGTGCGAAAACGACCCATGGTTAACCGAATTAATTGCTCTGATGGACGATTATGTCGACCATAAAATGGACGGAGCTTGCGGTAAACTTCGCGAACTGAACCATTATTTTCGAAATAAATTTGCACGATATGCAAGCGTTGTTCTTTTGTCAACCTGTTGATGAAATGGCAAACCAAACTGAACATAAATGACATTAGAGTTGCCAGATTTGACCATAAAATGCCAGTTTTATCTCTATTCGAAAAACAAACCTCTAAAAAAAACACCCGTTATATTAATTATCAAGTGGCAATTACAGAAAAAACTCAACATTTCATTTTGACAGAAGACTTTCGCAGTTTTAGTCTCCTTCATATTAATAATAATAGTGGCTCAATTAGCTAAGATGTGCGGATTTCAGAACACTACTGTATTACATGCCTCAGGAAGCCTAGGTTTGAATCTGATCGAAGACAAATTAAAAAAATTAGTTGAGTTTTTGACGATGACTTATGCACTTATACGAGCATGTCTTTCACAAAAATATTGGTATAGCTAGAGATTCATCCAGGGAGCTAAGCCTGGCTTAAAGAACGAACACAATTGGAACGAGATGCGATAGCGAGAAAAAAACATGATGACATGATCTTTTCTTTATGTTAGAGCAAGATGCGCAATATATAATAAAAAAAGCTATGCGTATCTTGCTCTAACGTATAGGAAAATTTATGTTGTCTCGTTTTGTTTTTTTTCTCGCTATCGCATCTCATTCCAATTGTGTTCGTTCGCTTAAGCTTAATGCCTAGTTTTCATGTAATTTTCTTGATCTTCTACTATCCCATATCAGGGAGGATATCACATGCTATAAAAATAGCAAATGTATTCCTATTCACTCTCGCATTCGTCAAGTGCATTATGCCTAATTTCCATGTGATCTTTCTTGAACTTATCTTATCAAATATCAGGGAGGACATCACTTGCTATAAAGATAGCAAATGTATGCTATTCACTCTCACATTCTCCAAGCGCATTAGGTTCTGTTCGCATGATTTTTCTTTCTTACAAAAATTTGATTTGATATCTCTGATATGGGATCAAGAAAGATAGCATGGAAATTAGGCTTTAGAAGCAGCTTTAGATTCTGCTCGCATGCTTTTTTATTCTTACAAAAATTTGATTTGATATCCCTAATATGGCATGAAAACGCCACTTAAGTCCAAAAATGTTGGTATTATACACATAATGCATCGTTAACTAATTCTGAGAGCCACGGCTTATCCTTGTGAGGCTAAAGCCTAATTTCCATGCTATCTTTCTTGATCCCATATCAGGGATATCAAATCAAATTTTTGTAAAAAAGGAAAGGCATGTGAATGCGCTTGAAGAATACGAGAGTGCATACATTTGCTATTTTATAGCATGTGATGTCCTCCCTGATATTTGATAAGATAAGTTCAAGAAAGATCACATGGAAATTAGGCTTAAAGTTCATCATGTCTCGTTTTGTTTTTTCTCGCTGTCGCATCTCGTTCCAATGGTGTTTAGAATATTTTAGCCTCAGTTTTCATATAGTATGAAAATAGCGAATAAGCCAACTTGGAACGCTGCCAAAAAGCATTCACAGATCTTTGAATCATATAAGGCTTAAGTTTACTTTAGCTGACATTCTCCAAATCAATTTCTTTTTTTAGGGGTGATAGAAGGTGAAAAATAAAAAAATATAAAAATTTCAAAAAAAGTCGCTCGGATCTAGTATCGGAGATATAGATATCGGAAGTTGCGGATATAGCTTTTGGAAAAATGGTTATAAGTTGGGAACCCCTGAATGGATTTAAAAAAAAATGGGTGTCATAAGATAGATAATTTAATGGCCTACAATAATGGTGCGTGAAGTTTTGAAATTTGACCCATATTTTTGGAGATATTACGATTTTTGTGAAATTTCAACCAATTTTTTTTTGAAAAAACATTTTTTTTTTCCAAAAAATGTGTTAATGACCTGAAACTTTTTTAGCATTTTAAGAAAGCTTATTTTATTCCCTTTAAAATGGTATATAGCTTGTTTTAAATTTTTGCGTATTTACCCCCTTTTTTGCCGGAAAATAAAAAAAAATATGCAATAAATTCTTATGAAGTCTCTATTTATGGACAAAAACAATAAAAAACCAACAACAACAACAACAATTATTGTAAGACCATTTTCATTTTAAAACTTAAAAATTTTTCGCCTGCGGCGCTCTTTTCCTTCAACATAACCTCACATTTTAAAAAATTTTTAATTTATATGATAACCATATTATTTTATTATGAGTATCGTTTAAATAATAATAGTTGTAGGTGTAATAATCGTTGTTGTTGTTGTTTTCCACTGTTTTTGCCCACAAAAACATAGTTTTTATAAGAATTCATTGAATATATTTTTTTGATTTTCTTTAAAAAGGGGCTAAATTCACAAAAATTTACAAGAAACTATATACCATTTTAAAGGGAATAAAATAAGGTTTCTTAAAATGCTAAAAAAGTTTTAGGTTATTAACACATTTTTTGAAAAAAAAGTTTTTTCAAAAAAAAATTGGTCGAAATTTCACAAAAATCGTAATATCTCCAAAAATATGGGTCAAATTTCAAAACTTTACGCACCATTATATTAGACCATTAAATTATCTATCTTATGACACTCATTTTTTTGAAATCCATTCAGGGGTTCTCAACTTATAACCATTTTTATAAAAGATATATCCGGAACTTCCGATGTCTATATCTCCGATACTAGATCCGAGCGACTTTTTTTGATAGTTTTATATTTTTTTGTTTTTAACCCCCTTTTAGGAAAAAAAAAAATAAATAAAATTGGACAATGTCAGCTAAAGTAAACCTGTTCCTCATATAATGTATAAATCGACTTTTTTTTGCCTTTCACTGTAACACAAATTTTTGCAAAATTTGGATACACCCGTAGATAATATATAAAATTTGGTCAACTGCATTGTATTTTTCCCAAAGTGGCAACTCTTGTCACTGGCAATTCCGCTCAAGAAGAACTGAGCGAACGTAAAACAAAATTGAATAAAAACAAATGTAAATTTACAAAAACAAAAGGAAAACAACAAAAACATTCGATATGTAAAAATATAGAAAATAGCAAAGAAAATAAAAAAAAAACCTAAGCATATTTAAAGTGGAGCACCCCACCAACAAATAACGATGATCGGGGCACCCCAATGAACGTAAGGAAAAAGAAACCATACGTGAACGTTATTTTTCTTTCTTTTTTTTTCAAACCTTTTTACGCTCGCTGTCTCTTATCAAGTAACTTAAACATTTTAATGATTTTGTCCAAAAAAACAATTATAAATTTTAATTGCAAATTCTTGAACTTCGACTGACATTTTTACACGTTTCTTTTTTCGCTGTTTTCTTTTAAAAGCGTTTTTTTTATATTTTTATATTTCACTTTTTTTATTTTTTAGTTTTATCTTAGTGAATTTTTTCTATTTTTTTCTTATTACGCTTTTAAGCAACACTTTGCAGCACTTTGTTTTTGTTGTTAAACAGAAAACATATTTTTGCATTTTTAACAATTTTACGTGGAATACCTGAAAAATTTTGCAACTCACTTTTTCAAAGCGTTTCTGCAGTTTATGTACGGTTTTCACAATCTAAACGCTTTTTCACATTTAATTTTCCACCAAAAGTCCCAATTTAAAATTCTAGACGTCAGCAAAATTTCACACACAGTAAACGAAGAAGCGACAACGTTGACGTCGCCAACGATAACTGCGAGGGCAACTGCGACGATTGACAACAACAACGACGATAGTGACAAGAAAAAACGTTCGGAAATAGTAGTATATTTTGTAAGAAGCGACTGAGACTGCGACGACAACGGCGACGGCGACGGCGCAATATGTATTTAATCGAAAAAATTCGTAACGCAGATGGAGCAAACGAAGCACTCCGCAGAAAATATAAAATGCGAATGACAGACGACATTTTTTGACAGCACACGATAACCGCATGCGAATACCGTGACAAAACGTATTCTTCGTTTTATTTCTGAGTTTTTGTATTTGTAAATTGTTGTCGTTTATTTTGTATCTACTTTCTTTCACACTCACTGGTAAGAGCTGCCAACATATTCGCATTTGCATCACAATTAGGCCAGAAATTTTATTCGTCGAATACCCTACCAATGGTAGCACTGAGCACTGAGTTAACTCACTCTCATTCACCTCTGAAACGATATGCCGGGTGCATCTCACATGACTCATGTGACATGACCTATATCATAACAAACAGCTTAAGGGATAGCTAAACTATGCATAAGCTAACTTAGCCTACTGTCAAATTTGAAAGAAAAGTAAGTCAGTTGTTTGAGGATTATCGAATATACTTTGTAGTGGCCATATCGTACTTATATGAACTTAAGCAGCAATTGCAGTGTTTTATTCACTTTGGTCAAACATAAAAGTGAATAAAACGCATAAGTTTAACCTTTTGTAATTCTGTATTTGGTGGCATGACAGTGTTTGATAGAAGTTCTATTTTAAAATCAGAGCCGTAAGGGGTAAGGGGCCTCATGAATCAGTACATAATTATTCAGTACAAACTGTTTTTATAGTGTCGGAGACGCTGATACCAGGTTTATTTCATTTTCCGTTGTTTCATCACTGTATAAATTTAAATTATGTGTTTCAATGTTAATAATTAAGCCTAGCATATACTGGATGCACAGGCCCTCGCTTGACCTAAAGCCGCTTCTGCAAATTCAAACAATGCTGCCATATCTATTAAATAAAAATATATAAAATTCATTTTTTGTCTGTCTGTCTGTCTGTCCTTTAGAGACGCGGAAACAATCCAACCGATCGTGATAAAATTTTTACAGTATGTTAGTATTAATCAGGCGGGTGTCATAGGCTATAAAACTTTTTTTTAGAATGCATATTTAGGGTGGCCCTCATACAAAAATGTTTTAAAAATAGCATTTTCTCAAATACAGGTAAATCGATTCTCATGAAATTTACATGGAATGGTTTTTATGTTAAGGGGTATAGATTAGATGGTAAAATTTTATTTAGGGTGCATACTTAGGGTGGCCCTCATACAAATATATTTATAAATATCATTTTCACGAAGACAAGTTAATCGATACGCTCCGAATTTTCACTACGTATCTCTTATGTTAAGAAGCTTAGGCTACAAAAATTTTATTTAGGGTGACCCTCACACAAAAATATTTTTAAATATCATTTTCTCGAAGACCGCTAAATCGATTCTCATGAATTTACACCACATGACATTCATATTAAAAGGCACAGATAAGGTGAAAACAATTTTATTTAGGGTGTATACTTAGGGTGACCCTCATACAAAAATATTTTTAAATATCATTTTCACAAAGTCAGGTTAGTCGATTCACACCGAATTTACACAAAGTAACTCTAATGTTAAGATTCATAGCTTAGGCTTCAAAACTTTTATTGAGGGTGGCCTTCACACAAAAATATTTTTAAATATCATTTTCTCGAAGACCGCTTAATCGATTCTCATGGATTTTTCACCACGTGGTTTTATATTAAGAGGCACTGCTTAGGTTGTAAAAATTTTATTTTGGTTGCCTACTAAGGGTGGTCCTCATACAAAAGTATTTTTTAAATAGAATTTTCACGCAGACCGCACATCGAATCTACACCACGGTTGAGGTGAAGCGATGCGCGCCGGGTAATGCTAGTAAAAATATAAAGTTCATGTTTTGTCTATCTGTCTGTCTGTCTGTCTGTCTCTTATGCATATGGAAACCATCCAGCCGATTTTGATGAAATTTTTACAGTATGTTAGTATCGATCAGGCGGGCGTCATACTAATATTTATTATACAATATTTTAAAAATAGCGATTTCTCAAAGACTGGCAAATCGATTCTCATGAAATTTACATAGTATGGCTTTTATGTTAAGGGGCACAGATTGGAAGGTAAAAATTTTATTTAGGATGCATAATTAGGGTGGCCTTCATACAAATATATTTTTAAACATCGTTTTCACGAAGACAAATAAATCGATTCACACCGAATTTACACTACGTATCTCTAATTTTAAGAAGCATAGGTTAGGTCACAAAACTTTTATTTAGGGTGGCCCTTACAGAAAAATATTTTTTTAAATACTATCATTTTCTTGAAGTCCGCTAAATCGATTCTCATGTTACTTACACCACATGGCTTTTATGTTATTTTTTTTTTATTTATTTATTATTATTATGGTGGCCCTCATACAAAAATAATTTTAAATATCATTTTTACAGAGACAGGTTGGTCGATTCAGAGTTCCATTTTGTTCGTTGACGTGGATAGACGTGACCCGTTGTCGTGTCGCGTGGTATCAATAAAACTGAAAATTTAATGGCGGCTGCCTTTCACGTGGTTTTTATAACCGCGTGAAATGTAATCAGATAGTATCTTCGGCATCACTGTTTGAAAAAAGAATTTTTTAAGATAATTTTAACTTTCGACGATTTGTAAAAGTTCCTGCATAGGAACGCACGCTAAGGACTACAATTAAAACCTCGTGTTTCTGGTAGTCCTTTACTTAAGTTATACATAGGGCTACCAGATGGCATACTAAAGTAGCAAAAGTGCTGCTTTTCACTTGAAATGTGCTACTTTTGGTTGAAATGCGCTACTTTTCACTACTTTCGAAGTTACGACCTTTTTACAAAAAATGTTTTATGGAAACAATGTAAATAAATAAAAAAACACGCAATAATGATGTTTTTATTAGTGCTATGGGAAAGTAGAAATGGTGACCTTTTTTTTTGCTAATTACTATACTTCTTTTGTAAAAATTTACGAAATATGTTTGTGTTTTTTGAAAATTCTTTAATTTTACAAATGTGCTACTTTTGCAAGCAGGTCATCTGGTAGCCCTAGTTATACATATACCTTTCGGAATGACTGGTATAGTAAAGGATACAAAACTTTTATTTAGGGTGGCCCTCACACAAAAATATTTTTTAAATATCATTTTCTCAAATACTGCTTAATCGATTCTCATGCAATTTACACTACGTGGTTTTTATATTAAGAGGCACTGCTTAGGTTCTAAAAATTTTATTTTGGGTGCATACTAAGGGTGGTCCTCATACAAAAATATTTTTTTAATAGAATTTTCACGCAGACCACACATCGAATCTATACCACGGGTTGCGGTGAAGCGATGCGCACAGGGTAATGCTATATAATTATTTTTGGTTTGTGTCTACACCTTGTTGCAATGAGCGACATCTATTCTTCAAGCTAAGCAAAGACGAAGGAAATTCAATCAATTGAACTAGAAATTGAGCTGGTTCACGCATTTGCATGAAATTTTGGTTTAACCAAAACGAATAAAACAGGGCTAATGAACCAAAAAACAAATATTTATTAAAAAATTTAATTTTAAGATTCCTTTTCCTTTGAAAAACCCGCCTAAGGCACAAACATAGAAAAATTTCGAAAAAGAACTGCCTACAGTTCTGTTCCATTTTTATACCATATACAGGATACATTTATTTGTGTTTTCTTTTGAAATACAGCAGACATACAGGAAAGTTTTTCTGATTGGCACCGCTTCCTGAGTCAAAATATGTACATGGTATTAGGGACTTCGGTCTCGGATTCTCTTTTTATCACAAGACTTCCGCGATTGAAAATCCAAGTTCCGGGATTCCAAATTCTACTAACAACACGGCCATAAAGACGGCTCTTATTTTAAAACAAAATTTCTTTCAAACACTGTCATGACTCCTAGTGGTGAGTATCAGAATTATAAAACGTTAAACTTATGCTTCTTATTCACTTTTAGTTTTATTTGATAAAACGCGGATATTGGTAACTTCAATTGAATTTGCTGCACCGGCGGTAAACTTTTTGAAAATATTTAGCAAGTGTTGACAACTCAAACATCTCCGGATATCAAAAAATCAAGCGGTATTATTAATTTTAATAAAAAACTAAGTTTTTCCTAAATATATTAGAGTTACTTAATTAGGGCTACCAGACGGCATAATTTAGTAGCAAATGTGCTACTTTTGGAAGGCTTTGCTACTTTTCACTTCAAATGCACTACTTTTGGATGGTTTTGCTACTTTCGATGTTTGCATTGTACAATAAAATTTATTTCAAATATTCTTTTAATTTTGCTGGGATTTTTCGTAAGAAACGAGGACCTTTTTTTTTTGCTCATCAAAAATATTTTTATGGGACTACAAAAATTTTTGTTTTTCATTCCAAAATTGGAATTTTTTGACATACACTACTTTTGTAGGCAGGTCATCTGGTAGCCCTATACTTAATATATTTTACCAAGAATGATAGAATACAAGATTACGACACGCGCATATGTCATTTTTTCTTGTGACGTAGGAGGGGACCATCGCCATAAACGTAGTTCCTAATTGATTACAGGGATGAATTTAAAAAGAAAATATTTTTTTTCTACACATTAAATATTAAATACCATAATAAAAGTATTTTACTGAAAAGAATGCATATCAAAAATGAAATTAAATTGTTTTTGGTACAAGTTTTGACCATGGTTTAGTAATTTTTAATGGGGCGTTAAATCTCTTTTTAGCCTTTTAATGAAACTAAAATGTAGTTCATTTAGTCGATTGACAGTTTCTTTGTTATTGTTTTGATTTGTTGACAACTGTTTGATAAATAATAATAAGTGCCTTTGTACACACGGAAATTAAGAAATGTGGAAGAAATTCTAGCCTATTCTCTGTTGTGAATTTTTTTTTTCGCTTACATAAAATTGGAGCACAATCAATATTTCCACTAATAATAAATCTGTAAAGCAATTTACGAGTGTAAGGATCCTTAAATTTAACGCAATTCCAGTAGACCATTGCACATAGAGTATAGGCTTGGAAATTATATACATAGTTCAAATGACCTGCAAAGGTATGAATATCTAAGTATACCTAAGTCTAAAATTTCCTTTGTACACAGTTCGCTTCAAGCCAAAATAAGATTTCAGAAACTTTTAACGAATTCGGACTATTAATAATTTAATTAATATTTTACAATAAAAATGAGTTTTAGTTGCCCACTTTTCCCCCAGCACCCCGATTTAACTGAGGGAGGACTTTCAAAGCCATCAATAGAACTAATGAGCCACATGAGGTCTCTCCAACAAATTTTCGATGCAATAAATGACGATGAATTATTAGTATCAAATGATTATCTGAAAAAACATCTGGATCATGCAGAACATTTTAATTGTGACCAAAAAGTCAAAAAATTATTTTTTAGAGCTAGAATGTTTTTTAGTAAACAATATCCTAAAACTAACTTTGTCGTTTTGTTAATTAATGAACAAATCACATTTTTGCTACACAAATTTTCAGGAGTCTATTTCATTATATTTAACGTTTAAAGAATTTCCAAAAATAATTTCTGTGTGTAAACAGAGAGTAAACAATAATGAAAAATATTTTAATATTTATTTTATTTATTAAGAAGTTGCTATGCAACTGAAACATGTCTGTCAATAGTAGGGGCTCCTGTGACGTATATGCGCAGTAGATTTTCAATTTTGTTCGTCTGATGTCGTAATCTTCTATTTATTCATTCATGATATTTTACAGTGACGAACCGAAGGTTTCTTTTGATAGTATATGACAGTTCACTTGATCCCTCGTGTTGGACAACATCAATGTTTGATTAATCCGTATAGCTTGTTTCATTCAGTTTACTGATTACTGATTGTACAACACGAGGGATCATGTGAACAGCCCTATTAATAATTCAATTGACGGAATAAAGAGCTAATGCAAAATCTCAAGCTCATCCCTGGAAGTCAAAGTTTTTAAATCTTGAAATGTCAAAATTATCACTTTTCACACTATTTTTGACATTAGACGGACAAAATATTTATGAGAAGAAGGCATCGCATTAACCATTATAAATAAATCGTAAATGCAAATTTGCATTTCTTTATTTCTGAAATTCATATGTATTTTTTATTAAGTTCTAATACTGATTTGTAATCTTAAAACATTTAAAATGACTGAGGAATGGCAGAGTCAGAAATTTAGACAAAGTGTAATTGCAAAAATGTAAGGGGAGCGATTGCTCCAATGTTGAAATTCTAGAAGAAGTATGAAAATTTAATATTTTCTTTGTAGAAATGAAATGCTGCAAGCGACTGGTCAAGATCCTAGTAAAAATGCTGGTGTTATGGAAAATCATATTTTTAAAAAGTCCAACAGCAAGGACGAATATCTGAGTTTGGTAGCGAAGCTATATAGGCATTTCAAAGAATTGGCACAGAGTAAGTAAAATAAAAAAAAAAAAAAGTGATAGGGCGTATACGGATTTGGTTTTACTTATTCGAGAGTTGGAATTTTTTTTAGTAGATTGGGAGCTTTGAAAAATACATGAGCACAACGGACTGATTTTCAGTATCTAGGATTTTCAATATCTACCTAATTGATGTTCAGTAGATGTATGTTCATTAGGGTGATTCAAATTTTTTTTTTGCTTGAAACAGGTTAAAAAGTTGCAGGCACACGAAAGGAAAATTCTAGTAAAATTATAGCTCATAATATTGATATTTACTGGTGGCTCATCGAGCTTTTTTGTTTTCCATACGATTTGTATGGGGAAAAATGCTTGACAAGACATTTGTCTCTATATCTCGTGAAAAAGAAATGTTAAAAATACGGGACCTAGCCTATTGGAAAGATCATAAAATTTTCTATAAAAAAGCTCCATTCATGTTTTTCGTGAAGCAAGCACTTCGTTAGTTAATTTGTTTCAATCTCGGCAGTCGACAATAAGGCGAGTAAATAGGAATCCATGTTGATTTTAAGCATCGCTTAAGAGTACATGTGCTGTGTTATTGAATGAATTTATGTTGCTAATTAACTAACGAAGCGCTTGCTTCACGAAAAAAATGCAAGGAGATTTTTTATAGAAAATTTTATGATCTTTCCAATAGGCTAGGTCCAGTTTATGTAAAGTTTTTTTTTTCACGAGATATAGAGACAAATGTCTTGTCAATTTTGAGTTTTTTATGAATTTAGTTTGCTAATTAACTAACGAAGTGCTTGCTTCACGAAAAAAAGTGCAAGGAGCTTTTTTATAGAAAATTTTATGATCTTTCCAATAGGTTAGGTACCGTATTTTTAACATTTTTTTTGCACGAGATATAGAGACAAATGTCTTGTCAAGCATTTTTCCCCATACAAATCGTATGGAAAACAAAAAAGCTCGATGAGCCACCAGTAAATATCAATATTATGAGCTATAATTTCACCAGAATTTTTTTTTCATGTGCCTGCAACTTTTGAACCTGTTTCAAGCAAAAAAAAAAAAAAATTTGAATCACCCTAATGTTCGTATTACTTTTGCTTCATATTGTGGCTTTGAGCATTTATCCACATGATTAATTGGGAACAGAGCGAACTTACACATTTTCGAAGCGTTGGCTAGAAAATATTTGAGGCTACAAATCGGAAATATTAATATAAGTATGTTTAGGTATATCAAAGGAGGAAAAAAAAAGCTTCTCATTAATTTATTCCATGAAAAATAAAAGGTAAATATATAGGACAATAATGGCATTTGGGTTTTATAGAAATGCACTGATTCGTGACTTGGAATGTACTTTTGTTTTGATAGACACCAATATTTACTAAAAAAAGTCATTCTTTTTTTACGCATGTTCCAGCAAGTTTACTAACAAAATTTGAAAACAAACCACATTCGATTTTCTACGCATATTTCATTAAAGTACACCAAAATTCACTACACTAAAACTTACTAAAAAAACGTAATTATTGGAAATAGTCCAATTGTACCTGAACCGTACTGAAAATGCGCCAAATGTATTGAAAATTCGTACATTGTTTCGAATGTACTACAAATTTGTCGAATGTACTGACGCATATTTTGCACATGTACTGAAAAAAGTACAAATGTGCTAGTGTAGAAGTGGGGTTCTAGCCCTAATCCGCCCAACATTTTTTTAACCATCTAGAACAATTTTATAGTATGAAAATATGTAATTTAAGGTGGGTGAAGTGGTTTTTTATTTATATAATCATACATAAGAGTTAGTCAGTGGGTGGTCTACATCCTTTAATATTCCGGTGGCGAACGTCACGAAGATTCACCGATGACACATAGTAACAATGTCTGATTTCAGGAACTGATGAACTAAATAGAAGGAAAGCGATATATTTTTATTATGAAATCTTTCAAAAAAAAAAAAAAGAAGTTTGTTATGCCTTTTTGAGTGAACCTAAAACTCAGACAAACACTATAGCGGAATATCTTAGGGAAAAATGTTCAATGTTTTATTTTGCAAATCTATTTTAATTTCAGAGAAGCTTTCAGCGCATTATATTTTGTGATATTCAGTCATATTTTGAAAATGTCTTACATTTCTGTACAGGTCCAATGTACATTAGGGTGATTATTTTGAAAATTTTGTGGATTTTTTTTATTATTTTTGCTTATGCCTTAGCATGGGGCTTAAAAATAATTGTCACAAAACTTAAGCTTCCTAGTTCAAACCTGTAAACGGCGCGGACAGAGCTTATGTCAGATTTCGTTGAAATTTTACGAAAAAACGGACTAAGAAAAAATCTGTCTTAGATGCCAAGATATAGCGATTTAGGTATTATAGCTGTACTAGCTGTCCCGGCAGACGTTGTTCTGCCCTTTTCGATGTGTGGCGCAATGTTGTATGATCGCATGCGATGGAATGTAAAAGCGAAACAGCCCATTTTCCCAGTGAAACTAACTTTTGTCCCTATCCTTTTACAAATATGTATATAGCAGGCCTGCCAGACGTTGTTATGTGGGGCGATAATTTTTTCCCTTAAAACTTACTTTTGCCCGTACCTTTTATATACATGTTTATGTACCAAGTCCCATTCATCTGTGTCCAGTAGTTGGTGACATATGATGAATTTGATTTTTAAAGGCGTGTCACCGACCATTTTTTAAACCAAACTTTGTAAAAACCTTCCACAGGCCACAATTACGAAATCTTCATGTAAATTCTATTTAAAAACTTATTTTGTGTAAGGGCCACCCAAAGTATGCACCCTAAATAAAATGTGTACGGCCTTAGTTGTGCCTCTTAATATAAAAGCCATGTAGTGTAAGTTCCATGAAAATCGAATAAGCGGTCTTCGAGAAAATAATATTTTAAAAATGTTTTTGTATTAGGGCCAATATAAATATGAACCCTTTATTAAAGTTTTATAGCCTACTTATGCCTCTTAATATAAAAGAATGTGCTGTAAATTCCATGTGGTATAAATTCGGTGTGATTCGATTTACCGGACTTAGTGAAAATTCTATTTTAAAAATATTTTTGTTTGTGGGCCACCCTAAATATGCACCCTTAATAAAAGTCTTATATTCTATGACACCTGCGTGGTCGATACTAATATACTGTAAAATTTTCATCAAAATCGGCCGGATAGTTTCCGCGTCCATAAAAAACAAACAGATAGACGGACAGGCAAAAACTAAATTTTATAAAAACAACAAATTGCAGTTTAACTGTAAAAAGCAAACTTTAGTTTATTAGCTTTCCGAGCATAAGAATATTTCGAAAATTGAGAAAAAACGGATTTTATTTAGTTTTATGTTGTAAAAATTGTATGCTCTTTCCAATAGGCTTTGTATTGTTGTATTGACTCTTTCCCATATAATTCGTATGGAAAACTAAAAAGATCTAAACTAATGAGCTACCAGTAAATATTATCGTAGTAAATAAACTATTTTACGCAAATAAAAATAATTGTTTTAACTTTATTAAACAGGCCTACAAAATTTCAGACCCAGAAACGAAACTATACTTTTCCGAAGGCTCTGGTTTTTGAAATATCCTAACCTAAAAGTGCAAAAAAACCTTTATATTTTTTGACATATTGGAGGTTATGTAACATCCTAAGTTTTCAGAGACCTTGTAATATCATCTAAAAATATGATATCATCGATCTACTCAATTGCAATGTAAATACAGAGTGCATTTAAGTAGATCGACGAAACACAAACTCCAAATTGTCATGTCTCGGTAAAAAAAAGAAGATATATTGACGATTCATAGTTGATTTTATAGAAGAATCATATTTTTAGTTGCTATGAGAGCGTAATTGAGAGTAACGGGAGAGCATTTGTGTATACGTATACAAATGTGAGCGCACAACACGATTCAATTCTACTTCAGCTGAGTAGAACTTCATATGGTTGTTGTACCACTACATGGAAACAAAATGTGCATGCATGTTGGTGCCCATCTATGCTTATGATACATAACCTTTAATATGACAACAAATAGAATTTTTTCACTTTTAGGTTAGGATATTTTGAAAACCAGAGCTGATGGGTCGATTCGGAAGTCAAATTCATATTCAGCGCGTCAAAAACCTACAGAAAGGTATAGTCTCGTTTCTGCATCTGATATTAAGGGAAATTTTGTCGGCCTGTGTAGTGCACACGATTTGCCCATTTAATATTTATTTACTATGTATGTGTATGCAATATAAGGCACAATCAACTAATACTACGTGTATTCATTCAATAACGCATTGTTTATCATACTTAGGAAAACCACAGCAACCACCTCCACCAAATGCAGACATGGGGCAACAAAACATGATGCAGGATCCTTTAAATGCACTTCAAAATCTCGCAAGTCAGGGCAATCGTAATGCGCAAACAATGCCAATGGGACCCGGTGGACCAAATCCCAATCAAATGGCACCCGGCGGACCTGTTGCAGCTTCGAATTTATTGCAAACTCTAAATCAGCAACGTCCCGGACAACAAATGCAACAAATGCAAAATATACGTGGTCAAATTCCAATGGGTGGTAATGTTCCTGGTCCAGGACAAGGCCTTAATGTTGTTGGTGGTCCAGGCCAACAAATGCTAGGACAAATGGGTGGCATGCAAATGAATGTAATGGGTGGCATGGCTAATCAATCGAATCAAATGGGTAGTGGTGGCGGTGGTACTGGTGCCCAACAATTAAGCACCGGCATTCCAGGGCAAATGAATCAAATGGGTAATGTTAATGTTACCGGACCGAGTGGTGGAGTAGGTGGCGGTCCAGGTAATGTAGGTGGTGGCGGTGGTCCAACTGGTCAAATGCAAATGAATGCTGGTCAAATGCAAGGTGGACCAATGAATGTGAATGCAATGAATGTACAACAAATGCCAATCAATCAGCTCAATCAAAATCAAATGAATGTAAGTATATCTTGCTTTATAGCCGAACAAAATAATAAAATTTAAATAGATGGGTATGAACCATCCACAACTAAACCAAATGATGAATGCGCGAATGAACCAAGGCGGTCCCATGAATGTTGGTCCAAATGTTGTGCAACAAGCTATGCAAGGCATGCCGACAAATATGCCACCAAATCAGGTTGGGTCAATGCATCCAAACAATGTAGGAGGACCGCAAGGAGGTCAACAAGTTGGTGTGGCAGGCATGCAGCAAAATGCGGCACAAGCAGGTAAAATTGTAGTATGCTTAATTAAGTTTTGAAAAGTATATTTGTTTATATTATGATCTATAGGAAGTCTCAATCAAATGCTCACTATGCCATCCAACATGCAACAAAAGCCGAATATGCCTATATCACAGGCCAACAGTATGTTTCCTGTTAATCGTGGAGTTGGACAAAATCAATTTTTACGTCAAAGCCCATCTCCGAGTACGGTGCCTTCGCCAGCGGGAATGGGTTCAGTGCAACAGCAGCAATTGCAACAACAGCAACAAATGCAACAGCTACAACAACAGCAGCAAGGTGGTGTCAATCAACAATCACAGCAATTGCCAAATCAACAAATGATTCCAAGTCCCGCTTTAGTTCCATCTTCTAGTCCTCAAATGTCGAATTTATTGAGTAACAACCAACGTAATTTACGCCAATCTCCGAATGCACCATTGAATACACCTGGCCAAGTGGCCAGCAATAGTCCATTTAATCCACAAGAAGATCAACTCTACAGGGAAAAATATAAACAACTAACAAAATATATTGAGCCTCTGAAACGTATGGTTGGGAAGATTAGCAATGATGGAACTAGTATGTGCCGAATATACAATATAATTAACTTAATATATCTTAGGATACAATTTTCTTGACAGATGCTGAAAAAATTACTAAAATGAGTAAGCTTCTAGAGATTTTATGCAATCCTGCTCAACGTGTGCCTTTAGAGACACTTCTTAAATGTGAAAAAGCTTTGGAAAAAATGGAAATAGTATCATATTCTGGGCAACAATTTGGGGTATGAAAATCCAATATTTTACATTGCTCTTTTAATAATCCTTATTTCTGATATAGAAATCTTCAAATCCATTATTGGAAGTTATTAGTACTACAATACAGAGCCCTATAGCAAACCACACATTGTATCGTACATTTAGGCCCAGTCTGGAGTTATTATTTGGCACGGACATTTGGTATTATCTTAAATTATATAGACAATTAAGATTCTCAAATAATTTTGTTTTTAATTAGTGCTCCTGCTCCGCCGAAGATTCAACGCATTGCTGAAAAATCAAATCCGTTTGAAAATGAAATACCACATGTTCTACAGGGTGAAATTGCACGACTTGATCAAAAGTTTAAAGTATCGATTGATACATCTGCACAAAACAATACAAAATCGGTAAAATTAATTTGTTGCTTAGATGATAAACGTTTGCCAAGTGTTCCACCAGTTAATGTTAATATACCAGGTACGTAAAAAAAACATTTGAATGAAGTGCATCAATAGACCAATATTATTTCTTTACAGAGGAGTATCCGTGGACTTCACCAAATTGTTCACTTACTGATCAAGAATATTCTGCAACACCATTCCTTAAAACGGTACAGGATGCGCTTACTGCACGCATTGCAAAGTTACCGAAATGTTATTCTCTGTCGCATCTTTTGGATACTTGGGAAATGGCAGTGCGTCAGGCTTGCTCACCAAATGCACTACCAACATGTGATTTTACTGCCATATTTGGCGTTTAATATATTGAAATTGTTGGAAAAGAGGGAAACAAAATATAATAAGATAAATGTAAAGAAATATACATTGCATTTTATCTCAACCAAAATCAATGTCCTGCAACAGTTTTACTGAGGTTTGTCGGCATTATCGGTTCATTTTATTTTCATTTAAGTCGGTTCTAGTATTTTCGCAGAGTGAACTTTTTATTGAGATTGCAATTTCTCGTAAATTTATAGTCAAAAATAGTGACCTTATACTCTTGTAAGTTACAAAAAGATTTTCTTATAAATAAAAAGTACCAGGAGACCGACCATAGTTGATTTACATATAGTTTTTTTTTGTGAGCTTTGTTGTCAAACACGTCAAAAGTCCATAAAACAAAATTATAATTTAAATTATTTTTCACCTGTTTTAAGGTCTAATTCTATCTAAGGTCTTTTGTTTTAATTTCAATTCTTTTTCATGGAAAATGATGAATAACATAATATATAAAAAAATTTTTTATTTATTTTTTTTTTGTGGGCTTCGTAGTCAAAAATACTTTTGAAGACCACAAAAGATAATAACAAAAATTCTAAAAAAAAAAAAAAAATTTTAAAAAATTCTTTTTTCGCTAATTATTGGGTCGACTTTTTTTGTATCGATTTTTTTTATGTAAAATTGTCAATAACACAAAAACATTTGCATATACATATATTTTCAAAAATTAGTGACTTCATCATGTCCAGCGACTCAAAATACATAAAAATTATCATAGCATATTTTAAAATCTTAAAACCATTATAAACTGTATACGGATCGCTTCATAATTTTATTAAAATTATCGGTAAAAGCGTTTATCTTAAAATGGCCATAAAACGAGTAAATGACCAGGAACGATTTTACGGATCTTGTTTTTGGAATCTCCGAACACTAAATAATAATTGTGCATTGTCAGATTTGGTTGACAATTTTTACCGATCCCGATCTTGCTTAGAACGAAACGTGTCGGCCAAAGTGCTAACCTTAAAATGAGTAAATGAGCAGCTCCGATTTTGCGGGTTACGTATTTGGAATTTCCGGGCACTATATAATAATTGTGCATTGTCAGATTTGGTTGAAAATTTAATCAATCTTGATCTTGCTTGAAGCGAACCGTGTTGGGGCTGCAGACTCAATAAATCTGAAATGAAAGGGACTTTGGGCTTTTTGAAATTTAGTGAAAACTTTCATTAGCGAATTCCAAACTCAAATAAGAAAACGTCAAAAATATTTACGACAACGCAAGGGATTAGCGAAAGATCTGTATACGAGTATAATCTTTTTTTTTTTAATACTGTTGCACTGATAATGATACCCACTGAAGAAATTTTGAAGTTAAAACTGGACATTTTCTCAGATGATTTTGAACTGGTCAACCTCCGTCCTTAACTCCAAATATTGAAAAATATGCCTGGCAACAATGGCTGTCATGAGATCGCTGACCAACCTCGGAAATCATTTCACACAACGAAACACCTAGATCAAGTTTATCGAGTGGTAAATTTAATAATGACAGTGCCAGGTTTCTTGTGAAAGGTCACTTAGCGTTTAATGACTTATCTTCGCTTACAAATGACCCAAAAACGTCTTACCCATACAACGCTCCTTCATGTTTATAAGGAAAAAACTGAATCCTTAGATTTGCGAAGAGTTAGAAAAGAATTCATCTCGCGAAGAAATCGCCACTTTTGGAAACATTTGAACAAAACTTACTTTATATTAAATTAATGGAAATTGCAACGAATTAAAAAACATCTTCATACAAAATTCTCTTTATATCCCGTCTTAAAGTATAGAATAAATCCTTTTTTTTTTTTTAGAAAAATTTATCGTTTTTTTTTTATTTAAGTTGCAACGCCCCTGATGGACATGTATTTTTGTACCCTACATATACATTCACTTTGTCCTTCCGTTTGTAACACAGTACCAGGAGACCGACCATCGATCGGTTTTTCGTTTTGTGGTTAAAAAAGTTAAAAAAATGTAATGCAATTGAATGGGAAGTCGGAAATATTTAAAAAATATTGAATAGGGTTGAAAACCCGAAAACAAGCTAAAAAAAATTTGAAAGAAGTTGATTATATATGGAAAATGTTGAAAAACATTGAGTGAGGTTGAAGCAGGTGAAAAAGTTTGATAAACTCGATAGTATATTAAAGTGTTGAAAAAGTTGAAGGAGATTGAAAAGCTCGAAAAAAGATGAAAGTCTCGGAAAAAGTTGAATGAGGTTGAAAAGCTGAAAAAGGTTGAATGTGGTTGAAAAAGTCCACAAAATATGGAACGTGTTCAAAAAAGTTGAAAAAGTTGAAAAATATTGAAAAAGTTGAGAGAGTTTGAATAACTCGAAAAAAGTTGAATAAGGTTGGAAAATTCGAAAAAAATATGAAAAGTGTTGAAAAAAGGTTGAAAAATGTTGAAACAGTTGAAAGAGGTTGAATAACTCGAAAAAAGTTGAATAAGGTTGAAAAATTCGAAAAAATATGGAAAATGTTGAGAAAAGTTGAAAAAGGTTGAAAAATGTTGAAACAGTTGAAAGAGGTTGAATTACTCGAAAAAAGTTGAATAAGGTTGAAAAATTCGAAAAAATATGGAAAATGTTGAGAAAATTTGAAAGAGGTTGAAAAAATCGAAAAAAGTTGAATGAGGTTGAAAAACTCGAAAAAAGTTGAATAAATTCGAAAAAATATGGATCATCAGAATTCATATAATTTCAAAGCCTATAGTAACCGATACCTCTGCACCAAATTTAAAGAATATTACTTCAATAGCACACTAAATACTTATAACATTTAAAGTTTTTTGCTTATATGGGAGGTGCCACACCCACTGATGCAATCTCGTCGGTTACTATAACATAGGATCACTCCTAAATATGGCATTTAGCGTTATAAGTTTGTATGGGAGATGCCACGCCCACTAATGAAATCTCGTCAAAATTCATAAAAGAACTAGCAACGTAATCGTTATGGTATGTTTTTGCAAATATTTGGTGCAATGGATCATATGGGCGTGGCACCTCCCATACAAAAAAAAAAACGTTCACTGTTATAGATAGTGTGCTATGAGAGTAATCTTCATAAAATTTGGCTTTGAGGTATCGGCTGCTATGGGCTTTTAAGGGCGTCCGGGAGTTTTTCGAAAAATAAAGACATTTTTAAAATTTTTTTTTTTAGCTGCATTTTATTTTAGACCAACATTTTTTTTACATTATTAAAGCATAGCTATTCAAGATTTATTTCTAAAATTTTGGTCCAAAAATATTCGTTAATAAGTTAGAAAAGTACAATGCCGTGAACGACCTCAAAATTTGCGGTGAGCAAGATACCTGGAGACTGGTTCATTCGAAAAAAAAAATTTAAATTTTTTTCGGTTAAGCAAATAGGGGGCGTTTGATCGTTCGATTTTTTTTTTTTGGATACATATTTTGTGATTTATAGCCGAAAACGACCTCAAGTTTGTGCACAAAAAATTAAAATTTTCTTTGTTCGCCCGCCATTTTGTCAAAAATTAATAGTTTTCAAAAATCAACGATCAAACGCCCCTTAACTATTTGCTTAACCGAAAAAAGTTTAATTTTCTTTTTTCGGATTAACCAATCTCCAGATATCTTGCTCAACGCAAATTTTGAGGTCGTTCACGGCATTATACTTTTCTTACTAACTAATGAAACAAAGAAGAACAAATTTATCGGACAATTTTTTATTTTGAATGAATCCTGACAATATTTATAAGCTTAAGTGTAACTTTTCCAAAATTGGCTATATGTTTATAAAGCCAATTTTTACTCGGCGACTAAAATGGCGAGATAGTAGCCAACCATGAAAGGGGGTTAGCCATTTTTTCAGTATACAATGCGAATGGAGAGTGAAAGTAAGCATGAGTACGGCTTGCCCTCACACACTTAGACTTTTCACTCAATTTGAGAAAAAATCAAACTTTTGACTTTCATCCGACCGTCCGTACTTATTTTTTTTTGATACGACTTGCTCTCAGATGCTACCTTTTGTCCTGTCAAAGCCAGATGAAATGTCGGAACGTCTGAGGGCGCTATTATATGCTATGCATCTACTTATAATGTCGCGTAGGGTATTAATATTTTGGTAAGGCCAACAATAACAACCTCCATAATAACCATCTCCATTTTCATAAGAAGGGAGATGTCTGCAGTTTACCAATCTCAAATTTCAAATACAAACCGACTTTCTCCAAAAATTATTGTCCACAATGATGTAAGTACTATAGCTTTTGTATTAAATAAGAACGCAAATCAGTTTTATATGTATAGATATTTTTGAAAATATATATTGTTTTTTTCTTTCTTTTTTGAATGCAAATTTCAGTAATGCAATTTATGCTCTTATTTTTTATATCTTGCATTGTGTTCTTTTCTGAGCACTTTTTCACAATATTTCTTTTTCAGCTTAGTTTAATTAATTACAATAAGTTACATAGTTTTAGTTCTGTTTAGAAAACCTAAATATCACAGATTATAAAGATCTTAAGATTGGTTTAAATAAATAAGACAAATTTTTAATTAATTTCTTGCCAAACAATTTAAAAAGAAAACTTAATAAATAATGATATACAACAAACTATACATCTTAACAGTTTAATATTTTAAAAAGAAAACTTTAGAGATAAACCAATCCATAATAATAAAAATTATAGTAACAAGTAAATAATATAAAAACTAAACAATACATTTTTGTGGTAACTTGATAAATTAATTAAAAGTATTAAATTTTAAGATAATATATAATATAAAAAGTAGCATTAAGTTCATTAGATTATTTGGTTCAAAATGTGTGGATAGTTTTCTTTTTAAAATATTTCAAAGTTAGTTAGCTAACCTTAGCTTCACGGAAGGAGAGTTTTTTTTTTATATAAATTACATTTGTTTTTTTTTTTTTTAAATTAGTGAAGCTTTCTTACTTATATATTAAGAAAAATTGTTTAACAGTAAAAAATAAAATCTTATGAGAAAAACAATAAAAAATCTTATCAATTTAATATTTTTTTTAACATGGATGTATTTGTGAGAAAAAGTTAGTCGACTGGAGTTGAATCTAATTTTCCACTTGCTCTTTGTGAAATTTGCTTTCCGATTTTTGGGCATTATTAAGACCTGAATAAGTACTAACGAATTGCCCCTAAAATTGGTTTCAACTCTATTTCTTTTAGGTCGGCGACTAAGCTGTTTTCCTTTTTGTCACAGATATGCACATAATGCTACTTGTACATTTTGCAGTTATTCAATTTACTATTTATTAATGTTTTTACAGTTTAATATTTTCTTAAAATCACTACAATCACTAAAAGTGCAGTAGTTTATTTCAATATTTTTGCTTTTCATATGAATTTGGAATGAGTACTGGGCGTGTGCACTTGTAATATTTGTCTATTTTTAATATTTCATTTAATTGAGATTATTTTGCTACTCTGTAGTACTACTGACTGACAGATACTGCTACTGATCATATACCTAATTAATTTAACGTTGTTGCGTTTTTACTGTAGCCATTTCTAAGAAGTTTGTAAAACTTGTTGGCACACCAGTAACATGCTGCAATCGCAACATATCGCTGGCATTGCAAATTTGTACTTGTAGTGCAGTACCAGGAGCGGTTGGCATTTGTACTGTTGTTGTAGTTGGTGGTATTGGCGCTGGTGCTGGTACAATTGGACGCAAATGTACAATGTTACTACAGTTTACTGCTGTCGCCAACGTTGTTGCTGTTGTATTGCTGCTGCTGCTGCAGATTATACTTGTAGTGCTGTCGCATTGTTGTCGATTTACACCGTTCGCTTTATCTTTGCCATGACGTTTTACATGCTTTGAAAGGTGATCGCTACGCATGAATTTCTTTTGGCAAACAACGCAGACAAATTTCTTTTCACCGGTGTGTGTACGTTTGTGACGTGATAGCTCGTCTGAGCGTGAAAAGCGTTTATCGCAATTTTCCCATTTGCAAATGAAGGGTCTCTCACCGGTGTGCACGCGTTGATGTGCCTTTAAATGACTGGACTTAAAGTAGTTTTTGCCGCAATCCGGATGATCGCATTCATAGACACGACGGCGTTCAGCAGCAATTTGTGTAGCTGTGAGTTTCGTTGCTGTTGCAACTGTTGTGGAGGAGGAGGAGGTATCAGTTGCCATTGTGTTTTGTAAGTTTTGTAGTAATGCAGTGGAGCCGGCAGAATTGATAACCACCAATGGAATGAGTGTGGTTTGTTGTTGTGGTTGTTGCTGTGCAGTAAATGTTGCTGGTGTGGTAGCAATGAAAATACTTTTAGGTGCAATTGTTTGATATTGTGTTTGATTATGGCGTGTTGCGGCGGGTATTGAATAGTGTTGTTGTTGTTGCTGCTGCTGCTGCAACAATTGTTGATTTTTCAGTTGGCAATTGGCAAATGCTGTTGGCGTAGCAGTAGGTATTGTAAAATCAATTTGCTGTTGCATTGATTTAGTAACATTTTCTGCCATTTGTTGCTGCTGCTGGCAATCTATTGGCAACATTTTTACTGTTGCTGCTTCAATTTGTACTTCACTGGCTGAGCTACGATTGCGATTCATTTTGAATTTTAAGCTACGCCACACATTTGTCTCTGAGCTATCATCCACTGTTCTTGCTGCAGGTGCTGACGGTGTTGTTGTTATTGATGACTTTGAATTTTCATCGTAAGCCGTACAAACGGAACCTGCGCTATTAACGTGCATTATTACGCTTGCACGTTGTTGCTGTTGTTGCTGCTGCTGGTGTTGCATACGTAGCTCAGGTGGTGGTGTCAGTGTTTTTGTTGGATTTATTTCCAAACGCTGCTTTTTGCATGGCGGCGTCTCCGCATCGTCTTCTGTATCTGATGGGTTGGGTGTAATGATGCCACATTGTTGCTGTTGTTGCTGTTTGGACTGTGTTTGCAGCAGTGGCTGCTGTCCAAGTTGCAGCTGTATTCTGGTCTTGAGCAATGCTTCATTAAGCTGTTGCTGCTGTTGTTGCTTCTGTGAAGTCTGCAAAGAGATAAAAATATAGGTGGTTAATGTTAAAATTCACTCAATGTAATCTAATACATAACATAGTTTAAGCATTAAGTATACACTAGCAAAAAATTGCGCCTTACGCTATGCTTTAAATTTTGTGTCCTTCAGCACCCTAATGCTATTGCTTGTGTTAAGTTGTTGTTGGCAATTTGTGAAAGCGCTGTTAGTGCGCTGTTAAAGTGCTGTTAACCTACTATTTAATGTATTTAAACAACATTTCTAACTGGATTTGCATGTGGTTTTTGTTATTTTTTTTTGTAAACTTATATATGGTGCCGTTTTGTCTACAATATTTTATGCGAGGTTATTGTGCTTTCATTAATTAAATTTTGCTAAATTGTCAAAAATACAACAGCAAATAACTGGCAAGCAGTCAGTTCTTAAAAAAAAAATTTACGTCACTCTTAAGTGCAGGTTTTTTTTTTTTTTTTCTTCTTGAGCTGTTGTATTTCGTTTGCCAAAGTTAAAATAAAATTGAAAATTTGTTGAGCGTAAGCTAAAAGTCACTTAAACTTTAGAAGGTTCGTCAAACTTTAACCTGGCGCACTTACATTGCGTACAATTAGCAAGGTTAATACACCTTTTCTTGTTGAATGTTTAAACCTGTATTATTGTTATTTACTGTCAAAGAAGACGACAACGAACAGCAACAAAAACAACGAAGACATTGATGTTTAAACCCAACTCAGACGTTAAAAGCAGATAATCAGTCAAGTACAAAAGTCATTGAACAAAAGTCATTTTCGGAGATGACCAGACTTTCTGGTTAAGGTATGTACGTTACTGGAAAATTTTTTTTAATTGCCAAGCTTCATTAAAATTTTAAGATTTTTGATCTTGGCTATAGTTTTATAAAAAGTGACAAATTTTGAAGGAATTTTTAAGCAAACTAAAAATTTTGTGGCTAAAAATAAGGTCAACCAACATATCAAATTGTTGTGATTGTAAATTTATTTTCTTCCCTCAAGGTCTGCTATTTATGTAGTTCGACTGAAAAAAATTTGACCTTTCGTTTTATCCCAAATGCTATACATAGCGAGATTTTAAACAATATGTATGTATATTTATTGCTCATTTAAATCACAAATTGTGTGCGTTTTACTTGTGCTCAATAAAAATAAGATATTTATCATGATTTGAGATGAGAGAAAGGGCTTACGAATATCAACCGTTTTAAACTCGTGTTGGTAATAATAATATTTCAGCGCTTGTCTTATACCTAGTATGTTAAAATAAAACATATTAAGAAAATTATTATTATATTATTAAAAATGGGCTACGTGATCAGACAAACATATGTAAGGTACCATCCATTAATTACGTGAGTCAAAATAGGGTGAGGGGCAAAATCTCACAAAGAGGGAGGAGTGGTCCAACTTTTTATTGCAGAGAGTATACAGTATTATAACAGAATACATATAAAAATTATAAATCAAGCCTTACGGAATGTAGGGGGAGGGGTTCCGTCAGAGCTCACCAAGGAGAGGTGGAGGTCCAAATTTTCAAAAAATACCTTGCGAAATTAATGAACGGCCCGGCCCCTAAGTTCCCTTTCTAAAACTAAATATAATATGTAGATATTTACTTTGAAAGTAAGTAAAATACATTTTTAAGGGCCAGTAAAAATTTAGTTTTTAAATTGTGGAAATTTCCAAAACTAAGTTGAATGGCATTCCTACTGAATTTATCAATATGTAATGTAATAAAAATAAAAAATTCTTGAACAATCTTACAAACTTAACAGCAGAAAACAATGTTCTATGAATAGAGACAAAAAATAAAAATAACGAGAAAGGGAGAGTTGAACATGGAGCAACTCCTGCTAAATTTTTCCGCTAAGAGGTAGCATTCGGTGGGCACGTGTTGCTGATTTGAGAAGAGAAAAAATATTGATATACCACAGTAATCTACATATTTAGGTATATATGTATGTACGTACGTAAAAGCCAGACAATGTTTTGCCGACACATACGTATGTATGTATGTATGTATGTGGCTTAAGTGCAAAGTAAATGTGGGGCGTTGTCGATAAATTTATTGTAAAACTTAAATGCATTTAAAATTATTAAGTAGGGAATATCCCCCAAAATTTTTTTTATTACTTAGAGAGGGAATATCCCCAACTTATGTTAAAATATACATATACTTCAAGGTAATTCAAAATTGCAGTAAACCTATACATGCATACATATATTGGGGGTATTATCTCACTCTCTTATCTTTTGAATTCTACTGAGAGAGTTTGCCTTACATGCTATGTGTACTTATTCAAAAAATGCTCTCTCACTCGTAAAACTTGTCTACGACGTCAATAGCGTCATCGAGCAGATTAAATTTTTTATTTCGTACAGCTATATCTACCTTCATACGAGTACGTTTTTATAATAATAGAGGAGTGTACTATGACCAGAGCTGGGCACCACTACACGTGTGTTTTTCTTAAATGTTCTTCAATGCATGTGTATTTGTGCTTTGTTCGCTTTTCAAAGCAAACTGAATTAAATTTTACGCTCTCTGCTTTATATACATATATGAAAAGTTATTCTCATTCTGCCGCAGTACCGCGCGCGGTACGTTTTGCCCAGCCACGACTATGACCATAAGGCTTTTTTTGTTGCTTTTCACAATACCAACAACAACGACGACAACATGAGCGTGAGTCCAACGTATCACTCGTTTGCCATTCACTGTTCACGTGAACACCAGCTGATACGCGAATGTACACTGCGTGATCACAGCACTGAATGTAGGTGCAAGTGAGATGGCCAACATTTGTTTTTACAAATTTCGTTAGTTGGAATGTGAGCGCACTATTAATAGATGGTACAATTTTTTTATTATTTTTTCAAAAGTCATGCATGCCGTTGCTGGTGGTGATGGCTCATGGTTTGGCACTTTGTGGGTAAAGTGTAACGCGTATCTCATATCTTTGAAATAAATTTTTGTTGTTTTTTTTTACATTTTATTATTATGTATTATTGTGTTTAACTTTGTTAAATTAATTCTTTGGGTTTTATTTATTTATCATACATATAGGGAAAGAAGGTGTGTGCTGAGGTTGGTTTTTTTTATAATTTTTTTAATTTGCTTTTACGTGAGCTCGTGTAAAATTATATGAAGTCATAGGTTAAGCATTTTAATTTAGTATCTGTAGCGAAGTATTTAAAAGAAAAGTATACTTATGCATAAATTTAATTTTACATATGAACATAGATATAAAACCTCGTAAAATAAATTTTTATTTACAAGTTTAAAAAAAATATATTGAAAAATCACGTATAATGCAACTTCAGGTTTATTCAAGCTAAATGATTGTTGAGAAAATAAAATTATTACTTTAAATTTTAAAATTTTTCTCAACCAGCAAAGCCACTACGACTACAGTTTTAGATGTGGCTGTTTTTGAACTTAAATGTTTTATAAATTCGATGCGATATTTTGCAATTGTTAATAAACATGTTAGCATATCTTGTATGTCAATCCCACAGCCACACCTATCGGTACTGGACCAACTGACTAATATATCGGTCTTTATAAAATTACTGAAACATAGTACTTATTAAATTGATTTCTTATGGTACGTTGAATTAAAGTTTAAATTTAATAAAACTAATTCAGTTACTGATTATAGGTATTTTTCAATAAAATAAAACATAATAAACTATAATGCTTAAACCGCAATGTTCCGGCTTGAAATATATATTTATTTATGTACAACTTTTTAATGCTCTAAATATTTCAATATGTGGTGACTCAAACAAAGTCTTACTAATTGTAAGTAAATAAATAAGTGTTTCAATTTTGCTTTACTTTCTTGGAGCTTATTTCTAACTCTATAAGTAATAGTGCATAATTTACCGTTTCAACAAAAGTCCCATATTTTTGCGTCACTCATGTTTCAAGCTTGTACAATCAAGAATTTTTGGATTTTATTTAACTAGCAATAAAGGACTGCTACTTATGTAGAATATAATAAATTTGAAAAAAAGCTACAACTTCTATAGACTAAGTTTTTGAGTGTTAACCCCATGAAAATGTACCCATCTTGCGTCAATTTTTTGTAGCGTTTTTTTTTTAAATTAAAATTTTCTGAATTTTTTCTAAAGAACTATGTAATCTATCAAAGCTTTTTTTTTTAAATTCAAAACATTTTTCGTAAGTTAGTTGTATTATTTATAGTAAACTTACATTATCAGCCTTATTTTCACACAATGGTGGTGTCGCTGGAGGCGATGGCAAAATAAAAGTATCCATATTTATTTTTGAAGGATTTTTAATGCAGTTCAGTTTAATTTTTTTTAAATATAAAAGTTTAATAACCGTTAAGTTGACGGATTTTTCTTCAACACTTGTTTGAGCACTATATATTTTTGACTGGCTGTTTTTAATTTTTTGCAAAGTCTTTCTTTATGTGTGCAAGTACATATATTATTTTTACAAATTTCTTATAGTTCTCACTTGGTTCATTACAAGTTTTTTTTTTAAAATTTATTACTCTTTTTTTTTAGTATGTTTCAAAAGAAAAAGCGAGAGCGCGTTTCTGTTCGCTGTACTTAAAATCGAACTGTTCCGTTTGGTATTTGATAAACGAATGAATAGTGAAGCACAACGTTGCCTGCAAGCAGGCAGCGGCAGCATTTCGAAGCTGTGGCAATCCATGCCAGCCAAAGTCATTAGTGAGGGCAACAACAACGTTGAGAAGCAGAAGCAGCTAGCAAGCCAGCCAGGCCCGTATTTTATACGTCGTATTTGTTTTTGCTTCTCACAAAAAAATGTTTGTTTTGTTTGGTTTAGTTTTTTTCTTAAAGGTTGTATTGCAAGCCAACGACGTAATCATCGTCATCAACCTCCATGTTGTTGTTACGTACAAATTTGGAAGAGAGCGAGAGAGTTTCACCGAAGAGCGTAAGCGCATTACCAGCTACAAGTGCAGCCACTCTTTGGAGTTTTTTGGGCATAGGAAGGCTTTGTAGGTAGGTTACCCCTATTAGCTAAACTCTGTATGAGAAAGTTTTTTTTTTGTTTTCATGTTGCTGGTCAAAGATGACGCCAGCAAATTCGCTTAAGTTTTGGCTTATAATTTTTAAGCCGCAATAGCTGACCGAACGAGCCACATTAAATAGTCAGCAATACATACAAACATACGTTTTTAACTTGGTGTCATGCCATGCTGTTGCTGCATGCCAGCCATAAATGTTGCCGTGCCCCTCTTTGTTAGGCTAATGGGGGTTTTTGTTTTGTTTTCTTATTTTTTTTGTTGAATTGTGTGCTTCAGTGTAAATGAAATTTTTACCAAGTTTTCAGTTTTGCGTAGTTTTGTAATATGGTTGTGGTCAGCGAATAGGGTGTGTCATCTACATCGATCGGTACGTGTATTTGTGTTATGGGTTTGGGTTCCGGCTCAGCTCTGTTGCTGTTTGTTTTGCTATCGACAAGGTCGTCGTTGTTTCATTGAGCATTTTATGAGAGCATTTATTGACAACCCTGTACATATGTACGTACGAGTTGATTCACAGTGGGTGGGTTGGGTTGGTGTGGAGTATTCATTAAATGTTTATTCTACGAGTAGAATTTCTGTCAAGGATAGTGAGTTCGCTTGTATTTACATATACTTACATACATACATATGCATGTACATACATATGTACATATGTGTGTATATTTTCATTTTGTTGCTAATTTGAAACACAATTTCCATTTTACTTATGTATTCTATAAACAATACCTATCATTCCGATTGAACGTTCTAAGTATACATTCCACTTTGAATTAAATATGTAACGAAAAACTGAATACGTATTCGCGAGCTTTCCTTGGTTAAGTCCCTAGAATTTACGAAAAATGCTTACGTAGCTCGTAATAAAGTTTGTCTTTTTATTCTGTGTAACATATTTCGTATAACAATTCGAATAAAAAGTAGCAGTATATAATGAGGGATTAGATCTGCGAATTTATTTTATCATTATTAATTACACAAAGTAACAAATTTGGTTGTGATTTGGGTTCGGCCTGTGTGTTCTTTATAGAATTTGGATAATTAATTTTAATTAACATGGAAAATGTTTCAAAAATCGACGTACATAGCTAGAGCTTCGTATTTCTTTGTAGTCCTTGGTTAAAAATAAGTTTCACCATTATGATGATAATATTTGTAATATTTGTTTATACCTATACGCTGCCCTCAGAAGTAGAGCTCGGACACTATCGATAGTCGGCACTATCGATAGTGAACGAATGTTTTCTACAAAACATCGATAACTATCGATAGTGCCGATAGTTTTATTTGAAACTAAGCGAATAGGCAAAAAAAGTAGAGTTAATTGTTGTTATTTATGTGTTTTAAAATGTATGAGAATTATATTTTATTTTATAATTCTCATTTATAAAAATAATTCCAAAAAATCTGTAGCATCCAAAAACGAAGAAAGTTTTGAGGAATTAAGGCTTTTTATCAAACAATATGTGTAGTAACTTCGGGTATTGTGATGTGGGTATTGTGATGTGGGTATTTTTGTATTTAAAATTATGTACAAGTAAATTTTATAGCATAGCTTCTACTTCTTTATGTATTATGGTTTGTTGATGCATTGTGCAGTATATTACAACTTCGGAGCTCTATAGCGTATGCCAATCTGAAGCTATTTCAACGAGATGGAAAAAAGCCAAGTAACACCTCTAAATTAAATTGACGGGTAATGTGATATATAGCGTTCGGATAATGTGATATACCATCATGAAAAGTATAACAAGTATAAAACAGTAGGAACTAATAATACAATAACATTTCATCTTTCAATAGAATTTCCATATAAAAGAAAACTAGATTTAAACTGAATCAATAAGCGAAAAGCAGAACATATTGAAGTCAGATAGATGAGTCACGTACAAGAATTGCTTGTCGTCTTGGAAGACAATCATTGTGAGCCCAAACTAAATCGCATTGCAGACATTGAATTCAGATCCGAACCTTTGTATCCCTCTGGAAGGATTTGTTGCAAAAAGCACAGGTAATGTTCTTGCTGGGTAGACCAAATTGGACTATATCACATTACCCAAATTTCAGTTTTAATATACTCAGGTTATTTTTATTAAAACACATTTCAGCAAATAAAGAATTCACATTGTTTATGACAAAGCATATTCATCCACTAACAAATTTTAGTACTTCGGCTATAATACTTATTTTATTTTGGGCTTAATACACTCATGAAATGCACACAAATAAAATCTTGACTTGTGGCTAAATCAATTTCACCGCACTGAGACCAAAAACAGTGAATGCGAACGCTCAAAACCTTACAGCACATATCTTTTTCCGTTACTGCTATATTGACAAAAACAATTTTGTCGAGAGTTGCTTATTTAAGGAAATATGATGGCATATCACATTACCCGACCATATCACATTACCCGACCATATCACAATACCCGAAGTTACTCTAATATAGATAAAAAAATAAAATGACAAAAGCATTTTTAATATACTAGTTTTCATAACTTAACATAAAAAACCTCATGAATTGATTCTACCAAACCTGAAATTTTATAAGAACTAATTTGTTTCAGAAGACGACTTTAAAAACGGAGCTTGTCTAAAAAACTGTAATTTATTGTAAAAACTGCAATAAGCCACTTACACACATATTTCTGTTTAAGAAAATTGGAGTGTCCACTTGCTTAGGATTTAATCACGATCTCTTATAAGTATACCAGCCTTACTAAAAATTCTTTCTGCCCCCATGGAAGTAGCTGGAATGCAAAAGTATTTCTGGGCACTTTTTGCGTCAGTGGACTTAAATTTTCCGTTGTGAGCGGCATATTTTATCACATGCATTGTACATATACTACATGAAAAGTAGATAGTACATGGTTAGAAATTAAGAGAGGTGTGCATATTGCTAGGCTAGTCTTCTGTTGTTTCACGTTATGTTGTAGGAGGTAGAGTTTTGAGCATTCTTTGTCAAATTGTAAATTAAGAAACATCACAAAACAAAAAAATCATTAAAAAGATATCAACGCAAGTGAGATGGCGCGGATAAAAAAAACAATTAATATCTAGAGTCTTTACGATATATTAAAATTTAATTTTTGTCAAGTACTTCTGAGAGTGCTACTACGGTAAGCGGTTTTAGAAAGCCTACTTAGGAAAGGCCTGTTTTCTTGAGACATTTCATATAAAAAAGAAAGTACGTTTGAAAGGAGGGTGGAAGGCCTTATACAATGATTAGTTTCATAATATAATAAAGGGGCATTTTGCTTCCATTGCAAGCAAAAACTTGCATACGCTAAACAGAGAAAGCAATCTGTGAACAAAACTTGCGCAAATTTGTTTGTTGAAAATGAAATGGGTATCCTGTCACACACAGAACGTCTAATAAGGAAACTTTTGATTAGCAGACAAGCGCTGAACACAAGTGTGATCGTAAGATTAAGCTCTTTCCCTGAGGTTCAAATTATAGTTGTTGTACTGTATATGCATCAACTTATTTATATCAAACATTTGAACAAGATTTGCAAGAAATAAAAATTAATTCAATATAATCTTCGATTTTAATATTAAAATACAGTTTTATCGCTTAAGTCTAACTGAATATCTGAGAAGATACGCCTCTTAAGAAACGAACGGAAGTATACATAAATAAACAAATTTTCCGGAATCCGTAGCGGTTTATTGGTTCCAGGTAGAATCGGTCCGAGGCACAAAAATAATATTTGTGGAAAACTGGATGTTCAAAAAATAGAAACATTTGAAAATAATAATGATAATGAAAATATCAAATAACTAAGTACTCTCTCACTGTTAATGAAGGTTGGGGTTTTGAATTAATTAATTAATTTTAAAATTTTGGTCTTAGGCGCACTTTCCGCCTTTTCGTAATAATTAGATGATAAAGAAGATATTTTTTATATGAATAATACATATGTACCTATGTATATACAAATACATACATATATTTTATAGGCAAACAATAAAAATGTAACCTTATACCTATGCATATATTTAATTCAAAAGCTTAAATGCCCACCAACATCTCTTTCATAAAAAAAAAAATTGTTTAAATAAATAAATTCTTAATGGAATTTTTTAAGTGGTTTTGTAAAGATGTGGCTTTTATTTACAAATTTTAAAGTTGCTTCTTCTTTTTTGCGTCGTAATATTACGTCTCTATTTTTATCTCAAAAATCAGAAAAAAAACAAAAAAACCTGTGTATACGAGTCAGTCAGTACTTTCATTATTCATGGTATTCAATACATCAAGCGAGCGAGCAACCAACCTCCAAAGCGTCATCAGCTGTTGTTGTTTACTGTTTGGCAATCACGCCGAATGTGCGTGATATCCATATTCTACTATATACATACATACATACTATATAGATAGATAACAACAAAGCCGAACCCATTTGTCTCATTATTTATTTGTTTCATCATACAAAATACTTAATGCTGAACATATCAGCCATAGCTGATTAGCAGTTATTTCCGTAGCTGTTATTGCCACGGAAGTCTATTATTAAAACAGCATTTAATTTAATAAACATCGAAAAAACATCGCAAAAAAACCAAAAACCAATCATATGATTAATGCAGCTTCTTGTGAAATCATTTGCATAAATAATCAGTCACAAAGTTTAAGATACATAAATCTGTTACTATGCTGGTGCTATCAACAGAAAACTTGTGGTTGAATCTTAGACATTATTCGCCAAACTATTCAATTTTCACTTACTAAAAATCTAAAAATATGGAAACTTCAAAAATTAATTTATTGTTAGTGAAAACTAGGTTGATGCTTGACTGCTTTTGCAGTTTGCTTTTCCAAGGATTGGTCAAAGCTTTTCGTATTTCGTTCCTCCCATCTGTTGATTACATTGTGGCATAGTGCAAAAGTAACAAAACAGATTTCAAATACAATTACCATCATGGGGGAGCGGTGGGATGATGAGTAAGAGCAACAGTGTAAACACTGGAAGACTACATTGTGAAATTCAGTATTGCCAGCTGGAAAAATTTTGTTCTCCAAATATTATTTTAGAAGTGTCAGCCAGCCTGTTCAATTAACCTGTTTGATTGATTCTGGGATGACTACCGAGTGAAACTAACAATTCTGTGGCCATAAGGAATAACATCTTAAGTCGATCTGTGAACACAAATAAAAGCAAGCCTGATAGGCTGGGAGCCGGCTGTAGAAAAGTCGAGTGTATAAGATTACAGGATGAGATGTATGCCAAATGATAGAGCTCAATGAGCCTAAATAGAATATCTAGGGTTGCCTTGCCAAAGCCTGTCCCGATGGCCGAAAATGCCCGAATTTTAGCCAATTTTGTTGTTCTAATTAAAACTGTAGTACATAACAGCTTGAAATGTATGCCAAATGATAGAACTCGAAGAGGCCTAAATATAGTACCTGGGATTGTATTGTTAAATCCTGTCCCAAACATGGGTTTTCACCGGTTTTTTGGGTCAATTTTCATTAATGAAGATAGCAGCTTCAAATTCGTGCCAAACGATAGATATCGAAGAGCCTAAATAGAATATATAGGGTTGCCTTTTCGAATCATGTCCTAAACATTATTTGACACCCGTTCTTGGGGTCAACTTTTCTTAAATGAGTGGCAACTCATGTTTGGGACAGGACTCTACAAGGCAACCCTATATATTCTATCATTTGGCATTCATTTCGAGCTGTTATGTACTACAGCTTTAATTAGAACAATAAAATTGGCTAAAATTCGGGCATTTTCGGCCATCGGGACAGGCTATGGCAAGGCAACCCTAGATATTCTATTTAGGCTCGTCGAGCTCTATCATTTGGCATGCATCCCATCCTGTAATCTTATACACTCGACTTTTCTACAGCCGGCTCTTGGACTATGAGCCTGAACATGTAACTTATACTGTTTCGCTTTGTTATCACAGATCAACCTTAGTTGTTATTCCTTGTTGCCACATATATAATGGCTTCCAACATAGTTTTAGACTGAATTTCTCTTGAATATTGGTGAAAATTGCTCTTATTGCATTTTGATTGATATTGATTTTGATATCTTTTCTGAACTTAAACTTTAATGTGGAGTACCGTCCTCTGATGATGAAGTTGATTAAACCAATTCTTCACTTAATTTAAAGATCTTGACTGGTAGAGGCGATAATTGAATAAAAAGATAACTTATATTTTGAAACCTAGAAGTTTTTCTTCAAAGACGGAAACTGGAGATATATTGAAATTTCTGAGGTTTCCGGGTCAAAATGCTCCAATGAACAGAAAATGATGCTAAAAAGTCAAATTTTTACTTAACTATTACCAACCAAGTCAAACCGGAACGGCTGCTAGCGATTAAAGAGGAATGAGAACTCTTTTAATTCTGAAATGGCAGACATCAGGTTTGATTCGAATAAAAAAAATTTTTTAAATCGCAATGAACCTCGAAAAATCATAGCGATATTAATTGGTCACATAATTGGACAGTATCGAAGTGAATTTTACAATTCAAAAAAAAAAAAAAAAACAATTAAAATTTTTCTCATCGGATGATTTGTAGGAGTAAAATTGCTTAGGTGGCGACACTTAAACATTCGTAACTTTTATATTTATGAAACGTACTAAAATTTTTTTTCAGGAAAAAGTTGTGTAGACTTTACATAACAATTCTGTGGAAAAATTTTGTTTCTGAACATATAAGAAGTTAGTTTAAATTCTATTTGTTTATTAAAAACTTAATTTTTTATAAATAAATAAAATTTTTGTAAAAACTTTATTACATATAAATTGCAAAAAATTTCTTGTCCTATCACGAAAATTTCATTAAATTTTTCCAAATATTTACTGAGAAATCGCAATTTAAAAAAACACCCACATAAAAGTTCACTTGTTCATAACTTTTTACGAAATCCAAATTTTGCAAAAAAAATATAAGGCGCTAATATTGATCAATAAATCCTCAAAGTTATGGTAAAAAAAGTTTAAGTTTAATAAGTTGGTTTTTTCTGAGCCCACTTGAGAAAACTTTACTCACTGTAAATAATTTCACGAGCATAGAGGTCATAGAAAAAAAAAAAAAAAATAAAGGCACTCTACAAAGCGCTCCTTTGGTTCGAACACCCCTCGAGTCGGCACTGACCGGATTCAAATTCGGCGACCCATTATTCATTAGGGACACGTAAGACATAGGGTTGACAGATGACTTACTTTAGTAGTACTTTTGCGCTGTAAAAATACATTTCTCCTATTTGGGTGAAATGGACTACTTTTGACTATTTTTGAGTTATGAAGTGAAAGTGAGGAGCTTTTTTTTAGTAAAATTTGAAGATGGAAGGTGTGTTCGATTTGCAAGTGTATATGGGAAATATTTCATTTTCCTAGGAATTTTGGAGAAGCAAAAGTGAGTTTTTTGCTCCACAAACATATTTTGGTTCAAATGAGAAAACTCACAATTTTTGTTTGTTTTTTATTATACCGATTTCAAACTTTTGAGGTGAACTACTTTCGTAGGCTGGTCATCTGGTAATCCTAGTAAGTAAGATACGCTTTTTTAAGGTTTTTTAATAAATTTTTGGTGTAACGAAAATTATTGTTTTTTTTTTCCCAGCCTCTCATGACTAAAATTTATTTTATATATGTTACCGACCAAAATAGTTTTTAGGATAAACTAGTTTTTCCTAGGCCAAACAAGTTGATTGCATGCCTGAAAATATGTTGAACATGTCATAGACTGAACAGCGGCCGAAGGCCACCGCGAAGCCGATATTGGACATATGTATTGCAGGATGTAATTCCTGAACCACGACCGCGTTGCTTCAACAATTTATATCCCTAGTTTTCCTAGCGATAGATGTAAAATTTATATCGTAAAACGGAAAATTTCTTTCAAAATTTTAAAAGAAAACAATTAATATTTTTTTTTATCATAACCAATATAGTGGGCTTTTAAGAGTGTACAAGCTAGTAGTATGTATGTAGTTACAAATGTACTTACATACATAATAATAATAGAGTTTAGCTACTACAGCTATTCTGCCGAACTAAGCGAAAAAGACGTATCTCAAAAAAATTTATTTCGAGATACATAAGTGATGTTTTGTTTATGTCAATTTGTTGAAATACCTGTAAAATTGAGATAGAGGAAATTTTCTTAGTAGATTTTTTGTATGATTGAACTAAGATGCCGACATTTAGAGTATTTCATTAGACGCGTAATTTCTTAAGCTATCCGATGCCATAAGAATCTCGGATATTTTTTTTTTGAGATACGTTTCTTTCGCTTAGTACGGCAGTATTAGCCTTCAAAAGTATACAATTAGACATTAGCGATTGTTTTCCACAGTTAGATTACTCTTATCAACCTTAATAGTTTTCGTACGTAAGCGTGTACTCGTATTGTTGTTTCTTCTTTATGTAATTTTCTTTGACCAGACTGACAATATTTAATTTATATGATTATAGACGGTATGACTGTGTTGACATAACCAATGTTCGTCAATTATTATGTTTTTTTGTTCCAAAAGATATAAAAATTTTCGAATAACAGAAAACACATACTATATATTTGACAGTCAATAACCTGAAGCCTTGAGGTTAATTATTTTTTTTTTGTTTTTAAGAATATGCTTAGGAGCAATATTGTATTTATTGAAAATAATACCTTCAACTATTTTGTATCATATGTTAATGTTGGCAACAATATTCGGTAATGCTCCACCAATTAAGAGGAAAAAGGGGCTCGTTCCATACTTAACCAATCAAGATGCAAAAATTTACTCAGTTACTATCAAATTCAGAGACAAATGAGAGTAAATTCACAATTGTGGAGCTAAATATTGCGAGAGTGCTGCTATGAAAGCGGTTGGGACTTGTGGACTCAGACAATAAATAGCAACAACGACAACGGAGACGACGACATTCCGATATGGCAACAACAACAACAACAATACTAACAACAAAAGCAAAAACAAAAAAACTAGCACGCTTTAGCAAAAATACTTGTACTGTGTGTTTCACGCGTTGACCTCATGATATCCGACAAATGTTCACGTGAACAGCAAGCGACTGTTCAAGGGTCTTTTTTCTCTCTTATTTTTTTGATTTTGTGTGTGGTACTATAATCGTATATACTATATGTATATGTACGTATATATGTACGTTTTTGTTTGTATGGATATTGAAATATGAAGAAAGCGTATGCGTATAACGAGTAGCGTCAATATAGGCCTTATAGTATAGTGTATTTTTAGATCTGGTAGTGTTGCTTTAGCTGTTGTTGCTATAATGTTAAGGCAGTCATTGGTTGTATGGTTGGATGGATGATTTGGTCTGGTCTGGTTGTTACGGTTGTGTTACTTTTCTTTTGCTTTAGCTATTGTTGTTTTTTGGTTGTTCTCGGTGATTGTAGTGTTGGTTTTTGAACTTAATGCACTCGGTTGTTACGATATCTTGGTACTATCGTTGTGTTATCTGTCGTTGTTGTTATCGCTATGTCTGCCTTTGTTGGTTTTTGCGATGCCCCCACATAATTTGTTTTTTTGTATGTATATTTGCTTTTTCGCTCATAGTTAGAGGAAAACATTTGACAGTGGTAATTTTTTAGAACGAATTGATTAGCACTCTTGTACTATATGTCTATAAAAGTGAATTTTCAATTTACATCACGGCTTGCAAAAACATTTGGCATATTTACTTATAATCCAGTCAGAAGAGATAAAATGCATTTGCCTCATAAAAGGTGGGACATGAACGATTTTTATTAAATTACGCAGGCCTACAAAATTAGATGAAATTTCATACCCAGAGACTATATGCTTCCCCGATTTCTGGAACGATTCCCCAAACGTTTCTACCGAAAAAATACAACTTTTATATATGTATACATACATTAGAGCGGTTCGAAAAAAAAAACCTTTTTGATTTTTTTCCCTTGTGTCAGCCGATTAAAATATCCTTATATGTCTGGACAAAGCCCATTACTAGGTTTAAGGTTAATATTTAAAACTGGATTAGCGCCCTCTACTTCAAAACAACCCATTTTCAAAAATATTGATTTAAAAAATGGTGTAAGTTACAGAGGCTATCAAATTTTTGAACAAATTGGGTATGCCTTTCGGGCAGTTATCGATCGGTAAATTCGAATCCGTGATTAGTTTTTCTTCTTCTTTCTTTCTTATAAAAAAATTGAAAATTGATCGGACAACAGCAAAAAAGTACCGATTTTCCACTTCCTAGTTGCAACACCGCAAATATTATTTTGCCGCCAATCCGGTGGTACATCATTTTTAATGTACTATTATTTGCTTAAGAGAATGCCGAAACCGCATATCATTATCTCATTTCAAAACCAAGATATCTGCATTTTTCTAAATTAACAAACTTGATTTTTTTTCCGAATCTGAATCGACAAATATACATATTAAGATGATTCAAATTGTTTTTTTTTGTTTCAAACAGCTATTATTGAACGAGAAATCGGAATCCGTGAATATATTTTTTTCTTCTTCGTTTTTTCTTATAAAAAAATTGAAAATTGATCGAAAAAAAATGAAAAAATTCCGATTTTGTACTTTAAAGTAGCAAAATAACCCCATATTATTTTGCCACCGATCCCGCGTTACATTCTTTTTAATGTATTGTTGTTCGCTTAAAATAATGCCGTAAACCGCATATTATTTTCTTATTTCGAACTCGAAATAAATGCATTTTTCTAAGCCAACAGACCAGGTATAATTTGATTTTTCTACCGTTTTCAAAATTTCAAATTATGCCATATCTGTTAATTTAGAAAAATGCAGATATCCCGGTTTCGAAATAAGAAAATGATGCGCGGTTTACGGCATTATTTTACTAGAAAGTCCGAAACCATACCCACTTTGTTCGAACATTTGATAACCTCTGTAACTTGCACCATTTCTTAAATCAATATTTTTGAAAATGGGTTGTCTACTTAAAACAGAGGGCGCTAATCCAGTTTTAAATATTAACCTTAATCTGGGCTTTGTCCAGACAATCGTGAAAAACTCAAAAAGTTTTTTTTTGAACCGCTCTAATGTACATATACGTTTATTAAAACAAACAACAAAAAATTCAACTTCGTTTTAGTAAATAATTATTACAAGAAAATTATGTAATAAATTTCGGGAAAATTTTATACAAATTTTTTTTTACATCAAACAAATTTGATCAAACAGGCTTGAAAACTTAAAATAAAAAATATAATATTCCTTTTTTTGTTTAAGTTTTAGAATTTAAATTATCTTTAATGCCGTAAATGTTTTGATTGAATATTTGTAATAAATCTAATTTGAATTTAATATTTTTAAAATCAGTCTCTTTAAAAAGGTCTTTGGCCAATAGTATTGCCTCCACAGCTTCTGTGGATAATCTATTCCACTTCTTTGTTTTGTTATTACACTAGTTTACAAATTTGGGCTTGATCTCGAGATCTGGTTTCTCATACACTTTTTTCGATGTATTTTGGGGCGTAGATTCCAAAAATGGCAACCATTTTTTTTTCTTAAGAATCGTTTTCGAGATATCCCCAAAAAACCCCTTTTTCGGCACTTTTTTCATTTATTTGACTATATCTCCATGAATTTTTCTTCGACTCAAAAACGACTTTCAGTTTTCGAAAGATATTTGTATTTCCTTTCTAACGATATGCTTTTTGTTTGAATCGAATAATATTTGATGGAGTTACAAGCGCTCAAAGTTCAAAAAAACTGACTTTTTTGGTCTTTTTTAAAAATCACTAAATTTCAATTGCTCCATTTGAATGAAAAATTTTTTCTTTTTCATATTTTTAAAATTTTTAATGAAAGACTATTCTTTTGCAAATATTTTAAGTATAATTTTGCGAAAATCGGACAAAAAATGTAGAAGTTATTCGAAAAAACACTAAAAAACTTGCAATAAAATTAAACAAAAATTCATACGTTTTTTATTTAAAAAGAAACGGAGAATAAAAGTAAAGAGCCACACAAAAACTCAATCGGATGTATTTTCGTTTAATTTTATTGCAAGTTTCTTACTGTTTTTTTGAATAACTTCTACAGTTTTTGTCCGATTTTCGCAAATTTATCCTTATCGTTAGAAAGAAAATACAAATATCTTTCGAAAACTGAAAGTCGTTTTTGAGTCGAAAAAAAATTCATGGAGATATACTATAGTCAAATAAATGAAAAAAGTGCCGAAAAAGGGGTTTTTTGGGGATATCTCGAAAACGATTCTTAAGAAAAAAAAATGGTTGCCATTTTTGGAATCTACGCCCCAAAATACATCGAAAAAAGTGTATGAGAAACCAGATCTTTTTTCTTGTAAACTAGTGTTATTTATGTTTGAAAATATTCTTTCCACACATGCTGTGGAGTGTGGAATATTAAATATTTTTTTTTGATAAGAGAAAATTTAACCTCTTTATTCTTTAGTTCCATTGAACATATTTTGTTCCAAAATTTTAAAGGGTCTTTGATTTGTAAGTCCACCAACTTAAACAATCTTAATTCATTGTCTAAGTTAATGAATTCAGAGCTATCCATTGCGTTTGGAAAAATCTGTACTGAAGGAATAATATATTTTTCTAAATCAATTTCTTTTGGATTCAAAAACCTACATTTATTAAACATTTGCTTATGTTTTTCGGAAATCTAAGTATAATTTGCTCAATAGTTTCAATATAAATGCTTAAACAATTTATTTTAAGCAAATCAATTTCGTATTTTTCGATTTTACATGTGAACATTCAACATTGCCATCAAAATATAAATCAGTATTATCCAAATGAATATTTGGGTTTTTAAGATTAACATCTTCCATAAGTTTGCCTCTAAAGCATTATTGTTTCATAAAATTAGATAATATGAATTTTGACATAATATCAATTTTGTCGAACATCACATGAACTTTTAAGCTTTCGCTTTCGGAAATATAATTTTGTCGTTGGATTTTTTAACTTCAAATTAATGAATTTATTAGCTCTGTTTGAAAAAAGTTCAGCTTGAGAGTGAAAATATGCTAAAACCAGCTTCCACAGCCTCATTAGACGAATGACGGAATCTTTAACTGCCAGCCATCTTGTAAAAGAGGGATGAATAAATTTCAGTTGGTCAGCGCCCTAATACTGTTCAAAATCTTTAAGCACTAGAGAACGTTTAGGACTGTGAGAAAAACAGCAGTGCCTATCTCGAAGTAAATCTTCCAAGTCTTGAGGAAGCTGCTTTTTGCGAGCATAAGTGCATTAAATGTGCTGCACATTTTACATGGATAATATCAGGAATTCTTTCTTTGAGTATGGTACTTAAAGATGACTTGGACCCACACATAACGTTGGCTCCGTCAGAGCCGTATGCAACACAGTTATCGAGTGAAATGCTATTTTTATCCAAAAAATTAAATACATATCTGCCAGCCTAACAGCTGTTCCTCCTCTACGTTTTTTACAAAAAAAAGTGGTATTTTGGTTGTAAAATCGTCTCGCTTACCACTCTTGCAACTGCAGCTCTCGTTTTATTATTACGTTGGTCTGTTCTTTCATCCAGCATAATATAATATTTTAATTCCCCACAAAATTAGTAAATTCCCCGAGTCCCCAATTGGATTCGAATTCCCCACAGTTTGGGGAATTTCCCACCACCATACATCTAGATTTGATGACATTGTCTCATAATGTTTATTAAAAAAGTATTATATAGTATAGGTATATGTGCTTATGTATCTACTGATTTGGTCAATAAATGAAGATGAGTAAGCTAAGCTTTTTTTCTTAACTTATTTAATAACCTATTCATGATGAAGTGCCATAGTGTCTGCTATCCAAACATTTTTTGGTCTTTTTACCAAATTTAAAATGCATCATAAGTAAAAAAAACAAAGATTTTCTTAGCCCAAATAAGTCATCTTCCTGAACTTTCCGAAATAAGATTTATTTATTTATTTTTTTTTTTTTTGAGAAAATGACTTTAAAATGTTATGAGGTTTCGCTTAAGTCACTTAATATGGCCTTTTACGATTGACAGAACGTCAAAACCAGGCCCGTATCATGAAACTGCGTGGCCTGGAGTGAAAGTATGTATATTGATTTTTGTGAAATTTTTCATAAATTGTATTTGCCAATTGCTTCCAAATTCAAATTACGGCGAAGAACTACTTTGCTTATAGTCTCATAAAAAAATTGTTGGAGTTTCAAAGAGGTTGAGTATTCTCAAAACCCACCTGCTCCGCACTGAATATATCCCTAGAAAAACAATGTAGAAGCAAAACGTTCCTTTTAGCTTTCGGTAGAAACAATGTGGAAGCAATTTAACCTAAGACTTTCTCCTAACGCTTAAAAAGCAACTTTGGGGAACCCATACTATTCGAAATATACTCTAAGTCTTAAAAAAGAAACGTATGGGAATAATTCCACATGCATTAAACACATGGAATTATTCTAGATTTTCTTAAAAAAAGTAATAGAAAATGTTGAATAAAAATTTTTCTAAGTAAAAAAAAAAGAAGTCAAATTTTATTTATATAGTTTTGTTCAAACAAGCATGATCTTAGATATATGTATGCATTCTTAAAAAACCTTTAACATAAATTCCTCAAAAATTATTTTATTTTAAATTTTGAAATTTATCACCAATTAATCCGGTTCGGGACACGGCTCTTAAATGATATTTTTCTTGGAAATAATAATAAATGCCGTCGGGCTTTTTTTGAAAAGATTTGATATAAACTGAGAAAACGATTTCATTGAATATAGCAAATTATATTTGATACATGAACAATTAAATATTTATTTGCCACTATTTATTTCAAATAAAATTTGTTTGATTCAAATAAATATTTGATTACCCCATATCAAACATACATTTGATTTACTCAATCACATCGATTTCTCAGTGTAATAATATATTTTATAAATGTAAAATTGAAACTTGCATGTAATTTAAAATCTCACACCAATGCTATATGAGCAAATAAATATTCGCACAAAGTTTTGTGGGTGTGCTCAATATGCGTTGGCAACAAAATTATTTTGCGTAAATGCAATGTTACTGCTGCTGTCACCTTAAAACGAAAATATAAATAAAAAAAAAACAAAAACGATAGACGAAATCAAGTTTATTTTTAGCATATTCTACAAGGATGCATGAAACAATATAATACGTATTTATTATACACATTAGGGTGGACTACAATAAAAATCATATATGTATATGAGGAATTTAAATAATATCAGAATTTAACGTTACCGATGGCAACTCAATACATTAAGGGGTTAGGACCCCAGATCATCTCCAAAATAAATTTACGACTTTTCTAATCGACCTTTTCCAGTAGGTCTAGAAAGGCTTAAAATACTCTTATGTGTGGTCTGGCGCGTCTCTGCTCATGCTCAAAATATATCTTGTAACTACACTTTGTCTTGCACATCAGCTCACAAAATCTTATTCTGCAAAAAAGGACAAATAGACTTGTTTTGGTGAGCCCAGATCGACCGAAATGGAAACATAACCAGAGCCATAGTCTTCAAAATGAATTTTTACCCTTTTCCAACCGATTTAGGTAAAAAAAAGATACTCCATTAAGTATTCGAGAGCGCCTCTGGTGATGCACATAATATACCTCAGACTATTTTGGAAACTCGCTTACTAGGCTCAATATGACTTTGTTTGGGAACAAAGAAAACAAAACTCTGAAACACTATGCAAGCAAAACAATTCCAGCAAACGTTACCTAACTAAGTGCGGGAACATTAAATTAAACGAAAAAAAAATTGTTTAAAAAGCTGGGGGAGTGATAAGAAAACTTTTTAACTAAACTTCGTACCCGAACGTTTGTTTGATGGCAAAACAAGGCAGTTGGTTATTGAGCGTAAAAGAACAAAATCGCATTAATTAAAGGATTCGGAAATTAATTGTTGAAGACTTCGATATTTTTAATTAAGTTGCATAATTTTTTTTTAAGACTGAGAAAAGCATTATTGGCAATATCTGAAAACGAAGCGTCAGAAAGTTTCTTAGCTATGTACCCCAGCGGCAAATAAACAGAGTACTCCGAAAATTCATCGATGAAAAATTACTTATTTGTGTAGTGCGTTTCATCGATGCGATTTATTTTATTTTCATCTATTATCCAATTTCACTTTAACTGTTCAATTTTGCCTAACAACATTCAGTAGCTAGCTAGCTAGCTAGCTAAGGAACGAGGTCGCACTCGAACTATTCTAGAAACGAAGCAGGTTGAAATCTCAGTCGAATCAAATTGTGTTATTCAAATCACTTTATAAAAAAAAAATTGTAAGTAAAATTCAATCAAAAAGAGTTATTTGAACCCGCGCGTTCTGCGTCTCAAGCAAACAACCGAAATAAACATAATTCTTTATTATTATCGTCAAAATTAAAAATACATTAAATTTTTTTTTAATTTTGTAATAGAATTTTTTTGTTTGCCTAACATTGCTCATACTTTGTATATAGAAATGTAGGAAGAATGATCTGCTAAATTTGTATATGGAGATGTAGGCAGCTCGTCAAACTATACAGTAACTTTTCAAGCAACGACGTAGACAATATGCCTTTTTTGTGTAACAACATTGTATCTAGAGATGTAGGCAAACTTCTTGCAAAGCGGCATCGCTTTGTAAAAAGAACTTACAGTTGTGGCTGGAGTTGTGAGCATTACTGCCTACAAAGAGTATAACTATTCATGGGTGTTGTTTGTAACATATTTGTCGCTGGGGCATACATATCAATCAGTGAATCATTTGAGAGAAAAAAAAAAATATCAAGCTATCTGAAAGAAATATAATTTTTTAATTTTTTAACTGAAGTTATTGATCTAAGATTATTATTTTTAAAATATTATCTATTTCAAAATACCGCATACGCAAGATAAAGTATCCACTTAAATGACTTGAGTGCAATTGCATGCAAAACTTGATTTTCCATTAAATGTCATTCATACTTAAACATGTACATTTTTTCAAACTTTTGGAGAGGGATTTAATTTATTTTTTCCTATATTATAGTTTGAGGAATAAAAATAATGGTCCCAACATTTGAGCTTCCAAACTCAAACCTGAAAACGGCGCGGACAGAGTTTATGTCCGATTCCGTTTAAATTTAACGAAAAAACCGACTTACAAAAAGTCTACCTTAGGTGCCAAGATATGAAGAGCTGAGGTGCAAAACCCGCCAAGTCCAAAAAAATGAAAATGTGAGATATTGTAGGAGGAGACAGAAAAAATGTTTGTCTACAAGCCTGTATACTCTTAATTTAAAAAAAAAAGTTTCCTTTCACAAACTTTTAATTGCAAAAATTTCTGTTAAATTCTTTTTATCAAAACCAGCCAAATCCACATTTCTGAGAATCAAAACCTGCCAAGTCCAATTTTATTTGTTATTTGGAGCGAAACATTCATTTGTGAAAAAATTATGGGTATTCCAAAAGCTGTGAGAAGTAATCCAAATTAAAAGTAATCAGTCCTTATTACTATGATATGAGAGTATTTAAATCATAAAACCACCTTAAGAATGTTAAAATCACAAAATGCAGAAAAATTGTCGATGCTGATTTGGCACATAGTGTAGAAAATAATTTTTAAAACAAGCGTTAATAAAAATATAGTAATACATTAGTGTCATCACTAATGCATTAAGTATTTGCGCGGAATTCTAATGTAAAGATGTACAAAAGGCTCTTACAGAAGTACCGTCTGCTCTAGACCTTAATACATTAAGGGCATTGTTTTAATTTCTATAAGATTTATGAAAATGTTGATTACAAAAATCGATTTTAAGTTAATACAAACTGTTAAATACTATTTTCTTTGTAAGAATATAAGTTGTTTTGAAATTAATTAAAACTTAGCCATTTTAAAAAAATGATTTCGGAACCTTTTACTTTAATTATTTTTCAAAACCCGCCAAGTCCCGAGGTTTCAGTTTCAAAACCCGCCAAGTCCCGAGGTTTCACTTTCGAAACCAGCCAAGTCCACGTTTTCAAGTTCAAAACCTGCCAAGTCCACAGTTTTTGTTTCAAAACCCGCCAAGTCCAAACGTTTTTTTATTATAGTCCTTATAAATTAGGTCATAAAATGTAATGAAAAATCAGAATTTTAATAACTTTTGACAACTATTACAATTGATCAATCTACTTTTTTACTGTAGTTAAATTTCAGTGGAAAACAGTTTTTTCGATTTTCCCAAAAATGCAAAATATGGACTTGGCGGGTTTTGCACCTCAGCTCTTCATATAGCGTTTTGGGTTTTTTAGTTGAATGGGGGTCTCCACCCACTGTTGTAAAACCACGCCCACATTTTTCGTGTGACTAAAAATGCGGAAAAAATACACCCGAAGGAGGTATTTTTATTTTTTTTTTTAAAAAAATTTGCGGTGTTATATGCCTATATGTATAATAGAATCGGGTTTGAAGAAAATTCTCCCAAAATTTCAGCTTCCCAGAACAAACCTGCGAACGGCGCATCCACTTTGTTTCTTAGTACAATTCATATGAAAAACGAAAAAGCAAAATAACGAAAAACAGCCCAACATGTTTTTGTTGTTTAACAAGATCATTCCTTTCTTCGAATATCTGGGCTACATGAACTTTTTTATTTTTTTTCAGTGGGCCACCTCATATGTTTGTTGATATATTGACATAAATAAGTATATACACAAATGCCAGCTAAAATTACGCATACATGTGGCTCACCTTGACATCCATTCCAGCCAGTTTTCAGGGACATGCGAAAAGGATATGCGCATTCTGTTGCGTTCTTTTTCCTGTTTGCCAGATTGACGCAATTTCTAAAAATGACTTTGTTGCTTATGGGTGTCTTTGTTAAACTGGGATTATGAGTACCTAGGTATATATGTACACATTGTGTGTATGTACGTGAGTAATTTCCTAGATGCAGACAAACAAGTCTTAGTAGGGGTGCACAATATAAAGTACGCACTTATGTATACTGCACTGCATTGCATGTACTCGTATTCGCCCGCTCGCGTGAGAGCATTTTTTTTTTCATTTCCTTTAGCAAAAACTTAGTAGTTGTAAATGCCAGCTGTGACGTCATGGTTAAAAATGAAAAAGTTCAGTGTTGGGTTGATTATTTTAAGATACGTGGGGGTTAACAAGCTGTGACAGACTCCGTGCAAATGCGTCAAACAACAGAATCGTAAGATATTCATATTAAAAATATAAAGATAAAGGTGTTGTATCAGCAGTGAATTGAAATTGCATGACAAATTAAATAAATCAAATAAGTTTGATACTTAAAATGATTATAACGTATATATTATATCAAATTATTACATTAAGGTGATCCAAAAAAGTAAAAGCAGTCGTAGAGGCCTAGACAAATCGCCGAAGGAGAATGCCATCTCTTGAGCTATTTTCCTAAATGAAAGTCAGTCAATGAAATTAATTTTGTTATGGTATTTTTATAGGAGAATATGTTTTGTAATGTAAGGAAAATCTTAATCCTACACATACCAGTAGTACCTTTGTTTTCGCTTTTCATTAACTTTTCACAAAAATTGTCTTGATAATAATTTTTATATGCAGGTTTGAACGAATATTTTTTTTTTGCTCATTAACATTTTTCAAAACTTTATAATACAGATGTACACCCAATTCTGTTTTTACACGGTCTTTTTAACACGGTTTTGATTTAACACGGTTTAAATTCTTCGATTTAGCACAGTTAAAAAAAGCTATTTAACTGAAGATTTAAAGAAAAATATTTTTACTAACCGTTATCTTTTAGAAATTTAGTTAGAATAGAATTGAGTTAGAAGGTTAATAGGGTTGAAGAATCCCCTTTTTTTATGTATGTGCATAAATACTTCTTGTCTTTTTTACACGGTTTTTTTACACGATTTTGTCTGGAACGTATCTACTGTCTAAAAACAGAATTAGGTGTATATACAAACGTAAGTGATTTAATCGTCAGGCAGATTGAGATTATTATAAAGGTTATTTGATAAGAAACGAGAGAAACAACCTCTGCCACTTAGTTATTGCCGCATTAAAAAATTGCAATATTTTAAATATGTTAAAAAATAATTGAGTACTAAATCATTTTATCGCGTCTGCCTCCTGGCTGACTGGTTCTTTTACTTACAAAAAACATAAATATGGAGCAGGCAGACGAATCTATTGCTGCTTATTCGAGCCCTTAAGGTATAATTAACTATTTATGTGAAACTAACACCAAAACTTACCACTCTATTTTCTCGGTCATTTATTTTATTTTATTTCTTTTTCAAGCAGTGTATATGAGGAATTCCACGCCAAATCAGACATAATTTTGATTTTGCAACTCAGATTTTTGTAAACATTTTGTTTCTTTTAGTACTGGTTCAGATAAACCTTCTTAATATTTTTTTCTCTGAAATATCGTAAATTGAAATTTTTTACTCAGGTCTACACACAAACTTACAAAAGTTCCAGTGCTGCAGGCTAACTGGAAAATTTAAATTTACAATATCTCGGAGAAAAAAAAAGATATATATATAATTCAAAGTGTGTGTTAAAGGGGAAGAATTAAGCTTTTTAACTAAATATATTTTATATATGGGACGTTCCATGTCAACCGCGACAGTGGTCTGCCCAATATTGAGCGCAGCCGAACAACGTTTTTAAGGTGTCAAAATGTTGGTATGCTCAATAGCTTTCATATGATAACGGGTGTTTTCGAATTTTTTTTTTAAGAAAATGGCGACCACAAAAGGGCGCCTACCTTCAGATATCAACATTAGGGTGTTTTTTTCAAACTTTAGGACAGGGATTTTGTTTATTTTTTCCTATATTATAGCTTGAGGAATAAAAATAATTGTCCCAACATTTGAGCTTCCTAGCTCAAACCTGAAAACTGCGCGGACAGAGTTTATGTCCAATTCCGTTGAAACTTAACGAAAAAACCAACTTACTAAAACGTAGAAAAAGTCTACTTTAGGTGCCAAGATATAGCGTTTTGGGTTTTTTAGTTGAATGGGGCTCGCCACCCACTGTTGTAAAACCACGCCCACATTTTTCGTGTGACTAAAAATGTAGGAAAAATACACCCGAAGGAGGTATTTTTATTTTTTTTTTTTAAATTTGCGGTCCTGTGTGCCTATATAATAGAATCGGGTGTGAAGAAAATTCTCCCAAAATTTCAGCTTCCTAGATCAAACCCGCGAACCGCGTATTTACTTTGTTTTTTAGTACAATTCGTGTGAAAAACGAAAAAGCAAAACAACGAAAATCAGAAAATTTACTAAAACGCAAAAAAAAATGAGTTTTTCGTTGTTTTGTTTTTTCGTTTTTCATACGAATTGTACTAAAAAACAAAGTAAATGCGCGGTTCGCGGGTTTTTTCTTATTAGAGGCGTGGCATCGCCCACTCAAAAGAAATATTTTTGCTAAGGACTCAATTTAGCTTCATACTAAATTTTATCAAAATCGATGACGCGGTTCAGCCGAAACAGCGCTTTTTCGTACTAAGGGTGATGCCACGCCCCATTTAAGAACTCAGAGCTTCTAATTACTTTTCTTATGGTTCAGTCTATCTCCAAACCAAATTTTATTAAAATCGGTCTATTAGTTTAGCTATCGGTCTATTTTTCGATAGGGGCGTGGCACTACCTACTACTGAAAAAAAAGTAACCACTGCACTCCGTCTCTTCACAGTCTTCCTACAAAATAAAAAAATTAAGCGATTATGATTACGGATGCTTACCAACTGCCAATTTATAAAGGTAGGCGCCGTTTTATGGTCGCCATTTCCTTAAAAAAAAAAAAATTTCGAAAACACCCGTTCTCACATGAAAGCTCTTGAGCATACGAACATTTTGACACCTTGAGGACGGTTGACATGGAACGTCCCATACATATATTTTTTAATTAAATAAGTATATTCAGAAAAATCTGGTGTTCCTAAAATGAATATACGAATTTGACCAAAATTGACGATTGTGACGTATACAACCCCATATATTTTGAAAAAGGCGAAGCTCTACACGTCTGCCCCATGTATTTTCAGCATCTACGGGCAATACTGAAGACAATGAAATTCTGTAAAAAAATCATAAAATTATTGAATATATTACTTGTTTTTAAATATTAACAATTGCTGTTATTAAAAATGCGGCACTGTTGACGTCTGCCTTTTATATTTTCATTATCAATACGATTTTCTTAATATAATATATATATCAGAGGCAGACGCGAAAAAATAATTAAATATGTTTTTTTTGCAACTTTAAAATTCATTAAAAAAGTGGCGTTGTCTTTACTTAACTCTTACTTATAAATGTGAACTACGTTGCATATTAATATCAATGACTATTAAACCATATACCTTTAAATGTTTACCGAATAAACTGGAACAGCATAAAACAATGAACTTTTGTTTATGCCCTACGATAATAATGGAATTACATGATGTTATTAGTTAGTGGTAGCTCTATGTAAATATGTATATTTAATATGCGATCGATATATGCGATCGTTTTTATGAATATTAACCCAAAGGAATAAAAATTAAAGGAAATAGAAATGTTGACTGAAATTCTGCCATAATTTTATCAATATGTTTCTAGCCTTACACTGACGATAAAATTTTATTATTATTATTTATTTTTGATGTTGAAGAAATATTTCTACTGAACTAAAGTTTGACTACTTCGACTTAGTTATTAATAGAAACCTTATGTCTCTATTACACATTTAACAGACTCCCCGGTTCCGCATTTAAGATTCATGAGCATATAAATCATACGATGATCGATTTTAAAATTGGAATAATTTCAATCTATACTCAAAAACATATTGGCAGAAATTTCAAATACTTCTACCCGCCTGGACTATATAAAATTTGTTCACCTTCCGCACATGTACGGATATTCAATAAGAGCAATGAAACATTTTGCAACTAAGACGCTCTGACCCTGACCAGCATTTTAAAAGTTTTTGACAGCAAACGCTAAACTACAACAGTAATTAAGTAATTTTTAAATATGAAATATGGTTTTTCTGCTGTCTCAATTGGCCCACAAATGCACTAATGCCAAGGAACATTCAAGAATTGTAGATGGGTAGTTCCATGAAAATGGGATAGGTTTGCGGCTCATTTTAAATTGAATGATTTTTACCTTTAATTTTGTTTCTTCATATGCCTTGTGTTGATATTATATCTGAAAGGGTAGTTACTTTATGAAGTACAGTGGAACCTCTTTAAGTCAAACCTCCATAAGTCGAAAACCTCTCAAACTCGAAAAAATGTTGTGTTCCCTTCCCTTCAAGCCCCAAAACCTCCATTGCTCGAAATCAGACCACTCTATAAGTCGAAATAATTAGTGAGTTCCTACAAGTAAATTCAGTACATATTTTTCCTCTATAACTCGAAAAAATAAATTTGACCTCAGCATCTCGAACATAGCAATGTTTGATTTTACAACCTTTACAACTCGATTATTTGAAACGAATTATCTCTATAGCTCGAAAAAAAATAAGATACCGACTTTAAGAATATGCCGACAATGTACATCATTATTTCTCAGAAATCAATGTAAAAGCCTACTTATACAATAAACCAATTCTTTAAAATGAAAAAGAAATTTATGACTGACGTTAACGCGTGATTTAATTTGAACTTTAGCGAAGTTGTTGTCGATTGAAAAAATTATCAGAAATAGTTTGGTCCTACTGCAATACCCACCAATTCTTAATACCTCTATAGCTAGGATTAGCATTTATTTCACCTCACTAACTCAAAATTAGTTGGAATAAATCTGAACCTCTACAAGTCAAACATTTCCTGACAAAATTCGCTTTAATCGAAGTCCTCCATAAGTCAAAAACTCTATAACTTAAGTTTTTTACCGTCTCCCTTCGACTTACGGTGGTTCTACTATATTTAAAGAGTAATTAAATTAAATTAAATTATAAAATAAGGCTCTAAGTGTTAAGGCTAACAGGTTAATAAGGTTTACCAAGAGACTGAGGAAACACTATTTTACAACGAAACTTTCTTTAATTATTGAACCGGAAATTAATTTTTTTTTAAACTTAGCTACGCCATACGCTTGCACTACCTCACAAATAACTTACACTGATAAAAAAATGTACATATTTTTAAAGTTAAATTACATACATCGCATGTATTTACATTACAAAATGTAAAAGTACATAATTAATAATAATAGAGTTTAGCTACTACAGCTATTATAGCCTTCTTAGCTATTTAGCATTGAAGCTTTATACCAAGTAAAAAGCTTATTCAATAAAAAATGGAATAGAAAAAATTATCATGCACATTAATTTGTTATTTATTTTATAATTTTTTCTTAGCTTTATCGCACTTTCTCAACATACCCACTCACACCATGTAAAAATAGACATATATATATTAAAATAATTATATGTATAAATTTACGTGGTCCAAGGCATAAATGTTAGAAAAAATTTACCCAGCATGCTGTGGGGCTCGGACAACACAAACAAAAAATTCACACCACCATTAAGCTACAAATTTAGCTACAGTTAGTTTTCAGTCTAAGCTTGAGTTGACCTTTTGACAAGCTAATGTTATAAACTTCGCAATTATTAATAAGAGTTGTCATGCGATTAAAAGGAGCTGTAGCCATATAATTAGTTCTACTAACCAGTTGGTAAAATAACTGATAAGAGTTACGAGTACTCCTCCGATTACTATTAAACTGTATATAGTTAAGAAGCTCTGGTGCAGCAAGAGACCCAGTTACAAGTTGATGCAGATAAAGTATATCCGCAATATTTCTACGCGAGCTCAAAGACTGCATATGTAATAACTTTAAACGATCCTCATAAGGAGGAAGGTTTAAAGGGTCAATCCAATTTAAGCCATTGAGAGCAAAACGAATAAAATTTTTTTGAATTCTTTCAATTCTATTTATATGAATATTATAAAATGGTGACCATACTTGGCTGGCGTACTCTAAGTGAGGGCGCACTATTGTATTATATAAAGTCACCGTTACTAAAGGGCTATTAAATTCTTTTGCCCACCTCTTAATAAAGCCAAGCAGAGATGAGGATTTTTTACAAATTTGATTAATATGCTCATTAAAAGTCAACTTAGTATCAAAATGTATACCTAGGTCTTTGACTACTTCGACACGACAAATATTTTTATCTTTTAATTTATAATCAAATTCTACAATAGTTTTCTTCCTGGTAAAAATCATAGCTTGGCATTTATCAGGATTAAGGTGTAAGTTATTCTTAGAACACCAAACTTCAAAGGATTTCAAGTCAGACTGAAGTGGAATAGTGTCACCAACCCCCTTTACGTTCCTGTAAATTTTCATGTCATCTGCATATACTAACAGATGGGAGTTTTTAATAACATGTGTAACGTCATTAATTGCTAAAATGAACAGGAGCGGCCCCAGGTGGCTTCCTTGTGGAACACCTGATGTCGCGCTAAATGGGGAGGAAAACACTCTCCTAAATTTTATTTGATACGAGCGATCAGATAAATAAGATTCAATCCAGCTGACAAAACTTAAGGGAAATCCAAGCTTCTTTAACTTAAACAAAATCAAATTATGTGGTAATTTGTCAAATTCTTTACTGAAGTCAGTGTAGATGCAGTCAACTTGCCCACCAGAGTCTAAAGAGCTTAATGCAAAAGAAGTGAAATCAAGGAGGTTAGAAACTGTAGATCTGCCATTAACAAAACCATGCTGACGAGTTGTTATGACTTCACCACAGCACACCTTAACCTGATCGTATATAATATGTTCAAAAATTTTCGGTATTGATGATAACTTAGCCACGGGCCTGTAGTTTGAAACATCATTTTTACACCCTTTCTTGAAAATGGGGCTAATGTATGCATTTTTCCAAAACTTAGGAAAATAGCTTTCTTGAATTGATCTATTAAATAAAATACTGAGGGGTTGACTCAGCACAGAGCTGCAGTTTACTAAAACTGTCGCAGGAATACCATCCGGCCCGGAGTTGAAGTCATCATCAACAGATGAAATATATTTCTCTATGAGGTCAGGAGAGAAAGATATCTCATTAACCGAAACTAAAGGGTCGTTATCCATATATTCAAAATAGTTGATTTCAGGGCTAAATAAATCCGTAGAAAACGATTCATTAAACAAATTAGCAAACAACCCGGCTATAACTTGTGGGTCGCTAGTGAGCTCATCAACTGTTTTAAACTCAGATGGAAACCCGTCAGATTTTTTTTTAGAATTAATAAAACCCCAAAAAATTTTTGGGGTCATGAAGAATATTCAGCCTTATTTTATTCAAATATTCAGAATAAACCAAAGCTGACATATCTTTAAATTCAAGAAACAGTCGCTGATAAGCAACAAGGTCATTACGGTCCTGGCTACAAACGTATTTATTCCATGCCCTATTACGGCCATTGCGAACTTTTTTCAAATCCTTTGTATACCAGGGGTACGAGGAATTATTGACGTACTTTTTTGTATATGGAACCGACAATGCTATGGCAGAAAAAAGTTCACCATAGAAAAATTTAATGCAATCATCAAATGTATTGTTATTAAAAAAAATGAGTAAGTCGTCTAATTTATTTCTTAAGTTTTCATTCAATTTTAAAAAGTCAGCTTTCCCAAAATTGAATTCGTAAATATTAATGGATGAACATGCATTTTTACATATATGTACGAAAACATGAAAACAATGTATCGCCCACAAATTTAATTAACTATTACATTGACCGAATGTACGTATACATACGCTTCTTTGTCAATGTACAGGAAATAAATACTGTTTGATAGTCTTCGTCTATTTTCGACACCATTCGATACTATTCAAAACCTTACGACTTGCAATGACAATTTTTATACTTATCGATATATTTTTCTTTTTTATCGATATTTTTCAATTTGTATCGATATTTTTGATACACTATGTGTATCGAAATTTTTTGACTACTGTTCACAATTTTAGACTTGTATCGACATTTATAATCCTACTTTCGAAACTAATCGAAAAATGTCGAAAGCCACATAAAAATATCGATAAAATTCGAATATCAAAAAAGTCAAAGAGTGTCAAAAAATATAAAAAAGTTAATGAACTTCAAAAAAAGTCTAATAATGTACATATGTATGTATGTAAATACATGCAAAGGGACTGACATTTTGGGCACGAAAGCACGATTTTTAGTATTGACTTAAACATGTTGTGTGAGACCATTTTTACCTATTCACTATTTCTTACTCGTTATTTTCAAACAACGAGCAAGACAATGAATTATCCCATTTTTGTAGAATCACCCATATTATGAAAATACAAGAAAGTAAAAGTTTCAATCATCTGATGCCAACAAAAAAAACTTTCGATTTAATAATTTTTCCACAAATCATTTTCATAACCCATACCGAAAAATTTTTCTGTATTTGCGAAATACGACCATAAATTTTGATAACATTCGTATTTTACTTAGTTTTCACATTATTTCTATTTCTAGATGGAAAAATATAATAAAGCACAAATCTTCAACATTGTGCTGCGTTGTGATACACGTGAAGCGAGCGTGCTAACCGCTTATTAAATATTATTTTTATTTTTCCAACTTATGGGGTTTTTTTTATATGTTTTTGTTGGCTTTAGATAACTCTAAATTTTGTGACAGCAAAAGGCCATACAATTCGAGCACCCTATCAAGATAAGAAATGTGGTAGTGGTGGTACTGAGGGACATCTGATTTTTATACGCAATATAAGCATAGATTAACCCATTGTTACTGCATTGAGCTTTTGATTCGGTTAATTTAATTTTTCTAGGAAAACATTGTGACGGCATTGAATAGAAAGTTTTTCATCTCTGGAAATTATTTTTTTTTCTATAAGAGTTGGTTTATTGCTCCATAGCGCTTTGAAGACGAATTATTAAAATTTACTTACGGTACGAAAATGAACAGATTTGTGAAAGAAAAACTTATAGATTTTACACCACGACAATGCACCAAGACATAACGCCATCATTATGCAAGAGGTTTTATTCTACAACTGTAATCAAGGCACAATTAGAGGTCTGAATGTGTGCACTCGAAATGACTATCATGCCACTAGTTACGTTGCAAGTCCATCCACAAATCAAATCAAAACAAATCGAAACACCAAGCAGAAGCACTTGCACCGAAAATAAAATGTTCTATAAGTTCAAGCACTCGAAGTTTATTTTGGTTCGAAATTTTATATGATAATCATTTCGAGTGCACTCTTGCAGACCTCTAATTCACATGACTTCTGACTTCTTCATGTACCCGAAGCTTTCTTCGAGGAAGGCGCCTTGAATCGGCTGAAGTCATAAAAGCAAATTCACTGAAAGAGCTAAAGGACCTGAAGGCTGTTCCTCAGTCAGCATACTAATAAAGTATGGAAGGCTCGAGAAAGCGATAGCGTAGTTGCAGGGCGAGCGGTGGAGTCCACTTAAAAGGCGACAAAATAAAAAAATACAAACCGTATACAAATAGATCTTTTGCGTAATGAAGTCAATAACTGTGAAATCAGCTGTTTTGGTGATTTTGATGATTATGTTTCGGAGCTGCGATTTGACGCCTTTTTTTGTTTGGTGCCATTAGCACAGCACCTATTCTAATGGGTTAATGCTTTCTATGATAAGAGCAAACGCAAGTTTACCTACATATTAAGTTAGTTTATTTTTTATGGGTGTGACTCTTACTTGAGTGTTAAAAGGAAATAAAATAGTATGTTTATAGAATGTGTGTGTTTTTGTTTTGCTAATCAGCCGGCGTCTGCTCCATTTATAAACTGGATTGGTCGAGTTTTGGAAAAAAAAAAATAAAGTAAAATATTGCTTACAATCGCAAAATCTTAAAAAAGTTTGCAATAAGTTCCATATGAATATTTAATATTTAATTAAAATATCGCGTAATCAAATCGGGTTTTCTAAATACGTGGAAATAAAAAAAAACTCTTTGATAACATTGTGAACTCATGCAAAATTAATTATGATTTGACATTGAATGCCTACTAACCTTAATCTGAACTCTGAATCTCAAAAATAAATCCACGATTGTCTGCTTTTGGTGATTTTTGTTATATAGAACGATTTTATTGTGCCACATGATCTAAATTCTTTCGTCTGACTACGGGTATGCAAGGGCTAATGTTTCGAGATTTATTTTTTTTATGTTCTAAGTACAAATTTCTTTTGGTAAATAGTAAATGTATAATATGGGAGAGGTGGAAATGATCCAACAATATATAGTCGATCTGATTTTTGCGAACTGGTTCCCAGTGGATTGCAATCAATCTTGATTACGGACCTTTATTATCGATGCATTTTCTTTTCACTTGGATCGTATTATGTTTAAGGCGTTAAATGCATAAACATTTTTTCAATCCAGAATTTGAAATGATGGCGTTAACTTTGGTCATAACAATTCTTTTTACGAAGCAGGGATACAAGAACGGTAGGATCAGTTGTAGTAGGTGCCTTGTATATTGTAAGCAAGTTATTTAAATTTAAGTCTCGATTTCTTAAGTAGTTATCTGTGGACTGAAGTAGTCCGATAGCGAAGTGCAAATCGTTTCTGACTGCCATACTTGAGTTTGGTTCCAAGTGTCAGCATTATTACTCAAATTTGTATTAGACTTTGACGTGATAGTAAGTGGAATTAATCTCTGATGGAACAAATTTCTTTACAATCGTGATAAGAGAAAACGTGTCTGCCTTTTTTCTTTAAAATAATCACAAAAATTTAAATTCATCGCAGTTTAACCATGATAGCAATATACATTTTATGTTAATCTCGTATAATATACATATTTATATGCATATATATTAGGGTTGCTTAAAAAATTTAGCATTTTAATGTTGTTCTAATATTTTTTGGGAAGAACTTTTAACATTTTTTTCTGTAGTTTTTTTCTTACTTGTGCTAGAAAAATGAATGTAACCCAAAAAGTCAATTTTAAGGAAGTTTCTACTTCACTAAAGTTTGAAATGTTCGTGTTTTATTCTCTCAAATAGTGAAATTTTAAATATTTATATTTTCTCCTAGTTGCTAATTTTTTTTATCTAAAATCGCAAAATTTCGGAGTTCGACACGAAACCCTCTTGACTCCGTCAATGCATGTGTCTATACATCAAAATTTTTATGTGCCTCACTTATTCTTCAAGACAACAATAACTTTGGAGTGCATGTCCAAACTTACGCTGATCATCTGTGCATATGAATTTGAAGACGGTCCTTACGGATGATATGTATAAAAAACAAGAAGTCCTGGACAATCCTGTGCCTTCCATCCGCTTCGGGAGGAAGTATGATGTGATATACACTACTGTGACTAATGATAAACTCCAGAGATCATACTTCGGCATCTCAGTTATGTCATCCTACTTCTCAGAACTTCTTTGAAATGGGTTCCGGGTGATGTCTAGATGACGAGGCTAGGTATTCTTTTGCTACAGGACGGTTTTTTAAGATATGCTATTCATTTCGAACCTGGCTTTCTGAATCATCGAAAAAAATCTGCAGTGACAGTCAAGTTGGCTCTTGCTAACCTGGCCAGCTATTCGATGTGGCACAATAAGTTGCGTCTTATTTGTGGTTTTAAAGAAAATAAACTGGTGGATGAATTGGCAAACCAGGGCTCAGAGTTCATTCCAATGAGTCCGGAGCCGTTCATTTGCATCAGTTTCACGGAAATCACTAGTTGGATCAATGACTTTATGAACATTGTTCATATAACGAGGTGGTCTGATCTTCATTCCTGCAAAATAGCAAAGTGTTTCGTGAAAGGACTGTCTAGGAAAGTTGCGAAGTTTCTCGCTTACTTGGGAAGAAAGCACCTACAACTAAAAGCGTTAATCACGGGATATCATATAGAAGAGCATCATTTGCCTAACATGGGTGTAATCACCGATTTAACTTGCTAATCGTGCACTGACGACGATGATACTATAAAGCACTATCACTAAGTAGTCCGACTTTCACAAGATGCAGGAGAAGGTTGTTGGGTAGCGATGCCTTGGGAATGACTTATGCTCATTCTCTTCCTATGCTTCCGAAATTTCTGAAAGAAAAATAGAAGTTTGAGGAAGAGTAACTTATACTCTATTTCCCTAAGTGTCTTTTCTATCATCTTTTCTATTCCTATTCACTTTCACTTCCTCTACAATGGTTTTTGGACTGAGTTCTATGGAAAAGTCACTCTCCACCACACCTCCAACTTTAAACTGTGTTTTTAGAATACTATTATGTAATATTTTTCGTGAGTTTTATGTTGCAAAAAACTAGGGAGCAGTTTTTTTTTGCTGCTGTAAGTTGTGGAATTTATCTGTCATTAAGAAATTAATATGAAATTTTATGAAAGTAAATACCTAGCAAATTGCGCAATTCTTAAAAAATCTCATACGTTACACCATATCAATTTCCACTTTTTGACGTCTTTATACTTGTGAAAACAACTAAAACCGAGATAAGTTTGAATTTTTTTAAATGCTAACAAAAAGCGAACGTGTTTTAATGTCATGATGTCTGCTTTTCAAAAATATATAAATAAAACATTGTTAGTAGTATTGTGTTTTTGTGCTTCTACTACTTCGCCTGCTTTTATACTTTATACAAGTACCTTTAGAAATTAAAACGATTCCAGTGTTATCATCTGTTAACACAACACTTCTTGCTCCTAAGTTTTTTAATTTTGAAAAGAAATGGCACCACGTGGTGCAATATTGACCTCTTGAAATCTCTCCTCTACGTAGCCTGACCTGACTTTTTAATTAACTTAAATTACCTCTTCCTTGGTGCTTCCTTGGTTGGATGATAAATTGATGTAAGTATCTTATTTCAGGACAGCCGGTATAAACAGGTAAGTAAATATACATAGGTAACTGCACTGATCTGCTACCAATTTACCAATCGAAATATATATCGAAATAAAGATCATTTAATTACAAATACGATGGTATAGTATTGCCTGCAATAAACCGTTTAATTAAAATAGTTTTAAAATAAAATAGCCATGAGCATATTTCAATAGGCAAGTGTTCCTGGATGTGTTCGTTTATATTCTAAATTTAATAAAAAATAAGTTTCATTCGGTAAGCAGATGGGTGAAGGTCGATGTATCGTTGGATCTTAGACTAATAGTTGATGAGAAATTATGAACTTTATGTTTCTCTTATATAGGAGAAGGGCATGGCATCGCTCATTTTATTCAGACCAAACTATGCTTAAAACCTACCACAAACCATAAGAAACATGTGTATTAAATCTTTCGGAGATCAGTTGAACAGCTTAGGAGTCCATACGCAACAAACACACACACATTGAGTCATTTTCTAACCGAATGTCGAAATATTTTGACCTATGGGGCCTTTAGCGCTGAAGAAAAATTTAAGGCACTAATATGTACCCTTCGAAAAATATATATCAATAGTGTAAGATAACATGACAACCTAGTTTGACATTTAAAGAACTCTAGGGTCTCTTGTATTTTCACTGAAAATTTGTGGCAATATAATAATTTTAATGTTGTTTACCCTGATAGTGATTTGGTTGCTTATATTGTAAGGTTAAGTTAATTTTATAGTAATTTTTCTGTGTTAAATGATATGAATTAAATTTGTGCCTGAGATTTTATTATGATATTATCTTCGGTATCAGCAGAAGATACAAGATCGAAAACCTTTGTTAGGTATTTTTTAGTACGTAAATTTATTTTCTAGGAAATAGATAAAAATTCTATACCAGAGATTTGGTATCCAGATATAATGGAACTGATAGGATAGTGAATGAGGAATGAAGTAAGGGACCGAAAATAATCGTTATTTTCAATAATTGAGGTAAAAATCACAGTAATGGAGAAGACGGAATGTGAGTTTAAGTACTAAGCTCTTTTTTTTTGACGAGAAGCTTAAATATATGACATGGATAATCGTGATTTTAGATTTTTATCTTTCTGATCGAAAACTCGTAAGTTAGGATTTTTATTTTTTTTCGATCAAAACTTATCGTTATTTTGAACTTATACTTTTTTTCGATCGAAAATTATTGTAACTATGGATTTTTATATTCTGAGATCAAAAATAGCTGTCAATATGGATTTTCATATGTTTAGGTCAAATACATCCGTCATTTCCTTTTTCTATCAGCGGGGGGATCGTTTTGGAGCTAAGTATAACTTGCAAATCTTAATGTGCGATATTTATCGAATTTTGCATTGTTTTTTTTTTTTGAAACTTATCGATGTACTTCCATACAATTCGATATTTTTGGACTTGTTCGATACTCTACGAAGTTTTCGATATATATCAACTTTCTTGATAGTTTCGACTATTATACATTTTTTCGATACTTTTTGATAAGTTCTGACATGAATCAATTTTTTTCGATGATTTTCGTAAGGTTTCGACTTACCTTTATTTCATCGATAAATTTTGGACCTTATTGGCTTTTAAAGAGGTTTGGACAGTAATTGCGTTTTCAATGGTTTTCGACTCTATCGATGTTTTTAAATTGGTCTTAATAGTTTTGGACATTTCGAAGCTTTTCAATAAGTTTTGATTTTTTCGAGGTTTTTCTGTGTTTTTCAATAATTTTCGACTTTAATCGTGCTTTTCGGCATATATCGATTTAATCGTAGTTTTTTAAGCTTATCGAAAAAATTCTAACATTCGAAAACTACTACAAAAATCAAAGAAAGTCAAAAGCTTTTGAAATACTCGCACATCGATAAATGTCAATAGTTATCAAAAAAAATATCGGAAAAGTATGGTTTGTGAATAAATGAAAATCCAAAATATCGGTTACTTTGGATCTAAAACAAATATGTCGGTTACTTTGGATCTAAAACAAATATATCAAAAATTACGATTAATTTTTTTTTCTTGATCTAAAAACAAAAAAAAAAAAAAAATCCATAGTTGCAACAATATTTGATCGAAAAAATAGTAATCCAAAATAATTGTTAGTTTGGACTAAAATAAATTAAAATCCAAGATAACGGATACTTTGTTTAAGAAATAAAAAAAATTAATTTATTACAATTATGCAGTGATTTCTATTATAAAATTCATAACATTACGGTCCCTGATTTCAGGATATTGCAAACTAAGAAGACATATTGAAAAGTTCGCGTAATCCCGCTTAAATAATGTGGGCTTAATGATCAACAACTTAGACACCTCTCCACCAGTAGCATACCAAATGTTCGACCGTATCGGTTGTATTGCATGGGATTGCAGATAGCCCCTTTATTTTGCTTTATGTGAAAGTATTTTCTTAGAACCAATGAAAAACTTAAAAATTAGAATATTTTCCTCGTTATTACAACCTATAAATCGTAAATGCACCAATTCTGTTGACTGGCATAGTAAAAAAATTTTATGTTAAATAAGTTCCTGAATAGGTATAAACTAAATAAGAAACTTGAAAAGTAAAATTAAATGAAACAAAATAATTTTCGCAAATAGTCACGAGTTTTTCTGAGACACTTAAGACCATGATGATAGGGCGCTTTTTAATTTTCAATTGAACGACCGGCGTTTTCATATTTCATTGAAAATTAACCAAAATACGAAAGTGCACATGAGAATTTCTTATTTTGTGCACATTGGTTTGTTGTTAGGCAAAATTATCTTGAGTTGTCTATCATTGATTTAAATTTTTTCTTATGCTTTGTAGATTTCTTAAGCCAAAGAGACTTTTATTTTTGTTCTTATTTCCATTATTTATTTGGTATTAAATGCTGCTGTTTTATTCATTCACTGGCTACATGTTACCTACGTCAATTGACGTCATCACGTGCTTTTATGTTATGCTGTTGCTGTTGACTTTGGTAATCCGGCATGTTTATGACAATTATTGTTCATTTTTGGCCATGGTAACTAAATATAGGATAAAAATAATACAAATATTTGTTTGAGATAGTTACAGGAAATATGTTATGATATTATTAAAGGGTTAGGGCCACCATCGCACAGTAGATCGGGTAGTGGTCGAAAATGAACAATGTTTTTGTCTCGAAACCAAACAAAATGGGTATTGTTGTGAAGGAAATACTTTGAAAAAAAATCAGTCCAAATTATTAGCCCAAAAAAATAATATTTGTGGATTCTATAACACTTTGAAATCTGTGCTTTTTGCACAATTTTATTGTTGTAGATTTTATTGTTTTTGAGGGTCTAGGAAAAAATATTTTTCGTATCACATTTTTGAAAATATCAAAACAATTTTCTTTTTGGTTCTTATAAGAATTACCAAGAAAAAACAGTTTTCATTAATTGAAAGAAAAAAGTTTAATTGGATATTTCACAGAGTTTTGAAAATGGAATATAGGAAATTTAAAAAAAAAATAACCAATTGAAGCAGTCAAATAAAAAAATTTCCACTGAGTCCCGCATTCATGTTAACAAATATCGTAGGAACGTTTTATTGTCTTGAAGTATTTGTTAAAAAAATTCACCGAATTGTAATGAATAATGAAGAATAGGCATAAAAAATGAGTTTAAAAAATTGAATATAAGAAATATATTTCAATAACAAACAAGAGAATGTGTGAGAGTCTTTACTTTCAGTTTACGTGAAAAAGACCAATTTCAACCATATTCCATGCACATCTATTACTCTTCTTTTCTAGTATTCTGACTGAGTTTCGTTATCGATCGAGATCGGTCTGCCAAACAAAAGCATATAAAAAATTAATATAGGTCCAAGATATAGGTGACCGATTTTAGTTATTTTTGAAATGTTTCTTAATTAGCTTAAATTAAGCAAACATACCGAATTTCATGATCATAGGAGCACTCCTTCTATTTTTGCATCGTTGCGAATGAATTTTTAATATGAAAAAAAAAGCATTACCCTGTGCGTTTCGCTCCACCTTAAATAGAAAATTTCGTCCTTATTTTTTTTTATTATTTCAATAAAATAAAGCACTTGCTTTTGAATTTGTTAAAATTGTAAAACTGGTTCCTAGAAAAAGTATTGGAATATGTCAATTCCAATGCAGTGTTGCCAATCGTGCAGTTTTGTTTATAGCCTTGGGAGCGTTCAAGTATTACCAATGCATGCTGAGGGGGAATTCAATATTTTCTTCATTTTGATAGTATAAAGAGCGGAGTTATTTTAAAAATCTTACGCAAGAAAAAAAAAAATAAAACATATAGAAAAATCTTGCGAAAGCTATGTCTCTTAATATATGGACCACGTGGTGTAGATTTGATGTGTGGTCTTCGTGAAAATTCTATTTAAAAAATACTTTTGTATGAGGGCCATCGTTAGTACGCAACCGAAATAACATTTTTACAACCTAAGCTGTGCCTCTTAATATAAAAGCCACGTGGTGAAAATTCCATGAGAATCGAATAAGCGGTAAAAGTTTCGAAGCCTAAGCTATGCCTCTTAACATAAGAGCTACGTGGTGTAAATTCGGTGTGAATCGGTTAACCTGTCCTCGTGAAAATGATATATAAAAATATTTTTGTAAGAGGGCCACCCTAAGTATACACCCTAAATAAAATGTTTATGATCAATTTGTGCCTCTTCATATAAAAGCCATGTGGTGTAAATTCCATGAGAATCGATTTAGAGGTCTTCGAGAAAATGTTATTTTTATAATATTTTTGTATGAGGGCCACCCTAAAAAAAAGTTTTCTATCGATACTAACATACTGTAAAAATTTCATCAAGATCTGCTGGATAGTTTTTGCGTCCATAAAGGACATACAGACAGACAAACAAAAAAAGAAATTTATATATGTAATAGATAAAAACTTTCTGTCGATTAGGATGGATCGAAAAACATTTTTCGACTAATGTCTTTATCGACTGAGAAGGTAAAGCTAATAATAATTTATTTTATTCAAATGAAAGTGCAGATTGAGTATCAACTGGGTGTAAGGTAGGACGGTTCAGGAAATCGAATGCATTTTCTTAGATTTGTACTAAAAAGTTAATATTTTCAAAAAATTTTTTAATTTCCTAAAATTTTTTTTCAAAAATCATACACTAATTGATTCTTACAAAAAAAAACTTTACTTTTATTATAACTAAATTATAATTTGTATGGTATTGGTATGGCTGAATTTGAGTTTGGTGTGGACTTTTCTATATCATTCCAAGTTTTTTCTAATTTTTGTTATTTGTGCTCTCCCACATTTTTATGTACGAAAATTAAATAGTTCTCTAAATGTTGAGCAAATTATATTTTGGGAATATTAATTTTTTCAGCATAAACTAAGATGTTAAGGGATAAGACTTAAAAAGACTTATTGTAGTATAAGATTTAGTAGTGTAGTGTAAGAGTTACTACGAAACTAGAGTTTTCTACGAGCAAAATTAATCCCTGGGTGGAGCGAAAAACTATAGTATGAAAACCAATTGTTTACCTAATTTTTTTTAAGATATTGTCTGTGATATTAAGCAACAGTCTTCATATTTTCTATACAATGTTTGATTTTTCATCAAATGTTTAAAGTTTAGTTATTATTTTGTTCTTATTAAATTAATTTTTTCTTATATGAAAATACGTCCATTAAGTTTCAGAAATCAAATTTGTTTATTTGTACTTCGAACTCACTGATTCCAAAAATACTGCGCTTATTTCAGATTTTCATAGACTTTGACACTTAATTTCGTATAAACAAGTTTAAAGTTGTGAAACGTTTTGTAAACAACTAAATTCATTTGCATAATAATAATTGTTTGTTTATAAGTCTACGTTTTTTTCTTAATTTCACTTTTATCAAAACAACAATATTTATGGCAATTCCCAAAAATGCTTAGTGTTGTTTTTGTATCTAGACTAGTACATTATCACCAAATGTCCATGAGACATTTCGTAATAAGAATTTTAATGTATTGTGGTAATCTAGGCGAGACGTATAAAAAAAACGTAATACACAATACGAAAAAAAATGTACTGATAAGCTGAAAGTAAGTAAAAGTAATGCAGCTTTTTAAGTCTTGTTAAAATTGTAAGTACACCACTGATTGACCAACTAGTTTCCTAAAATGAAGTCAATTTATGCCACTAATTAGCTAAATATCACTAAAGTGCTTTGTTATCGCTTCGAATAGCACCTGTAAATATAGAATTTTAGGTCAGAATTTGAAAAAATAGGCCAAAAAATAAAAGTCTGTTAACATGATTGATTTAGTGGCAGGCGGAGGAATCAAGTGTATTTCTTTGTCTGATGGTCGTTGAAACAGCTTGAAAGATGTTTTTTTGTAATTTATTAATACGTAATGCCTTGGAGCCAAAAATATGTTATGCACAAAAGCTGTAGAGGAAAAATAAATTTTGATTTCTTACCTCAGCCACATGGAGTTTAAAACAAAAACCAAACGAAATTTAAAAAAAAAATTCCGGACATTTACAAAAAAAAATAGTAAAATCTTGGCTTTTAAAACTAAAATGAAAACATTACATTTTTATTGTTAATATTTGTTAGAGCGGTTCATATTATAGCTATTTTTCACATTTTGCGGGTATGTCAAAAGGTTAAAAACATAATTCATTGGATGAAGCTTAGAACATTTGGCAAACATAAAATACTTCAACCAAGATATACCACTATTTGATCAGAATACAATATGTTTGACTCATATAAGTCACTGTAAAGTACGGAGGAATCAGTGTAATGGTCTGCGATTGCTTCTCTGGTGAAGGTATTGGGGCAATTCATAGGATTTGCGAAGCTATGGATCGCTTCACGTACGTAGACATACTAAAAGATGCGATGTAGAGTTCCCACTTAAATGAAGGTTGCATCAGGCCAACGATGCATAATATTCCTCAAAAGCTTGTAAGGCCAGGCTTCAGAGCAATAGGATAAAAATTTTGGTTGGCCTGCCCAAACCTGAATTCTTTTGAGATCTTCTGAGATATTGTTAACATGAATATACGTATCAACAGAAAAAATTGCAAAACTACGGAAGATCTATTCAATACTTAAAAATATCCTAGAGAGGGATATCGCAGGATATCATTAATAATATAATATCCTCTATGCCTCAAAGAGGTGCGCAAGTCGTCCAGAATAAACTAATTTTAAAAGTTTTTATTTACCATAAAAATGGGGATGCTTTAGTTTTGTCCTTTTAGGTTTCGGGCTTAAAATGTTCCTTTGATGTTAACTTTTTATTTATGAGGCGCAGATTTTTTTTTTTATTTTTGTTTGTCAATAATAAAGGAATAAATAAATAAAATTGAGAAAGTCGTTTTCATAAAAAAATTATGATTTGAAAAAATATGTATTAAGTTTTGGCCAATACTGTATATTCACATAGTACATTTTTGCGTAATTCTTCATCTTAATTAAAAGCAACTCGCAACGAACATGATCTGCCAGGCTTGCAAATGATTTAAAGAGAATAGTGCAGTATAGACTTATAGACAGAATAATTTACAAAGGCATTCCAAATTTCTTAACAGGCGAAGAGTCCGCTGTAAAAAAGTCGAGTGTATAGGATTACAGTATGGAATGTACAGAAAAAGATAGTGATGCGTTTTCACGAAATTAAACAATCAGAGTTGCATTAAGAGTGCATAATATTACAGCTTGAAATGTATGCCAAATGATAGAGCTCGAAGAGTTTCAATAGAGCATATGGTGTTGCCTTGCGAATCCTGACCCAAAATTTAGTTGCTACCAAATTTAAGAAAAAATCGCCCAAAAAACGGGTGGAAAGCTATGTTTGGGACAGGATACGGCAAGACAACCCTACGTATTTTATTTACGTTCTTCATGCTCTTTTAGGCAACCTGGTTGATTAGTTTCACCAAAATATGCTTCCCTATCTTTCCCGTACATCCCGTTCTGTAACCCGACTTTTCTACAACGGGCTCTTGGGCTATAACGCCTGCAACATACATGTTAAACTGGAGATGACAATTTCACAGATATCTTTCATTTGATACGTCTTTTGTGGTTAAGTACTTTTTGATTACGCGACTATTTTTTAAGCAGACTTTAATGTATTGTATATGTCACCGGCCAAACTAGTTTTAAGGACAAACTAGTTTGTCCTAGGCCAAACTAGCTAGTTTGAAGGTCTAAAAGTATGCAATTTAATTACAATGCAAAAACACTGTGAATAGCAAAGTCAGTGTTGTACATATTATAGACTGAACCGCGGCCGAAGGTCGCCGCGAAGCCGAAATTGGACATATTGGAGGATGTAAGTCCTGAGCCGCGGCCGTAGGTAGCCCAATTACCCCCTTATAACTTGACAAGTATATAATGAAATTGAGTAATTTTGTTTTCTTACTATGCTACTGTCGTAGACTTCACTAGCCACAGTGCTTTTGCATTAAAATGTCATTGCACATCTTTAGGCTTAAGCTAACTAGTTTGGCCGGTAACATATATATCTTGTTGTTGTTTTCCACTTCATTTTACGTTTGTAATCAAAAACAAATTTAATAATGTGGTATGCTAATATCTAAAGTAAATGTTTTGTCGTGAGTAAATAATTTGTCAGACTCCTTGTAACTGTCAATATATTTGATTTCCAGAACATAAATATCAATATTTTTCGCCAAAATGTAAATAACAGTTAATAACACTGTTCGATAGTTTCTGATACATAATGGTTTAATTAATACCCTATAGTGTAAACTTAAGCAACAACGCTCATAATTTTCAGCATTTATTACTTTTCTCTTAAAATTTCATAAAATAGTAAACAATGAGCTTGGGGCGGCAAAATGGTCTTTAGTTTTTAGAACATTTAATTAATTTTGTGTACATTTTGTTTTTGTTTTATTTCAGTAAATGAAAATAGTGAATTACAATATGCAGGGATCCCACGAGGTTTTGTAATGAGGAAAAATATTTCATGTCATATGTGCTATGGTTTTTAAAATGCAAAAGATGGGCCTTTTTTTAGTCAATACAAATTTTTCATGGTAAACATTTTTGAGGTAGCGGGGCGGCAAATTGCATCTTCGTCCCGTGCGCCGAGTGTCCAACGTACGCCACTGATTTTTTAATGTCAAAAATTTGCTTTCTTTAAACAAAAACATAGATATACCAAGCTTCTCGATTAAAGAAACTTATTTACACAATAACAATATTTTGCTGGGCATTTTTTCTTAAAAGCTCATGAATTAATTAATAAAAAAGCTCAATTCCACTTTTTCCATTAGTCTGCTAGTAATCGAGTTGGAAAAAGAATTGAAAAAAAATTGAAAAAAAGTTAGAGACCGAATCCATTTCAATACATGCAGGCTTCAAATTGCAAAATTAGTTGCTGATAAAATATGTTGTTTTTCAGAGGAAATAAGAGGATACGTATCCCTCCAATTTGATTGAAAACATTTTTCACGAAGTTATGCGCATTTCAATTTTAGGTGTCAAAAAACTTAAAATTTGGGGAGCTATGTTGTATTTTAAGGAAATAAACAGAGTTGAAAAAGAAAAAAAAAAAAACAATAGTTTGTTTTAATTCTTTGACGAAAATTTAAAATTTTGAAACCTTTGCAGCCAACATTATTTTTTGTTTGCTTAAGGAATATTATTTGTATGGTGTAATTTCTCGAATTTAAGTATTCGGTAGGAGTTCTAGAACATGAGGTTAATCGAAGCTTGACTCCAAACACTTCTCTCAAAAAACCAAAGTAGTTCTGTATGAGACATTAATTTGCCTTTTTCTCTGTATGGAGACGAAACAAGTTCTAGATTCCCTTGAAAGGAAGACTAACCGTCTTATAATATGTTTGGATACATGACGTATTTTATGTAAAATGTCCTAAGACAAAATCGAACTAGGCCGCAAACTTGGTCAAAATGTTGTCGTATTGGGTGGATTGTAAAAATCTCAGACCAAGTGCTTCGATAGATTTTTTAATAGCTTTTCGAATGGTCGTAAACAATTTAGGAGAATCTTATAATTTTATCATGATATTTCAAAATCAAAGATATATATACCTTTTTTTTTGAAGATGGATACTTCTCATTTTTTTTATAATGTTCTAGAAATAAAGCTGATGTTTTTTCACTTTAGGTACAATAAGTTCTCGAAAGGTTTTTATTTTACCTTACGAAAAATTGCACTCGGCACTACTTTTGTCGATGTAAGAATATTCAATCAATTGTTCTCAATAATAAAAATAAGCACCCTTTGGAAAAACTTAAGCAAAATCCTCTAAAGCTCTGTTTATTTCTGCTGATCTTAATAATTTATATCATAACTATTTCCAATGGTGAAATGAAAATGAAAACTGTCGCATAGTCATGCGATCAGCGTGTTAACATTCCGCTGCCTCTTTACATGCTCCCTCTAATTACAGCCATCCATTATGCCATTGTTTATTGACGCATGAACGGCCTTGCCGGCAGCAACGATCATCAAAGTTTTTTTCAATACAGATGCCGAAAATTTTTTGTATTTACGTAAGTTTGTTCTTTCTAAATTGGGGCGGGTCTCAAGGGGAATGAACACTTGTACACTAACAAACTTTGGCTTACTAATCTATAAAGTTTATTTTCGGCTGTTGTTTATTGTTTTGTGATTTTAAATGTTTATTTTATTGCTTGTCTATTTTTAGTAAATTAAATTTTTCGTCAGGTATTAATAAACAATAAAAAAACAAACAACCATTTTATAAAAATTAGGAGTTTTGCGATTAAATTTAAGAAAACAATTGAATTATTTGGGTGCGGCTGGCATAAAAACAAATGATTCAATAGAACAAGAAAAAAAAATATATATTAATAATATTCAAGTGCACAAGTGTTCGTACATTAACCCTTAATGGAAATTTTATAGTATATGTAATTACACCATCGTCAATGTTATTGCAGCTAAATATTACGAAAATGTTAATCAGATCAACGACACAGACGTTAGAGGGTCAGTCAAAATTAATAAATCAGTAATATAAAACAAAAACGAAAAATCGTAAAAGTATGTATTACAAGAAATGCACTTTGGAATGATGTCATTACATTTCATTTTAGTATCGAAATCACTCGCAGACCAAGTGATTCAAAAGGGAACACGTACAGTGAACAAGCCCGCCGAAACAGACGAGGCGTTAAAAGTAAAGTAAAGCCAATATCAGCAGTAAAGCAGCGAAGAAAAAAAATTCCACTTTGATTTTGCAGTTATCGCTATGAATAAGTACAGATCATATTCGTGGGCGTTTTAAGTGAAAGAGGGCCCGAATATATTTTACTGAATTTTTATAATTTGACTACTCTGTTTCTCTAATTGAAAATGAGATATGTTTTTCGTATTTTTTTTCAGTCATTTTGAAAATTTTGTTTTGCTAAAATGTCAGTTAGATGATACTTAACCTGCTAATTTCTTCATTGGTGTAGACCAGGTTATATCAGGACAAGTCAGAAAAATTAAATTAAATAATTTTTGAGCACTGACATACCAAAACAAGGAAAACGATTACTTTTTTACGTCCAGCCAGAAAGTGATTTTCTACACTAAAGCGCGTTCTTGTTTTAATGCTCAAGAATGCACAAGAAATGGCTTGAGTCTAGTAATAATAAATTTCTTGTTTCGTATTACTAGTGATCCAAAGTCGTTGAAATTTAAATCATTCCTCATTTCGCGGATGAATCTGGTCAAACTCAACGTATGTAGGTATGGGCAGTTTAACTCACGTTTGATTGGCACTATAGCAGAGGCTTTAACCTTCAAAACGATTTTAACAGTTCAAACTGTTTCGACCGACCAATATCTTGACCGACCGTACCGAAACTGACTCTAAATTTGGGGAAAAAATTCTTTTTCTTGAATATTATAGTATTTTTTTAAATAAATAATCATATGTTTTCGGCATAACACTGCATATAAATCATTTTGAAATAAGATCCATGAAAAGGTAAATGCCGTGAAATCAGGGACTGTTTTTTTTTTGTACCCACATTAGGTTCAGTTTTTGGTAGAGTTTTTTCAGCTTTGTTTCATGAAAGAGAGAATTGTTTATAAAAAAAATCATGTGTGCAGTTCGCACGTGGTAGAAGTGAAACCTTTAGAAAGCTAAACTGCTATAGAATGAGACGAAAATATTTTGTTAAAATGATAAAAGTTGATGAGATCTAGAATAACTACAGCAATAAATGATATATCAAATTAAAGTGTTCATTGAGCAGAGTGCCCGAAAATTACCATCTTTGAGATCGGTTAAGCAAAAGCTGAGATATAAGAGTGGAAAGATTTAATTTTTTTTTTAAATATTTTCAAGCAATGTCACTACTGATTAACTACCAATGCCTTGCCATATCGAGAAGAAAAAAATCTACTACTCTCTCTGATTGTAATTGTTTCCCAGCTAAGCGTTGTTATTGTTATTAAAATATCAAAAAAGACGTTAGACAATTTTGAAGCCAAAATTTGCCGTATTATTGCCGAGACACGGCCGTTGATATTCGAGAAAGTGGCCCAAAATTGGAGCTTCAGATTAGGTCAAGTCACGGCGCTTATATGCGCAAAACTATATTTAAGTAATAAATTGCATAAAATTATATATCGATTAAAGTCCTAACTCAATTAATTTCATTCTTATATTTTTATGCAACTTGATGACAATTAAAAAACACCTTATATGCAAGAACTCTGATGTGATAAGCTGTGGCATTTACGATTTGCGACTTGTTTTTGTCCACGGCTGATATAATATGGTAGATATATAAAAAAAATGCTGATCCAAGCCGTACCATAACAGAGGCGTGGGAAGTGGAATTACCCTTAAAAGTTAAGAGCACTCCGTCTTAATGAGATAGCCGTACAATGAATTTCAATGAAATTCGTCATAAAAACATCTTATGATAAGAAAATACTCTAAACGATAAATAGGTGTGGTCGTGCAAGTAGGTGTGGCACCTGATAAAAAGTAAAGGTTTAATTTTGTTACGCAGCACAAACCGTTAAGTCGAATGATATTAAACTTTCTGAACAAATACCTAAAGATACAAGTATTATTCGATCAATCAACTTTGTAGTGACGTGGCACCTCTCATAAGAAAAAATCTGGAGAGTAAGAAAGCGCTTCTTTTAAAGTAAAAAAAAAAAAAAAACATTCAGCTGATTAAAACTTTGCTAGACAGTTTAAGTAACTTCGCACCATTGCTACAGCCCCTCCAAACACTTTACACAAGTTTCCAACTGTCTGTATTGCGTTCTGTCTTTTACTGTACTATTTCATCAACCACCAGAATTTTTAAAGCCCATCCATAAAATATGCTTGAGAAAAATATATTTCTTTGCCTGATGTTGTTCCAACATTCAATCTATTGCTTGGTAAGATGGAGATAACATGGATACCACTAGATAAAAAAGTATACACTCAAAAAAAGATGAAAAGCTTATTGTCTGTTATCAAGCTGTACGAGATAAAAAGCTAAAACATAAGGAATGTTTGATTGAATTTGTGGTGTACACATTTTAGATTCCTGATATACGTTGGAAACATTGAGTTTAACTGATGGAAAAAGATGAAGTTCACAAGCAGCGCCGATTTAAAACTTTGCAGGGCCCAGGGCTAAGTATAGGAAAGGGGCCCCCGGTTTGATTAAAATAAAAAAGTTCATTATATATTGTATAAATGACAAACATATTGTATAAATGGTGAACAATAAAAATGGTCATTCAGTTCTGTTTCCCATAAAGCATGCACGATTCCCCACATGATCTTTCCATGTTGGGGCTCCTTGAGTTCGTGATCCGGAGCTCCTGTCCTACCTCTAACGTTATCTCAATACATTAATTTAACTCAGGTGGGAGCTCTCTTCAACATGGGGTCTACGGCCATAGCCCACTCTAACACAAACTTAGTTCAGTCTAGAACAAATTTGAAGAAATTTGCACTGAGTAGATCTCATAGACTTTAATAATTTATAATCAATTCAATCTACTATATCGAAAAGATTCCAAAATTCAAAAAAGGGAGCTGGAAAAATATTTAACTGTAGACCGGTTACGATTAATCTGATCTTGGCGGGTCGTTTTCGACCCGTATATGTTTTGTATGGAATTTTGAAGGAAAAGATTTTTTTTTAATGAAAATGATACACTTATTTCGGTTTTGTGCTCTTTTGCAAACATTTTTGTTACACATATAGCAAACCAATTCGCTTTTGTGCTCTTTGTGTAAGGTTTTCTCGTTTGATTAGTTGTATCGGTACCATTCTAGGCTGCTTGTCAAGTAAGACTTGTTGATGATTTTGACGGTGTTGTCAAAAGTAAAAGAGAAAATGCATTTCGTGGATCTCTGGTTCTGTTTCTGTTAGATATGTGATTTTTGGTCAATCCAAGACCAAGTTCATGTAGGAAGTTCTTACGACATTGCTTTTGAAATTTTTTTAGCCAATTTGGATCTATTGTTGAGTAGATGCTGAAAGCATTCAACGCTGAAATGTCCGAAAATGTCAGCGGTTAGTCTTCCGTTTGAAACGGAATTCCTAAAGCATTTCGTCAGTATTGTCAACACCGCCTTTTGTATTGTCATAGTATGAAACTATCTCAGGCAATTTTTTCGGTGCTGGTCCGATATCAGGCGAATAATGCATTTTGCTCTGAACAATGGTACATTTATTTTTCTTTTTTACATATGAAACCAAAGCAAACCAAAGCAAACCAAAGCAGTATTTTCAGTGAAGGCGGATGTAGATTGGAGTAGTGGATACCTTTTCTCGATAAGAAGCTTAAGCGGAATGCTACGCTTGTTTTTTTCGCAATGTGCTAGCCATAGTCAAATTTTTGTAAAGCACATTCTGACCCAAGTCGTATGAAGAGAAAAAACTATCCATTGTAATGTTTTGACCTTTGTGCTCCTCAACTAAATCAAGAACCACCCGCTCACCCTGATTTTGTTCCGGTGCAGCTCCAGCAAATTTTCCCAAATATAGTTGCATATTTGAAACCTATGACGTCTTGGCACAAGTGAGAAGCCAAAATTTCAGACCGTCCTTCTCAGGCTTACTTGGCATGTACTGTCTAAACGAGCATCGCCTATGGTAAACCAGTAGTTGCTTGTCAAAAGTAACACATTCACTTGGATTGAAGAAAAGTGGAAGCAATTCAACCCATTTGTCCCATAATTCTCGTATTGGTGCGAATTTTCCCAAAGCCGTGAGACTAAGTTCGTTTTGTACGATGTGTTCGATGTCACATTTCGTTAAATTGAATTGTGTATCGATTTAAATACACTGTTATACAAACATAACACACAACCAACTCAGAACTCGGACATCATGAGATGCGTTCGAATCAGACGAACAACGAGCGAACTGAACTTGAGTTGGGTCAAACGAATCGAGTTGTTCGAGCTTGACTCGTTGCTTATGGCAGAACTTCGAACATGTTCGATCATCTCGTTGCACAACCTTAGTAAACACTGAACTGTGATTACCTTTTTAAGCCGATACAAAGAACAAAAACATGCCTTTACATAAAAAAATTAGTACGGGTCGAAAACGACCCGAATGACGAAAAAAGTCCCAAAGTTGAAAAAAACTTAGGGACAGCTATCAATAAACTCTGACACTACATGTTTTCATTCATAACATACCTACTGATAAAGTCACGAAGACACAGACCCACACAGCTGACAGTTTTCGAAATATTTGAAATGAAAACAAAAAATTTCGTCGAAAACTACCCTAGGATCGGTCTACGGTTAAGCCAGTTCAGAGTAACGAGCACCGGGTATAGTCTATATTGGTAGAGGAGACATATAATAATTCGCGATGTCATTTTCTTTCTGAAATGCCATTTTCATAATAGGCTTCGATAATTTTAGCACGATGTGCCTTCGAGTATCTATCCATGACTGTAAATGGCAGATCTCAGTACGAAAGATTTTTTTTTTGTGATTTAACAACTGGCCTACCTTTTACTTGATCGGCTTTAGGCGATATCTAAATATGCGAATTTTGTTAATTATAAATAAAACAAAAATTCATTTTATAAAACTGTACTTTTGGATTTTATTTCTGCCGACCCATAAAATCAAGGCCCGGTTACAATACCATGAACCGCTCCGTGCACATTATTATTCACAGTTGGACTACGCTCAATAAAGCACGCCTCTTTTTTTCCAGCGGCTGCTTTGACTAAAAATAGTACAAAATGTGAACTGATAAAGCATTTAAATTTTTCTGCTTTCTTTTTTGTTTTTTTATATTATCGTATTGCGACCGACGTCTCAAAGTAAAATCGAGTTGAGATTAACAACTCGACGTCGCCGACACAACAAATATCTGAGCAAGCAAAAGTCATGAATAAACAGAGTATAAAGTTTACAAAATAATAAAATTTTTAAGTTATGTGGGAGGCCATTCGCATATTATAGTACAATTATAATAATAAATTTCATTTAACAATTTACGTAAAACGAAAAAAAAAAAATTGGGAAAACGTGTCGCGCCTGCTTATCGAAATTCATAGGGAACTAAAATTTTTATGATTTTCTTTTCGCTATTTTATATGACTACCATAAAACTAATGATACTTATGGCACATAAATACCTAGCAAAAATCTGTATTTCTTATCAGAGAATTATCAGATATTTATGATTAATTGAAATCAGATATACATACTACAAACGGAGCATGCAATTAACTTTGTTTACTTTTATACTGTTTTACCTATTTGCATTTTATTTTTTGGGATTCAATAACACTATGCGACAGTAATTCACTCCGTTTTACTTGCAGTACGAACTATTTTTCAGAAAATACACGGAAAGTACAGTCCATGGTTAAGACAGTTATTTTTTACAAAACTTGGGACCCCCAAAAATGTTCAATCCTTAACAGACTACGTTTCGGATTGTTGTTTCAAGAAAACTTTCTGATTTTCTTCAACTTTATTTTTTAATGGGTTGTAAATCACATTTTGAATACTAGCATTTTGACTGACCTGTGGCGCAGTGGTAGTAAAATTTTCTAATTTTTCTATTTTCCATGTTCTTTTAGGGATTCTTTATGCTAAATCAAAATGTTTTTCAGACATACATATTAAATTCCATTTGAATTATGCATTATTAAAGCTTCCAACTCAAAATTAGAAATTATATGATACTTCGATTTCGGAACAAAGGACATTTCCTTGGAATAAAATGGAATAAACAAGTACCATGGGTTGAAATTTGAATTTGACATGAAATCGTGTTAAAAGTGAAAACATAATCAATTATTACTATGCTCTCATCGGAGAGCAAATACCCAAAATAGACGAATTCCAGCATGATTGAATGTCATATAAATATTTCTATAATAAACAATAATAAACAGTGACTTTCAGAACGACAGTTTCATTATTTGTAAAGTAAAATAATTCTGCAGCAAAACCTATCAAAATTTTCGCTAAATTTATTTTCTTTTTTAATTGACATTTACGTATGGAATAAACGATTTGTTGGGTTTTGCAAAAATTCACAAAAAGTCAAAGAAACTTAACGAATGCTCAGCAGAGTCTACGAGTACTATGGGTATCTCTATACATTCGAAAGTTTTTTTTCAAATAATAGTATTGTTTGGACTTTAGACGCCTTTCAACAAAATAACTGAAAAAATACAGGAAAAAAAATTGTTTTATTTCATTTTATTATTATATACCTGTTGAGGCGGTTAAATAATAATAATACTTTACAATCTTAAGGAAAGTTTTCATACAAACTCAAAATAAAAAAATATTCATTCCGGTCATAAAAGATTAGATTTTACTCCAGAAATGCGGAGGGGTCTAACCTTTTTGCTGAATTATTTTTTTTAATCAGTTAGTTAAATTTTAAAATTACTTGAGTATGTATGTTTAAGTTACCGGCCAAACTAGTCCTTAGGATAAACTAGTTTTTCCTAGGTGAAACTAGTTAGTTTGAATGCTTAAAAGTATGGAATTTAAATTTAATGCAAAAGCACTGTGGATAGCGAAGCCGGTGTTACCAATGTTATAGATTGAAACGCTGCAGAAGGCCCCCGCGAAGCCAGTGTTGCACACATTAGAGGATGTAAATCCTGAGCCGCGGCCGAAGGCCGCCCATTTTTCCTTGACCGCTTGCCAAGTATTCAATAAAATTGATAAGTTTTATTGTCTTACTACTACCTTAGGTTTCAATAGTCACAGTGCTTTTGCATTAAGATTTCAATGCAAATCTTAAGGCTTAGTGGTAACTAGTTTGGCCGATAGCATATATATTACCGGCCAACATAGTTTTTAGGATAAACTAGTTTTTTGTATGTTAGGGTAAGTGAGCGGTCACGACTCAGGATGTCCAACACCGGCTTCACGGAGGCCTTTACTGTAATAGCCTACAACTATTGTCCTAGTTCATCCTAAGCTAAATTGGTTTTTCTCAAAACGCTTAGGATGAACTAATTTGGCCTAGGAAAAACTAGTTTATCAAAAAAGAAACATTTCGAATAAATAGTAATTTCAAAATTATCTCTACAACTTTTAGAAAAAAATACTTTAATTTTATACACAAGTACTATAGATTTTGATATCTGTGTTGCGTATATTGTAAGCAAAATTTTTAAAAATGCAAAAATTATGTGTACTGAATAAATTGGTTTAAGCAAAAGGGATGCGAATTCACTGCTTTATCAAACTACCCAAAGAATGTGAAAATGAGCTTAGTTTTGCAATTATCAAAATTGTCTTTTGTTTCAAACTAAATTTATTATATAAATTTGGGGAAAAAGAACAAAACACTGCTGTACCATGGTTAAACTCTTCGTGGACGGTTAACTTTTCCTAGGCGAATTTTTCTCTTATTTACCATGCCTTAGCCGATGCAAATCCTAAAACCGGAAATACACTCGAACCAAACATATTCTTAACACAATCGAAGTGAACTTTGCTTCAACTGATAACGGACCACGCCTTGCTTATATACGATACGAGTATACGTATATGTATTAACATTTTTCAAACCGAGATATTTTGAATTTACATTATGTTATCACTACCGCTAATAAGAAAGTATGCATAAGAAATAGAAAATATGCTGAGATAAAAAAAAAAAATCTAGATAATTTTGTGCTGATCACCTACCTCTCCAGTTATATATTTGATGCGTGAATATCTCTACTGGTAGGTAGAGAATGAAATCCATGCTGGAGTGAATTCACTGAAAAGTAACAGCTTTTCAAACATTTTCAATATACGTTGACTTTTTTAACATTTTAGAGTTTCAACATTCCTCAACCATTTTCAGTTTTTTGGTAGATTTCGACAATATAAGACTATTTCGGGTTATTTTCATTTTTTTCTCTTTAGCCCCTTTTATTCGTATGTATATACGCACAGAAAGATTACTTTAACAAATTTATTCTCTACGTAAATAACGCCTTCTATCTTTGTGTAAGGTTAGGACCTCATAAAACAGAACAGTTTCATATTAATCTATTATAAATTGTCTTTTATTTTAATTATATTTTTTCGCGCACTTACAGTTTCATTTTGTGCCAAACAAAGCTGATGCCGCTGTGTATGATAAAAAAAATAAAATGTAAAAATAATTGTGAGATCGAAAAGAACAAAAGAAAATTTTCGAGTAGGACAAAGTATGTAACCGTCCTCTTTCTGTTTTCGTCTCTTGCTTACGAAAACGCATTTGAACAAGAAACATTCGATAGTATCACTTCCTGATACTTGTCTACTTACACAACGAGATACGATTAAGTCAACACACGTGTGCCTGTACTCTCCCGTTTCTTTATACCATACACTCAGAGTTTATTGACTAAGTAACGCAATGAAAGGGGAGTGGCAGGTATAAAAAAGTAAATATGTATGTTCCTGATCAGCGTCACCACTTGAGTTGAATTAGCCATGTCCGTCTGTCTGTCTGTGGAAATCATGATTTCGGCAAAGCCAAGCAAGATTATTGAATGAAATTTTCGAACATACTAGCTAATGGGATTGAAAATGTGTGAAATTGGTTTGGGAACACGTCCACCGCCCACACGAATAAAACATTTAATGCACTATATTGATAGAGCTTTTTGATGCAGACTATCCAAATTTCTCACAAATCTATATATATATATAGGCAGTTGCAAAACGGTTCCATCCCTTTTTAACTGCCATAACACAACATAATCGCTTATAAAAGTTGTGAAAGGGGCAGTGGATAATGTAATTTTGTTTTTACTAAAAGGCGGTGCAACGCCTCTAAGAGGAAAATACGAATCCACGGCTAAACAAATGAACTGAGTTTGATAAAATGTTATTTAGAGATATATTCAATCCTGAGAAAAGGTATTGGAAACCTTTCATAAAGAGGGCTTGGCACCGCCCTTAATCTGGAAAACACTGTCATGGCTGAACCACTACGCCGATTTTGATGAAATTTGGTGTGGATTGAATCCTGAGTAAAGATAATTGTTTTGATTGGGCGGCTCCACGCCCTCAACAGGAAAAAACTTTTTTATTTTTCAGTGAAAGCATTTTCACTGCTAAACTAATAGACCGATTTCGATGAAATTTTGTACAAAAATTGAATCCTGAGGAAAGGTATTTCTTTTAAAGTAGATAGTGCCACGCCTCTAATAAGAAAACATGTTTTCGCAGCTTAACTAATGCACCGATTTTAATGATATTTGATATGAAGATACATATATTAAACCTTGGGAAAGATATATGTTTTAAATGGGTGTCGCGATGCCCCTAACAAGAAAATCTGTTTTTTTTTAGCTAATCTCATCGATGAAATTCGGTATGAAAATATGTATATTGAACAACATGATGCCATGACATTTAATTTTTGGAAACGATAATGAAAAATAGCTCTTTTTTATATCAGTTTTTGAATACCAAAAAATATTTTTTTATTCGTTTTGTTACTATAATGAGCCAATAACTTGGTCTAGCTTTGGACAGTTGGCGCATTTCAACAAGAGGACGTGACATCTTCCATTCAATCAAAAGATTCGAAACGCTATTCATAGAGAATTATTCAAGGTTATGAAACCAAATTTTACACAAACACAAGGGTAGGCACTAAAAAAAATGGGTGAACATTTTGACAAGAAAGCGTTCCACCTGCCGTACATACAAAATTTAAGAATTCTATACTTAGAACTGTGTAAGTAAATGTTGCCAAATTCAGTGCATAAACATTTGATTAAATAAGCCAACACGTGGCGTGGTGGAAGAATACCCTTTCCATTAAAATATAAGACCTACGCGCACTTTTGTTGTGAATGCGGTGTAGGGTATTTCATTTTTGGCGACACCAAAGGTGTTCCCTTACTGGTTTTTTGTTTTGATATGCAACTTATTTCAAAGTTATTTTTTTTGTGTTTTAATTTTTGTTCATAGGTCAAGGTCATGTATATCGAAATATGTTTAAGTCTTATCCTTTAGCTGTAGGGGTAGTTAAATATAAAAAGAAAAAATGTTTGTTAGCTATGATATTATATCAATTGAAAAGTATAATTGAGCATTTAGCTTATACAAAGAGACGAATGACGTATGTTGAATATCTGTGACATCACAAAACGACATATGATACCATATTACCAATATACGGTTTCTTAATTTGACCAAAATTTAAATTCAAATAATATTATTATCACAAATCTTATCTTACTCAATCGAAAGATCGTTTTTCCGCTTTGTACCTTGTGTAAATTGATTTCTTCTGTCACTTAGGAACTGATATATTCACGCATAATACATAACCGTGAAGTATCAATTAAATCCAATCGCGTGTACAACTTTATATATCTCATTCACTGTGATATTTATATGATATATATATGATATTTATATGATATATTGAAAAAATCTTTTAGTTTCCTTATTTTTGTGCAAAATTGAGATTTTTTATGGGATATTACAATCTGAAATTCAGAAAAAGCCTATCGTAACATACATATTTACATATGTATGTATGTCGTAAAAGTTTGATTTAATTTTTTACTTTTCTGAATAAAATATTCTATTTACACAATACTTAGTACGTAATTCACTTTAAAGATTACAAAACGTGGAATTCAAAAAAAAAAAACAAATTAATGAGATCACATCCAAACAAAAATAAGTATTGATGTTGGACTTTGAACAGAAAACAACAAGAGGGTGTAAAAGATCACAAAAAATATAATAAAAAATTTAATAAAACAATGTAAAGACCGGGCGCAAAACTAAAAATTGAACATTGATTTCCGTTTGTTTTTATTTTAAATATAAACTTTAAAGATTGGTTTTATACCAGAATTTGAAACTGTTTTGCTTTTACTCAAAAATTCATAAAATAAATAGATTTTTATATTTAGTACACATTTTTAGATCCGGGATTTCGTAAGTCAGAATAGTTGGGATTGTTTTATACATCCAAAAGACTATCTTCGGGTTGAACCCCATGTTTGATTAAACATGCGTTTTACTTACTTACTTACTTGGGTGGCCATAACAACCTGTTACCGGGTTACGGCCGACCTCAAAAGCTCTCTCCAGGCGCCTCTACTTTGCGCGCGCCTTCTCCAATCATTCACACCAAGTGTAGATAGGGTTTCCTCGGCTTGGTCTTTCCATCGGAGGCATGGTCTTCCTCTTCGTCGTCGCCCAGCGGCTTCCGCATCAAACACCTTTTTCGCCGGAGCTTCTTCGTCCATACGCACAACATGTCCCAGCCAGCGCAGACGTTGTATAGTGATGCGCTTGACTATGTCAATGTCAGCGTAGAGCTCGTACAGTTCGTGGTTCATTCGAATACGGTAGTCGTCGCCGACGTGAACAGGACCGAAGATTTTGCGAAGAATTTTTCTCTCAAACACCCCAAGCGTGGCTGCATCAGTCTGCGACACAACCCATGCTTCTGCGCCGTAAAGTAGCACGGGTAAGATGAGCGTCTTGTAGAGTGTCAGTTTTGTCGGGCGAGAGAGGTCTCTACTACTCAATTGCTTACTGAGACCATAGTAACACCTATTAGCAAGAGTTAGTCTTCGCTTTATCTCCAGGCTGACATCGTTTTGAGTGTTCACGGCGGTGCCAAGATAGGTGAATTCCTTGACAACTTCGAAAGTATAGTTGTTCGCAGTAACAAAGGATCCAATACGCCGCGTCTCCCAGTTTGTGGACAGCATATACTTTGTTTTGCCGTTTACAAGTATAAAATCCGACGAATGCACTATCGAAACCTCTCTTCCACATTAGATTTCCAGATAAGTTATCGGTCAAGACTGAGGCCTAGTCACCTGGAGTTTTTCTGTGGAGGGGAACACCTTTGAAATTTGGAATCTATTTGATTTTGTGGAAACCACAAGTTGAGTTTTCTGTGCATTAACACTCAAGCCATTATTACATATCCAAAATACAACACTGCTAAGGGCAAAAGTTAAAATGTCACTTCGAATGTTCGGATCTTAACCCGAAACCATTAAAAGCAGAAAGCAAAAGAAAGGGAGAAATAACGCCACTCCGAGCCCATTGAAACTGATCTGGATATGAAGCTGTTCCCCAGCTCTGCTCCGAACTATCCTGTTTTCCAGGATGAACCCAAAAAGAGTTTTGACGTATGATTCCGTATCCACATGACTTAAAGCAGTATGAATGCAACTAGCGAACACGTTCTTAAATGCACCCTCGATATCCAGAAAAGCTGCAAAAGTAAATTCTTTAAAAATAGTGATTTTACAATAATGAATTTTTCCTTTAAATATGTATGTTGGGCAGTAGATAAACAATAGATCGTGGCGTTTTGGCGTAAATGATAATCTAATAACAGTTCTAAGGTTTTTAGAAGATAGAACGAAGATAGCCTTTGGGACAAATGTAACTTTCACTTTATTCCACTCCCTTGGGAGGCATCGCAAGCAACTCCTAAAAATCACTTTCAACCATAGTAAGCAGTATCCAGTCTGTGCTGAATCATAGCAGGAAAAACCCCTTCAGAAAACTCAATAAAGTAGGTACTGTAGTGAGCACTTTCCGATGTCTCAATGATTCGCTTGTACACTCAATTGAATTACAAAGATATCTCCAAGAAGCGTGTTTTGCAGCTCTGACAGTTTTTTTGAAGAGTCTGCGGTATAATCGACATGCATCCCAATCGCTAGCAAAACCGATTGTTTCAAAAAGATATATATTTTTGAGACAATTTGCAAGTATTTGGGTCACTCGTCTTTGAAATTTTTTTTCAGCGGGTGCTGAGTTAGGAATAGAGAAAGTTATATAACTGTGATCAGAAAAAGTTGATTCACTGGATACGGACCTTAAGTGACTTCTGAATCTTCAGATCAGATGAGAAAGCTTTAGATCTTAATCTAGTCACAAAAGCACATTCGGTACGTCTGTTAGAGATCAAAAAAAATTACAGTTTAAAATGAATTCAAACAAAGACTCACCACGATCATTTATATCAGTGCTAGTATGGTGCAAGCTATTACTATATTCAATGTACTGCTACAAATATAATTGCATGAATTTATAATTGAAGGGCCTCATAATGAATAACCTGGCCAATACAAATATTTTTATATGCTGAATAGTATAGAACCTGTTCCAAATTCAGACGTCAATATGTATATACCCAATAGGGAGCACTTTAAATGGTTTCAGGTTCCTAATGGATCTATGACAGCAAAGCTTGGCGATAGCTGCGATTAGACATGGAGAGATGACCGCGACCACTGGTGGCCCTAGAGTGGAATTGCGAAATTTGAATCTATTTTAATAAGCGTTGTGTGTGTTGGTGACCGGTTCAAGTACATTTCCCTTAGTATTTTATAGTCACGCATAGCAAAAACTCAATGAATTGTGCGCAATAAAGAGTCTGAAGTCTCAAACAACCATATTAAAGACATTTAATGCTACTATGAAAAACACCTTCTGCCTTAATGAATTTCATAATGAAAGGACTGTGATTTTGTAATATCCTCTAAGTAGTGTGGTACATATATGTGGATTATGGTATCACTATAGATCATTGTATTCTATGTAAGATGATATCACCTAATCTATTACAATAAAAGAGAGAATAAAGTTATTATTGTAAAAAAAGCACACATTTTCCTTTATTCTTCACCGATAAAAATGATTCAAAACTGTTGTCCTTATTCCTAAACCTATCATAGGAACGTTACTTACTTACTTGGGTGGCCATAACAACCCGTTACCGGGTTACGGCCGACCTCAAAAGCTCTCTCCAGGCGCCTCTACTTTGCGCGCGCCTTCTCCAATCATTCACACCAAGCGTGGATAGGGTTTCCTCGGCTTGGTCTTTCCATCGGAGGCATGGTCTTCCTCTTCGTCGTCGCCCAGCGGCTTCCGCATCAAACACCTTTTTCGCCGGAGCTTCTTCGTCCATACGCACAACATGTCCCAGCCAGCGCAGACGTTGTATAGTGATGCGCTTGACTATGTCAATGTCAGCGTAGAGCTCGTACAGTTCGTGGTTCATTCGAATACGGTAGTCGTCGCCGACGCATAGGAACGTTACGATTTTCAAATAACAGTACGAAAATAATGCTATTCTTGAATCCAAACGGATCAAAATAAGAAGAAAATTCGTAACTTCGAAATCAGCTACATTGAAACAAAGAAATTAAAATGTAAAAATTAATTGCAGTCGTTTAGTTGAATATATAATTTTTTTTTGATTATTTTTATTAACTTTTTTTTGGGAAGAATATAAAAATGAATTTTTATTATTACATCGTGAAAAATTTGATTTATTTTTTTAATCAATTAAAATATTCTATTTACAAAATACCTACATCGTTATACTACAAAACGTAGAATTCTGAAAAAATATTAATGAGATCACAATTTAAACAAAAACAGCAATTGATGTTGGACTTTGAACAGAAAACAACGAGAGAGTGTTAAAGATCATAACAAAAAGAAATTTAAAATAAAATAAAAATGTGTAAGAAACAAGCTCAAAATTAAAAATGTAAAAATAATAACAACACCATGCAACAATGAAAAATTGTTATCGCCTGAAAATATTGTAAAAAAGATTGGCTTTAGACCAAAGATTTATATAAATAACTGAAATTATTTTTTTGCTCTTATTTCAATAGTTAAAAATAAGAGTATATTTTGACTCTCTAGTTTATAAGTAACCGATTTTGTATTAAGCATATTCTTCCGAATATAAGAGGTTATTTAAGGCAATATTTTAAAACCTATTCATTAGCATATCTAGAGATTTCTCCTGGGAAGAGCTTAGCCCCCCGATATTGGTTTACCAAAATGTCGTATGAATAAAGTTCGTGTGTACTTTATATTCCTATGATGCATAGCGCCTCCATAAAACCTTCCAACCTACACGATCAATAGAAACAACAATTCCCTAATTCAAGTTTTGCCTTTTCCGGCGATTGATTTGATTTAATTTGATTCGAACGGAAATCAGATCTTCTCGGCCTCTGGTGAGCAAAATTTTCAGAATTAAGCGAAGATAATTTATGGTGACCACTTGTAAATTATATTGCATGGTACTGTTTGTTAACCAGGATTGACAGCCATACAAAATAACTGGTTTCACGTTTGACTAAAAGATTTTGAGTTTCGTTGTCGTTGCCAGACATTACGAAGCTGAGCGAATTGATTCTGGCATGGATGTCTTCATTGGTACCGCCATCAGGTGCTATTACACTGCCCAAGTAAGTAAATTTATTCACTATATCTGCCATTGGTTGGACATATGGACATACTTTTTTTTTTTATTTACATCGATTTTCAGACCTACTTCTTCCAAAAAATATCTGCCGGCAGTGTATTTTACTTGCATGCCGAACAGCTTGGTGGCGAGGAGATATATGCTATCGGCATAAGTGAGGTCTTCCAGATGCTCGCTGAAAGTTCGACTACTTGTTGTGTTTAGAACTCTGCTGAGCTGATTGTTCTGTACTATCAGAAACACGATTTGTGACAGCAAACAACCTTGGCGTACATTTGACACGGGCTCAAAAGAATATGTTTCCCGTTATGTAATATTCTACAGTTAAAACCTTCATATCGAGCCTTGTTGAAATTAATGATTTTGGGTACTGCACCTCTTCTATTCAATACATCTCAGATGCAATTTTTGTCAATGCTCATGCCAATGTTATTTATGTGCTCCTCAATTATATGAGGAGTATAAATTAGGTCAATGCAAGATCTGTTAAGGTTAATTCATGCCTGTTGTTTCCGTATAAGTTGTTCTATTTTGCTGACTTTGGTTAGGAGGATTTTCATTAATGTCTTGAACGGAATTGATAGTCTCGTGATTTCATCAACGTATCTAATGTGGTTTGCGTGGCACGACGCGGTAAAGTTTGCAATTAAGGGTGATTTTACGTCGCTCTTGTAATTTTATTTTTGTATGTGTACCAACTCCACAAGTCGTATCGAAATCGTTAGCGCCGTTTTCGAAATTTATTTTTGACATACTCTCATATTTGTAAATCGTCATTGTTACTTACGAAGTAGTTACGTGGAAAAGTTCTATTGTTTTCTTTTGCAAATCAGCAACTTGATATCTAATTATATTGAATTAAACATAATTTTTTGAAAGATTGCGATATATTTGAGAATATAGTATCAAAAATATTGCCAAAAAAAAATTTTATCTTCTATTCCTTAGCAACGGTAAAATATATTTTCTTGTACATTTTTTTTTGTAATTAATTTTAAGTTTAAAAAATGTATTACAATGGCTAAGGAATCGATCATAAAATAAAGTCAGCTAGGGTTTTTAGTTCACCTTGTATATAAATTTTTGAACCCATCATGTTAATCATACCATATTTCTATCGTAAGTATAAGTATTTCCAAATCTTCTAAGCGCCCTAATGTTATTTTTTATTGCACTCGAAGATGCTTGATGAATATGATAAATTTTGCTTTATGTTTCTTTTGCGGGAACATATCGAGAACTATAGCAAAAGTCAATCAAAAGACGCAAAAATGTTTTTCTCGCTCTATCTTTTATTTAAGCACTTTTCTTGCAGATAATGTTCTATTATTTTTCTATTTCAATTAACAAAAAGATTTATTTCATTGCAGATTCAAGAAGAAAGGAAGACCGAAACTCTTATTAAGAACTCAGGTACCTACTGGAACACTGAAGAAACTTCACTTGGGATCGAGTCCGTAACAATTTAGACCAAGGATGCACAGCTCGAAGCTCGTTTAGCTTTACAAGCTCTTACAACAATAATAAAAAATATCGAGCTCTTCTCGAGCTCTTTCCATTATTCGAGCTAAGCCATTTTGGTTCGCAATAATCGCATGCATTTTGTTTCTGTAATTTTTTCTTCAACGCACTTTTCTGTTTTTGTGATTTTGTTTTCAAGTCATTATTTGCATACAATCAGCTTGCCGCAGCTAATTAAATAAATTTCTTGAACACTATTTTTTTTCGCAAGTTTTTTTACCTTTTGTATGCTTCTCTGACTTAGACAGTTATCTAAATTAAGCTGTGGGTCTTACAATATTGTGTCAGGTCATCAAGAACATGAAAAAGAACCTTAAAGATGGTAATTTGATTTGGTTATTTAAATTGTAATAAAATAATTTTTTGAAAAAATAGTTTCCGGCTATTTGTCAAGTTATTTAACAAACAACCGCCATATTCAATGATATTTTTTTATACGTAAATGTTGATTTTTTATCTGGTGCACTTGCTTATTGTCGTTGACCTCATTTCAACGTCAGAAACGTTTTTATATTTTAATTTTTTTTTACTGCAGCTGAAACTTAAAAATTATGCAAAGCAAAGGCGAAGAAAAAAGCAATAAGTTTTTTAAATTTCTGATGAAATAAACAAGTTTTTTGACATGGGTTAAAATTTTCTATAGAATACGAATTTGAAAAAACTCAAAGTTAAAACAAAAAGAACAATAAAATGCAAAGCTCAATTTTATTATAGAAAGGCTGGAACTTTTTTTTTTTTAAAAATTAATGAATTAAATTACTACGCTAGGCAAGTTACTAATTATTCAGTGACTCAGCCAGTCGTTTGTTCTATTTAAGCAGTTTATAAATTTAATCAAATATTTTGCTTAAAATGCATTCCATTTATTTAAGGGACTTAACTGAGCATTGAAAAAATTTGCATTTTATAATTTTATTTAACAGTATTCACTAAAGACTTTAGATTTCGTAGTTTAGTACAACATGTCGTATGAGTAACGATTTCCGCTAAGCTATTGTACCATATCAATTTTAATTGTAAGTTAAAACTAAATGGCCATTAAAATAAGAAAAAAAAAATGCCAAATAAAATATGCAATTTATTTTACAAATTTCCAAAACATAAATTTTACACACAAGCCCATGCATCCTGTTGTAATGACCACACCTTATATAGCACGGTGTGCAAGAGAGGTTGAATAAAAAATTTCTTACGCTTTCTGTGCTCTGCTTTAAAAAAAAATTAATAAAATCAACCATGGCACACTTTTGATATTAAAAAAAATTGTCCCATACTTTAGCCAAAATGGTAATAAATTATATTCCTGAGCACTTAGAGGTCGAAACAAAAAATTTTAATATAAAATGGCAAATTCAAACTATACCTTGATGTTTGTATCGCTTGAAAAACTAATTTTTAGTACTTGATTCTTTTTTGCTAATTAAGGATATTTTGATAATTTTTTTTAAGTGACATATAAATGATTAAAATGTTTTTTTTTACAAATAATAAGGGTTCTTATAGTCATCATCTCTATAACAAATTTTAAGTGTAAGAATTTTTTTGTTGACTCCTTTTTGAACACCGTGATTGAAAAAAAGTCACACTAATGCATAGAAAATTAAAAATGTCAAATGCAAAATAAAAGAAAAATTCCAAATCGAAAGCCATGTGTAAAAAGGAATTACAACATTTGAATCTCGTAATTTTATTTATTTTTTTCTTTACTTTTTGTGCATTGTTTTGCATAAAAATTAAATTTATTTCAAATAGAAGCGGTCGCTTACGTTGCAGCAGCGGATGAATTTAATTTCCGTTCCTGTCGACATTTTTAAAATCTATGAGCGAACAATGCAAAGCATTTAAAAAGAATAATTTTTAAAATATTTCCTTTTTTATATTATTCTTCCCTTCTATTTTTTTTAGACAAAAGACATAAATTACGGAGGTAAATCGAGTTTCAAAGGATACTTAAGGTAACCAAAGTGCGAGCATATGTAAATTATTATTTGAAACAGCTTATTACTAGCTATTAGCTGTTGGTGTTGGAAAATGTGCAGCGTGAAAAAAAATAATGTATTCTTCAGAGTTAATAGTGATGCGTCACTACCGCTACACCAACAAAATTATTATAGAGCTTGTGGAAAAACAAAAGCTTCAATCTATCTCCATACCAAATTTCATAAAATTGGTGTATTAGTTAAGTTGCGAAAACATATTTTCCTATAGAAGGTGTGGGACCTTCCATTTTAAAACAAATAAGTTTCCCCGGTTACGGTTCAATCTATTTCTGTATCAAATTTAATCAAAATCGGTCGATTAGTTTAGTAGTAAAACATTTTTTCCTGTTAGGGACGTGGTACCGCTCACTCAAAACAAATATTCTTACTTAAGATTCAATCTATCTACATAGAAAATTTCATCAAAATCGGTGTAGTGGCACGGCCGTGATACCGCCTTTTTCCATTAGAGGCGATGACACGCCTCCTTAAAGAACTTGAAGATTTTAATACCTTTTTTTAGGGTACAATCTACCTCCAAACCAAATTTCATCAACACTCGTTTAATCGTGGAAACGTACTTTCCTGTTGAAGGCGAAAAAACTAAGCGATTATGTTGTGCTATGGTAGTTAAAAAAGGATGGAACCGTTTTGCAACTGCCTATTTATGTATAGATGATCCTTACTCTCTCACGAACAAAGAGTAAGAAGCTGTTGCATGCCTCAACTCTAAGATTCGATTAGGGGCCGTCCATTAATTACGTGAGGTATATTTTTGAAAACCCGGACCCCCTCCCCTTGGTGAGTTCTGACGGGTTCACCCCCCTCCCTCCCGTGAGACTTGTCTTATAATTTTTAAATGTAATCTGCTATAATAATGTTTAGTATCAGCATTAAAAAGTTTATGTGAGATTTTTATTGAACCCCTACCCCCTTTGTGAGACTTGGTGAGATTTTTTCGGTCCCCCTTCCCCCTCTATTTTGACTCACGTAATTTATGGAATTCCCCTTATGTGAAAGATCGGCTAGGCTCAAATCAAAAAGGTATTTTTTAATGAAGCGCGCATAAAAGTAACAAAAACTACTTTTTAGTATTAAAAAACTGAACTGGAAAGAGTAATTTAAAGTCATAGTACATATGATGTTGCTATATCCCTACCACTTTCTCTTCCTTAGGGCGCAATCTGTCTCCATACCAAATTTCATCAAAATCGGTTCATTACCTTAGATGTGAATACATATTTTCCGACTGGAGGTTGGTACCTTCCACTTTAAAAGAAATAGCTTTGCTCAGGGTGCAGTCTATCTCTGTACCAAATTCCATCAAAATTGGCTCATTATTTTAGCAGTGAAAATGATTTTTTCTGTTGAGGTGCTGCAACGCCTCCTAAAAAAAATTGAGTGTTTAGAAATCTTTTTCAGGGTTCAATCTATATCCCAACAAAATTTCAATAAAATTGGTTCGTTAGTTTAGTAGAAACGACGTATTTTCCTGTAAGAGGCGTGGCACCGCCCACTAAAAAACATATTTTTACTCAAGATTCTATCTATCTACATACCAAATTTCATCAAAATCGATGTAGTGGCACAGGCGTGATACCGTTTGTTCCCATTTCCCTTTTGGGACGATGGCACGCCCCTTTAAGAAATCAGAGTTTTTAGTAATTTTTATAGGATTCAATCTATCTTCAAACAAAATTTCATCAAAATCGGTCTATTAGTTTAGCCGTGGAAACGTTTTTAATTTTTTAGGGCGTGGCACCGCCTACTATTAAAAAAAAACGCATACATGTCCCCCCTTTACTGCACAACCTTCCCAAAAAAAAAAAAAAATTTATCGATTATGTTGTGCTATGGCTGAGAAAAAGTGGTGTAACCGTTTAGACATTGCCTATTTACATATATATAGATCATAAGCAAAAGTTACTAAATAAAGTAAGGGCCAATGAGTATTTCACCATGAGAGTTCCGAATGAAATCTAAGTGTTAAAAAAAAAATCGTTTGACATCTGCCATCTACAGTCGAATTTTAACAAAAGATTCATACAAAACTCCGTTAATGTAGGAATAGAAACCTCCTAGTCATTTCAAGCGCAATACGTTCCCGAATTGCAAAATTATCGCATTTGGGCCGATGAAAGTCCAGGAGAGATTATCAAAATACATCCTCCAAAGCCACTGTTTGATTTGGTTTTTGAGCTGGAATTATAAGACTGCTATTTTTTTCAAACGGTGCTGGTAATGCTGTTATTGTGAAGGGTAAACGCGATCGTACCATGATAACTATCGTTTTATGGCATAAATTGGATGTGGACGATATGTGGTTTCAACAAAACTAAGCCACACAGCCAATGCAATTACAATTTTAATGCACATGAAGTTCCCGGCAATTGGCCACCAAGATCGTGCAATTGGCACCGTTGAACTTTTTTCTCCTTCTTTTCCAATAAGCCAGCTACAATTAAGGAGGTGAAGACAAATAATATGACATACATTTGTGTAGAATAAAGTATCAATTATGCCAGGATGTCATCCTAAATTTGGAGAATCGATTTAAAACATGCCGCTGAAGCTATGGGGAACATGCGGTCGATATTATCATTCCCATATAATTGTTATCATTACATTATTATCAACATTATTCCAATGAAATAATTTTTTAATTACTTTTTCATGGTGAAATCCTTATTGACTCATCTTGTGTAAACCACTGGAATTTCCAAAACAAATCATGAGAGTCGCATTTCTCAACCGTTACAAAAAACACTAGATGTAATTGGGACAAGCCCAGGCATATTGATGTTTTTCCAATAAAAAAAAAACAGTTAAAAAATAAAAGGTATTAATTTTCTAACTGATAAGCACACCGAGGGAGGGGAGAGCTCTCTTGTGGCGCGGGGCCTTAAAGAAGTCGCTCTAACTACGTGGCGGCCTTATTTACTACTCTATACTCCCTGGCTAAAATTTCAGTTTAATTTACCAGTTTCGAAAATTTATCTTAATAACACTGTGCGACAAGTAATTTTTTTTTTTAATCCAAACCATTAAATGATACCTAATAGCACAATACCCACTGAACGTTGCTCCCAGGGCGTTTGGCTACTTTAGGTCAAATAAGCGATTTCTTCAAAGTAAAATAAGTATAAAATTTCGGACGTATATACTTTTTTATAGAGCTGAAGCCATAATAATTTTTGCAATTGTACCTTCGGTAAAGTTATTTCTCTTAAATGAATCAAAATTCTGACAAAATCTTAGCCTATGAACTAATATTTACAGTGGAAGTGAGGTACTTTTGATTTTTTCAAAAAAAAAACCTTTAAGTTAGCAAGAGACTTAATTCTTCTAGGAATGAAAAAAACTTCCTCCTCCAGTAATAAGTCTGGTGAACGTAGCAAGGTTGAGAAATTATCCCAACTGCTTCAAAGAAAGTAATTTATATAATAAGATTTATAAGTATTAACACATACCAAGAGACAAAGATTTTTAATTACATATATCCAATTATATCTAATTGTATCCAACGTTTCTTTTCAAGATCTTAAAATATTCAAATAAGCAGTGACCCCTTTCTTAGTTTCTTGAATACGATGTTTGCGACGAAATAAGTCGGAGCATTTTACGAATCTAATAGCGGACTTAACTTTAAATTCAATCTATAAAATTGTGCAACTTTAGAAAGGAGCTGGGGTCCTTAACTAACTCAAGACCATGGTAGTCGCAGATTTAATGTCAAAAAACTAATTTAAGAGTATGTACGTGTAAGTCTTAAAGTGGTACTCGTAGTATGAACAATGTTTTTATGGAAGTTGGCTTCCACTACCCTTGGCCCGATACCTATTCATATTTTCAAATTATTTTTTGTCATCAAACCAAACTTCCGAGCTAAATATCTCTAAAACTGTAACATCTATGCCCTTGAGTTGTTCGAGGATATTATCTTTTTTTTAAAGGTGAACATTTTTATTAACAGCTTTGCCATATTTTCCTGTCTCCTTCTCTCGATTTTGGTAATTTTTTAGATTCATAATTACTGTTGTTGAATAAAGAATTATAGTCAAAATTTATCAAACAAAAATAGTCCTCACTTTATCTCTACATACAGTTCTGAGCACCTTCACCACCATCAGTTAGGTTTGGCACAATCAGATCACAGTGCATGAGTCTAGTAGTCTTACTAGTATCTAGTAGTCTATTATCTATCTATTCCTAAATTGAGTTCCCGAACACGCAAAGGGTCACAAGCATCGTTTTCAAGAAAAACTATTTAAATGATCTAATCAATGAACTCGCTGATTTGATCTAAAGTAGCGCAACGCCTTTGTGGTAATGTATTAAATGTGCCTAGGCCTTGTTGAAATTTCAATATTGAACTTGAATGAAACACTTAGTTATCTTGAATAGACTCAGATTGATTTTTTTATTTGTTACTTCAGACAAATTGTATTGAATTTTCACTTTTAATAAATTTACTTTGTAAACAGTCCTGCTGAATACCACTGAGACATTCGGATTGTATTTTTTGGTGTCGCACAGTGTAAGCATCTGAAAATGTAGTGCCAAATTATTTTTGTTGAAATTTGTCAATTGCGTGTTGATAACTCGTTGATTGTTCGTGTACGGAAAATGTAAACAAATCAATTAACTCAACTTAAACATTTTTTAGTGAGCTTATTGACTTAATGCTAAAATTCTTACTTACAACATTGTAAAAATTGATTGGAATCACGTTTTGGAAGCTAAAAATATATTAACATCGACTTTTGTTTGAGCTTCAATTAATTTGAATAGATTTTTTTTGGAGATCTGAAGGTAGATCTAAGTAACCATAAAAGAAAGCAAAATATATCTCAATGTAATTTTATTTATAGAAATTATTTCGTGACTAATTCCTAGAGTAGATAGTTGGGTATAAATTCACGGGTCATTCGTTTAATATATATGTATATCTAAAACTAAAAAACTTGTTATATATAATAATTTTAAAAGAAATTTCCTTAAGTGTCGAAAATTACGTAGCTTGTACTGTAATACAATTTTGACAGTAACAAATTTTTTTTTGAGCTAAAATTAAACTACTCAAAACAATTTTATTTGATTGAATGGAATTATTTTGTTGCGATACGCAATTTCACATTGCTGAAAGTAATAGCATAACTTTAGGCGCAACATTGAATTCGTTACATTTTTATTTTTACTGCTATTTAATACGAGGATGCTTGAGAGTAGTGATCGCATTCTGTACCAGTGATGGCATTTGTACGGTACATTTGTACTTTTTTCAATACATTTGTATCGTGAAAAATCGTCGTCAGTACATTTGACAAATTTTTAGCACATTCGGTACATTTGGACCATTGTCAGTACATTCGGTGCATTTTTAGTACGTTTTCGGTAAATTTTCAGTACATTTCCACAATTTTCGAAAATTTATCGCGAATAATGCCTGGAGTAAAAACTTTGCTGAGTTTTTGTAATTTTAAGTAACTTTTTCATGTTCATGTCGGAAAAAGTACATTTTGCACCTCAAAAGTACATTTCAACTCTTCATTCAGTGCATTTCCACAAAACTCAAATTCCATCACTGACTAATATACAAAACAATGTAAAATTATTGCCTATGCAGCAGGGGTTGAAATAAGAAAATATCATTACTGCATAACATTTTTTTTTTGGCAACTTTTTAACAAAGTTATCAAGTGACTAGCAAAACCCGACGCGCATTGCTACGCCTCAACAAATAAAACATAATGTGTTTTTATTTTAGTTGGATTAAATAAGTAAAAACTATTTATATTGATATTTATCTTATTGCGAGTGGATAAACAACGTTGTTGGTTTTTCTTTTTGGCTCATAAATGAACAATTGAATTGGCGGCAATGATTGGAATACGTAGAATCAGCACCATTGCATGAGTTTAATTTGGTTACAGTCCTTGTCTTCTATATATGTACTGAGTCTCATAGTCATAGTTTTTTCTTATTTTGGAGGCACATCACTACCCATTTTTTCATTGAATCTTACTTTCTTTCTTTTTGGCTCATTTTTTCCAAACCAAACTATGTTAAGAAATTTTTACAAACTATAAGAAACATATGTACCAAATCTTATCCATTTGCGTCAAATAGTTGTTGATACATAAAAAGTTGATTTTTCCTCATATGGAAGCGTGGTACCGCCCATTTTTGCATGGAACCTTACTTCTTTCTCTACTCTTTATATATGTACCAAGTTTCATTTATCTGCATCAAATAGTTGATAAGATATGATGAATCTTATTTTCTTTTAGGTAAGGGGGCGTGACATCACCCATTCTATTCTAAGCTGTGCCTATTTGTATAAAAGCCACGTGGTGTAAATTCCATGAGAACCGATTAAGCGATCTTCGAGAAAATTATGTTCAAAAAATATATTTGTATGAAGGCCACCCTAAATATGCTCCCTAAATAAAAGTATTGAAGCCTTAGCTACGCCTCTTAATATAAAAGTTACTTGGTGTAAATTCGGTATGAATCGATTAACCTGTCTTCGTGAAAAAGATATTTAAAAATATTTTTGTGTGAGGACCACCCAAAGTGTGAACCCTGTGTAAAATTTTTACTATCCAATCTGTGCCCCTTCATATAAAAGTCATGTGGTGTTAAGACCATGAGAATCGATTTAACGGTCTTTGAGAAAATGATATTTAAAAAATATTTTTGTATGAGGACCACCCTAAATAAAAGTTGTGTAGCCTAAGCTATGCTTTTTAACATAAGAGATACGTGGCGTAAATTCGGTGTGAATCGTCTAACCTGTCTTCGTGAAAATTATTTTTAAAAATATATGTATTTTTGTATGAGGGTCACCCTAAGTATGCACCCTAAATAAAAGGTTTACTACCTTATATGTGCCTCTGAATATAAAAGCCATGTGGAGTAAATTCCATGAGAATCGATTGAGCGGTCTTCGAGAAAATGATATTTATAAATATTTTTGTATCAGGACCACCATAAGTATGAACCGTAAGTAAAATTTTTACTATCTAATCTGTGCTTTTTAATATGTATAAAAGTCTTGTGGTGTAAATTACATAAGAATCGATTTAGCGGTCTTCGAGGAAATGATATTTAAAAAATATTTTAATGTGAGGGCCACCCTAAATTGAAGTTTTGTAGACTAAGCTATGCTTCTTAACATAAGAAATACGTGGTGTAAATTCAGTGTGAATTGATTCACCTGTCTTCGTGAAAATGATATTTAAAAATATATTTGTATGAGGGCCACCCTAAGTATGCACCCTTAATAAATTTTTTACAATCTAATCTGTGACTCTTAATATAAAAGCCATACTGTGTAAGTTTCATGAGAATCGATTTACCTGTCTTTGAGAAATCGCTATTTTTAAAATATTTGTGTATGAGGGCCACCCTAAATATGCACCCTAAATAAAACTTTCATCGTCTTAGCTATGCGCCTTAATGTAAAAGGCATGTGGTGTAAATTCCATGTGAATCGATTAAGTGGTCTTTGTAAAAATGCTATTTTAAAAATATTTGCGAATGAGGGCCACCCTAAAGTGGCCACCTGGTGTCTAATTCCGTTCATATTTTGTGAAGTGCTTAACATAGGCTATGTGCATCCTGACACCGAATTTTAAGACTATTGCTATCATATGAACCAAGATATAGCGAGGTTTTAATTGCACGTAAAGTGCCACGCCCCTTGCTTTTATCAAAATAAAATATAGCCCATGTTACTCAGGAATAGTGTAGCTTTCTATTAGTAGAAGAATTTTTGGAATCGGTTCTGTAGTTCCAGAGATTACCCTGAACATACAAACAAATAAACAAACCAATTTAGAAGATCTAATTAATTTAAGCGATTTATATTATTAATTAACAAATATTATTATGGCAAACACCGAATCATCATTAGGATCATTACTACGATATTTTACAATATTCTGGAATCATTACTGCACCTTATTACAATGCCTGCTTTGTAGAGCGGTCACAACGAGCCGGCGCTCATTTACAGCGCGGATATCCGCGTGGCGCAAACCGCTTCGTGAGTCATTAGCCACTGAAAATGAAGTAATTCGTGTTCTGTGAAGATTCAAGTATGTGATACAGTTCAATATTAAGAACTCTTTTTATAATGCAAGATCCGACGATACATCGACCTTCACCCATCTGCTTACCGAATGAAACTTATTTTTTATGAAATTTCGAATATAGACGATCACATCCAAAAACACTTGCCTATTGAAATATGGTCATGGCTATTTTTAATTAAAATTATTTTAATGAAGATTTTTTCGGATTCTTCACTGATCTGCTTACCACTCGATATATATATCAAAATAAAAATAATTTAATTACAAATGCGATGGTATAGTCTTGCCTGCAATAAACCGGTCATGAAATGGTCTTGCCAGACTTTAAAGCTGAAAAATCGGAGTGAGCAAAGTTTCGTGAGAGAAAAAGTTCAGCGTCTGACTTTGTGCAATAGAGGAGGATATATGTAGTATAGTAACTGCGCACAGTGCTGCCATACTTTTTTTTTTTTTTTGAAAAACTATCAACAAAAACTAAATTTCATTTCGGAATGCTGCTCAGCTCCTGGAAGATTCGAAAAACCAATAAAACGGAACAACATTTTAAATTTCGCTTCTGAGTGCACCACCAAAGTTCTGATGAACAAAGAAAAGAACAAAAAAGTTTTATTAAAGATGGAACGAGACATTTTTGGACGATTACTAGCAATTAGTATAGAAAAAAAAATAAATTTAATCTTTCCACTGGCACCAATGCCACCTGCATTTTTTTCATGTGATGGTGGAATGTGTAAAACAGATAAGTCGACTTTAGCAAAATCATTGAAGTCGTACATTCAAACAGCTGAGCCAAGACGTATCGATGTGGAAATAATAGATGGTTTTTACTATTTGTACCTGATTGGATCATCAATGCCTCAAACTTTTTAAAAAATTGCCGAGACTATACTTATAAAACTTTGCTCAACAAGGGCTGCAGAAATACATTAGGTTTTTGTTCGCTATTTGACACCATCAATAAAAAATTCTGAAAGCCGAAGTCGTAAGAGTTTGATATTCCATTTAATATTTCTGGACCTCAAAAAACTAGGCCAACAGATTTTTTACGAAGTCTGAAAAATTATAGATTTAAAGAGGCCTTGGTTCAGTTTTCATCTAATTACTGGGAAAATGACAATTCGGTAACAATAATTTAAAACAAAAAGATTTTCTTAACTGTTAAGGAGTACTGCTACTCATATCAAGCAATAGAAAATCGAATCATAAGAACTGCGGAAGAATAATTTTTCACGCTTCTAAAGTGACACCAGGATCAAAGATTCTAATTAAATCTTCTGATACTGATGTACTGATTGCTCTGCTTGGAAACATAAATAAAATTAATTAATCAGAAATTTGGCTAGCCAGCTCAGTAAATAAACAAAAAAAAATAATCAAGATCTCAATTACATTAATTGCACAGATTTATCACAAAAATTGGGAACTACGCTATGTCGAAGTCTACCTGCTTTCTATGCATTAACCGGTTGCGACTATACGGCAGCTTTTTATCAGAAGAAGTTAGGCCGTTGAAACTATTTTCCAAAAATGAGATGTACCAAAGTATTTTTGCGTCATTACTTGATGAAACCGACATTCTCATTAACGAAAAAATTGAAGTTATACAGGAGTTTACAGCTAATATGTATGGCATCAAGCACTGCAACAGCGTGAATGATGCAAGGTATCAAATTTTCCTGAAAACGTATTCCGCAAAACAAGACAGTGAACAGTTCTTAAAAAAAAATAAAATCTTTCGACTCAAATGTTATACCACCGTACTGGTCTTCTTTAAGTCAAAAAATTTTGCGTATTATTTACGTCAATTCTATGTGGATACATGCGACAGAACCAGACTGTGTGAAGTTGCGTCCTGAAATAGATAATAATGATTTAAAACCAATCGGATTTTTTGGAGACCAAACACCTTTGAAGATAGAGGGCATTTTGCAAATGACTCAAAATCAAAATGATGATAGTTTTTAGTATGTCATTTCTTTTATAATAAAGTCACAAATGTGTTAAATATAATTTTTCCTCTTTTATTTTCTTGACTTATGCTTAGGTTTCCTTCAATATATATCTCATAAACATATTACTTTAACGGATATTTTTGTATTTAGGTATCATACATGTCAAACACGGCCAATCGCATGTACAAAAGCTGTGCTCACTCACTAAATCAGACGCTCAACTTTTTCTCTCACGAAACTTTGCTCACTCCGATTTTTCAGCTTTAAAGTCTGGCAAGACCATTTCATGACCGGTTTGTTGCAGGCAAGACTATACCATCGCATTTGTAATTAAATTATCTTTATTTTGATACATATATCGATTGGTAAGCAGATCAGTGAAGAATCCGAAAAAATCTTCATTAAAATAATTTTAATTAAAAATAGCCATGACCATATTTCAATAGGCAAGTGTTTTTGGATGTGTTCGTCTATATTCTAAATTTAATAAAAAATAAGTTTCATTCGGTAAGCAGATGGGTGAAGGCCGATGTACTGTGGGATCTTAGACTATTAGAATTAAGGGAGAACTGAGCTCTTTGCCTTCGTTAACAGCGTCGACTTTTCTTTATAAATTTTTTTCTCAAAATGAAAATTTTGTCAAAAGCTTACCAAAGAATAAACATTTTCGATCAATTTCATGTACACAAATTATAGCTTTTCACTCGCTATTATTTTTATTCCAAATGTTTATTTTCGAGTTCATTAAAAATTGAAAATAATTCACACGAGCGTAAACGACAAAATTTTTGCACCCAAGCATCAAAACTTGACGAATTATATGGAATTTGATGCGGTCGAGGGTTGCCCTTTAAGTAAAATAATTTCGTTATTTTTTTAAAAATGGTTTTTTGGTAGTTGGGTAGTTTTTTCACTTATTAAGGGAGGGTAGGGTCTGAAAAAAATGTCTTCCATTTTTTTTTTGATAGTAAAACTCTTCAAGAGTATCCAGTTAAAATTTGAGGTCAATTGGACCAAAACTGGCGGAGATACTGAATCGATGATTCTGTGTAAGTACACGATTAGAAATTTTGGAATAATCAATCCAATCACGAATTCGAATTCCCCGATTGATAATTGCCCGAAAACCATACCCCACTAATCCAGTTTTCAATATTAACCTAATTCGTAGTAATGGGCTTTGTCCAGACATATAAGACTATTGTAATCCGCTGACACATCGTGAAAAAATCAAAAAGTTTTTATTTTAAACCGATCTCACTCACATATATTATATTTATATTGAAATTTTGCTACGATTGCGAGATATATTGAAGTATCTAAAAAGGGTAAATTTTCACTCCTATCTTCAATTTCGGCCCTCTCCGCCGTTTTTTTTTTTTCTTAAATAACCCAATGACCGATTTTTCTCAGACTGTACTTAAAAAAATTGTAGTAAACATTGAACTGTATGTTATCATTATGGGTTACTTTCCATACTTAATTTTGCAGCGCCTGTGCGCAGGCAATAAATTTTTGAAATTTTGTTGCCCAGTAATGGCATTTCCGGCACATTTGTACTTTTTTCAGTATAAAATTACAATTTTTTTAGTAAATTTAACGCGAATAACGCTTGGAGTAAGCTTGGTTAGCTTTTTTTTTTTAGTAAAAAAGTTAAGATTTTGCTGAATTTTCGTAATTTTAAAGAACTTGTTCATGTCGAAAAAAGTACATTTGGTATCTAAAAAGTACTCAACTCTCCTTTCTGTACATTTCAACAAAACCAAAATTCTATCACCGACCTGTAATTTAATTTTTATTTTTTTTGCCTTCATTTAAGCTTGAGGAATAAAAATAATTGTCCCAATATATAAGCTTCCTAGCTCAAACCTGTAAACGGCGAGGACAGAGCTTATGTCCAATTTCGTTTAACGTTTTACGATAAAAGCGACTTACTAAAACGTAGAAAAAGTCTGCCTTAGGTGCCAAGATATAGCGTTTTAAGTTATTTATTTGTGATATAGCGTTTTAAGCTATTTATTTGTGATATAGCGTTTTAAGTTATTTATTTGTGTGGGAGATGCCACCCACTATTGTCAAATCACGCCCACACTTTTCGTGTGGCTGAAAATGCGGACAACATTTTTTTTTCAAAATTTCAGTTTCCTAAATGAAATCTGCGAACCATTACTTTGTTTTCTATTTCAATTCAATTCAATTGGTTGGATTTTTTTCAAACCCGATTCTATAATTTAGGCAAATTCGCAAATTAAAAAAATAGATTTGAAAACCCCCTTCGGGTGCATCATGTCCGCATTTTCAGCCACATGAAAAATGTAGGCGTGATTTGACAACAGACGGTTAGAAATTTTGGAATAAATTTTAATACTTTTGGGCTTACATATATGACTACACCAGAATTGTATTAAAATTCAATACTGTCTAGATATTAAAATTCATTTTTGTTACAAATTTGTGTTAAAATTTAATACTCGTTTTTATTAAAATTTAAAAAAAAATATGTCTTATCCACTGGGATTCGAACCTGGTTCCCTTTCAATACAAGGATTCCATAAACATTTTAACTTTTTGATCAGAAAACCTCATATAGTGAAATCGCTGAAATTGTAAAATGTTCAAAAGCGATGGTTTTTAATGCTTTTCACCATTTTCGAAAACATTCAATAGGAAAAGGTGTTCCCCGAAAACATAAGCCTCGTATAATGACTGAAAATGAAAACAAAATAATTGTTCGTGAGACCAAAAAAATTACCGCATAAATCAGCAAGGCAGGTTTCCGTAGCTGTTTACGGTAAAAACGGCTCTGGACCTTTCGTTGATACAGTAAAACGTCGTTTGAGAAAAGCTGAACTGTTTGGAAGTGTTTAAGGGAATAAACCTTTAGTAACTAAGTGAAATCGAAAAAAACACAATGGAATTTGCTAGAAAATACGGACGTTGAACCCTCCAGGATTCAAAAAATGTGCTGTTTACTGATGAATCCAAAATAAATAGGCTATGGTCGGACGACAGATCATACGTTAGGCGCCCGGTACGAGCTAAGTTTAACCCTAGGTACACACGCCCAACACTAAAGTAAGGCGGAAGTAACATTATGGCTTGGAACGTTATGTCATGGAGTGGTGTTGGCTCAATTGTAAAAAATGAAGGTCGGATGGACAGATTATAGTATATAGGCATATTCTAGACATAACTGATTCCATATGCCGATGAAAACTTACCCGTGAGTTGGATGTTTCAACGGGATAATGATCCTAAACATACTGCTGGTCATACGAACAAGTGGATTACGGACAATATGGTGACCTTTTTGGATTGGCTAGTCCGGATCTAAATCCGATTGGGATCCTCTGGCAAGTAGTAAAGGAACGTATTGGTGCATTAAGAATTACAAACTTGACGGAACTCTATGCAGAAGTGCAAAAGGCGTGAATAAGCATTCCTAAGACTGTCTGTGAGGATCTAGTGGCTTCAATGCCTCGATCATGTGCAACAGTTCTTTCAAGCAAGCGATTTCCAACCAAATATTAATAAAATAAAAACAAAATAAACATTTTTAAAACTAAAAAATACAAAATAATAAGTCGTTCTTAATTATGTGCACGCTTAGTTTTCTTTCTGATATCATAAATGGGCACCCTGTGTTTAAGCAGCTTAAAAATTAGTAAAGATTTTGTTGACAAAAGAATGAAAGAGTACTCTATCATAAAACTGAATAAAGATTTTTTTGAATTAGTAAGATATTTATGTGAAAAATTTAATTTTAAGTGATATGTATGAATCGCTCCTAATTATGTGCACGTGACTGTGTTTTTAGGCTGAGATTATTTTACAAATTTGTAAGCAAAGTAGTAGCAGGTATTTTTAATTGTCCATGTTAATAAATTACGGCATTTGGCTTTCTAAATTATTAAATTTTTTTAAATTCAATAATGCTACTGATTAAAAGTAAAGGTTTATTATGAATATAATTTTTTCACATTGTTATACTTCTCCCTCTGAAAATACTATTTTGACTACATGCAGCGCCATCTGATGTAAATTATGAATTAATTCAAACCTGGTTAAGCAGAGACACAAACCACTTTGCGTAGTTTTTGTAGAAGTTAGCAATGATTAGGAGCCAATTTGCATGGAATGATACAACTTTGACAACTTGCCGTCGCTTTCCGTTATATGAGTGAAACAAACTTTGACAACTAATTTGACGTTAGCTATTTCTGTTAAATTTTTTTCTCACGAATAAAACCGAAAAGCGAAAATTATTTTCCAATAATTCAAAGTAAATAAATTAAATAACTATGGTATGTAGGAGCAGCAGCAGTGTATAATTTTTTAAATTAAGTGAAATAATTTTGCAGCTTTCTATATGAAAAACAAATAATTGCAAATTTTCAATAACGTGCAAATAATCGAATTTTTCGCGCTTATCAGCGATCGGATCAACAAAAAAAAAATAAAGAGAGGAGACAAATGAAAAAAATTAAAGTTTTCTATTTTTTGTTTTGATTCTTATCAACGTAAAATTATGGCTGGTGTGAAAAAAGGGATAGAAAATAAAGAAACAACTCAAAGGAAAATGTCAAAATAACGCGCAGAGAGCTTGCGCTCTCAAAGAATTAGTGTAAGAATTCAAACTGTCAATTGCTAAAACTTCTCAGTTCACGTGCAACAACAACACGAAAAAAAAATTAGAAAACTACAACAAAAACTATGCAGTAAATCCGGTTCCGGTTTCTTGCAATTTATTCGCTCTCTCGTTACTTGAATTCGTCTGTTGACATTTTTTGTTGCTGTTTTTCCATTCTTTTTTATTGCATTGTTGTATTTCGCTCATTCCATCACTTGGGTGCTGCTGCCGTTGGAGCTTTTCGCTGTTGCTGTTGAGCGCATTCCCCAACAGTTGCGAAGAATTCGCCGCGCTGTTCGGACGTCTTTTAAATTCTTTAGCGTAAATTGTGAAAAATTGAAATCTTTGAATTAAGTTACTGGTTTTCAATTGAATTTTTCGCGTTACGCCGCTCGTGCCGTTATTGTTATTTATCAGCTGATAACAATCAAACAATTGTTTTGTATTAAACAGAAAAAAAACAAAAAAAAAAAAAAAAAAATATAAAAATTATCAAAAATAAAACCAGAAATTTATTATCAACAAATTAACAAAAAGTAAAACCACTAATTGAATTTAAATTATTTTTTAATCAAAAAATAACTAATTGAGTGATTCGGGTTTTTCAATTTGATTACAATTTACATTCAAAATAAATCAAGTGCAATAAATATTAAAATATTTTGTTTTTGCAATTCACCAAAATAATTTCGCTTGCAAATTATAAATGAAAAAGTGATATTTAAAAAAAAAATAAAAAGTTAAGTGCATTTTGTTTATAAATTTTGATTTGCCGTCGCATTTGCTTTTAGTTTCACCCATACAGTTAAACTATTACTTTTTATTGTTGTTTTGAAAAAAGTAACGGTTTACATGTAGCTGTTGCTGCTACCCTCCAGCCGGATATCCTGTGGATTTGACAACAAACAATGTCCAGACGTAAACAGTTGAATCCGAAACCGTTGAATAAAGGTAAGTTTCATATTGTTAACACATACATACAGTGGGACAAATTTATGTTCATGAAATTTTCAGCTTAAATTCAATTATTTATGAACAATTAAATTAATTGTGCTCCTCTCTTTTCTCTAATTTAAGACTATTTTTACGCAATACTTAATTAATAATGATAACGATATTCGAAATCAAAATTGATTAGTGTTGGGAACTTCTAAATCGATTTCCAAAATATAAATAATTTAGAGTCTCTTTCGTCACGATTCGTCTCGTTTCATTTCTAATTTTCATGACTGAAAATATACTATTATATTTGAAATGAAAACAAAAAATATGTAGCCTGTGCTCAATGAATAATTTATTACAAATATAAGATTTTTACTAGCATATCTTTAGGCTTACAAATTAGAGACGAAACGAGACAAAACGAGACAAACCGTGGCCCTTAATAAGATGCATATGATATTGTCACACCATAATTTCGAGACCTGATAATACAGTAGAACCTCTGTAAGTCGAACTTGAAGGGAGACGCCGAAAAATTCGAGTTATAGAGTTTTCGACTTATGGAGGACTTTGACCACGTGTTAACGTCAGTCATACATCCCTTTGTCATTTCATAGAATTGGTTTATTGTATAAGTAGGCTTTTACATTGATTTCTAAAAAACAATGTTGTACATTGTCGGCACATTCTTAAAGTCGGCATCTTATTTTTCTTCGAGCTATAGAGGTAACTCGTTTCAAATAATCGAGTTGTAAAGGTTGTAAAATCAAAAATTGCTATGTTCGAGATGCAGAGACCAAATTTATTTTTTTCGAATTATAGAGGGAAAATATGTACTGTACTTACTTGTAGGGACTTACTGATTATTTTGACTTATAAAGGGAAGGGACACAACATTTTTTCGAGTTTGGGAGGTTTTCGACTTATCGAGGTTCGACTTAAAGAGGTTCCACTGTATTTTTTTATAATTTTTACTTATTCTATCATACTATGAAATAATTTTCGATGTCAAATAATTTGCGTATAATGAAAGAAAAAAGATATAAGAACGAAAGAAGGGCAATACTTTTAGTTTAAAGTGGTTGTAGTCAAGAATAAACAACACAAAGCCAATATATAAGAAGAAATCAAAAATTCTGAGTAGCGAACTTTCAATTAATTTAAATACACAATTTTTACACACGGCTAATTATATGTTGCTCTGTCAAGATGCAGAAGCAGAGAACGACTAAGGATCGAGTGAAAGTTGGGAAAAAACAAAATTCAAAATATAGTGTTTTAATTGGGTTTGAGCGAGGTTAGAGCCCACGAGTGGAGTGAAATATGCAGAAGCTCGGGTGTTGGTAAGAGAGTCAAGCTGAATAGTCTATAAGACTATTTTTTCAATCAAAAATATCTTTACCCTATATGTTACTTCATTAATATTTTAAGGAAGCTTAGCTTATATCCTCTTAACTGATGTACCATTTAACCCTGAGTTTTTTTTTTAAAGTTTTATTCATTTTTAATATTAAAATTTAACGCTCATATCATTAATAACTTTCGCTTATTTTGCGTGTAATATTAAAACACAATTCGCATATTGTTTACTTTTTTGTGACTATGAAAAATGATAATATGTGAACTGTGTTAGTTTTTTTTTACTTTGTTACAATGGTGGAAATTATTAGAATGTATGATAAATTGGTTAATGTTTTTTTTAAACATTGAGTAATTGAAATAGGAGTTCCTTATTGTAACTGAAATTATTCGACTAATGTACATACACATTTAGGATATTTTATTACTCATAAATTCGTGCAAATTCTTGTTAATTTGTGTTATTTGTTACTATTTCTTGTTCCTGTACAAAAAAAATTTGCAGAGAAGAGCAAAAATAGTTATTCCAGTCTCCACAACATGTTGCCACTTTCTGCTACACAAATTTTATATTGTCAAAATTTCTGAACTTATGTTTTGGCAGTAGATGTGAAATTTGTTCAATCAACAAATTAACTAATAAAAAGGTATTAATATCAAAAATAAAACGAAGTTGAAATTGAAAATTGAAAAATTATATTTGCGTTTTTAACGTTTCTTCAAAAATTGCAACTTTTTGCTAAAATCCGTAATTTTTACCTTACGATTTCTCAAATTTTCAAAGACCCATATTATGTAAACCAGTGTTGCCATTATAAAAAGATTTTGTTTCTGTGTTGAGGACATATACAGGTACAACATATTCAAATATATCTGAAATTGGAAACATGACCCCATTTCTCCTGTCCGCTTCGCGTGAAATGCCCGATATTCTATTTAGGCTCTTCGAGCTTTATCATTTGGCAAGCATTTTTAGCTGTAAGCTTTATTAGCAAAAATTGACTCGAAAAACCAGTGGAAACCCATCTTTATGACACACTCAAAAAAAAAAAAGTGTTTGCCACAAATGATATAGATGGAACTACTTCAAGTGTTTGCGTGAAATAATAAAATGTTTGTCACAAAAACTTTTGATTTTACTTACAAAATAATAAAATTTTTTTTTGTCACAATAACTTTTGATTTTATTTACAAATTGATAGTTGAAAATTATTATACAAATCTACTCTTTAAAACTTAACATAACATAGAACACAGCCTGGCAACATCGTCATCGTTCTTTGCTCCCATACACTTATAAACATTTGATATCGTACATACCATATATGTACAATGCAAGTAACAAAAAAGTTATTTCGAATCAAAGCACTACAAAATATGAACATGAAAAGTTTATAAGTGATAAATCGTTTGTTGAAATGAATAAGTGTTTGGGACAAAAAACAAGTGTTTGTCGAAACACTTCCATAAATTGAATTGTTTGACTGAAATATTTTGACTATTTGTCTTAAATAATTATATCATTTAGAAGCAACATTTTATGAAATGTTTTGTTAGAAGTAATTGAATCACTTGCCACAACTTAACATTTACTTGTGTCAAATACATTGGTTTTTCTTATATTGTCTACAAATACTTATAGTTTAAGACAAAAGTTAAGTGTTTGCTTGAAATAATAAGTGCTTATATTAAGCATTCGGTAATTTGCTACAAACGCTTTCTAAACAATCCTTTTTTTGAGTGCAGGATTATGCAATGTAACCTTATGTATTCTATTTAAGCTCTTGAAGTGTTATCACTTGGTATACATTTGAATCTGTAATCTTATACACTATTAATTAAAATAAAAAAATCGACTAAAATTCGGGCAACTCTGGTTGGTTAGTTTTACCAAAACGTATCACGATCTTTCCTGTATACCCCATTCTGTAATCTTATACACTCGACTTTTCTACAACGGGCTCTCCGCCTAAAAACCCATTTTACAATTTACCTATTTTTTTCGCATTAGAAGAAGTCGACCTTTTTTTTCTCTTCAAATTCGTGCAGGGCCAGGCTTGAATTGCCAGGAGCAAAAAAAAAAAAAAAAAAAAATCAGCCCGAAAAGGTCTGGAAAGTTAGAGGGACTCTTAAAAACGATTTCTGTGTAGTATTTTTTTGATCGGAGGAGTTTTGGTTTTTTCATGGAGCGGTTTTGGTTTTTTAAAGATCGGTTTTGGCAAAAAAAATACGTTTTTTGCTTAGAAATGTTTTACAATATATCAGTAAAAAGACAGCTCAATACATTTCTCATAAGTTAAAATTTATGCATATCCAATCAGAAGTGCACCTTTTATAGTGGTTTAAAGAAACGATATAGTTATTATACAAACACATGCAAAGTCATGCAAACGCCTCATTAAGATTCGATATTATTGCGATTTATATTGAGATTATTTTTTTATTGATTATTGTTATTAATATTATATGTTATATATATGGTTACATAGTTTCAAAACAAATAAACATTTCTGAAAAAAGTTAAGTTAAGAGTTTCCAGGCCAGGTCAGGTCAAGACAGACGCGAAATTCCGAGATCCGTGAATACTTTTCCGAGCTATAAAAACATGATTTCTTTTTTTCAACATCCTGTTAATAATTTTAAAGTCTGTAAGAATCATAAATTATGTGCACGATTTTCCGATTTTGCACGGTGGCAAGGCGTAAAATCGTCCTGCAAAATTACATTCGTAGTGCAGGATAAGTGCTTTTTAATTATCAAGCAAGTTGAATTTGCTTTTATCCGACTAAATGCATTTCGCCACTGCTTCAGTATCCAGTTTTGGTAGTTTTGAGCACAAGCTTGACTCGCTTTTTTTATTTTTTGTGTCAACAATGGCTTTTTTGCAGGACGTCTTCCATGTAAGCCAGCATCTCGCAGCCTCCTGCGTTCAGTTTCCACAGTAATTTTAATGGAATGATGCGTTTCTAGCTCTGTCCGTATAGCAACTATACTTTTAAAATTATCATTCAAACTTAGTTTTACTAGGCCATCTTAGTCTTTCTACTAGTTGCATGTTTAGGAACAGATCCTCTTTTCCGTTCCAACGGCTCCAAAGTATCCTTTTTTCCCAATAAGGCACAATTGTGAAATGTTAGAAACCCATTCTTTCCGAAATTTTACGATACACCTTGGTTCGCTAGTCGCTTTTTGATCACGTGACAGTTGTTTATGCTTTGGACCCATTTCAATACTTAATTTAAAAAACGACCTTCTGCTTTAAACGAGTAATTTTTTTTTTTTATTTTTTTTTATTTTTATTGATTCATTTCATAAGAAAACTATTTACAATGTATAAATCTATCACAAATTAAAATTAGGTACAAGTTTCCTGATGAAGCTTAAAACATTCTGTTGTCTAAAAGACAAGAGGCGAATGTAGTACATATATAATTCACAAATTAATTTTAATTTGATGGGGAAAACATACATGCCGAAAAGTTTGATTAATACATTAATAAAAATATAAAAAAAAAATATATAATAAGTTATTTTATTAAGTGAACTAAAATAAACAATATTCAAGTTATGCTATTACATTAAAAAAATTTTCAATGGTGGAGTAATTTAAAGAAAAAAGCCATTTTTTAACAGAATTTAGGAAAATTGATTTCACTCTTTCGCATCTAATTTCTTTTGGTATCTTGTTAAATAGACGTGGTGCAGTAACAAGGTAAAAACGAGAAAAATGCGTTTTGACAATTGGAGGAATAACTACAAAATTATCAGCGTTTACTCGTAAATTATAATTTTCTTGTAATCTAACAGAATAAAAACCCGATTTTTCAAAAAAAATTTTTAGGACTTTATAACAGTATAAATGTCTCAAAGGGAGGATATTTAGAGATTTAAAAAGATTAAAGCTGGAAGCTCTCCGATTAGCTTTCCACATAATGCGAATCACATGTTTTTGTTTAATAAAAAGGGGTTCAATTTTACTAAAATAAACACCTCCCCAACAGGAAAGTCCATACTGTAGTTTAGATTTAAGTAGTGCGTTATAAACCAATTTTAAAATTGCCTGATCACAGTAAAGACTGAGATGGTATAATTGCCTTACAACTTTATTTGAGTAGTTTTTAAGGTATAGCGTATGGTGGTTCCAACATAGTTTATTGTCTAGAGTGATACCCAAGTATTTAAAATTAGTGACTGTCTCAATTCCAAAACATTTATCGTTGCAATTATCTTTGCCGTTAAAAGTTACACCATGACCAATATCAAATAAGCAGAATTTCGAGCAACTGGGCGAATGATAAACTAAAGGTAGAATATCGCATGTTGTGCCTCTAATATTAAATAACATGAACTTTGTTTTCTTACTAATAAGAAATTTATGCCTCTGAAACCATTTTCTTAACAAATCTAGATCATGGTTCACATCCGTGTAAACATTGAAAATGCTTCTGCTCGAATAGGTTAGGGCAGTATCATCTGCAAAAGCAGTAAGACTTCCTTTAAAAGGTTGAATAAATAATGAATTTACATAGATCAAAAACAGAGTTGGGCCTAAAACGGAACCTTGAGGGACACCTAAATTATTGTACCTCACACTACTAAAACAATTCTTGATTTTAACCATTTGTTTCCTATTATTTAAATACGATGCAAACCAATCATATACGCTGCCTCTAAAACCAGCATTGAAAAGTTTGTTCAGCAATAAAGTATGATCTACCATATCGAACGCTTTAGTGATGTCAATGAATAGGCAAGCCGGAGTATCTGACACATTTAAACTATTATGAATTTCGCTCGTAAGTTTTAAAAGTGCATCTTCAGTAGATTTTCCGTTCCTAAATCCAAACTGACAGTCACTAAAGAAGCTCAATCTATTTAAGAAGGACAACATTCTATATTTCATACCTTTCTCAAAAACTTTCGAGAAGGTGGAAAGAAGTGAAATTGGACGATAATTGTTTAATGACGATACGTCTCCTTTTTTGTATAGTGGAATCAAAACTGCTGTTTTTAAAGAAACTGGAAAAATACCAGAATGCACACTTAAGTTGAAGATATAGCACAAAACATCCGATATTTGAAAAGAGATATTTTTTAAAATAAAGCTTGAAACCTCATCTAAGGAACTGGAGTTAGACGTTTTAAGAGAAGTAATAATATTATGAATTTCAATAGCTGTAAATGGTACAAAGAAAAAACTGTGGGATTGATTATAAGACTCAGCTAACAAATTTACATAACAAGCGTTAGAAGTATTGACCGGAGAATCCTGAAAAGAATCGATGTTTGAAAAAAAATCGTTGAATAGATTGGAAATCACTACCGGGTCAGATACGACTTCATTATTGCATTTAAGTGAGATATCAACATCAGAAGTGTTTCTGTTAAGAATTTCGTTTACGATTCGCCATTCTTTTTTAGAGTTGCCAATGTTTTTAGAGAGCTTATTTTTGAAGTAGTTATCTCTACATCGTGGAATATCGGTTTTAAGTTCAAGACATATCTTATCAAAATAACTTTTCAGTCTTTCATTATTTGGGTTTTTTTTAACTGACGCACAAAGTGTATTTTTTACTTTAATTTTTTTTAGTAATGGTATCGTCATCCACTTCTTGATACATTCTAGCTTTTTGTTAATTTTAAAAGTTTGGCTACAGCTCGAAATGTAGTATTGCAGCTTACCAAGGAATATATCAAAAGCAACAGAGGGATCTAGAGATGAATAAACTTCATCCCACATTTCAAAATTCAATTTAGATTTAAGAGAGACAAAATCAATTTTATTACGTTTTAATTTTATGAGCGGTTTTAACCTAGAAACGCTACACTCAAATTGGATGCTAGTAAGACTGTGATCGGACAACTTTAAATCAAATACCGCTGATTTATAGCCAATGGGATTATTTCTGTTGAGCCTAATGTATATATGATCTAAACAAGAACTAGATCGAGTGGGTTCTGCCAGCGCAGAATCAAACCCATGCGATGCTAGAACCGATGAGAAATAATCAACATCACGCGAATCGGACAAAATATTTATATTGAAATCACCCAATAATATTGTGTTTTTGCACTTTAGGTTATACAAAAAATTTGAAAATTCATATACGAAATCTTTAATAGAGCATTTGTGTAGCCTGTAAACGCAAACAAAACAATATAGAGTGTCGCAAATCTTGTAGTTGATGATTATTATGTCAGCACTTATTAAGTTAAAGTTTTTAATTTCGTACTCTACAGTGTTATTTTTAAAAAATACTCCAACACCACCAGCAGCATACGAGTTGTTACAAGTGGCATTAAATGTGTAATTGGGTATAATGTAAGAAGATATTTCATCTTCAAAAATCCAGATTTCTGAAAGAAAAATGAGATCTGGAGGATGGTCAAGTGACGCAAGGTGAGCGAAAAAAGAATCAAAATTTGCTCTCATGCTTCTAATGTTTTGATGAACTACTGAAAAACCTGAATATTGCTTAGTATTTGAGTGTTCTATACACAAACAGTTTGAAATAACCGAATCAGAAAGATGACTGTCTGTTGACAATAATAATTTATTTATGTTGTCAATACACTTGCAATACTGAAATGTTGAAAGTTCCATTATTCAAAGTTAAAAAAAACATGGAATTGTTTTAATTCTTACATATAAAAACAGTTTTGTCAGTGGTGCGGTTTTCATGACCGCCAGTGTATGTATGTAAAAATTTCCAAAATTCGATTTTTCATTTGGTAGTTTTACCTGGAAAGTTTAACGGGAGTTTTGAAAATGGGTAATTTTATAGAAGTCGATGTGTTCTTTCCGAATTTGAACTTTGCCACCTCGTATTTTTGCCGCTCATGCCGCCATATTGGAGAAATGGCGCCTTAGAGCAGTTTTTTTGACAAAATCTACTTTCCCATTCATTTCACAATTTATTTATTATCTTTTTTTTTATAAAATCAATAGTTTTGGTGTACTAGCGCCGCAAAGTGAACTTCAACACGCGTTTTGGCCAAAACACTCATTTCCACACCACCACTTCCACATGCAAAATGTGGACTTGGTTTGACAATAGGGCGTAGAACCTCCCATACAACTAAAATACGTAAAACGCTATATCTTGGCACCATAGGCAAGTTTTTTGTACGTTTCAGTAAGTCCATTTTCATGTCGACTTTTAATGAAATCGGACAAAATCTCTGTTCAAGCCAGGGACGGACTGGGATACCAAAGCGGCCCGGGAAAAACGGAACTTGCGGCCCTCAAACCTCTAAAAAAAATGTTAAAGTTGAAATCATAAACCTTATCGCCCCACGCATAACTACACCTTAAAACAATAAAACTTTGTGTCTTAAATCTAATTACACCACGCCCAGCGATATGCAATAAAAAAATGTTAATAATCAAATTCAAATAACACTAGGCGACACCATAGTTTTTTATGATGTAATTAGGTCCCCTAAGTTCAAAAAATGGCGGGCTTACAAAGAAAATTTTCATTTTTTGTGCACAAAACTGAGGACGTTTTAGGTTACAAATCATAAAATATGTATAAAAAAAAAAAACGAACGATGAAACGCCCAAGAACTGTTTTCTAAACCGAAAAAAATGTTGGTTTTTTTTTTGGACGAACCAGTCTCCAGATATCTTGCTCACCGGAATTTTTGAGGTCATTCACGGCATTGCACTTTTCTAACTTATGGACAAATGTTTTTGGACCAACATTTCGGGGATAAATCTTGAACAGTTATACTTCAATAATGTAAGAAAAATTTTGGTCAAAGATAAAATGCAGCTTTAAAAAAAATTTTTAAAAAAGTGTCTTTTTATTTTTCAAAAAACTCACGGAGGCCCTTAAGTAGGCTTAAGTTGTGGAATTTATATAATGAAGAAAAGCGTTACGACAAACTTAGAACTTGTCAGCGGTAGCGGCTTCGCGAGAGACAGCTCGTCCATACATATTACATACTGGAGAGTGGGTACGAAGTTTTAAAGAACTTGCTTTCTTCCGACTTGCTGTCCGAGGGGTATTGGCTCATAGCGTTTAAGTTTAAAACTCGTCCCCACTCGCCTGTATGCGATATAAAGACGGGCTTTCTCTCGACTTCAAAAGATCCATTTCCTCTGACTCGATGTCCAAAGAATATAGGATTATAGAATTTGGGCTTACTACATAGAATTATCAGAGGTAGCGGCCCCGCGGTCTAAAAGATATCAACTCATATCATGCAAAATTTATTCACAGAGATATTATTCACATCATATATACGAGTACCATTTACGCACTTTTTAATATGCAGTTAGTTGACGATCGTTTGAATACAATGATATGTGTGTGTCTTAGTTTTTCTCTCCTCCGCTTTTTTGATTACAATTTATCCGTTTACCTAAGGCGTACTTTTCGAGTAAATTGACACAAAATTTTCGAATTCAAGGGTTGACCGTTCTTTTAACCCATTTTCTACCAGTGTTCGATTAATCGAGAATTTGAATATTTTCAATAATTCTTTACACTATGAAGATAAATGATATTCCCAAAACAGCCAGTATTATATTTTACTTTGATCTTTTAGCTATTCAAAAACAATGTTCACCACCCCCACCACCCATAGTGCGAGGCAGTTAAAAAATACCTTACCGATAGACCATTCTTGCAAATTATATCAAAAATATATTATCAAAAAAAAAAATGATGAGGTCGTATATCCAAAAAACCAATCTATCTTTTGCAATAAAAAACTCAACACTTTTGCAACACTTCGATGGCACATGTTTGAGGTATATAATGTAAGTGTTCGATTTATCGAACGTTGGCATTTATCCCATGACACAAAATGAAACATATCGAATTAGAAGTGAATAAACGCAATGTATTCAGTAAAAAACAATTGTTTAATGATATTTTATGATTTTAGATAATTTAGAGAGTAGTAATGAGATTGTAAAAAATAATAAGTATTAGCTTAGCAATCGAAGAAACATGTAGGAAAATAAAAAAAATTGCTTACATAGAAAACTTTGAAACAATGATTGCTTGCCACATTTCTCTCACATCCAAATTGCTGGTTTGCCAGAGCCTTTCAACTGGAATTGACGTAAATTCCGCGGTCTCTGAGCCTCCAGGTCAGACAACTTGGATTATTTCTGACTCATTAGCTTATCTTTTTCATATGTTGCGTTCAAACGATTTACGTTCTTTCGACGGATATTGACTCAATAACTTTGAATGGCGTAGTCGTATAGATCAACGCCGTCCATCCACTTGTTATAGCTGCAAAGCATAACAGGCTGATCGACATTGAGAAATGCACCCTTTCTTAGAAGATTTAGTTGCTTTTTTCCAGCGCCAGATATGGTGGAGTGGCAGAATCTGCTCGTATTTTGTAGCAATGGTGACCTTATAATCTTGCCAGTGACATCGAGCGATCTGGTTTTAGAGTCTCATATATAATAACGTGCGCAGCGAGGTATACACTTTTCGGTCTTCATATAAGTAGTACCAGCAGCTACACGATTACAGAGAACAGTTCCAGTGGCACTGAATCCCTTTTCTGATAGCAAACACAGGAAATGTTAACATGTGAAGAAGTTGTCCAAAAATACTACGTGACGCATGGGGGCCTCGACGTTGCTGAGTAAACGGAGAACTACATCAGCTCCAATATCAACTTCTGTGTTGAAAGGGATGAACAAGAAAAAATAGACGGTTGACGAATGGAGACACTAAAGCTTATATCGGCTTTCCCCGAATAAATATTTTGCACTATGACAGCCGAAATATTTCACCATCTGCTCGTCTATGGACGAAAACCCTGCCCAAAACCAAAAAAGAAAATCTAAAACAAAACATCTCTAATATTTTGAAAACACAAAAAAATGGTAGAGGCGCTGTCACTTGGAGGGAAAATTTGACAATTCGAATTTTTAAGGGATCTTATGGTATGGGATAAGCGCCAACGTTCGATTAATCAACAATTTTTGCAGCGCGGTAGAATATGGGTTAATCAAAAGACTTGCAGTAGATGCGGGTTCTGCAATCAAAAGCCATTGGGAGTACCAAGTTTTAGTAAATTATGTTTCATTTTAAGCTCGAGAACGAATTTTGTCCAGGTATACTCAATTTGGGCCCATTGAGCGTTCCTGCATAACCCACTCAGCGGCAGACATAAACTAACTAGATTTTTTGATTTATTGTAACGCTTTGCTGCATATATTAACGTGATATTTTAGTGTGATGTAGAGAAGGGTCTCTATTCAATAAATGGACAATTTACAGGAAAAGGCACTTCCGAAAAAGTGACCTTTCCACCCAACAATCCAATTCAAATCGTAACTAGTGGATTTTTAAGAAAAAATGGTCTCAAGCGGTTTTCGGAAATTGACACTCCTATCAAATGTAGTTCAAGCCTTTTTTTTATACTACATGCCAACTTTTCATAAAATCCAATATATTATGAAGAGCTTAAAAAAAATAACAAAACTCTTTATTTATTAAGAGAAAAAGTCCATTAATAAATTTTTTTTTACATAATTTTAACATACAAAGTTCAAGTGAAAATGAGGCTTTTCAGTGAAATAAAAAACACGGGTCTCTTAAAATTTAACGTAGAATGATGTCTGTAAATTTCAAGCAAATCAATGACGTTGATGTGGTTTGCCTTAATCGATTTGAAAAATAATGTGCCTTAAATAAGTATTTATTGTTCATCTTAATATATTAAATTTACTTTTTCCTTATGACAAATAACAGTAGGGATGGCAAAGATCTTGTGACATAGTGGGAGAAGACGGGGATTAGGCTTAAAAGATTCGAAAACCCATAAGGGACTAAAAAAAGAATCATTAAAATCTTACTAAAAGCTTGAAAGCTTACTAAAAGATGGAAACATCACCATTAAGTACCAAAAAAATAAATTCTCCTATAACATATTATTATACCATTTACATTTTGTTTTCGGTTTTTAGAAGAACATAATTTATAAATATAAACTAATATGCTGTAATCTATCAACTACATAAACTTTGGGTATACAAAAGAGTTATCGAACCGTATTGCTTGCACATTACCTTATCACATGTGTTGAAATGTATTAAACCCATATTGCCAGCTCTTTTGTCTCAGCTTTAACTTTAGAAATATTCTCAGATTGTGTACAGCACGATTTCCGTATTCAGCAAATCGACAAAATACAAACGCTAAAGCACGTTTTTATTGATATCGACTTGATGGAATTCTTTTAAAAAGGTTTTAAATGTTTTATTTTTGAATGAACATCGGACAACAACAAATTGAGACACAGATTAATTGCAACTGCATTAAATCAACCACCACCATGTGCGCCCCGCAGAACACAAAAATCACAAGACAAAAAAAACGAAAAAAAGCCAAGGTATTACAAAAGTTAATTATCCCGCAAGGTGTGTCAACAGTTGACTCAAAAACTGGTTAAGTTAAATTGAAACAAAATTATAACAAAATAAAAAAAGGTCGTACATTCGAACAACAACAATATGAGCGAGTAACAACTGTTGCTAGTCAGCACTTGTGTTTTCATTGTTCTTTTTGCTTTGTTTTATTTTTGAAATCGCCCATATTTACGAGTGTTCACGTGTTTACAATAACAAGCAGAACAATTTAAAAATTTATGTAGGCATTAAAATTGCATTTGCTGCAACTTCTACTGCACGTCATTATTTAAAGTGACCAGCGTTTTTTTTTTTGTTTGTTTTCTTATGCTACCATCATGCCCGGCGGTAAAGTTCACGTGTTGGTTTCTTTGCATTCGTTGACATTTATTTTGATTTTTTTTTTATGTTGCAAATGGCATGTTTAGTGAATGGAATATATTTTTTCGGCATAACTATATTACTTAACGATCCAAAATAATTAAATTGACATTTTCAGCAACACACGTATTTTTGAAGTTTTTTTTTTTTTAAAAGAAGTTCAAATGAAAATATTTTTAATATTATCGTGCCTCGAAGATGCTGTTCCTATAATTTTCCAAAAAAGATGTTCCTGTTTTTTCATTTAAGTCTTTCATTTGAACACAGTGAGAAATTATTTTGTTTGAAATTATGTATATGTATAAAAAATTTTTTTTTCTAAGAAATTTTTTACACATTCAAAAGTGCATACTAATTTTATTTTTGTGGTTTGGGCGTGCTAAATCTGTCTATTTGTGTGACTGTGAAAATCACGATTACATAAATACGAAAGGAGATAAATGTATCAAATTTAATACACAAGTTAATTATCTAGCTGCACTGTAAGGAATTAAAATAAGTAGGTTACATCGACTCATGCACACTAGAGCGGTTCACAATAAAAACTTTTTGATTTTTTTCACGATGTGTCAGGACAAAGCCCATTACTAGGATTAAGGTTAATACTGAAAACTGGATTAGCGCTCTCTGTTTTAAGCAAACAACCCATTTTCCAAAATATTGACTTAAAAAATGATGAAAGTTATAAGAGGTTATAAAATTTTCCAACAAAGTGGGTGGGGAATTCAAATCCATAATTTGTTTTTCTTCTTCTTCTTTCTTTCTTATAAAAAAATTGACAATTGACTGGACAAAAGTAAAAAAGTACCGATTTTCCACTTTCTAGTTGCAACACCTCAAATACTATCTTACCGCTGATATTTACTGTTATTTGCTTAAAAAAATGCCGAAACCACATATCATTATCTTATTTCAAAACCAAGATATATGCATTTTTCTAAATTAACAGACCTGACTTTTTTCGAATCGGAGTCGACAAATTTGCATATTAAGGTGATTCAAAATTTTTTTTTATTTCAAACAGTTACTAATTGAATCCGTGATTAGTTTTTCTTCTTCTTCATTTTTTCTTATAAAAAAATTCAAAATTGACCGGAAAAAAATTAACAAATTCCGATACTGTACTTTAAAGCTCTAACAAATATTTTCACCCAATATTTTTTTGTCACCGATCCCGTGTTACATAATTTTTAATGAACTGTTATTTGCTTAAAGAATGCCGAAATCGCATATCATTATCTTATTTCGAAACTAAGATATCTGCATTTTTCCAAATTAACAGAATTGCCACAATTTTAGATATTCTAAAGATTTTTCTACCATTTTCAAAATTTCAAATTATGCCACATTTTGTTAACCCTTCTGTGCGTGACAAAAAAAAAACACCTTTCCATGCGTGACAGGGTACCTGGGTACCCCAATACAATTTGTATGAAGATTTCAAACTTTTTGGCTCGTACTGTACAAAATAACGACATTAAGCTAAAATTTAGTTTTGGAATGTCTCGTAATGTCTTCATATGCATTCGGGGATTCCTCTTTTCAAATCATTATACAACATTTTATGATGCTTGATAAAAATTCATTATTAAATTAACTTCCACAGTGACACTTGTACTAACAGAATTCACTTTAGCTGAAAAACCTGAAATTATTACATACTATAATAAAACCAAAGGATGAGATGATAATATGGATAAGCTACTGGAAGAATATACGACCAAACGCACGACAAATCGCTGGACGTTAGCATTATTTGTTAATGTTATTGATATAGCAGCATTAGCAGCCTATATTATATTTATGGAACACATTCCACAATGCACTTCAACAAACCGTCGCAGAACATTTTTGAAAGATCTAGGTATTGAGCTTTGTATGGCAAATATAGAAAGACGTGCTCAATATCCAAATATATTTTCGAAACCTTCCAATAGAACAGCAATACAGGACGTACTTGGACGAGTAATTCGATTGAACATTGAGGATATTCACGACCATAATCGAGATGAAAGTGGCCGCATATCAGTTGTGGGAACTTGTTATGTATGCAAGCAGCTAGAAATGAATCGCAGAAAACTAGAAAAGCCTGTGCAAGTTGCTTCAATCCACTTTGTAGTCAGCATACTACTAATCGTTCCAATGTGCGTTACCTGTATGCAAGCCATTCACTGAATCTTCATTTCATTATCGGTCTTTTTTTCGCATTTATTTGTTTACTATATGAAACTATGGAGAAATTTTTATATCATGTATGTAAATTCTTACATATTGCCTACAACTAAAACTCATGAATTAGTTACGTAAAATAATATATTTGAAAATGTTTGATTTCAACAAGAACCACTTACTTATGTACATACGTTATTTTAAGTTTATTGCTCAATAAAGTTTTTTTTATCAAAAAAAAAACAAAAATTTCATGCTACTCCATATAAAGTGTATAGAGGGTACCCGGGTGCCCTGTCACTCACTTAAAAGTGTAAAAAAAAATTGGTATGCCAGGCTTCCTAGAATTGATCAGATGAAACCAATCATATGAAAATATAATTTTAACACAAAATCAGGAGATCTCGTGAAGTTTTAGAATTGTGGAACATGTGCAACTATAAAAAATTTTGTGTTGAAAATAAAATGGGTACCCGGGTACCCTGTCACGCACAGAAGGGTTAAAGTAGAAAAATGCAGATATCTTGGGTTCGAAATAAGGAGATGATATGCGATTTACGGCATTCTCTTAAGCAAATAACAAAACATTAAAAATGATGTAACACGGGATCGGCGGCAAAATCATGTGGGGTGATTTTGCAACTTTAAAGTACAAAATCGGAATTTTTTAATTTTTTTCCGGTCAATTTTCAATTTTTTTATAAGAAAAAAAGAAGAAGAAGAAAATCTAATCACGGATTCGAATTCCTCTACCAATAATAACTGTTTGAAATAAAAAAAAAATTTGAATCACCTTAATATGCAAATTTGTCGACTCCGATTCGAAAAAAATCAGGTCTGTTAGCTTAGAAAATTGTGCTATAGTTTATGAACGCAGTTATTTCATATACACTTAGTTCTTACTGAACTAACTCTAAAAATAGTAAAAACTACATGATGTCCGGTTTTGAAAAAATAAAAAAAAGGCTATAAGTTTATGAAATATGCGAAATTATTGGCATTCAAATCTTGTACCATCTGAAGCATTGTGAACAAACAAAAAATTCATTAATTACTTGCACTCAAGAAAAAAACATTATTTATTTTGAAGTTTGAAACTTTTTAAGACAATTATTTGTTTTTGTATTGTAAGCTTTGAAGTCTTTCATGACTCAAAATCGGTTTGGCCTCCAAATTGAACTAAATTTAAACTTTTTAAATAATTTTTTTTACAAACTTTAAAAAAATTTCTATAGTTTCAAATTTTTTGAAATTTTTATTAGAAAAAATTTTATGAAAATCCTTTATTCATTAAAAAAATATCGACACTTTGATAAAAAGTCCTTCAGATATTTTTTTTCACATACGTAGAATGATACCTGCACATTTTAAGCGAATCGATGACATTAATGGGGTCTACCTCAATCGATTTGAGAACTAATGTGCCATATAACATGCAAATGTATATTTTTTTATTGAAAGATTTTTTTTCAAAAAAATTAACCAAATTTGAAAAACGAAATATTTTGGACTGAATTTGGAATTTCGGGGCAAATTTTGTAACTCCGTTATTTGGTCCAATCTTATCACAGATTAGAATTTTTGCTATAAAATCGATTTGTATTCTCCTCTGCTACAATTTTGTGTCTAATATTTTTTAAGATTTGAAGTATACCTTTCAAATAAATGAGCGAAAATCGTTTTTCGACCTTTTCAACACTAAGCGGAAAGGCTGTGCCCCAAAAAGATTCAAATTCGCTATTCTTATGGCAACGGATATAAAAAAATTCCTATGAGAATTTCTTCTATCTCAATTTTACTGGAATTTAGCATAAACAAAACATCAATAATCTCGAAACGCATTTTTTTGAGATACGCTCTTTTCGCTTAGTAGGGTAGAACAGGTCACATTAAAAAACTACCACTAGCTAAATTCTTCAGTTTTTTACTACCTAGCACCAAGTTATCCGTTCGAATCAAGTTTTATTCTTGGAAGAACTTCGCCAATCTGAAATCTATTGCTCATTGGACTTCCACAATATATCACTAATTGTTGATCGTTTTTAATTTAATGTCTCAATTTAGTTGATTAAAAAGGTGACTAAATTAATAACAGATTTTACTCTACAAAAAAAAAAAAAAAAAAAAAAATTCAAGATATTATTGCAAGCGTACTGGCGCATTAAAATAAAAATTTCTGTTAACTGTCAGTGTGTATGAAGTTGGATATGGTGATGATTCATTTGGTTTTAATTAAATTAAATCTTTAAAGATAAGCAAAAAATTAATAAAAAAACAGCACATATACATTTCAACGAAACTCGCATTTTATATAACATCCTACTTACAAATATTTACAATTTAATTTAAATGCGATAAAAAATACAAAATTGCAAAAAGAAACTCTCTAGAATGAGTTGGACGAATAGCAGTCCAGAATATTTAATGACGGTACTTTTTCTGCTGGTTGCAAAAAAATAAGTAGCTGAAAGGGTGCTTAAAAATGCAGGTGGTGGCGACAAGAAAATTACAAAAGTAAAAAATGTTGGACATTTAAAAATAAAAAAATGGAAAAATTTTAAGAAGGAAATACTTCAGCGGTTTGTTATCAAAATGAATAATACTTTATGATAAGCAGTGCCAACTCAAAACAATGTTATTTAATTTTTTTGCAGTTATTTGCATATGCGTTTTTTATGTGGGCAAAGTATTTAGTTTTTTCCTTAGTTAAATGATTTTTTTTTTAATAAATTGTATGTTATCTTAAAGATTTTAAGAGGATGATTCATACAAAACTATAAAGTTTGCCTTGAATACTGAGTTACACCGTAAGACTTTGGCGCTTTTTATTTATATTAACTTATCGTAATATTTATTTTCTTATGCTATATTATTCAATATTAAAATAATAGCCCAAGAGCCGGCTGCAGAAAAGTCGAGTGTATAAGATTACACCAAGGGACCTATGCCAAATGATAAAGCTCGATAAGCCTAAATAGAATATCTAGGGTTGCCTTGCCAAAGCCTGTCCCGATGGCCGAAAAAAACCCACTTTTGGCCGACTTTTTTCTTAACAAAAAGTGTATAAGATTACAGCATGAAATCGGTGTCAATTGATAGAGCTCGATGAGCCTAAAAAAGAATATATAGGGTTGCCTTGCCAAAGCCTGTTCTAAACAAGGTTTGCCACCCGTTTTTTGGGGCAACATTTATTAGAAAAAATTTTATGGTTAAAGATTCCAGCTTCAAATGTATGTCAAATAGAGCTCGATGAGTATAAAGAGAATATATAGGGTTGCCTTGTCGAATCATGTCCTTAACATCAGTTGAAACCCGTTTTTGGGGTCAACTTTTCTTAAATGAGTGGCAACCCATTTTTGGGACAGGCTTTGGCAAGGAAACCCTATATGTTCTTTTGTTCTTTTAGGCTCATCGAGCTCTATCATTTGACACCAATTTCATACTGTAATCTTATACACTTTTTATTAAGAAAAATTGGCCCAAAAAACGCGAGGCAACCCTTATTTAGGACAGGCTTTGGCAAGGCAACCCCATATATTCTATTTAGGCTCATCGAGCTCTATCATTTGGCATAGGTCCCATGTTGTAATCTTATACACTCGACTTTTCTATAGCCGGCTCTCCGCCTATAAAAATTGAATGAAAGAACAAGAACAGTAAATATGAAGTTATTCAGTAAATCTTAACATATGTATGTAGGTATGTCTACGACGATATTTTTTCAGTTTTGTGGGAAGTATGGATTGCGCATATAAATGCATCCAGTACTTATTTGTTTCACTAAAAAAGAAAAGAAAATATTACGTATAACAACTCAAATTTTCTTAATTTTTTTCATCAAATTCCGAAAAATGAAAATTTTGCAGCTCTGGTAGCAATCCTAGGACAATTTTTTTAAATGAGGATATACTCGAATATGAATAAAGTTTCGAAATACCATTTATTTGAACATTTCTAATGTACATAGAATGTATCTGCACTCAGGGCCGTGTTACCGAATACGCCATGTCGTATGGGCGGCAAGGAAATGGGGGGAAATTTTGAAAACGAGGGCGGTAAATTTTGAAAACAAGGGCGGCAAATTTTGAAAACGAGTACCTTTTTTTTTTTTTTTGGTCATCAAAATTACTTTTATGTGTTTTTTTTTTGCATGGAAATCAAAAAAAGTTCTGCTTTTTTATCTTATATTTTTTTTTTACATATGAGGGCGGCAAAATTTTACTGACGTACGGGTGGCACATAACCTTAACCCGGCCCTGTCTGCACTCAAACCGAATTTCCAAAGTTATTTAAAGCTGGACCCATGAACATATGTTACATACATATGTATCATTTTAATAGCATTGCGAAACTATAGAAAATGAAAAGACAGATCTACTAGCTCTGTCAGTTTCAGCACCACTCCAACATTAATATTTATTAAAAGATAGAGATCTACTCTCAATAGCGGAAAAGAGGAGAGATTGCAGTATTAATAAATATTTTTGGCCCTATTTCCATAAAACTGATACAAAATGCTTGTTATCTTTAACTCGGAGTGAATGCAGCTTATTTATTTAGTTTGAATTAAAGTCATTTGATTCCGAGTTGAAATGTAGTGATCATTATTATCGCAAGCAATCGCTTAAAGCGGGCTTACATTTAGTACAAGTTATTTTTACTACAACCTTGGGCAACAAAGGGTTAAAAGCATTTTTGATAATAACTTTTATGCACAAGTAATTACCATAAAATTGTTGATAAAATAAATTACAAAAAAAAAAATTAAAACGCGAACTTCAACCCGCACAACGCAAAACATTCAGGGACAAACTAATGGATAACATTTACGAGTGTTTCTGCTTTTCGGTTTGTTTCTTTGCGATACAACTTTCGCCAAATTTAACGATTTCGTTATATATTTGAATTTTGTTTTTTTTTTTTTGTGTATTTCAACAATATGATAAAAGTTTATCTTTTGTAAAAATAAAAAATTAAAACAATTGCAAAATATCGCAAATGGTAAACAAAAAAAAAAAAAAAAAAAACGACAAACTATTTGCGTACTGACAGATAAAATGCAAATAATTATAAAAGTTTTTCAGCGAAGAACTGTTTGAAAACTGCATAGATAAGTTACTAATTTATCAGTTCATTTTTATTGTTGTTACTCTTGTTCTTATTTTGCTTCTATTGTTTTATAAAATAACAACATACTCACTGGTATTACAATCTAAACAAATTTACAAAATATAAAAAAAATGTCAATGGAGAAACGTGCTGGTGGAAAATTATTTTTAGGATAGCGTCTAATATACACACGTATCTAGCACGAATCCATTTGTATATTATTGGCATGTATCATACATAGGTGGTGTGATATGTTTCCCACATATCATAGGAGCAAGCATATTTTTCACAGGACTAAAATTGCAATTATTCTACTTGGAACTCTGAAAATAAACTTTTTTTCATGAAAAAATTGACAAAACTGCATACCTTGAGGTAATTTAATTTCTGAATTTGAAAATGATAACCACGTCCGCAAATCAGAAGTTCAAATAGCGGTGCTGGTAAGAGTCCAAGCAGCTCAAATACTGTGAACTTTACAGATAAAGTTGGCAAACGATGCACCATTGTCCCATATTATTATTGTGTAGGTAGCCCTCTCATAAAATACCGGCAGGCAATTAAGTAAGGCCTTCCTCGGAGAAGGTCTACCTCAGAGAACGGCTTCTAGCACTGCTGTGACAGATATAAGGATTTTCATGCAAATAACAACACAGTACATATTTTCCCTTCATAACTCGATACAATAAATTTGACCTCTGCATCTCGAACATAGCAATGTTTGATTTTATAACCTTTACAGCTCGATTATTTGAAACAAATTACCACTATAGCTCGAAGAAAAATAAGATACCGACTTTAAGAATATACTGATAATGTACATCATTATTCCTTAGAAATCAATGTAAAAGCCTACTTATACAATAAACCAATTCTATGGAATGATAAAGAAATTGATGGCTGACGCTAACATGTGGTCGAAGTCCTCCATAAGTCGAAAACACCATATCTCGAATTTTTTGGCGCCTCGCTTCAAGCTCGACTTACAGAGGCTCTACTGTATACTCATGAAAGGCTATTATGCCTTCCCACAGCAGACGTATACTATCAGGCATTATATTAAAAGGCAACGAATTTTTTATTTCATATATTGCAATGTTTTATGATTCGACATTACTTTTTAGGGGTCTGCGTAAGCCCATTTGAAACGGCCATCAAGTCACTTGCCTCATTCCTATTCTACCAAGTTTTTATGTACTTAAATCAGAAACCAAATCAAAATTAAATGAAAAACAAAGCAAGGGAGGTGAGCGCTGTAACCGCAAATAAAATGTTCTGCAAGTTCAAGCGCAAGTATGAGGGCAAGTCGTACGTTTTCATGCTTCATGCGGATATAAAATCAATATAAGTTGGAAGCCCCAAGACTTATATTCAAATTATGGGTATCGTATGTAAGACAATTTAATGAGCTACAATATTGGCCAAGGATCTTTCAAATTTGACCTATAGCTTTGGCGCTGTGATGATTTTTCTGAAATATTTACAAGTATTTTTTCAAATAACTGTTATTTTTTCAATAAATTTGTTAATAACCTATATTTTTTTTATAAGTCTAAGAAGATTAGTTATTTTGCTTTAAAATGATGTATCGGTTTTTTTTAAACTTTAGTACACTTACCCTTTTTTTTAACGGAGAAGCAAAAAAGTTGTTCAAAATGTCAGTTCCAAGAATGTAGAAATTAAAGAAGCTGGCGTCAATGTGTTTGTTGTTGTTCGCTTGTGCGATCGGTTCTTTTTTTCTTAAGAAAAACGATGTTTTTGTTGTACATGTTTTGTTGAGTTAAGCAACGTTCACAGCGGACTACAAGTCATAAACGTGACTGGGCAAAACGTACGCGCGCGCGACTGCGGCAGAGAGAGAATAACTTATGATATACGCCAGGGGTCGACAGCGCCTAACTCTTTCCACTCTTTGCACTCTTCTACAAAACTTCGTATTGTTGTAATTCGCCGAATCGTTGACAGGCGCAACTGCACCAAAACAATTCAACCCTTGCTTGTTGTTGCTTTGCATGTCGTTGTTGGTAAATACGTAGCGCTTGCGACTGCACACAATTCTTGCTATGCTTTGTTTGTTGTTGGTAATTATACCCTACACCGAGGGTATATTCACTTTGTCCATCCGTTTGTAACACATAGAAGTAGGCGTGGCAGGTATGGAAAAGTATATATATTCTTGATCAGCGTCACCACCTGAGTTGTTTTAGCGATGTCCGTCTGTCTGTCTGTCTGTTGAAATCAGGTTTACGGGAAAACCAAGAGAGCTAATGGAATAAAACTTTCACACACAGGTCACATCTTCTTGCAAGCATCTTGCTATTGAAAATGGGCGAAATCGGTTCACGGACTCGCCTACCGCCCATATCCTATGTATATATACCCAAGCCAATTTTGAAAAAAGTTGCAGCGATTTTGATGAAACTTGGTGATTTGATTCACATGTGAACAAGATTAGGATTAGGCTAGGTTTCAAGTTTTCAAAGTTTCCTACAGGGGCGTGGCACAGCCCTAAATTTTAACCTTTATACCACCATCTCTCGTAAGCCGTGCAAGATATTGTTATGAAATATGGCAAACGGATACATATCAAATATATCTTGAGTTGAGATAAAAGTGGGCGGAATTTAAAAAGTGGGCGTGGCACTTTTCAACTGCTAAAAATTTTGATTCCATATATCTCAAAATTGCCACAATCGATTTTCATAAAAATCTTGGAGATGATGCCGCTGAAAGCTGTCATCAATATAAGCTCAGCCTCTTTATTGAAAAACCCCGTTGAAGGGCGTGGCACCGCCCACAATATTTATAAACGCTATATTAAGAGAACGAAGAACGTAATCGTGATGAAATTTAATAAGGTAGATATACTTGCTGTAAGGTCTTTTATTACAAAAATTTGGTACAATAATACCTGGGGGCGTGTCACCTCCCATATAAGCAAAAACTGTTTATTGTTATAAATAGTGTACTAAGAGAGTAATCTTCATAAAATTTGGTGTTTAGATGTCAGTTACTATAGGCTTTAAAAATAAATTAGTTTTGACAGAATTGCATCAGTGGGCGTGGCACCTTCCATATTAACATAAATTTGTAAGCGCTGTTTTAAGTAAACTATTGCAGCAATTGCTATGAAATTTAATGTAAGTGGTTCAGTTGCTATAGAGTATATCTGAATAAAAATTGGCTGAAATAGCACCAGTGGGCGTGGCACCTCCCATACAAATAAAATACGGTAAGTGGCATATTTATCGAAATAAGTGAGCAATCATACTAAAATTTGGTGTTAGGGGTTTGCTTATGAAAAGCTATTTCTGGATCAAAACCGGGCTGGATTGTACCAGTGGGTGTGTGACCGCCCTAAATTTTAAATTAAACTGCAGCATATATCGCAAATTATAAAACTATTGTGCTGAAATTTAATATGAGTATGTCGATCACAAATATAATTTGTTGAACCAAAACTGGGCGGAATTGAAGAATTGGGCGTGGCATATTTCAAATTTTTTATTTCTATTCGATTTTTTCAACATTTTCCATATTCTTTCGACTTTTTCAACCCTTTAACTTTTTCCAATACAGTGGAACTTCGATTATCCGTCAGGCACGGGACCAGCAGCCTGACGGATAATCCAATAGACGGATAATCGAATATATGGCAGAATTTTGTTTTGAATCTGTATGGTGACGCTAGAATACAAGGTATTGAATATACATATACAATATATGTACTGTAATACAGAAACGCAAGAAAAAAGGATACGTAACAAAAAATGTTGATTTGTCATTTTCGTATTTTATTATCGAATAAAAAAACAATGTGTTGTCTTAATGTCTCCACTCAATTTTGCGTTGAACTGTAATGCTTTTCCAGCAGCAATTGGGCCCGACAATGGTATTCCTTCACTTCGCTTCTGAACAAACCATAAATACAATGCCGTGTCGAGAGCTTCGTTGGCTGGTTTTTTCATCGTCTTACGTAGTTTTGCGCGACCATGCAATGATTCCATTTGAGAGACATACTTTTCGATCTCATCAGCATTTTTCTTTATGTCATTAATTGTGGTTCGCGGAATACCAAATTGAGTGCTCAAAGTTGTAATAGTAGATGCACCTTTTTTGATTTCTCTTATGATTTCCATTTTTTTTACAATCGTAAGAACGGTTCTCTGGCGTTTTTGTTTATCAGATTCAGATGGTTGAGACTCCATTGTGAAGCCAATGTGTAATCCACTTGACTTGGCGAATAAAGTGCAACTAACCAACATCAATTAGAGAGCGCAAATGAACAAAATCAATCATGTTATGAAATTGAATCACATACAAAGTGAACTAGATTAATGAATTTCTGCGAAATTTTCATTTCCGAATCTCGTAAGAAAAATTTCAGACAGAATCGCTTCGCGCATTGTGTGCATAAACAGAATCAAAACAAAACAAAAAAAAAAATTGCTGACAAAATGTGACGGTTAATCGGAGTGACGGTTGATCGGGCGACGGATAATCGAAGTTCCACTGTATATTCTATATGTATTTGTTCGACTTCTTCAACCTCTTTCAACTTTCTTCATAAGTTTCTTTATTTTTTCGACTTTTTCATCAATTTTGAATAGTTTAAAATTATTTCAACCTCTTTCATTTTTTTTCGAGTTTTTCAACCTCTCTCAACTTTTTTCAACATTTTGCATATATTTACGACTTTTTCAACATTTTTCAACCTCTGTCAATGATGATGGGGAAACATTCCTCATCGTATCTTTTGGAAGCTTATAGGAAGATTTGAATTGATTTTGTTTCCAAACCGCTATCTTAGGAATGCATGTGGATACGTTTGCTTGTGAGGCAATGAAATACACTTTGCTAGTTAAATTTTTATAAAAATTAATTTTTCAAAAGTTTCCAATTTTGTTTTGTTGTCGATGAGTGAAATCAAAATAATAAAAGTGGAATCGTGCACAATATTAATTTAAATTAATATTGTTGATTCCTTTCAGTGTTTTGAATTCGAACTTTGACTTTTTCAATTCCATGGAAGAAAGATTTGATTTCTTTATCTATTCCATTTCAGTAACCAATATTTGAAGTTAAAATATTCATACCAAATTCGAATCGAATCAGTTGCTAATTTTTCTAAAGCAAATTTGATGGAGATTGAACATCACAAGAGGCTGTTTTAAAGCAATCGATGAGTTAGGATTATAAGCCCGATTATCGCCTAGGATTTCACTATTCGAAAATTGGGCAAAATCCATTTTCAACCAAAGGAATTAAAATTTTTCAATTCTAACTTGATTCCTTTTGCAATTCTTTGAATCCAATATACTTAGATAATGAACAGTAAGCTCAATAAAACAAATTTTACGGCTATTATTTCCACATTCATTTTTGAAACAGCGGAGAGGAAAGTTTCCCTCTAATGACATGGTGTGTAAAAAAGAAATGGAGTGGGAATAGAAGGGAATGCTTCCTACATTCCATGGAATGTTTCCTGTTCATATCTGGGAATGTTTACATATCCTAGAGGGAAGTGCACTTGCGCATACCTCTAGTACATATACGACATCAGAAGTAAAAAAATGGTTAGAAGTAAAGAACGGTGTGTATGTTGCCAGGCTTCAAAAAAATAAACTCTTTTCACTCTCAAAGGCTTAGCTTATCAAACGTTCCACCAGTCCTACAGCACCAGCATAAATGTTACTCAAACTTAGATTGAAAATTTACTAACTTTCGAGAGAGATAAAGTTCTAACGGAGTTATATTCTAGAACAATAGTAGTAGTTGTAGTAATGGACAGTGCTACGCCACTCCAGACATTTTTGACAAAAACATTTTTCTTCTCATTATATAACATATCCTTCCAAACAAATAGTCCCATCATAGTTTCATCATATCATATCAAAATGCGGCAAACTTTAACAAATGAAATTCTTAAAATAAAAAATATAATTGAACGTGGGTAAAACCGGCAAATCGCAGAGTGGCAAGTGGCCATTTACTCAGCATCAACTCTAGAGCGTTAGTTGTCTTATTTCTTACAAATGGAGTTCAAATTGAAAACAAAATAAAACTCCAGACTTTATATTTGGAAATTTTTTTTATTTTTAAGAAAAATAAGATTTGGTGTGCATCCAATTAACCGCAAAAGATTAAGTTATGGTGAATTTCATCATTTATTTAAACAATTTCGGAAACATCCAGAGCAATCAAGCAATATTTACGTATGTCAATACAAGCGTTTGATTTGCTGCTAAAATCAATGGAGGTGCCACGCCCACTGATGCAATCACGTCTGCGTTTGATTTTACAGCTTATAGTAACTGACATCTATACACAAAATTTTATGAAGATTACTCTTATATCACACTATCCATAACAATAAACGTTATTTGCTTATATGGGAGGTGCCACGCCCACAAGTACTATTGGACTAAATTTTTGTAATAAGAGACCATATAGCATGTATATCTACCTCATTAAATTTTATAACGATTACGTTGTTAGTTCTCTTAATGTAACGTTTATAAATATTGTGGGCTGTGCCACGCCCTTCAACGACATTTTTCAGTAAAGTAGCTAAGCTAGTACTGATGACTGCTTTCAGTGCCATCATTTCTAAAATTTTTGTAAAAATCATCTATGCCAATTTCGAGATATATAGAGTCAAATTTTTTAGTTTTTGAAAAGTGCTACGCCCAGTTTTACGATTCCGCCCAATTTTAGTCCCAATTCAAGATATATATGATATGTATCTGTTTACCAAATTTCATCACAATATCTTGCACGGTTTACGAGATACGACGGCATAAAGGTAAATATTTAGATTTTCAGAAAAAATTAAAACACAATTGAAAGCTGTGCGTTGCCGCTCTACCGCTCTAAAAAAGTATCTCCCGCTCAGCAATTGCGTGGCCACTTCAATGGTGTTCCATATGTTTTAATTTTTTTTGTTGCTGCTCTATCGCTTGCCGCTCATTGCGTGGCCGTACCCTAAGGGCTTACAAAAATATGTATTTTATACTTAATCCATTCTATGCAGTCTCATAAATTCATAATTTTTAATTAGGCTACAGCACATACTTATGTATGTACATTTTTTGGTAGGATTACAACATTTATAATGAACAATTTTTTATGGTTGGAAGTGGAAGTGACACGTTTTTTTTAATATATTAGCACAAACTCATTTGAAGTAAAAAGGCTATTGTTCTGATAAACAAACTCAAGTGAGTAAATAACTCCACATTGAACAAAATTATATATTTTTCGTTTATTTTCAAGACTCGTGAATCCCCAACTTCTGACCGTAATGACATGAACTATTTTCAATTTCGATTCCAAATTTATTCAAAAATATAGGTATTTTGGTAAAAATATTAAATTAAAAATACTTTTTTTTTTGTCGATTTTTCCGTATTTGAAAACCGCTTGTTCTCTTGCACCGTACCAAGCCATTTTTATTTTAATAAATCTATAAGAAACTTTCTACTTTCTATCTATGTATATACAAATTTGTTAATTGTTCAAAAAATTCAAACCAAATACAAATTATGTACTTGTGAAGTGTTTGAGGATACGCAGAGACGTTACGTTTAAAATGCTTATGGCTTATAATTTCGTTATTTGCAATAAAATTGTGCAAATGTTTTGTTTCAAAATAGCTCTTATTGCAAGTAAAAAATAGAAAATATTTTGAACCGCGTAGCACAAAATTGTCTAAACTACATACATATATATTATAAAAATGTTTGTAAACATTAGACTCATTCTTTGAATTAAAAATATTTCCTAAATGAGATTCAAAAAACAACAAATGCATAGTTTTCCTTTTGCAGTTTCAGCACATGAGGTGTTATTTAAGTCTATGGTTTTAAATGATTCTAAGATGAATGATTAGTTTATTTCCAAAGATTATTTCTTGAAAACCAATTAACGTGGAACAAATAAACTTTTTCTTTTTTAACGAACGTATTAAAATGTTAATTCTCCAAAAGATTGATTTTAAACGAGTGATGTTGACTGATGTCATATGATATTTTTATTTTAATACATCAACATTAGCTTGTTGTCTAAATCAAACCAATCTAGATTATTTTTTTTTTCATTTTGTATAGGTTTTATTTACCTACTTGTTTTCTATTTGATTTGATTTCGGAAATACATATGAAAGAGAACAAGTTGTCACAATCATATGTTTTTGACAAAAATTTGGAACTTCAATCTCATATGGCAAAGCTAGTGAGATTTTTTTTTATTTCAAATTCTATGCCGATGGCAACAGAGATAATACGGAAAAGTACATTTTAAAATTGAAAACGACATGAATGATTTGTTTTTAATCTTTCGAAAAAAAATTATGTTTTGTCTCTTTTTTTTTTCTTGCATTGTGGTTGTTATGGTTGAATTCAACCTCGTAAGTCATCGGAATTTTGTGTGTTCTTAATTTAGGTGAAGAGATAACAAAAAATTAACAGAAATATATTTTTGAACAGTGAACAAGTTATCAGGAGAGAGTCATCGTTATTGATTTGAAGCAATTTTGATACGCACACTACGACATACATAAAGTATGGTAAATTTATATTTAAAGTGACCAGAACTCGATTGTTTGCCAATGAAAAAAAAAAAAAAATAAATAAATAAAACGCCTTGGATTCTGTATAGTTTGAAAAAAAGTTGTGACGACGATTTTGAGCGGAGCAAAAATCGCCCCACATAAATTATCATATATAAACAAATTTAAGTATTATTTGAACTAAATCGCTTTAGTTATTCCGAACATTATTTAATATTACTATGTCCTTAAAAATATACTTAAGCTGAAAATAAATTACAAGAAAAGGAAGCAAAAAAACAGACGGATGGCAACACTGCGGAATATCTAAGGCAGTTTTGACTTGCAATCAGCTAATGCAAAATATAACATGTGTAAGTACAGCTGTACTGCTGGGTAAAGGGGCTGATGCAAGTCAGTCGGTACTGTGTGACTAATCGGGCATTTCACGCGAAGCGGACTGGGGAAATGGGGTTCATGCTTCCAATTTCAGATATATTTGAATATGTTGTACCTGTATATGTCCTCGACACAGAAACTAAATATTTTATGGCAACACTGGCTTACAAAATATGGGTCTTTGCGAAATCGTAACGTATGTATTACTTAAAATGCCATTATTCAGCTTAAAAAAGTCTGGGCAAATGAATTAACTATTGGATTTTATACTTCATTTATTAGCCTTTTTAACCTCATAATTGGATTTTAAAAGTGTTAGTTTAGTTTGATATAAGATACTTATTATTCATGTAACATTAGAAAATAATTTGCAAATAAATTGGCCTCCCTGCAGGCACATAGGGCCAAATATGTCCCATAAAATTTCTCGAAATCTAATATCATATTTATAATTTTCGCATATTTTTGGCTTAGTAACAGCCCAATAGAACATACTCATGCTTTGATTTCGTTGGATCACATTTCAAAAGCTTATGGGCCTCAAAGAGTTAAATATTTCTCTCAGCATAGTTTTACACGCCTTCTTATCGAAATTCACAAAATTTGTCGTCCTGAGCTTGTTAAAGTTATTCTTAGTACATATTTGTAAAAAATTGGGCGTTTCAAATATGACATTTGTATGGGCATCAGACGCGTGCCTAAGCCGATTTTGTCCATTTTTTAATTCCAAGAGTCTTGCGTTTAACCAGTGTATAGAATTTCCCATAACCTTGACAGACAGACAGATAGACATACATACTGCTACGTCTTTTTCTATGCGCTACAAACGAAATGACAAATTGAATATGCCCAGAGCTTAGAATATGAAAGAGGTGGTCCTGAAAAATGTTTTTTTTTCTTTGTTTGGCAAAAAAAAGAAACACATTTATGTGTGTTTAAAGCAGTGGTCGGCAGAGCGCAAATATAAAATATTTTCTAAATCTCAAAAGAGAGAGAAATGACAAAAGCTACAATCACTGTGAAAAATGCTTCTACGATTCACTGTTTACGCTCCATATGATTTCTTATATCAAGGGTTGAATTTTAGTTATAAAATGCCTTTTAATTTGAAATTTATTAATTATCACTAAAACTCGCTTGCAGATTAAGCATTGCGCCTTGGCAAAAACAATTTTCGGCGAAAAAATATTTTTTTTGCCATTTGATTTGAAACATTTTTGCAGTGCATTAACGAAATAACCAGCTCATTTTGTAGTTTGCTTACTCTCGCTTATTCTCTTCGTTTGCTCGCGAGCATATGGGGTGCCGACCACTGCTCTAAACCAGTGGTCGGCAGGGATGATATTTGGGGGCTTTTAGGGCTTTTTTGAGCCCTTTTATTTTTCAAAAGCCCCGTGGCCCTTTTTATTCATTTTTGGCCCTTTTGCAAAATTCTACCGAAAAATTATCACAATTTTTTATTTTTCAAAGGAAAGTGTTCGGCGATTCCAAAAACAAGATTTGTAAAATCGTAACTGGTCATTTACTCGTTTTATGGCCATTTAAGGTAAACACTTTTACCGATAATTTTAACAAAATTATGAAGCGAACAGTGTACAGTTTTTGATGCTTTTAATATCAATTGAAATTTTAAAATATGCTATGATAATTTTTTTTTTTTTATGTATTTTGAGTCGATTCATACGATGAAGTCAATAAGTTTTGCAAATATGCAAAGACTTTTGTGTTATTCACCGATTTTCATGGAAAAAAATCGATACCAATATAAATTTTTTTTTTGGCTGAAAAGCTAGTGAAAAAATCAATTTTTTTTATTATTTTTTGTGAGCCTTAAAAGTATTTTTGACTAAAAATCAAACAAGGAAAAAAAATAAAAAAATGTTTATATATATTACGTTATTCATCATTTTCTATGGAAAAAAATTGAAAATACTAAAAAAAAATTCTTTTAGGCCTTAAAACTGGTAAAAAAGAATTTAAATTATAATTTTGTTTTATAAATTTTTGAGATATTTTTGATTACAAAGCTCTCAAAAAAACAATAAATAAAAAATATTTTATATTTGATGTGTTATTCACCGTTTTTCTTAAAAAAGAAAATTAAAAAAAATATTTAAAAAATTTTTTTGGGCCTAAAAACTAATTAAAAATAAGTTTTTTTATGGCTTTTAAAAGTATTTTCTATTACAAATCAAACAAAAAATTTTAATGTCTTTATTCACAATTTTTCCTGGAACGTCATTTTATTGATATTATCGGTGAAAGTGTTTACCGTAAAATGGCCATAAAACGAGTAAATGACCAGGTACGATTTTACAAATCTTGTTTTTGGAATCTCCGAACACTAAATAATAATTGTGCATTGTCAGATTTGGTTGAAAATTTTTTACCGATTTTGATCTTGCTTAAAACGAACCGTGTCGGCCATAGTGCTAATCTTAAAATGGCCATAAAACGAGTAAATGAGCAGCTCCGATTTTACGGATTGTATATTTGAAATCTCCTGACACTATATAATAATCGTGCATTGTCAGATTTGGTTGACAATTCAATCGATCTTAATCTTTCTTGAAGCGAACTGGGATAAAATTTAAGTGTTTTATTTTTCTCCTAAAAATGGTAGTGGACCCTTAAGTAATACGATGGCTTTCGACTTTTTAAACTTCAAATTGAAATTATTTCAAATAAAAAACCAGAGATTTTTTTTATATGAAAAAAGTTTTATTTGATTTATAACACTGGTCAACACTAGTTTTGGTGCCGAGAAGTTGTACTTTTATTTTAACTAAGGACCTTATATTGAATACATTATTAGCAAAACTTTTGATATCCTATGTGTAGTTTTCTAGATTTTGCCTTGTAAAAAAAAAGTTTACACGAAAAACAACTTACATTATTTAAAAAAGAACTTTCTCTTTCTCGACTATGTGTAGTTTTCTGGATTTTGCCTTGTAAAAAAAAAATTAAATGAAAAACAATTTATGTACATAATTTAAAAAATGACTTTCTTTTTCGCGACTTTCGTGAATGAGGTGTAGTAGGGACTATCACGTTGCATCCACCCGCAATAATCTGCCATCATCAGCGATCCCATTGGCCTTGGTATCTTTCTTCCATAGTTTTTAGGTCCTGGTGAAACCGCTCCCCTTGTCCATTGGTCAAGATGACTGTGAAGGTAGTGCACTTTGATGGACATATTGCATCCTAAGTTATTAAAGTGCTCTAGCATGTCATTTACAATTTCAGAGCAGTTATTTGACTTGTAATTTCCCAGAAAGTTTTTAGTAACTTCAACAAACGACTAAACGACTTCGTTTAGAGCTGTCTATGAAGAGACGCTATTCACTTGGATGGTATTTTGAAATACCCATTTCTAGAATAAGGCCTTGCACATCCAAAAAAAAAACTATAATTTTCCGATTGAAGAAATGGTAGCAAGTCATGCTCTCTTGTTCTTTTGTACTTGACTCAAACAAGTTTTTTTCTTTTAATCTAAAAGCCAAAACCTCTGCAGATTCTTTAGAAAGTTCAAGATCCCTTATCAAATCATTTAATTCTTCTTCGATGTCGCTATTCATTTCATTAATGACTTCTTCAAATGATGATTCACGAATGGAACAAAATGTTGGAACAGGTACTTCCTCTGAATGTGGTAAGGGTCTTCTAGCAGAATCTAAGTTCGGATAAATCATTATTTTAACATTATTCCGAACCTCATATGGTTTCTTTTACCACTAATACACTGTCTCAAATCCTCAATTTTCGACTTAAAGTAAGCATAATAAGCACTTTATATAAAATCTGATATAGGTTTTCTGAACTTTTTCACTGTGTATTCACCACAAATGTAACAAAACACATTTGGATCATTGAGGCAACTTCTTCGCGATGAAGACATGATATAATAATTAAGTTAAATAATGAAAACTGACGGTTAGTCAAAAATGACACGTGGGGGAAAAAAAATTAAAAATATTTTTAACGTTGCCAGTACATACTTAATACAAAACCACTAACTATACCTCGGAATCAACATTTTTTTTCGATTTGTTGACCTAAGTAATAGGTTAAATTTGATATGCGAAATCTGCAAATATATCAATTGTTTCTGCATTTTCTTTTGAAGAAGTTTCTAAAAATCGATCTCAACATAGTTCTTTAATATATCGCTCATTTTCTTCAATAACGTCATAACTCAAAAAATCAGATATTTCGGGGCAAGCACTTTAACTGAATTTTTACGTTTTTGGGTTATAACGTTATTGAATAAAATTAGCGATATATACAAAAAAATCGTAAACGCTTAAATGTTCCTAAGTAAAATTTATGCTTACAATTAAATTTAAACAACAAAATAAATTTTGTAAAAAGAAAACATTTGGTTATAATATAAATGGTTATATACTATTTGATTTACAGAAGCCCTATTTATGTTAAAAAAGCCCTATTTGAGTTCGAACTTTGGCCCTTCTACAAATATGCCAATATCATCCCTGGTGGTCGGCAGAGCGCAAATATCAAATATTTTCTTACTCTCAAATGAGAGAGAAATGACAAAAGCTCCAATCACTGTGAAAAATGCTTCTACGTTTCGCTGTTTACGCTCCATATGATATCTTATTTCAGGGGTTGAATTTTAGTTATAAAATGCCTTTTTATATGAAATTTATTAACTATCCCTAAAACTCACTTGTATATTAAGCGTTGCGCATTGACAAAAAATTTTTCAGCGAAAAAATATTTATTTTGCCATTTGATTTCAAACATTTTTGCAGTGCATTAACGAAATAACAAGCTCATTTTGTAGTTTGCTTACTCTCGCTTATTCTCTTCGTTTGCTCGCGAGCCTATGGGGCGCCGACCACTGGTTTAAAGCAAAGCTGTATTTTTGATGAAACATGAACTACTTTCAGAAAGCTCATTGGCGTGACGCAGGAAAACATCCTTTTAAATGAAGAAAAACTACTAATATTTAAGAAAATTTTTGTACTTAAACGGAGTAAGTTATTTCCTTGCGTTTAGCTAGATGCTTTTTGGTGTATTTTTTGATCACCATAGTTATTTAACCCTGGAACGTTATACTTCGTCGAATCGACGACGCGCTCTCACGCTTTGTTCATTAACTTTGTTTATACCGCATATTATGCTTTAATTTTTTTAACAATGTTAATCTATGTCGAGAGCTTGTCGACGTAAACGGACGTTCGTCACGTAAACAGCCACCAAACGTGAAATTAAGCGGTACAACGTCGTCAAAACGAGACGCTGAGTTTTGAAGTCCTGCTCAAAATAAGCTTAATGATGGATTTTTCTTTTTTTTATATTTTTTAATATGTAATATTGAAAGACTGTAAGAGTACTTAGTCAAATTTGTTTTTGTTTTCTTATTTTTCGTACTATGAAAAAGTTCCCTTAAAAAAATAACTGAAAAACGTTAGTTTTTTTTTTTTGATTTTAAGCCAAAAAAAAATAAAAATATTTTTAAGTTCTATTTTTTGTTTGTTTCTGAATAAATGAGTTAAGTGAAAATGATTTTTGTGAATTTTTAATTTGAAAAGCTTACCCGCAATAATTTTTTGAAAAAAAAGTTTGTCGATTCGACGAAGTATAAAGTTAACGTATGTAAAATAAGTATAACGTTCCAGGGTTAAGGAGCACAGATAAAAAAAAGATACAGTTACACATTCAATTTAACCAATCGTATACAAAGCAATACTTAGCTACGATAATTATTTCCTTTCACAACAAGTACATAGTACATACATGTGCCCATGTGTAAGCATACCAACTGTTGATCTGTCTAAATTTCAATCAATAATTATACTACAGTAGAACCTCTATAAGTCGAAGTTGAAGGGAGACGCCAAAAAATTCGAGTTATAGAGTTTTCGACTTATGGAGGACTTCGACTGAAGCGAATTTTGTCAGGAAATGTTCGTCTTGTAGAGCTTAAGATTTATTCTAACTAATTTTGAGTTAGAGAGGTGAAATAAATCCTAGTTATAGAGGCATTAAACATTGGTGTGCATTGCCGTAGGACCAAACTATTTCTGATAATTTTTCAATCGACAACAATAAAGTAACTTCGCTAAAGTTCAAATGAAATCACGTGTTAATGTCAGTCATAAATTCTATAGAATTGGTTTATTGTATAAGTAGGCTTTTACATTGATTTCTAAGAAACAATGATGTACATTGTCGGCATATTCTTAAAGTCGGTATCTTATTTTACTTCGAGCTATAGAGGTAATTCGTTTCAAATAATCGAGTTGTAATTGCTATGTTCGAGATGCAGAGGTCAAATTTATTTTTTCGAGTTGAACTCACTTGTAGGGACTCACTAATTATTTCGACTTATAGAGGTGTCAGATTTCGAGCAATGGAGGTTTTGGGGCTTGAAGGGAAGGGAACACAACACTTTTTCGAGTTTGGGAAGTTTGCGACTTATAGAGGTTCCACTGTATATATTATTTTTTGAGGAAACTGAATCAAAAACAAAAAAAGTAATAAGAAAATATTTTCAAGTTAATGATTAAAATGCTATCTATTAACATCTTTTGGGCCCATAAGCTGCATCATTGTCAACGAACTAAGCTCTACCGACTTAGCGCAACCCTTTGAATTTGCATTTGAGTTTGTAGTGACTACTTCTTTAAATATTGATAGAAATAACTTGGATACGATACGTCTTTCTTTGGGCTAAGCAATATCTGATTGCTTTCATATCTTGAGTTGTGTGTTACAGTGGACTTATATTTTAACAATTTGCCATTTTTATTATTCTCTGCCTTTTTTGTTTGTACCAATCTTCAAGTCTATGTCTCATTGAGGTGTAGCAGTAAACCTTCGATGGGCAAAGTTTTGGAAGTAAGAAATCAACAAAAACAACAATTACAACAACAGGAAAAGTCCCCAACATAAATTCGATTTTGATAGCAAAAAAGTTCTTTAATAAACCAAAAGCCAATTCCATGAATCAAACAAGAACAACATAAGTGTTGAAATAAAAGTACATTAATCAAACGAAACGAGAGAAGCTGTCCTCAATGTGCGCATTGTTGTTTCCTTGTTCGCTAGCTTCGGATTTTTTTTTCGTTATTTTCTGAACGATGCAGCAATAACAATAACGCAAATCCCGTGAATTTAGCGCGTATAAAAAATCTTCAACAATAACAGTGTGTCTTCTTAGGAAAAACGACGTGTTTGTTGTAAAGTGCCGCAAGTGGCTCATTTTTCGTGTTTCACCCATCGCTGCAGTAAAATAAACTTTTGGTATGCAATTTTAACGAAAATTCCATTGCGTACCAAATGAGCTCAAATATAATTCGATATGTTGCAATTTGCAAAAATAGTAAAGATCTTTTTAGATTTAATATAAACAAGTTAAGGTGTTATTTTCGGCGAGGCCGAAACTCACATACCCTACACTGCACTGAAAGTACCTTTTCATCAAATGTTAAAAAGACGTTGAAGAGGTTGAATAAGTCGAAAAAAATGTGATATGTTAGAAAGGTTGACAGAGGTTGAAAAATGTTGAAGAGTCGTAAATATATGCAAAATGGTGAAAAAAGTTGAGAGAAGTTGAAAAACTCTAAAAAAATTAAAAAGGTTGAAATAATTTGAAACTATTCAAAATTGATGAAAAAGTCCTCCTCAAATTCCGCCCACTTTTGGTTCAACAAATTATATTTGTGATCGACATACTCATATTAAATTTCAGCACAATAGCTTGTATAGTTTGCGATATATGCTGCAGTTTAATTTAAAATTTAGGGCGGTGACACACCCACTGGTACAATCCAGCCCGGTTTTGATCCAGAAATAGTTTTTCATAAGCAAACCCCTAGCACCAAATTTTAGTATGATTGCTCACTTATTTCGATAAATATGCCACTTACCGTATTTTATTTGTATGGGAGGTGCCACGCCCACTGTTGCTATTTCAGCCACTTTTGATTCAAATATACTCTATAGCAACTGAACCACTTTCATTAAATTTCATAGCAATTGCTGCAATAGTTTACTTAAAACAGCGCTTTCAAATTTATGTTAATATGGGAGGTGCCACGCCCCCGGATGCATTCTGTCAAAACTAATTTATTTTTAAAGCCTATAGTAACTGACATCTAAACACCAAATTTTATGAAGATTACTCTCTTAGTACACTATTTATAACAATAAACAGTTTTTGCTTATATGGGAGATGCCACGCCCCTAGGTACTATTGTACCAAATTTTTGTAATAAAAAACCTTACAGCAAGTATATCTACCGCACTGAATTTCATCACGATTACGTTGTTCGTTTATAAATATTGTGGGCGGTGCCACGCCCTTCAGCGAGTTTTTTCAATAAAGAGGCTGAGCTTGTATTAATGACAGCTTTCAGCGGCATCATCTCCAAGATTTTTATGGAAATCGTTTGTGCCAGTTTTGAGATATAAGGAATCAAAATTTTTAGCAGTAGAAAAGTGCCATGCCCACTTTTTCAATTCCGCCCACTTTTATCTCAACTCAAGATATATTTGATATGTATCCGTATACCAAATTTCATAACAATATCTTGCACGGCTTACGAGATATGGTGGTATAAAGGTTAAAATTTAGGGCTGTGCCACGCCCCTGTAGGAAGCTTTGTAAACTTGAAACCTAACATAATCCTAATCTTGTTCACATGTGCATCAAATCACCAATTTTCATCAAAATCGCTGCAACTTTTTTCAAAATTGACCTGGGTATATATACATAGGGTATGGGCGGTAGGAGTGTCAGTTAACCGATTTCGCCCATTTTCAATAGCAAGATGCCTGCAAGAAGATGTGACCTGTGTGTGAAAGTTTCATTCAATTAGTTTTCTTGGTTTTCCCGTAAACCTGATTTCAACGGACAGACAGACAGACAGACAGACAGACAGACAGACAGACAGACAGACAGACAGACAGACAGACAGACAGACAGACAGACAGACAGACAGACAGACAGACAGACAGACAGACAGACAGACAGACAGACAGACAGACAGACAGACAGACAGACAGACAGACAGACAGACAGACAGACAGACAGACAGACAGACAGACAGACAGACAGACAGACAGACAGACAGACAGACAGACAGACAGACAGACAGACAGACAGACAGACAGACAGACAGACAGACAGACAGACAGACAGACAGACAGACAGACAGACAGACAGACAGACAGACAGACAGACAGACAGACAGACAGACAGACAGACAGACAGACAGACAGACAGACAGACAGACAGACAGACAGACAGACAGACAGACAGACAGACAGACAGACAGACAGACAGACAGACAGACAGACAGACAGACAGACAGACAGACAGACAGACAGACAGACAGACAGACAGACAGACAGACAGACAGACAGACAGACAGACAGACAGACAGACAGACAGACAGACAGACAGACAGACAGACAGACAGACAGACAGACAGACAGACAGACAGACAGACAGACAGACAGACAGACAGACAGACAGACAGACAGACAGACAGACAGACAGACAGACAGACAGACAGACAGACAGACAGACAGACAGACAGACAGACAGACAGACAGACAGACAGACAGACAGACAGACAGACAGACAGACAGACAGACAGACAGACAGACAGACAGACAGACAGACAGACAGACAGACAGACAGACAGACAGACAGACAGACAGACAGACAGACAGACAGACAGACAGACAGACAGACAGACAGACAGACAGACAGACAGACAGACAGACAGACAGACAGACAGACAGACAGACAGACAGACAGACAGACAGACAGACAGACAGACAGACAGACAGACAGACAGACAGACAGACAGACAGACAGACAGACAGACAGACAGACAGACAGACAGACAGACAGACAGACAGACAGACAGACAGACAGACAGACAGACAGACAGACAGACAGACAGACAGACAGACAGACAGACAGACAGACAGACAGACAGACAGACAGACAGACAGACAGACAGACAGACAGACAGACAGACAGACAGACAGACAGACAGACAGACAGACAGACAGACAGACAGACAGACAGACAGACAGACAGACAGACAGACAGACAGACAGACAGACAGACAGACAGACAGACAGACAGACAGACAGACAGACAGACAGACAGACAGACAGACAGACAGACAGACAGACAGACAGACAGACAGACAGACAGACAGACAGACAGACAGACAGACAGACAGACAGACAGACAGACAGACAGACAGACAGACAGACAGACAGACAGACAGACAGACAGACAGACAGACAGACAGACAGACAGACAGACAGACAGACAGACAGACAGACAGACAGACAGACAGACAGACAGACAGACAGACAGACAGACAGACAGACAGACAGACAGACAGACAGACAGACAGACAGACAGACAGACAGACAGACAGACAGACAGACAGACAGACAGACAGACAGACAGACAGACAGACAGACAGACAGACAGACAGACAGACAGACAGACAGACAGACAGACAGACAGACAGACAGACAGACAGACAGACAGACAGACAGACAGACAGACAGACAGACAGACAGACAGACAGACAGACAGACAGACAGACAGACAGACAGACAGACAGACAGACAGACAGACAGACAGACAGACAGACAGACAGACAGACAGACAGACAGACAGACAGACAGACAGACAGACAGACAGACAGACAGACAGACAGACAGACAGACAGACAGACAGACAGACAGACAGACAGACAGACAGACAGACAGACAGACAGACAGACAGACAGACAGACAGACAGACAGACAGACAGACAGACAGACAGACAGACAGACAGACAGACAGACAGACAGACAGACAGACAGACAGACAGACAGACAGACAGACAGACAGACAGACAGACAGACAGACAGACAGACAGACAGACAGACAGACAGACAGACAGACAGACAGACAGACAGACAGACAGACAGACAGACAGACAGACAGACAGACAGACAGACAGACAGACAGACAGACAGACAGACAGACAGACAGACAGACAGACAGACAGACAGACAGACAGACAGACAGACAGACAGACAGACAGACAGACAGACAGACAGACAGACAGACAGACAGACAGACAGACGGACATCGCTAAATCAACTCAGCTGGTGACGCTGATCAAGAATATATATACTTTTCTATACCTGCCACGCCTCCTTCTATGTGTTACAAACGGATGGACAAAGTAAATATACCTTCGGTGTAGGGAATAAAAATAGAAAAAAATAATCAAAATTAATATCTGAAATTGCTTGTTAGCAGATTAATTTGATATAAAAAAGGTATCCCGGATTTTTCAAATACATACTATATTAAAAATAAATCAGTCAGTAGTGTTTCATTTCGGGAATGGTTCCATTAAACTCAGATTGGAGTGAACGTTTGAAAAGCATTGTGGCAAATCATCAAACTATTTCTGAAAATCTGTACAATATCTCTATGCGTACGGTTGGTATGCTTTGGCATAAGTATGTATGTTTTAATGTCATACGTTCGTCTGACTGCCTAGCTACCTACCAACTTAAGTGCGTGTAGTACTCTGCTGCGTGCATTTACTCATAACATCATCAGTAAATAAAATCTATAAACGAATTTTATGGATTTTTAATCGATTTCGGTGCGTTTCTGTTTTTTCAACTCCCATTCAATGATTTGTTTGCTTTTGTTGTTGCTGTTGTTATATTTTGTCCTCATAGTTTTATCGCATAATTAGTTTTTATACTTCACTAAGACTTCTACTAAATGTAGAAACGATATGAAATTTCATGCGATTTCGTAGTGTACGAGTATTTCAATTTTCTTTGGATATCAGCGTACGAGGTAAATGCTTCCTTGTTAATTTATATCGTACTTTTAGACGCTTATCGCCAAGCCAACAATGACAATACGTTGAAAAATTCATTTAATTGCAATTGTTGCGATAAGCTTCACTTAAAGACTAGAACCATTTGATTTCGTTCGCTTCATATTGGTTGTAATTACTTTTTCCATTTTTTTTTTTAAAAAATCTCAATTTTTTTTTATTTTTATACACTGACATTTCCTGTATATATCTGTTCGGATATTAAAATATGCTTGAAATGCTTTAACAAGCTGTAATTAACTACTGATTAGTTTTGTTGCTGGGTAAACAAAAGATTGAAAACTTAGGTACATGCTACTGAACATTATTTGGCAGTAGAGTTGGGGAGAAATTTTTCAATTACGAAAATATTTTGATTTCATTCCAAGGAATCGTAATTCCTAATCGATTTGTTCAGTTCCATGGGAAAGAAATTGATTGATTTGTTGATTATATTGCAGGAATCTTAATTTTGAATTGTAATCTAAGAAAATAAGACTTGTAGTCAATTTTTCCATTTCTATTGTAAAAGGCATGAATTCGTCTTCGATTCCATTCCAGGAATTGTAGTGTGGAGTTTAATACTCCAAAGAAACTGAATAAAGAATTCAATTCCAATTTTTTCTAAAATAAATAAATCTACCTTTTTATAGGAAAGGTTGAAAATGCATTTTAGTAATCACAAGTGTCAATTTTGCACCAATAAAAGAGGAATAGTTAAATATGACTTTTGAGCATCGCTAAAAGCGGCACAGAGGCCGATCGGGCCAAATTTGATTCCAGTTTTCGGAAAAATTGCCTAAACTAATGTATGTGGAAAGCTGAAAATGAAATGATTCCGAAATCCCTTTTCAACATGTTTGCAGCGATTGGTTCAAATAGTTTTCTTTTTGAAAAATTTTTTTTAAAGTCTAAACATTACTTGGCAGCTGCCGAATGTTTGGCAGCGTCTCTGGTGGTTTCCAAATTTAGTTCTTGACTTTTACTCATATATTCCATTTTCTTAATCTTTATTACAGTTCAGTCAAAACAGGAATCAAATAATTTTTGATTCCTTGAATGGAATCGAAAATGAATTCATCACTCTTGCCGAAGAATTGAAAATCAAAAATTTCTGATTTCAATTCCCTATAATGCAGTTCCAATTTTTAATACGTTTTGATTCGGAATTACAGTGAAATTCCCCAAAACCGAACATCCACCGTCGCAGTATTTTTGTCCGGTAATTGGAGCGTCCGGCTATCGGAATTAATTTTGTATGGAAAAATTAGTGAGTGTCGCTAAATATGTCCGGTTATGGGAGCTGCCCGGTTATGGGGGCTGTCCATGATGGGAAATTTCACTGTAATTCCTTTAGCCAGAGGAAATCAATTCTAGATTTCTTGAATAAAATCTTTCATTATAAATTTTTTTATTCTTGAAGTGAAATCACAAAGGAGCCAATTATCCAATTTCCGTCGCATTATAGCGAGTCACATACCGTCTTTTGTACGGATCAGTGCCCAGAACTGCATTATTTTGTTGAACGACATGCGGGAATAGAAAGGAATAATTTTAAGTATTATGAATTAAGTGACATTGCAAGAGCCTATACCTGAGTAGGAATTCCTAACAGACAAGCCCTACTATAGTCATCTCCGGATCAGACTAGGGATGGCGGATATTATTACGGGCAGCCATATGTGGATCTAATTACGATCTAAAAGGTGAAACATATTAAGGAATTTTGAATCAGATATCGGAAAGACTAGCAATAATGCAGCCCTATCAGAAAAATACTTATAAAATTTCGTCAAGTCCTGATCAGCTTTGCCAAATCATTAACGAACCCGGATGGTTTTGGTAAGGACCGGAGCTGGCTAGCCTAATTTTTGCCCTTTAATCAAAAACCCTATGAAAACTTATACAACCCTGATCAGCTTAGCCAAATCAAGCACAATGCTGGCTGATTTGATCAGAACTTATTTTCGCCTTAAACAAGTAGACCTTGTAAAAAACTATAAGGCCCTGATGATCATTGCCAGATCAGATGTCTTATGTAAAATAAGAGTCAAATATTAAGATTTTCATATTTTTGTCTTATCTGTGTCAAGTAACATGTTAACCTGATAAATCATTCTATTTACTTACTTACTTACTTACTTGGGTGGCCATAACAACCCGTTACCGGGTTACGGCCGACCTCAAAAGCTCTCTCCAGGCGCCTCTGCTTTGCGCACGCCTTCTCCAATCATTCACACCAAGCGTGGATAGGGTTTCCTCGGCTTGGACTTTCCATCGGAGGCATGGTCTTCCTCTTCGTCGTCGCCCAGCGGCTTCCGCATCAAACACCTTTTTCGCCGGAGCTTCTTCGTCCATACTCACAACATGTCCCAGCCAGCGCAGACGTTGAATAGTGATGCGCTTGACTATGTCAATGTCAGCGTAGAGCTCGTACAGTTCGTGGTTCATTCGAATACGGTAGTCGTCGCCGACGTGAACAGGACCGAAGATTTTGCGAAGAATTTTTCTCTCAAACACCCCAAGCGTGGCTGCATCAGTCTGCGACACAACCCATGCTTCTGCGCCGTAAAGTAGCACGGGTAAGATGAGCGTCTTGTGGAGTGTCAGTTTTGTCGGGCGAGAGAGGTCTCTACTACTCAATTGCTTACTGAGACCATAGTAACACCTATTAGCAAGAGTTAGTCTTCGCTTTATCTCCAGGCTGACATCGTTTTGAGTGTTCACAGCGGTGCCAAGATAGGTGAATTCCTTGACAACTTCGAAAGTATAGTTGTTCGCAGTAACAAAGGATCCAATACGCCGCGTCTCCCTGTTTGTGGACAGCATATACTTTGTTTTGCCCTCGTTCACCGTCAAACCCACTTTCGCTGACTCTTTTTCGATAGCAGAGAACGCAGCAGTAACATCTCGCTTACAACGTCCAATGATATCAATATCATCGGCATATGCAAGGAGCTGGACACTTTTGTAGAAAATAGTGCCATTACGATGTACACTGGCTCTTCGCAACACCCCTTCCATCACAAAGTTGAAGAGGTTGCAGGATAATGGATCGCCCTGTCTGAAACCTCGTTCGGTATCAAATGGTTCGGAGAGGTCCCTTCCTACTCTAACGGAGCTGGCTGTGTTGCTCAACGTCATTCTGCAAAGCCGCACCAGCTTCGCAGGTATACCGAACTCAGACATGGTGGCATACAGGCAATCCCGTATCGGGCCATCGAAAGCTGCTTTAAAATCGATAAAGAGATGATGGGTATCGATCTGTTTTTCGTGGGTTTTTTCCAGGATTTGACGTAGTGTGAAGATCTGGTCTATGGTGGACTTACCAGGTCTAAAGCCGCACTAATAAGGCCCAATCAGTGTGTTGGCAAACGGCTTAAGTCTTTCACACAGTACAGTCGACAGGACCTTGTAAGAGATGGCAAGAAGACTAATTCCCCGGTAGTTAGTGCAGATTGTCGGGTCACCTTTCTTCAGTACAGGACAAAGGACACTGAGATTCCAATCGTCGGGCATGCTTTCAACTAGCCATATTTTGCAGATGAGTTGATGCATACACCCTATCAGCTCATCGCCGCCGGTTTTGAACAATTCAGCATGCAGGCCATCGGCACCAGCCGCTTTGTTGTTCTTAAGTCGTTGGATCACAACTCGTACCTCGTCATGGCTAGGTGGTGGTACCTCCACACCATCGTCGTTGATTGGTGGCATCGGGTTAATTTCTCCAAAGGCGGGATTGGTGGAGTCATCGCCAGCAAGCAGCTTGGAAAAGTGTTCCCTCCATAATCTCAGTGCACCCTGCGTATCCGTAACCAGATTTCCATGTTCATCTTTACAGGTTGATGCTCCGGGCTTGAAACCTTGGGTCAGACGCTTGACTTGTTGGTAAAATTTTCGAGCATCATTCCTGCCCCGTAACACTTCGAGTTTCTCACGCTCGTGCCTTTCCTGCTCTCGTATCTTGCGTCTGAAAAGGCGCCTCTCATCCTTTCTCTTTTCCCGGTAGTTTTCGTGCACGGCTCGCGTTGCTGCTGACTGCAGGGTTCTTTTGTAGGCGGCGTTTTTCACTGCAGTAGCTTCGCGACACTCCTGGTCAAAAAATCATTCTATTTAATTCTTTTTAATTAAACAAAAATGCTATGTCAAATTCAGTGGGGTTTGAACCTGAACCTTCCCTGTTAACGAAGTTTTTACATGCGCAGTTTAACGACATCAGCCAGCTTATTGTTATTTTTCGGCTGGCTTAAAGTATTATTATGTCATATGAATCATCAATTGACAACTATATAAAATGCAAATTAAATTTTTCAAAATATTGACTAAAATGCTCAATAGAGGGAGCTAAGAAATGCTGCTGGAGGGGTAGTGCTAAAGGGCAAAAATAAAAAACTTTGCTTTACGTAAGGGAATGTTTGAACCCGTGTGAAAATTAGTTAAATTTGCATTTGTTTGTAAATGCTGCCATGAAGGCCAAAATCTGATGGTAGGTTTGAGCTCAGCGACCCCAAATTAGTCTGAGTTGATATCAGTTGATGTTCCTCCAGCATTTAGCTCTCATTCTTGTACACAGTGTTATCAGTAAACATAAGAATTTGGTACAAATTAAAAGCTGAGGGAACGAAATGTATAAACAGCATAAGTAGTGTGGGGCCAATATGGAGCGCCAGAAGATTTTGTCATGCATATTTTCCGTCGCACTGGCAAAAGAAAGAAAAAACAAATGGCTCATTTTCAGTTTCCCAGATAACATGGATGGGTGGCCTTGACTGAAGAGTTTAGTAGGGCTATAGTCTCCCATAGCCCTTCCTCAAACTGGTGCTGCTAAGATGGCTTTTCTAAGGGACTTCAGTTGAAACAATTATCAATTTTCCAAAGAGTTTCTCTTAGATAAGCGCGTGTTTTTTGAAATCATTATCGCTTGAAGGCGAAAATTGAAAAACAATAAACTTTGATTCATAGGAATGCTCCACTAGCAGAACAGAATATCAAGAAATTAATGATTGTGATAATTTTTATTAGTTATATCATTTTTAGAAAGTATCATAATTTACATAGTTATATATTTTTTGCTTACATAAATTAAGTATAGTTCGATTGAACTTATTATTGGATTTGTTTTCTTCAAAACCGAATAACATATTTTAAGTATTTTTGATTTTATTTCTTTGAATCAACATTTGCTGTTCATCCATAGCTCCTCGAACTTATGGTTTACCTCTACAATCGACATTATTGATCGACAAACGCAAACATTGATGGTGGTTTTGCAGCTCTTGCTGTTACTGCCAGTCCTGGTCAATTAAACAGACAGTCTCAAGTTAGCCAGCAAGCGCATAGAGATCGCTTGGAATTGATAGTAAGACCTTATGAACTTTTTGAAAAGATAAGCGCAAATAAGATTGATAAACATTCAAGATTCTAAAATAAAATTGAAAACTGCTGGCTGCAAAAAAAAAATAAAAGAGAACAAAGACGAAGACCAAGAGTCTTAATTAACAATAAACAAGATAACGTGAATGCCTCAAGAGGCATTTAAAAGTAAAGGAAAAAAAAAAAAAAATATAAAACAAAAAGATCAGTGATCATCATAATGTCTTAGAGCTTGTTGTTGTTTTGAATTTCTTAAGTGTAGCGATTGTTATCAGTGATTTTGTTCTTGTTCTGGCGGCTTCGGTTAAAAATTAATTAAATTTTAAAGATTTATAGGTTAAAGATTATTGGGAGATCAAAAATTGCTCTTATATTTGATTACAGCCTGTACCGAAATTTTATATTTTTTTTTTGGCAGTGAGAGGGTGCCCAAACTTTTTTTCATAAAAATTTTCTTAAAAATGTGCAACGTTGCACTATTGGGGAACAATTTGATCCAATTGACTTTTTTTGACATGAAACAAAAAAAAAAATTTTGTACTAACTATGGCAATTTTTAAGAACTTAAAAATGGTCAGAAAAAAAATTCTAACAGTAAAAAATAATTTTTTTCTGAATATTTTGAACAGCCTTAAGAACTTTTTACTTAGTCCATTTCAACCATAAAAATGTTTTAAATTTTTTCTTTCCCATTTTTTTTTAAAAAAATTTTACAAAAAGTTTTGCTTGACCTCTTTTATGTATTGTGAATGTCATCCTGAGACGCCATTTTGAAATTTGCAAAAACGCACAACTGGACTTGAAAGCTTAGGTTCTGAAAAAGATTTTGGTGTATAGGAACGTCCATAATTTTTATTTATTTTTTTTTTGAAAAATGAGTCCACCCTTTCACCCCTTAGTGAAATCTGGTGTGACGGCCCCCCCCCCTTCGTCTCTCACGTGAGACTTACCCTATAATTTTTAAATAATAAAATTTATTTGATATGTTGATGTATTTTGCATCATACCTCTATGTTATATTGGTGTATTCTCCCCACTCGGCATGTAACGTTTCAGAAAGTTTCAGTAACAGTACGTAACGTGCCAAAAATGTTTTATTTGAAATATTGCAAATGGAACGTTACAGAAATCTTTTTGATATATTTCTTGTATAGTATTTCACATGAAATCATTGTGAAATGCTTACTGAATTTTTCTAGTAAAATCCAAATAATGTTTATAATTCTCTGTTTGATGCTATATAAAGAATAGTTTATTGTTTGCTATAAATTGAGAAACATCAAAAAATATAACTGCATAATAAGTATCAATGCAAGTGACGACGCGGGTAAAATAAAACAAAAATTCAGAGTCTTGATGAAGTACTAAAATCACAGCGTAAGTGACGGAGTATGAGTATGAACAGATTCCGATCACGTAACATAAAATGTTTAGTTTTTTTCTTAATCTCATAAGATTTCTGTAACGTTTCAGAAACGTTTCAAATGATATCAAAGAGTGAACATGGTCGCATTGCTTTCTGAAATGGAAAGATTTCTGAAACGTAACTGAAACTTTGTAAGATTTCTGAAATGTTTACGAAAAGTTACATGTCAAATAAGTATTTACTTCATTTTTCTGTAAAATGTAAGAAGAATATTGATACTACGTTTAATGTACCCTATAACGAATTAAATTAAATTTATTAAGTTAAAAATCATCGCTCACTTCAGAGGCATTCATGTGCTTCCTTTAATATAGTGATTGGACACATGACACCCATGTGTTTTGGTAGTATTCAAAGGCAGACATCCTCCATACATATGTTAGGTGGCATGCCGACAAGGCGAAACAAATGTGCCAGCAAGGATTGATTTTGTGACACAAAACGTTGATGTTATTTTCGTTTATTTTCTCTGAATTATGTGATTTGAGAGATTTTCACTAACCCCCTTCTCCGTTGGTGAGATTTGGAGAGATTTTGCTGAGCCACTTCTCTCCCCTTTTCGACGCACGTAATTTATGGACGCCTCCTATGACTTGTTACAAATAGGCTAAGCAAATTTTGGCACGCAGATAGTCCGGTTGATATGAAAGGTCCCATAAATAAATTGCAAAAAGAGTGCTGCTCATGGTTCCTCACAAACACTCTGACGAATGGAGTTCAAATTTTGTAAATTCCTGTTTGAGGTCAATATTGAAGATTTTATGGTCCCAAACATACTCCCATCTCAATTGAAATTATGAAAAAATGTTGGCTTAATAGACCAATATCGTGGCGCCAAATGATAAAAGGTGTTATGCTAAAAACCGGAACGATCTGGTACAACATTAAAAAATAAGCAAAGGAACGAAATAACTATACAAATATTGTTCAGGTCCTCTCAACAGGTACTAGAACTATGTAGTACCTAAGGAATTGTCAGAGATTTCAAGTTAAAAAATGTCTCTATTGCCTTTAATTTAAACTCTTGAATAATAATTTTACTTACAACTTTCTAATACTAAGTTTATCGTTTGCATTGATTTCTTGTGTGCCAATCAATTTTTTTTTATCAAAGATCAATACATTTTTTTTTTAAAAAAACACAAATTTAAATGACGTAACACTAAAACTATTCCAACAATCAAACTTAGCGAAACTAGTGCTATCTGTATATGAAATCAAATCATTTGTTAAAAAACTCAAAATAAAAAGTTATAAATCTTTGTCAGATTTCTTATTTTCAATATAAGATACCATATATTTCAACTTAGCTACTGATGCCTATCATTCCATATTTGTCGCTTATATCAGTCACTATGTGAGTAAGAAATCAATAATTAAATCTTACCGCATATGATTTTTTTTTTCTTCGTTATTTGTTTTTATATTTACTATTCATTTATCAAATGCGATCTTTAGATTTGATAACAATAATCGAAAAAGCGTTCCTTTTTTGACGAGAAAGTATAAAGATAACATAAAAATCAAATAAAATTTTTACGCGTTGATAGTGTTAGGTGGGTAATTCTATTAAATGTGAATTAATAATAAATAAAATAAATTAATTGTTGAGAATGTTATTGATAAGAAAATGAAAATTTATTGAAAAAGAGTTAAAAAAAAAAAAATAAATAAAACTTTGAAACTCTGAAAAGCTGCCTTAGATCCAATTTGTGGGACACTGAAAGCTTCTCAATTTCATCAAGAAAATATTTTTTTCTGCTATACGTATTTTGCTGGATATCATAGGTAGTAAGGTGCATACCACGGTTTATAGGTTCGTAAAGTTAATATTTTATTTTGAGAAAGAATGCTACCGAATTTGGCACAGTCAGCTCGCTTGGATTTTATGCAAGAAGCGTGTGTGATAAGAATATGTTTTAGGCCAAAAATTATTCATCTATGTTACGAAAAGTGTAACTTCTTAGATATTTCTGACGTATCAATTTAAGTTGAATATCTTGGACATTAACGTTAGTCCAGCGCTACAGTTTTTCAAGCATGCTCACTGCTACGAGTATAACAGCTACATATTTATGATTACTCTTTAAAGAAAATTAAGAAGCGACAACTCGGGGGGTGGAGTATTTCTAAGTATTTTTTTTTATATCGCGAACCGGATACTAAAACTTATTCTGTTGTTTTATTTTTCAAAGAAATGACTTGATTTCCAATCAGTTTTTCATAAATAATTTTGAAGATCATAAACTGAGGCTAAGAAGTTTCCGTGTCATACTCGTAAAGTCCTTATCCAAAGAGTTTTATGCTTGCTAAATTCAAAAACGGACCCTCATTTTCTTCAGTAATTTTTGAGATTTTCCAAAATAATGCAATGAAACAAGAGAAAAGAGCACGATGCATTAAATAGGATTGGATGCTTAAACAAATGGATTGCTCCAATCAAAGCAAAAGTCTTAAGCTATCATGTCACGAAAGTTATCCATGGGAATACTTTGAAACTAAACATAATAGCACTTTTTGGATCAGAAACGGCTGGGTTTGCTAAAAGAGGTGTAGTACTTTCCATGCAAGCGTTAAAACGTCTATTCCAGGAAAATTCGTAAATATATGTTGCGATATACAGACAGGTACGCTGCTGATTATATTTTTCATAGCGAAAAGGGGACAAAAAAAAAAGTTAAGAGGAAAAAATAAACAAGGAATATGTCCGCAGGACCTCTTTAAAAGATATCGATTAATTTTTAATTCTTTTAAATTAACGTTGTAAAATTAATGCAAATTGTTGCCCATTTTGAAGAAAAACCTCAACCCCATCCCACCTTTGTAATGGAGGCAGGTGTGTCTGTAGGCGGATTGTTTTTCATATTCACAAGAGCCTGGCGCTCTTATTACTATTAATGGTCACCATTTTTGGTTTTTCTCTAATATCTTGGAAACTATAGAAGATATCGCATGAATTATAACATTTATCAAATCAGCGTTGTCAATTTAATGAAAATCAATGCCAATTTTGAAGAATAAGTCTCAACCAAATCCCACCTTTGTATCGGAGATAGGAGTGTCTGTGGGTGGTTTTTTCTCGCATTCACAAATGAAATATGTATCGAACAACGCACAACGTGTTGAAATAATGAAAGCTTACTACACATTTTCTGGACGTCTGTTTTCTCCAAACGGAGATTTCAATTTGCCACCGAGTTGATGCGAATCCATTAAACTTCATTCTATGGGCTATGTTAGAGATAAAGTCTATGCCAATGCTACACCAACAATTCAAGCACTAAAAGAAAATATCAGAGCTGTTATTCGTGAGAGACAGCCGTAATTATGCAATAATGTGATGAAACATTTCATAAATACAACAACCATTTGTGGGCAGAGCCAAGGCGGACATTTGGTAGAGTTTATATTCCATAACTAATATTAGAGTTTGTACATTAAAAATAAATGCGTATCACAAAAATATTGCGTTTTTCTATTGATTCCAAATGACACCTCTTGTTGGATGACCCTATATAATATTGCTAAATATCGCATAGCTTTTATGTGCAACACATACCTGATAAAAAAAAGAAGAAAAATCTGAATCACATTTTAATGATTCCCAATGCTCTTGCAACCTTTACACAAAATCGTTCGCTTATCTTTGGGCCCAGCCTTAGTGTCTCGTATTCCATTATGATACAAAGATATGAATAAAGAGAAATCTTCTACTAAAACAACAACAAACCTAATCGAATGTCGCCAATGCAAGCGCGCTTATCAGCAACACTAAAAGAAACAGATGAAGATGGAGATGTTGAAATGAAAAGCAGCAGCAACAAGAGTTTTTTCTTTACATAGCAACAGGCGCCAGTAACAAATTTATCGCATGCGAGAAGTTTAGAAGTTGCTCAAAAGAAACTGAAATAAAAAACTGCGCATGCGTGCACGCAAACAGAAGGTGGTGCATAGGAGCGTCAAACTGACACTGGCATGGGTACTCTTTGTTGTTGTTGCGGTTGTTGCTGTTGTTGGTGTTGATGTTGTTGATGGGTGTTAAGTGCTATGCAGTTTGTTCAGTTTAGCATTAAAAATGAGTATTTAAGTTGCCCTGCAGTCAACGATGCCGCTGCGGGAGAAAATTAATGTTTACAACATGTTTTCTCATATGTTTTGCGCGTTGCACGTGAAGGATCTTGGTGGAGAAGAAAAGAAAAGGAAAAAGATGCAAATTACCGGCGGGTATTTGGTTTCATTAGTGGCAGATCGCTTTTACGTTAACATGACATAAATGATGGTATTAACTGGGCTTAAAGCATAAATCGATGCATACGCTTTATGCTGTTGTTTGTTAACACACTGGTGAGCAAAATTTAAGTTTTGCGGAAAAGTTTGAAAAAATAATTGCTCGGGCTGTGCAATATTGAAAGGACTTATAAGAAAAATGTTAAATTATTTCATAGTTGCACAGTGTAAGTTCCAAATGTGTTTTTTGTTTTTGTAATGACTACCTCAAATTTGCCCAATTATTAAATTGAAATCTTACTACCATATGCTTCTTCGTGGCGCTTAGTGCAAACACCCTTTTCCACAGATACTGTCAAAGTGGTTGTTCACTTTGTCGGCTCAATTCTGCGTGTTGCCTTGGTGTTAATGTTGATCGTTTCAAGGGTCGTTAATATTAACGGTTTACCTTTTTGATGTTTCGTTCTTGTTTGCTTTATTCTCTTGTTTTATTTGATATGACTTTAAGTTTGTATTTTTTTGTATTCTCTTTTATTTGTCTTTTGGAGTTTTATTGTGTTACAGTAGTTAAAGGTGAACAATAATGTGCCAATAATGACACCTGTTTAAGTCGTGCTCAAAATTTTGAATAGGCTTCAGCATGTGTAGATGGAGTGACCGATTACATTTGTCATTTCAAAACGCTAGAGAATCTATGAGAATCTAGAGAATTATATTATTAAAAGTAATACTACAGAGTTTACTACTCTACCATTTAGAGATTTACTATTATAAAACATGAAATCAAAACAAGTGACAACATTGCTCAAATCTCTCGAAATGTGAAAATGCATCAGATTTTACGCGTCAAAAAGAAGTAAACAGTGTAATACTTACTTAGATTTTTTATATTTTGGGGAAGAAACTAAAGTTTTTTGTGCAAAATTTGTACTGATCAAATGTTTTACTTCACTAAAAATAATTTTAAGTTGATTTGTACTTATTAATAATAACTAAAAAGGTATCAATTAAGATAATCTCACTATGGGAAAGCAAACATCGGCTGATACTCGGAAAATTATATTAGATTTAAAAGAAAAAGTCAAATCCTTGCGTGAAATTGGTGAAATCGTGGGATTCACTGAACAATAAAAAAATAGTTGATAAATACGCCAAACAGAAGATTTACCGAGATCTGGATTACCGATCTGGATTACCGAGATCTGGACGCCTAAAGAGGCTTAGTGGTACTGAAGTTAGAGCTGTAGTAAGAGAAGTAAAGGCATATCCGGCTTCAAGTGTAGTTAAATTATCAGAGAACAACCTAGCAACCTAGTAAGTGCGAGTACAGTCAGGAGACCAATTCACAAAAATGACAAACATGAAAGGATACCATGCAAGAAGCCATACATATCCAAGGTAAATCAGAGTAAGCGTATGGATGTTGCTAAAAAGTACAAAAATAAGGCTCTATCTTTTTGGGAAAACATGCTTTATACAGATGAGAGCAAATTCAAAATTTTCAGAGCAAAAAGGCCCCCAAAAATATGACGTGCTAAGAATGAAGCCTTCATAGAAAAGTTTGTTACCAACACTGACAAACACGGTGGAGGCTCAGTTATGGTTTGGGACTGTATGGCTGTATGATACTATGACCTAAATGGATTACCTAGCCATTTTGAAGGACAATGTTGACCCTAGCGTCGAGAAATCAGGCTTGGATTGAAACTGGATCTTCCAACAGGACAACGATCCAAAGCATACGTCGAAAATTGTAAAGGTGTGGCTACTGTACAAGACTCCTAAGACACTTTATCATCCCCGCAGTCCCCGGATGTTAACCCGATCGAGCATCTGTGGGAAAACCATTGACAGAATTTAAAATTTCATGAAAATCGGGAGATAAGTTAAGCGATTTAATTACCCAGTCTTATTTCTAAGATACGTATACGTTTGGGGCATCTCACGCCAAATTGAGCATCATTCTTCTGTTTCATCTCTGAATTTTTTGAAATATTTTTTTTCTTTTATTGCTTTTTCTTTTATTTTCAATTATTTTTTGTCAAGCTCGGTTGAGGAGGCAAATCTTCACGTTGGCCCCAAATTTGATAATTTCGGTAGGTGGGAATAGGATTACCTGTTGGATCAGTGGCTCGGCAACAGGTTCATGATATCGCGACCGTACATAGTCGCAGTTGTTGACTATGGTATGTCCATTGATCAATTTCCACCCGAGACAATAGAGGTCCCGTCCTTTGATGGCGTAGTAGCCGAGATGAGCAAGGTCCTGGTCTATGAAGATGGACTGATGTTGTGCCCCATAGACAATTTCGAACGATAGCCGAGATGGGCTAGATCTCGGTATAGCACTCAAAAGGGGTCGAAAAGCGCGCTGCTCTCACACTCTTGCTTCAGAACCCTCCAACTTATCAGGTAGCTGCCCAGACGAGTTAGGTCTTGGTTTCGTGCCCATATCTGGAGATGAGCTGGTGGCGATGGGTTGACAGAGGGCTAGGTCCGGTATCAAGTTCTCATTTTCAATAGCTGCTCTGTCAACTCTCTTTAGTCGTGAAAAAAATAACGTGTTAAAGAGATTCCTTGCGAATTGATAAACTTGAACTTGTAATTTGATATGTTTTGTTTTTTGCCAATTAAAATCAATTTAAATCTAAAAGTTAAAAAGAAATTATCGAAAAATCCTTTCTTTTTTTTTTTTTTGGTTTGACACCCGAATTTGCCATCTCTGGTGTTAATTTACTCAAATTCAAATATTTTCAAATTAACAGACCTTCGAAGTCCGTGCCACAAATCCGCATTAATTGACTTACATACAGAGGTGGAAATATTTACATTGAAGTTCTATAACTTTAAAAATACTATATTTGAGTTGTATTGTATTAATGTAATTTGACTAATGACATTGGACGGACCTGGACAACCATAGGGTTGTAAGTGAGGAGTTCGTATTTTTACTAAGGAATGGTTAAATTGTAAATTATAAATTAAATATACCATTGTTGCTATGTCTGTAGAAAACAAACTAACTAAGTAGTACTACTACTGAAACATAACTTTAACTTTATTTTACTGAGGAGTACTTTTGATACACTTGTGCCCCTCTGTTCCTAGGTCCGTCTATTCTGAAATTTCTACTCTTTTCCTCACTTTAAGCAGACATGATGATTTATATATATGAAAAAGCTAAATGGACCTCTAACTATTCAAATTAGAAAATTTCTTTGGAGGGGAAATTTGTTTTTATAAGTACATGAAGTTTTTGTTGTTTTTTTTTTTTGTTTCGAAGGAAAAATCAGATTAATCTAATAGAATTTATTCCGTAATATCAACTCGAGAGTAAAATAGTGTAGAATCGTCGCGATTGTAAAAACGATTCTCCAAGACAGCACATTACTGTTACATAGCTATTCGCTTCAGAACTTAAAAGTTCAAGGCTTAAACTCTTACTTAACCCCAATCAAAGGTTTCTGTTACGTCGCGTTGTTTATTATTGTGCTACAAAAGTGATAAAAAAAAGATTTTTGACACTTTGATACATTTTTTTTTTAAAACGTGACGTGATTGAAAATTTTCGAATATTTACAATTTACGAAAAAAATCATGTTAGAACTAAGTATCTACTTTATCTATCCATCTCTATGTAAAATGGACTGAGGTAAAAATATATTTTAAGATTTGTAAACAAAGTATTCAATTTTTGAGATAAAACCATGTAAAGTTATTGAGTGTAGCGAATTTAAAATTCGTTTCAACTCAGCAACTACTTTGTAGATCTAAGAAATTATAGTATCATTGCAATATTTACACTATACTCATACCATATGTAATAATATTTAAAATTTTGTTTCCGCTAAGACGATTTATTCTTCTGAACAATTTTCAACCATTTTTCTGAGTGTATTATCGTTGAGTTTATCACACATTTAAATCTTTTTTAAATGAAATGAATTTTGTGTGTCCGCACAGATTTTTCTGAACAATTTTAGATTGTGCAATTATGTACAATTTTTCTGAGTGTATTATCTTTAAGTTTATCACTCATTTAAATCTTTTCAAATGAAATGAATTTTGAACAAAAAAAAAAATATCTCAACAATCAACAACTTAAATTGATTGTAGATAAAAAAAACCTAAAAAATGAACATTAAATGAAAAATTTATACGAAGACTCGTACAGCTGAAAATTAAAATTGAAATTAAACATTGCGCGCTGTTAGCAGTCAGCGCAGACATTCAACGCTTATCAAATGTTGGAATCAGCGATTGTGATTGTTGATCGTCGAATAATTATGGGCTGCAATGCCAAGTGTATGTATTATATTCGTGAGCTTATATATGTATGTGTGTATGAAAAGTATACATTTGCGCGCAAAAATAACTAAAATTAAAAAAACTTCTGAATCAATTTCAAATCAGCACAAATCGATCGAAATTATGGTAATGAAGATTAAAGGGAGGGAGCTGCTACACTGTTTGTACTGTGCTCAATTATTTTCAAATTGGACTCTGATATAACAAATATAAACTATGGCAAAATTGGGTGTGCCACGCATAGTAATAATTATTTTTTATTTTGTTTCCTGGACCGATTTCCAAATACTGCTATCATATGAAAGGTCATATAAAAAACTGTGATATTGGCAAATAAAGTATTTTGAATTTGTGTAACATTTTTTCAGATATGACTTTTGTAAGAGGTTACATAAATTTTATTTAAAAATCACTCGAATTTCCATTCAACTACAACAACACCAATGTCATTATAACTTCGTTCACAAAAATGTTCATTTTTTTTTTAAAATGAACACTGCGGCCTGTTTTTCATGAAAGCTTGCAAATAAAATTAATTTTTTATTAAAATTTCTTGTAAACAGTGGCATTTTTCATAAAAACTTAAAAAAATAGGTGTTAAAAATTCCTTTGTTTTACATTGTTGCCTGTGGCGCTGTTATTTATTAAAAAAAAACATAGTTTCTACTAAAAATGGTTTTTCAAAAAGTTCTTTGATTAATTTCTTTTTTGTACGGTAAAAAAGGTTAAGCAGAAATAATCAACAACAACTGCTGGTTTAGTCTTGTACACAATTTAAGATTTCTCAATGGGTTAACAAAATTATAGGTTAACCCTGTAATGCGCCAAATTTTGTTCTAGTCTATAATTTTATTAAAGAGTAATTTTAGAAATGCGAATCTGACATCAGAAATTGATTTTTTTTGAATCGTATCCGATTCTTAGACCTAAATTACGACAATATAGGAAATTCCACTTTTTCTCTCGAAGTAAAATAAAGTTGATACTGAGGAATTAACATTTATTCTGTCAAAAGCAAGATTAAGGTAATATACTATAGTAGATAAATTAATGAATAAACCATTGCTATGAGTTGTGGAAGTTGAAAAAACATTTCTTTTGAGTATTATTGAAAAGGATTATCTTGCATTTTACACAAAACGATTGTGTTTCCGAAATGCGATTCGGCACTTAGCATTTTAATTTGCCAGACCTTTCTAGAAACTCGCACAAATGGCCTATTCGGTCATAATGAACAACATCTAAAAGCTTTTAGGCCTTCTTTGGTTTTGCTGTAACCAGTACAGTACAATTTGATGGTCACCCCCACAGGATACTTCTCGGATGGAACTAAGCCAATCTTGCAGAGCGGTTCAGCCACTTCTGTGCGAAAGATAGGAAGTTGAATTCAGGTGAACTCATGCAGTCTGTGGTACAAAATTAATGCATTTACCATTGCTACATCAAACAAACAGTAAAAATGAGGAATGTTCATTTTCTGGTCTTCATACGAATGTGATAGTGATGTGAGATGTTCATCCATCAGATTGGGCAATCAATTTTCTTCTGTTGGTTAGATGTTGATTTAACTTACAACTTTGTTGCCTTGGCTGTCCATGTTTTGAAACAAAACGGGTTTAACATAAGTCGATAGCAATCGAACATTTTTAGTGTCACTTCATAAAACACTGCTTATGTAAATTCCGTGTGGTGTTCCAACATATACTTCAGAATATCCTTTTGGCACAGCTTCACTTGGACGTTTTGATAGTTCAATGTCGATTGACAACTTACAGTTTGACACACGATTCGCACGGAAGTTCCTATAAAACTATAAGCTCCACGGGTTCTTAGATACGATACCGAACCCGAATGACGTATAAAAATTATTGAAGTATATAATCTGACTAGTGATATTAGGAAAATTTATAGATAAACGAACGACGATATTCGATAAAGCTCCAAGATCCAGTGCGTTCTCGGCAATCATATTGTCGTCAGGACCAGGATGGATTTTGAACGCATAAGAATAGCCACATGAACCACATAGAACAAAAAGTTTGGTTTCCCATCTATGCGGCTTTGCTGGAATATATTGACGAATTGAGCTACCCCCCATTTTTGTTGAACACATCTCTTCGTCGACACGAAGCTGTTCAAGAATTGAGGCAGAATTAAAGTGTTCGTTGAAGTTCCCTATGAGAGGTCAAATTTTGTGCAGTCAATTATAACCAGATTGACCTTTTTTGAAACTTAAAAGAGTTGTTGTTGAAATGCATGGCACGTTAAAGTTCCTCAAAGTCATCGCTAGCATAATTTCTTCGAACGAATGTCCACCCCAATAGGAGCGAACGTTTGAATATCGATACACCGCAATATAATTCAAAACTCCAATAAACTTACTTTTTTCGTGAACGTACAAATTCTTTTGGTCTGCCAAAAGCTTGCGAAATTTATCGTTTACAAAATAATGGAAGCTATCATACAGAAATTACGCAAGTAACAAACTACTCCAAATGCTGGTATCTTAGTTCAAACATTTAAAAAGTCTCCTAAGACAATTTTTTCTATCTAAATTTTATAGGTATTTCAACAAATTGACATAAACAAAACATTAATTATTTCGAAACTTATTTTTTTGAGACACACCCATTTCGCTTCTGAGTGCAGAGCTGTAAATTTTGTTTTCTCCAAAGCATAAGCTTGAGCTCATGTGAATTCGACAGTAGTGGAAACAGTCGAACTACCGTTTTCTTCTTGTAATTCGACCTCTTGTGAACGTTTTTCAGATCGACTATTTTGTTTCAAACAAGCAGCAGCAGAAGTTGAAGGAAGTTCGCGATCTACTTGTTATTCTCTATGTTTATTGTTCACTGGTAAAAGTACATATCGTTACCTTAATATAGAAAGGCCCTATCTACCATTTTTGTTACTTTACAGGAGAACGAAAAAACTTAATAAAAATTTAAGTTTTGTAGTATTAAAGTGAGTTATGGCTTATTTTTATTTGCTTGTAATTGCTTTATTTTCAATCGTAGCACCCACATTTTTCAATCAATGGTGTATTAGTGGGTGACCTGCTGAAATCTACAAAAAAATCGATTTTGAACAAAATGTTAGTTAGGGCCTTTCTATATTAAGGTAACGATATGCAGATTATCTTATCAGAGTTCAGGCACTCGCTCAGGATCATCTTTATTATTGTCGCTATCGAAATCACAATCGCTTCCGCTCCCAGTCGCTTAGATATGCCTTCATGAATATAGAAATTTCTTCGTCTGACATAAGCTGTGCCATAATGCCTAGGAAGTGTATAACAAAAAAGTTTTTTAAACATTCATCTTTCGCTGAAAACTTAACTTAACTCATATGAAAAATTAATCTTTAGTGAAAAAAATTTAGATCTACATAGCTCTGCAATTTCGCCTTTTGACTGGCTTCACATATTAACCCAGTAGAGCCCACTGCTACCGTATGGTAGCATTCAGTTACTTTAATTTCAAAAAAAGTTTAAAATTTCAAAATACATGATACTATATTTCTAACGGTACTTTTGTAAAGAAGAATTCACAACAGAGCATACGTCATTTTGAAATTGTCACTCATCTGATTGATTCAGTGCAAAAAACTTGGCTAACAAAATAGTGCAAGGGAAAAACCAAAAAAAAAAAACAGATGTTGGACGATAGTGAAAGTTAAAAACGATTTTAAATCTCATTAATTAAATTTTTTTTGAAAATATTTTTACATAAACTTCTACTTAATAAAGGGTAGAATAATTTAAAATAAAGAACTAGTTATTTGTTTTTGCTACGCCTGTGGTGCACAAACAATGCTTTTTAACGATGTTACCATATGGTAACAGTGGGCCATTCGCTACTCTATTTCTTGTAAATATTTCCAAGAGCTTATGGAGAACGAATATGCAAATGAGATGGTTGAAGAAAAATTTTTTGAGCTACCAGAGAATGGGCAGTCAGATGCAGATTCCGGAGAAGAGAGTGAACCTGCACTCAAAAAAAAAAAGTGTTTGCCACAAATGATATAGATGGAACTACTTCAAGTGTTTGCGTGAAATAATAAAATGTTTGTCACAAAAACTTTTGATTTTATTTACAAATTAATAAAATTTTTTTTGTGTCACAATATCTTTTGAAAATTATCAAACAAAACTACTCTTTAAAACTTAACATAACATAGAACTACAGCCTGGCAACATCGTCATCGTTCTTTGCTCCTATACACTTACAAACATTTGATATCGTATATGTACAATGTAAGTAACAAAAAAGTTATATCGAATCATAGCACTGCAAAATATGAACATGAAAGCTTATAAGTGATAAATCGTTTGTTGAAATGAATAAGTGTTTGGGACAAAAGACAAGTGTTTGTCGAAACACTTCCATAAATTGAATTGTTTGACTGAAATATTTTGACTATTTGTCGTAAATAATTATATCATTTAGAAGCAACATTTTATGAAACGTTTTGTTAGAAGTAATTGAATCACTTGCCACAACTTAACTTTTACTTGTGTCAAATTCATTGGTTTTTCTTTTATTGTCTACAAATACTTATAGTTTAAGACAAAAGTTAAGTGTTTGCTTGAAGTAATAAGTGCTTATATTAAGCATTCGGTAATTTGCTACAAACGCTTCTAAACAATCCTTTTTTTGAGTGTGGCGATGTTAGCAATTTGCTTAGATCTCAACTGATAGGCAACATGTTGGCTCTAAATTGACTAAATAACGATGAAATTCTCATGGAAGGATTCATGTAGTAATTTAAATGTTGGTCTCTTGGATTCTGTTAAACCTGGGTAGGTGCAAATCCGCTTAAAAGTGGTCTCAATACTTTTTCACAAATCAGCACTTATTTGCTGACAGCACCAATGAGAGGTGCCGTAGAGTTCACACCTTCTAAATTAAATATAAGAGACTCTCAATTTCATAATCGCTTGCTAGTTTCAACAACCACCCTAAAGCGTTAAAAAATATTTCATCATTATTCAAATCATCATCACAAACAGATACTGGACTTTCAATCTTAGTATGGTCTAACGACAGTCGTGGCCTTTCGAAGTGTTCTTTTGTTGAGAACGATTATCGAGATTGCTGATTATCGATGATTGGTGAGTATCGTCGTCCTCCAAACAGTGCTAAGTGTACCTCTCGTTAGGATATACTCGGAAACTTTGTAGTCAAAACAAATGGAGATATGTAAATTGTTGCAGTGTACTGTAGTTTGTACATAATGTTTAAAAATTTAGGGCTAGATTTTGTATAACTAAACTGTTTTAAGACATATCATTATGTTTCATAACTTATGTTTTATTATTCATTTCATTAAAAAAAATAGAAACATTAATATGTGTTGAGCCAAATACGCAACAAATTTTGTTCTGAGTATGACCCACTGTTATCATATGGTAACGCCATGCCACGCCTCTCTTTTCAAAGATATAAAGTTAAAATTTGGTATTACAACTTATTATTTTGCTAGGAATATCTGTTAAAAATTTCTGTACTCTAGACTTTCTAGATCGCTGTGGGTTCTAATGGGTTCAGAGTAACTGATCACCCAAATTACTTTTCAAAAATTATTTACTATTAGCACCTTTTCCTACTCACAAATAATTAGTTTGGCTATTTGCCCTGATACGCCCTCTTTTATTTTCTATAATTTTACTTTCTTTGTTAAGCACGACTAGTTAGCAAAGTTCACAACCCTTTCACTCACGTTGCCATACAAAATATTGAGGTGGTTACTTTTCATAGGAAAATTATATCATTTCAAGATATAGTACACTAAAGTTTTCCGCTTTTTTGCTTCTCTATCCTTAAGACAATAAGTTTTATTTAGTTATAAATAAATTTTGAAAATTCAACTCTTTTCGTCCCTCAGAAGCCAATTCCAGCTTAAGCCAATAATCGTAAATATTCACTGTAGTAAAGTTTCCTTTTGCAACATCATCAAAATACAATGACTTAAGCGGTTATTTAGTATTAATTTCCTATACTATTTAATTAGTTTTCTTTAATAACAACAACAAGCAAACTTTAGCAATATATTCAAAACCAAATAGATTTTTTTTTAACCCAAACAGATAAAGCATATCAACAATAAATCAAAAATGTTATTTTATTTCAGTTCATATTGTGCCTTAAAATCTCTATATTTTTCTTTCAGATTGCTTCTGTCCCTATCTATGGCATGTTTTAATTTTCAACCATTTATTTATGCATTCATATTGAACCATTTATTGACATCAGAGTTCTTAAGTCACTAAAGCTTTTACAGTGAGTTTGAGTTCGGGAGATGGAGGGATGTTATCAATATATCACCAATTTAATTTCTGAGCAATAGGAGTAATGGTTAAGTGGTTCACTCTATTCGAAGAATTTAAGAGTTTTTTATTTTAGAGAACTTTCAAACCTCAAAAAGATTAAGAGCCACTGCATCATTGATTACTTTTCATCCTTTGATAATAGCTAAATGTATGTGGCAAGCAAATATAACAAAACATCCAGATGAAGTTGCAGACAAAATCAGACGAAGCGTAGTCATATTTGAAAATAACTGATAAGATAAAGACCGAGAAATTGTACTGCAAAGTGCGATACAGTGAACAGAGTACGTTGTCTACGATGAAATGAAATTTAATTTCAAATAAATAATAATAAAAAAAAAAACAATCTCAAAGCTACTGCTCTTAACTGATAGCACCATCATCTCCAAGCCAACAGAAACTACAAATGAAACAAACAACAACAACAACAACTGATATCTCTGAAAGTCTATCTAACATCGCTCAACATCTGGGAAACAACATTTCATACTAAAGTAGCAAAGTAAGTAGCTGTAAGATACTAAATTTACGAGTACTTCATTCAGTTAACAGCGGCTTCTTCTGCTGCGTCTTCGTCAGCTTGTACGTGTACTCTTCGTACATACAAAATTTTTGTTAATTACGAGTACGAGAAACGCAAACGCATCCGTTTTGAGTGGCTGATGTTGATATGAAATCAGTGGTATTCATCTTCATGTTGTTGTTTTTCTTGCCATCTAAGTTATAATATTTTGATAATTTTATGATTTATATTGTTGTATTTGCTGTTGCTGTTGCTGCTACTGCTGGTGTTGTTGTTGTTTTGATTTCAGTTTCAGTTACGAATGAATCGCAATAATGTCAACTACATAAAGAAGAAATGCTATCGCTATTAAAGATCGAGGTCGTTGCTTTCACAGAGCGACAGACGCTTTAGCATGAAATGAAAGATGAAATCGATTTAGTTGGCGTAGCTTATCAAAATGTACTGGGCATGGGAATGCTTATATTCATAAAGAGTTTCCTGTTCAGTTCGATAAGTGGCTTGGCTTGGTGGAGATTGTGAGATGTTAATTTCCTTAAAAGTTTATGGTAAATAAATCGTAATTAACAGAAATGAAATATAAATATAAAACATTTATTAACAACGGAACGACTCATAGTCGTATGGTTATTTTTAGATTGAGTTTAATGAAATAAAGTCACATGGAAACTTGTATCGCACAACATGTTCTGCTTTTAGATTGCAAGTAATAAGCTTAATAATATAATCATAAATATTTTTTTGGTTTGTTTTGGAATTATTTTACTGAGCTAACTGTTCAGTACAATGTGTGATAACACCAAACTGGATCGTAATAGTTTCAACCACTTCTGAATGGATTCATCAGTGACCTTTGAGCCGATAAGTGAGAGTTTCTATGCCTGATATGTTTTCACTTTTGCATAGATTTGTTGCGAACCCAAACACAAAGTGAAACAATGCTAAGCCAAAACTGTTTTATCTGATGTGTCACTTTCCTTGCTTGCGCTTTTGTTTGAGTTTGCAACAAATCTATACAAAAAGCAAAACATAAGGTTAAGAAGTACTCACTCATCGGCGCAAAGGTCACTGATGATTCCATGTAGCAATGCATGAATGAATGAACTATAGTATAGTGTGACTAGCTTTAGCGTGGTTTTTTTGTTTTGTTTATTATTCTTGTAGCTTTTTTTGGTGTTATCGAGTTTGTCGGGTAGTGATCTAACTAACTCAAAAGTTGTGACAGAAATCAATAATACCTTGCCTGTATTTATACTTACAGTATAGCAGGATTACCTTCAGCTAAGTAAAAGCTCGAAGGGACTGAATTAGGGATGGAACAAGCCCTTACTTTGGAATCACTGCTACTAACAGTGACTTTAAGGTTCTAAAAAGTATTATTCGTATATATGGAAAAGTATTCTAGCCATGAAATCAGAATTAAATATAAACTATTACAGTTTAAAAAAATAAGTCTCTTCTGTACACTTTAAAACATTTAAAAATTTGGTGCCGTAACAGACTTATGCAGGTCCGCAATGATAAAATTACATACATATACCGACTGGCCATTGAAAAATGTTGGAAATTCCGACTGTGATGGTTATTTTGCCACTGATTTCTACTTTACTTACTTGGATACTTAGGATTGTTATTTCGACTGACTTGTGAATTTGTTACTCTCCGGCTTTTTCGATGATTTCGATACTACTAGATACTTTCCAAACTTCTTCGATACTTTTCAACTTGTGGGATGTTTTTCAAAAATTCTCTGGAAAATGTGACTTTAATAATCTTTTTGGATTTGCTCCGATACTATTCGATGTATTCGAACTTTCTTATGTCTCATGGAACTTTTCAACGTTATTCAATACTTTGTTTTATTCTGTACTCTCTTCGCCTAAGTAATGGTTTTAGATGATTTTTTGATACATACATACTTTTTCGATACCCATCGATTGTTATGGACTTCTTCGCTGTTTTTCAATATTTCCTGTCTATTATCGACTTTTCTATATTATTTGATACCTATCGAATTTAATGCCTTTTTCGACTCATAAGGTTTTTCTTCGATGTTTTTTCATACTATTCGGTATTTTTCGACTTTTATCAACTTTTTCAATGTTTTCTGAGAGTTTTTAATTCTATTCGACTCTTAAGCTTTACACTTTTCTGTTTTTCGATACGTTCGCCTAATATAGACGTTCGCGTTAGTTTCTGATACTATTCGACTGATATAGACTTCTTTTTTTCATATGTATTTAGACATGTATCAATTTTTTTTGATACTTTTCGACATCACTCTACCTTTAAGATAGTTTTATATCAATAGTTTTCGATATTATTCAACTTTTATTATTTTTTTTAAAATTTCTTTTTTTGATGCAGATATTCTGATTTACCAACTTTCCCGATGTTTTTCGATACTGTCAGCGTTTTGGTATTTTATGATATTATTCGATATATTTAGACTTATGTCAACTTTTCGATACCATTTTTTTTGCCACTTTTTGACATGTTTAATGTCTTTCGATACTTTTGGATAATCTACGAAATTTTTTAGCTTTTTTCATTATGTTTTTCAAAAATATTTTATACTTTCATTAAGGGTGATGCCACGCCGACATAAAGATCACAGAGCTTTTAATAATCTTCCTTAAGTACAAGTTACGAGTTAAAATCAAACATATATAATCTTCCTTACTGTTCAATTTTTTTTCATTGGTCCATTAGTTTAGCCGTGGAAACGTATTTTTCTGTTAAAGACGTGGCACCACCTACTAGTGAAAAAAATACATGCTGCACTGCCCCTTTGCACAACCTCACAAAAAAAAAAAAAAAAAAAATTGCTTACATATTCTATTATGGCAGCTAAAAAGAGATGAAATCGTTTTGCCTCCGCCTGTTTACATAAAGATTTTTCATTATGCAAATTAATTCTACTGCCCAATTTATGTCCGAAAGCATTTTCCTATCTGAGGTTTTTTTTCACGAAATTCTAAGAATTTTTTTTTAGTTCTTGATAAATGAAAAAAGAGCACTTCTCATATTTAAGGAGATATAATGAAAAGTGAAAGTGGTATAACTCTCAATAATTCGGTAAGTAATTTTATTTAAATCAATTAAATGACTTTGTCAATTAATTATTTATTTTAAAATTACTTTGTCCAATATTTCGTTCTTACATTGAAAATTATCTTCAGGGACATAAGCGTTATTAATTTAAATAAAAAATGGAAACATGAAAGATTGAAGAAACATAAGCATTATTAAAATATATTAAGTCCAAGGTTTCAGAAACATTTCCTTATAACATGATTTTATGTAAATAATCGACCTAAACCAAAGTTTGCGAAAAAATGCTGAACATATTTTCTAAATGGAAAATATTTTCAGCAATGGAAAGTTTTAATAAGTTCCGAAATGTTTTCGAACACATTTTGGACAAGAGAGATATTATGATTTATTCATTGCTTAAAGATTATTATTTGAATAAAACACATCCTTTTACTATAGTCAATATTAACACATAGTTACTTTTTTCTTACAGGTGAGTCCTCGAATTCCAATCTTTCAAAATCCAGATTTGTGAGTACAAAATAAATAAATAAAATAATTTCCTTCCTTCATTTCTATCGCTATAACAAAAAACCCTTATCAGTGTAATTACATTAGTTAAACTCTCCAAATACTAATCAACGTAAATCCACACGAGCGAGCGCACGCACTTACCATCATCACAGCCCATAATCAATTTGTCCTAAATAGGCGCTTATCGCAAAGTCACAAACCAACCATAAAAATGAAACCAAAACAAAAACTTCACTAAAAGGCGAATAACACTTGTCACTTGATCTGAAAACCCCCCGACGGAAATATGGAGCCACAGCACTCTAGATGCAGAGATCAGATAAAATCGGAATAAAAAGAAATGCCGACTTATTCCTATGCCACAAAGTGACCGCGGCGTGAAAGGAACAGCAACAACAACTACAATTGTAGGAAGCGCCCGCCGCCATTCATTGGTGACAGTGACCAAGTGCCATGTGCGGAACACACAGAAGAAATATGAGTCATATTTGTTTGATACGCAATACAACAACACAACAATTATCAATTTAAAATAAAAAAAAAAAATGATTGCATTTGCTACTATGGTCACTGGACACTGGAGACTGCCGACTGCGGACTGACTGAAGACACACTGGACGCCACGCGTAAGCGCAATGTGATATGGGAACGGGCAAATAAATGTGGCCGCTCTTATGACCAACGAATATTTCCAAATGATTTTAGATAACAAGTCAATAAGTTAAAAATTTTTCAAGTTCTTACAATGAGATAAGTGAACGGAAAATAAAAAATTAAGTCTTGATATCTAAGCGCCGGCTGGACGAGACGATTGCGTTGCATTGGAGCTCGGAGGTAAGTTGGCAACAGGTTTCACCGCAGCAGCAGCAGTAGTGGTGGTGGTGTTGTTGACTAGACAGGTGATAATTTTGGGGGGAAAATTCAATTTAATGAGATAAGCACGGTAGAGCAGTGCAGTGTGCCGTTCGATTAGAATCAATTATTTAAAAGCAATCAGTGCATTTGTCTCTCTATTCTCTAACAAAAACTTTGCTAAGTTTTTCAATTGATAATAAAATTAGGGTGATACTTTATTTGAAAGTTATTACTTTTATTTCCATAAGACTAAATGAATGGGTGAAAACTTCTTCAATGCAATTTAAGTTGATAAAGTGAATATATATTATATTGTTGTGTATAAAACCCATTTGTGTTCTTCCTTAAACAAGTGATCTGGTGTCAGAAATCATTAAATCTTTGTAACGATAGTTCTATTTCCTTTTCTCCCATTGACGTGAAGAATATATAAGTAGCTAAAAAAGCTATATAGTCGACATTTCCGGACCACTATCGATTAGCTTAGGTAATTTAATATAGTTTTAATATTATTAATATTATATTTTCGATATGTTATCGAAAAATAGTCGAAAAATTGAAACGTCATAGCTTTGTAATGAATTAACTAGAGAAATTTTTAAAACTCCATTGTATTCAACAAGTTTACTTCAAAACGAATGTCTTAAGAACTTGGAAGGGAGGATACTTTTCCTTGGACAGTCAAGTTGCTGTCCTCGCACACAAGACAACGCTGTCAAAACTCTTGAAAAAACTGCAGAGTTCATTTTTAATTTCGACTTACTTCACTAATTGCCTTCATAGAGAACATTAGGCTGTTACGACAATGCTAAGTTACATAGATTAAATGTGAATTCTAAAAATACCACCATCATCATTTCAACAACACTAAAAGAACTCCTTGGTAAAAAGGTTGCCTTTGTTAGGAGCACCCCGGACCTTGACTACAAAGCCACTTGGAATTTTGCATCTTGAAAATGGTATTCACAGAGCAAAATCATATTTATGAACCAGTTGAAACTACGAGGGTTGTATATGTTATCGACCAAACTAGTTTTTAGGATAAACTAGTTCATACGAAGCGTCCCAGGATAAACCAGTTTAGCCTAGGAAAATTTTAATAATTTAGGGTAAGTGGGCTGCCTTCGGACTCAACCCAGGATTTACATCTTGTACTATATCCAACATCTTTATCTTCAGCCGCGGTTCACTGTAGTATATCCCAGACCGATGTTTTAGCGAAGCCCGTGTTGGACATAGTATAGTGAAACGCGCCCGAAGGCCGCTGCGAAACCGGCATTGGGCATATTAGAGGATGTAAAGCCTGAGCCGCGGCCAAAGGCCGCTCACTTACCCTAACTTACTGTAATTTCAAGAAAATCGGGAGTGAGGCCGCGAAAGTAAATTATAGCCCTATTTCATCCTAGACTAAGCTGGTTCATCCTAACTCGCTTCAGATGAACTAGTTTAGCCTAGGAAAAACTAGTTTATCCTAAAAAAAGTTTGGTCGATATCATACTGTATAAGATTGAGCTACTAGTTAATAGCAGCCATTTCAGGGACCCATAGGAGAATGTAAGGATGGTTTTGTGTACCACCGTCATCCGAAATCTAACAAAATTGTAATAATTGACACGAATGGTGAAGCTTTGGGCCAAGGGCTTAGTATAAAAAATAATATTTTTCAATTTTTCCTGTAGCCCATCTCCAAAAATCATGCTTATATGCAACCATGTGTTGACTGTGCGATATTGTAATTAAGTACTTAGTAAATTAAGAGAAGAGGAACTCCATTGTTTATGGTTTGTTTTCTTTTTCAAATCATAAAAAACTTAAGAAATATAAATAAACACTATTAAATCAAGAGCCTTTTTAAACGTTCTCAAAATAGTGTAGAGACATGGCCGAAAGTTAATAAAAAGTTGTCGATTGAAAAACTTAAAGATTCAAAACTGAGGATCTTTTTTCCTCACTTCTTTGCTCATTAATTTGGACACTGCGGTAACAGGTTGTGGTTCTTTCAGAAGGCATTTTTCTCACTCATGAGTGTCCCACTTTGAGCTGGAAAAGACTGAGCATGCGGCTTGTTAATATCCTGGCTACACTGCTGATAGACACTAAAGTTTTAGTATCTATATAAATAAATTGATAGCAATGTCCATTGATGTCAGCGCATTACGTAAAATCACCTATCAATTTAAATCAAGTTTGTTCAGTTATATTCCTTAGACTCTTAGCCTCATTCTCCAATTATAATTATGACGATATTCCTATTAATATCAAGTTATTGAAATCGTAAAATATAATTAATTGCGCAAATAGAAACAATCATGCAAACATAAGAAACGGCAAGCTAATAGTGTTTATTTGTGTGCGTTTTGCTTTTGTTTTTCCATGGTGCAATTATACACTACCTAAGGTGAATTCATTAGGGAGAGCTTTGCATTCTGAAATTGAAACCATTTTAAGAGCGTGAGAGTAAATCGATTTTCAAAACGATACTCAATAAAATAAATAGAATAGCTAATGAGAGAGCGAATTTCCTTATGACTTCACCTTCATGGTTTTGTTATGAGAATTCGGGTTTATTTTAAAAAAATCAAAATAAATAAATACAGTAGAAAAGCATTGCTGTACAGAAATACAAATTACTGCAAATATATAATATGGACTTAAGTTTCAAAACTTAAACATGGGCACCTTTAAAATAGCAAACAGGCTACGCCTACAAAGTCGCGGTAACATTTAGTCAAAAATATTCGGAAAATTTCACTAATTTTTTTTGTGCGTTCGACAAAACTTAGTTGATAACATTTTCGTTATGTTAGACCAACTCATCATCAAAAGAACATTTCAAGAATTACTGGTGGATGCTTTACGAATTTTTAAAAAAATTCCTGTACTCCTCATTTTTTATTTAAAATTTCTTTTGAATTACTTATGTAAAATTTGATAACACTCAAGTTGCATAAAAACGCGATTCTTGGCTATAATCTTCCCCTGAAAAGGCAACTTTAGCTTAATCGCAATACATTCCAGACCACATGATTCTGCCCACAAAAACCCATCACCACATCAGCGATAAATATTCACTGTGTATTCATTCTATGCGAAATGGAGACAAAACAACAGCACTCCCGTTTAATTCATACGCTTGGTCACTTTACTCTCGTGGCCCAGACATTTGCTGATAAATTTTGTAGATTAGCTGAGTGCTGTGGAGAGATAATCGTAACGACTTTTTAAAAGTCGTCGTCATCGAAGCCGTTTTGAATTTTACTTTAGCCAAGAGCTTTACTTACTTCCAATACCATCTCACCTTTCATCTCTACATTTGGTCTATTGTGTTATGAGAGATGTGTAGTCAAAATATGTATGTATATGAAATTGATTGCTGTAGTGGTCGGTGTCAATGTGTAAGTTGTATGTTGATGCATAATTTCGAAGGAATTTTTCCTTTTTATCATTTTTTTTTTGCTCAGGTTCCAATCTCACTTGTGGTCATTTGCGTACTCTAAATTTTGAATTGAAATCCCCTATGTGTTGACTGTGTCCGGCATAATGTGGCATGGAATCTGGTGAAGTGGTGCTTTTTCGTAGTAAGCAAATGCGCGCGAAATTTTATCTCCGTTTGCATATTTTCGAGGTACTTAAACAATTTTAACTCTTATCTTGCCGTAATTCCAAGTATTTGTTGAGGATTTAACTTTGCAATGTTAATATGCAAGTATGAGTATCTGTGTACATCTGCTGGGCAATTTTAATGTTTTTGTCATTCATTTGAATTTTTATACTTTGAAGGAACTAAGCTTAATTGGTAAATGAAAGCAAAATAGCTTATTTCAAGGGAATCTGGCAAGGGTGTTTTATTAAAAAGGTATTTCTTCAGCGGTATCATAGTAAGGAAGTGCTATATGTAAATAGTTCACCACTTAGACTGTAAGAAAGACTACTATGCCTACTGTGATCTCATTTAGAGTCCTATTTAATCCAAAGCTATTTTGCATTTAGTGCATTTTGGTCCTACAGCATTTAGCCAGAATATATTTGGTTCGGATAAGGCTATGGCTCGGGTCTCCATGACTAGCTAGATTTGATCATCGCCAAGTTTAAAGCGTTTAAGACAACCTGACTGTCGGAGAATATGAAGACTGTTTTGTCTCGTATATCAGTTGGATCTCAGCTTGCCATATGCAAGACAAACCTTCCAAGGGATACTGGTACTCTTCCAAAGTAAGATATCTCTCAGAAGCGGACTCAGTTTTTAACAGTTTCAAATGATAAAGCTAATGACTTCACAACTTGTTTGTTTCACTGAATGCTGCCGAAATAGATACATACAGTGGTTGTAATCAGGCCCATCGAGAGTCGAAGAGACCGGGCTTTGCAATGGAGCCCGTAAATTGGAGGCAAGACCAAAAAATTTTTCGTTTTTTACCATTAAATACAATTAGTGATTTTACAAATTTTAGCAAGCTTTTTAAAAAATTTATTCGAATCTTGAGCGCTCATTTCACTGTACTGCTCATGGCGCCTGTTGCGGATTGGAATTCGGTTATTTTATTCATTTTTATAACACAAAAAACATTACTGGCAACTCATTTCTTTTATATAATATGTAGCTGGTATTGCCGCTACTTATTTTTTTTTTGTGAATTTTCACTTTTTTTATTGATTTCGTACGTTATGGTTCGTTTTATTTTTGTACACCGCCATTAAAAGGTAGGTACAGTGATTAATCCAAATGCTGTTTACTTACCCTGTGCAACCCACAATGGCTCAAAAGTGTAACGCCATTTTCAGCAATAGTCCACAATGTTGGTGAATTCTCAAAAAAAGTGTACCGAGTTCCCTCCATAGACCTTCAGATACAAGGTGGTCTGCTAAAATTGAAGCAGTTAAGTCGTTTGCTAATCATACTCTAGGATTGCAAAGAGCAGTCGAAGGCTTAAATTAACTTAATTTTACTGCTGAAACTCGAATGCATATTGATGTTCACGATTTGGTATAAAATAAAGAAAGAAGCATAATTTTTCATGCAAGAGACGCGACCATCGTCAACGAAGCTCAAAATCTTGTAAGCTTATTATCTGACTTAAAATCGATTTAGAACCAATGGGACAACATTTTATGTGAATGCAAAACTGTTGCTGATGGATTGGGAATCTCATCAACGTTCTCTTCCACCAGGCAAAGAAATCGAAATAAGCATTTTGAAGAAAATGAAGAATCTGATAACACGAACACAGACGATCAGGAGACCGATTTCAGAAAAAATACTTTTCTCGTCATCGTTGACTCAGTTATTGCGGGAGTTTCTACTCGATTTGATGCCATAAGGGAATTAAAAGGGACTTTTTCTTTTTTGCGGCGATTCACAGTGATGGATGAAATTCAAAATGCTGCTACAGATTTTGTAGAAAAAAAAACACAAGTCAGACGTTTCTGCAGAACTAAAAGATGAAATTTTCCATCTGACCCATATCTACGAAGCCAATTTCGAAGAAGAACCATCACCATATACTTTGCTGAATTCAATCTTTGTTAAAAACTTAGAGACGATTTTTCCTAATGCGTGTTAGCCAAACAGTTGGATTTTGATACACTTACAAAAAAATTTTGCAGCCCAGAAAGCAAGAAAGGACCCATCTCTAATGTGAACACGTTCGAATGCGAATGAGAATGATCTCAATATAAGCATCTTATTAGAGAAAAAAAGAAAATGAAAAAAATTAATGTAATGTTTTATATTTTTCATTCTTATTATTTTTCATATTTAATTTTTCATATTTAATTTTTCTATTCCAAGGAATCGTAATCGATATTTTCAAATCTAAGGTGAATGGAATCGTTCCTTCATCTTTGCGCTTAAAAGTTTTGATTCCATTCCATCTTTCTTTTGACCTTGATCCCTTCAAGGAGCGTAGGACCAACACAAAACTCTCAAACGTGCGTGATTAACAGCAAGTGCCTTCAACTCTCTCCAAAATTTCCCGTATTCATGTATTTTATGCTCTAGCAAACATTTCCACTATGATTTAGGACGACCACGTTTCCTGCTACTCTGAAGGTTTCACTTCAGACTTACTGGCAGTTGGTTGCAACTTGAGCACAATCAATGACGAAAAGTGTAACATGAATTTCGAACATCAGCTTGGATATTGGCAGTTCCTGTTGCAGTATCACTTTCAGCAAACTTGTTTTTTTCATTAGTGGATTTCGAAAATGCACTGGAAATTGGCTCTTCGGGGTATCGAAGCCATCACAAATGATGATTTATTTCGTTTCGATTAATGCAGGTAATTGTTTCTGAAAATTTGTCTATTGGATTATATTTTTTAAACTCGTTAAAAATCTTTTTTTTAATTTTTTCAAATGAAACTAAAAATTTTCAATTCCAAATTTTCATTGCTATAATGAAATAGACATTGCAATTGTCGACTCAAACTTCCGAATTCCTTGCACTGCCTTTGAAATATTTTAATTCAAAGTTTTGATTCCTGTTATGAAATTGACAAAGAAGTCGTTCCTTTCGCCGTGGAATTAAAAAAACAAATTCCGAGTTACAGTTCCTTGGAATGGAATCAAAATGTTCGGCAAAGGAATCATTACTTTTGCAATGGAATTGAAAAATCAGAGCCCAAATTGCAATTCCGTTTTGGCGCTAAGTTTCAAGAGAGAAATGTAAAAAAAAAGGGCTTCACCTAATCTCTAAATCTAAATCAACATCCTCTGTTTTTACCAATTTTTTAATGACCCATATAATGAAAATATAAATTGACAAAAACAAAAAACTTGTAGTGCTAAAACAAATCTATGTGGGATATTCTGAGGCACACTTTTTTCGAGCTCGATAATTTCCACAAAAATTCAAAAGTTTTGCAAATTTTAAAATGTTATGTGTTTCTAAGAAGAAAATTCTAACTTTTAGTTTAAGCAGTTTTTTATAATTTTTATCTGCTGAAAAAAAACCCGAGTGTTGCCAAAAACATACTTTTTGAGATTTTCGAATAGGAGTGTTCACAGTTGTAAGTTTTGACAAATTGCACTTTTCTCACATTGCAATTTACTATGATCTGTGAATTCATTAATTGTGTAGTTCTTTTCAGTTCTGTTTGTACTTCTTTTTGCTCTAAAATAGTTTGAAGCAAAAAGAAGTACAAACCGTACCGAAAGGACAAAATGTTGGAAATTTTACCAAGGAAAGAGTATTAATTTCTTATGTATCTCGGAGGTTATAGGACTTGTTTTCACAAATGTCAACACCGTGTTCCGTTGCTGTTTAATTGTGTAAAATCCACTTCACCACAATCAACCACAAAAATCACTTTTCAAACACCAGTTCCAATGTGATCCACTTTGTGATTTCTGGAAATTAAAAAAACTAAGAGAGGATTAAGGAAGTTTAAAAAAGTGTAGTTCACTCGCATTCCTCCTCAATCCAAAATCAGTGTATTTCACAGAGGGATGAGAGGCGATGGTTGTCTTCACAAATTCTAGCAATTTTTTTCCACATCTTGTTTCTTTTTTGTTGAAATCTCGTGCGCTCATCACAAGCGGCGATTTAAGTTCTTACGCGTGCATCATAAACTGCCACTTAAAATCATTTATTGATGAAAGAAAGTCAATTTAAGTTAGTTTTTTATATTATATTTTTCGGCAAAACGCGAAACAGCAAGAAAAATTATTAAATTTGCGTTAAAATCCTAAGATTTTTCACAAAAAAGTTGGCCTTTTTTTTTTTGGTCCAAAAAAAAGTCCTCACTTTCACATTCCGAAAACCCTAGTAAAATGAAATGATTGATTGATGAATGATTTCATGAAATGAAATCGCGGAACGGAAATTGAAAAAAAACTCGGACTTGTCCCGCGAAATGCAGTTCACATGGTCACGTTAGTTTAAGTGTTTCTATGTACATTCTTTTTTCTTAAAAACCTTAAAATAATTCATAATCAAAACTCAACCAAGACTAAATCACATTTGAGGTTTGTGTTCGAAAAGTAGAAGACAAGAGAGGGTCAGTGCTCCTCAAAGTTCTTAGCATCATTTTTTCATTGTTCCTATATAGATAATTTGTTGTTTGTAGTTTCTCTTAATTAAACATTCAGCTATGTATCGACTGACTTTTTACGCCCTAAAACACGTATCCCATTAGGTAGTCATTTCCGCAACATTTCAAAAGTTCAGTTTCGTATTTTAAAAACATCCTACATACGAGATAAAGTTCAAGAAATAAATGTGCAAACCGACGATATACATATGTATTTAGGTGATATTTGAAGGAATTAACAACAAAACTTACTTGTTTGATGCCAAAAGGGCTCTGATCAATAAACCATTTTTCGAGCAAGTGCTTCACTTTTACCTATACAAGAACATTAAACTTTTCAGCAATATCTTTGTTTTTCAATAAAGAAACTTTAACTGTGTTTTAAAGAAACTGAACTAATTAATACTAAAGGTCTCTAGCACCAATCCCTTTTAAAATTGCTGACATGTCTAAGAGTCTTCCGTATCAAATAATATTTTTTCTTTTTTTAAGACTCTATGCCGCAAATTAATTTAAGTTTTTAATTGAAGTTATATTTTAATTACGGCGAGCAACTATTATTAATATTGTTAATTACTATGTTTAATAATGATGAAAAAATATAAAAAAACTTGTTAGCACATACTACAATTCGCTGCTCAATCATTTAAATGTGTTCAAATCTTGTGTGTGTTGGCAGTGAGCTATGATTTCATGCCTACAAAAAAGCCACTTAAACGTAAATTTCTCATAAGGTACCCGCTGTCATAGGACAAGTTACATAGAACACTAACAACATTAACTACAAGTAAAGCCAGAAAGGCACCAAGTATTGCCACCATCGACATCTCACAATAACATCTTAGTGGAATCTCTTCACAGATTCCAAACAAATGAGTCCAACAATGAAGCAAATAGTTATGCGCCCCATTAGAGGGCATCGTGTATAACCTCACAGTGCAATGCGACCGTTTTCAATCGATGCGGTTCCCCACCAACATGGGTTTAAGTGGGATGCATAAGATTTTCGTAGATTGTTTAGTTGACTGGCTGCTTGGTACGGAGATGTATTGTTTTGTTGCTGGTCTGAGTTATCCTATGCAACGCGCGACCATTTTCGGTATACGTACTTGTGGTGCCTAATGTGTATTAGACACGATTCGTGATTTATGAGGTGCGAATTGCACTGAAATTATTATAGCAATTTTTTGTTTTATTAAATTTTGATGTGCCACATGAATTGCGCTGGTGTTTGGTGGGTTTCGTTGTTGCACAGACTGTTGAAAGTAAAGTTGGTAGGTACGATTTCCGTTGGTTATTTGCCGCAGTCAGTTAAGGACTTGATTGGTATTTTAGAGTGTGAAGTTATGATTTGTAGCGGTAGTTTTTTGCTCGTTGTTGCTGATGATAGTTTTCTTTGTGTTTTTTTGTAGTTATAGTCGTTTGTTGTTTGTGATATTGACTTCAAGATGTATGATAATTTATTTTTGCGATGACGATGTGTAGTTGTTATGGAGAGCAAACCTCTAAAGAGCATAGTGGACTGAAATAAAAAAAAAAACCGCTACGCTGTCTTTAAAGTTTACAGAGAAAGCGATTATATTGTATATATATATTTGAAGATAGTTAGCAAATGATATATTTGATATAAACAAAATAAATATGTGATATGATGATATGATATATGTATGTTAATCATATGTATGATAATAATTTCCAAGACTTATATGAATAATTTTACTAGATCTATCATATAAATATGGTTATAATAATTACCAAATAATATGATAGTTGATACAATTATTTGTTTGTCGTACATTCACAAGTTTAATAATTACTATCGGGTACTTGGTGTATGAAATATAGTACCTGTGTTGCAATTACGTAGATTTGTTTACATCGCTAAAGGTAAAAAACCGATAAATAAAAAGTCGATATTTGAAAATTTTGATACACAAATAAATATATAGTTTTCAATATCGACACATCTTTGTATTACACTCAAAAAAAAAAGTGTTTGCTACAAAAGATATAGATGGAACTACTTCAAGTGTTTGCGAAAACTATTTAAAGTGTTTGTGGGAAATAATAAAATGTTTGCACCAAATTGTAAAATTAAAAGTTTTTGGTACAAACATTTTATTATTTCTCACACTTTAAACAGTTTTCGCAAACACTTGAAGTAGTTCCATCTATATCATTTGTGGCAAACACTTTTTTTGTGTGTATGTATCGTTGGTACTTAGTACATTATTATGGGGGCGTATTAATCGAAACTTGATCATTTGATTCATTTTTAACGCATTATGATATATCTATGATATACATTTTTATCACGGTTTTTTGTTCTTGAGCTTTTTTCAATAAGATTTTGTTTTTCTTGCCTTAAAGCTTCAAGCTAAATAGCTTAGAAGGCTAAAAGCTGTAGTAGCTAAACTCTATTATTATTAAATATCTACCAAAAAGAATCATGTATGAAACAAGCTTACAAGACGTAAAATGCTAGGAATTAGTTGGTTTTTCGAAAAACGACTTTCTTAAACTTCCCACTCGGCATGAAACGTTTCTGAAACCTTTCAGAAACCTTTCATATGTAACCTTACATCTTTCAGAAACGTTTCTGAAAGGTTTCATTTTCACTTCAGAAAGCTTTCTGCAACGTTTCAATGTCCGCTTTTTGCTTTCATTTGAAACGTTGCAGAAATCTTTCTACAAGGGGAGAAATGAAAAAAAAATTATTGTGTAATGGGGAAAAATTTTTTATCATTGATTCTTTTTTTCCACGTCTTTGCGGTGCAGCGTCACATACATAATGCATATTTTTATATGATTTTTATTACCCACACACACACTTCCCCGTTAATGTTTTTGTTGACTTATTTCGTCGTCGTCATTCATACAAAGAGTTCATATAGTGATGAAAATCAAAGTTTGAAAAAGTTCAGGAAACGTTGCATTTGAAACCTTTTAGAAACGCTTCAGTATGATTGCAGCCGAAACATTACATTTGAAATGTATCAGAAAGATTTCTGTAACGTTTCATTTGCAACGTTTCAAATGAAGCGTTTCTGCAACGTTCCGAAACGTTACGAAATATTTCTGAAACTTCCGGAAACGTTTCATGCCGAGTGGGTTAACCATCAATAGGATAAATGTTGTTTCTGTCTTGAGACTCTTATCCTTTTCTTCAGCTGCTTCCATTATAATAATTTGACTGATGATTTCGATAAGTTAATATACCAGACTGATACTGACACCAAATACAGACAAAGAGCTCCATTTTTTTCGTTGCCTCCTCGTATATAACGTTCTTTTTAATGTTCAATCTTGAGTAAAGGTTTCTTGAGCTTTCTACAATCAAAAATTTTTGTTTTGGCTCCGGTCTCAGAGCTTCCATACAGTCGCCGGGGCAGTTGCGTTTATAGTTTTTGATTAGTTGACTTCGGAAAGGAATACCTTCACTTTTTTTATATTTTGATCTAAGTTTAACTTTTTTTCGATGTATTTTTTTGACAAATTGCCTTTGATTACACTTTAAGTTTGATTAAATATCCCTGGATTAGGTGCGGGTCTTGGTGAGGTATTGTCTGTTAAAGCAGAACAGAACTCTATCTCCAATCATATAAAGAATTCAAGATTTTTGCGCGTCAAAATCTTAAATTGGTATGCGGAATGAAATGGTATATAGACTTAGCTTTCTAAAATCAATCAGTTCAAATAAAATTGAATAATTTTTTTATAGTTCCCGTCAAAAAATCTGTGTTTGCCAAGTGTGCACTGTGTTGTGTGTGTTGAACCTTTGCTGTTTACGTTAACACCAACACCATCTCTCTGCTGCATGCCACAAGTAATTGTGTTTCCAATTAGCTTTCAGTTGATATCGCCGGTTGCTTTCATTGTGTTTTTTTTTTTTCAAACATTTTGTATGAATTTTTTCGCCTAAGTTTTTGCTGCTGAAAAGGTTTATGCTTTTTTGCCGAAAGCAACAACAAATTTAGCATTCAATGCTCGTATTTGTTGTATTAGAAAAATTGTATTAAGATTGAAAGGTGTGAACTGATCACGATTTTGCAGAAAACACAAATAAAAATCATAGAAATAATGGCATAGACATGAGGTGTTAACAGTTACCTTAAGTTTACACGGCTCATGATTACACAGACTACGTATTTATTATGCTGCAAATCATGTTGACCCAGAAGTAATAAGGGTCAATGATGTTTTTAAATGAAAAAATAATAAAAAGTACTACGATTTTGTGTTATTTGCTTGTTAGTAAAATTTAAATTTGCTTCGGAGGCAGTGTTAAAGGTTAAAAAGTTAAATAGAATATAATTATAGTATTTATTGCAAAGTCTTATTTGAAATCTATGGCTTATGAGATATTTAGCTTCAACTTTTGCTTTTTGGTTTACCAAAAATTCGTTCAAAATATTAAGAACCTTTAAAAGTGAATGGAACCAGGTGTAAAGTTTTGTAGAGAGTTCTTTATAAGAGTGTGAGAATTTTTTATTTTGAACAAAACACAAGCAAATTGATTTGCCAGCGTCAGCAAAATGGCGCGCTTTAAGGTGCCAGAATGTAATTTCTGCGAATCTCTTGAAGACATCGCTCAAAAGAGTGCAAAATTCATGTTAATTATTAAAGAATTTTTGAAATGTTTTGTATAGGTTGACAACAGTTGAAAAAATCTGCTATCAAATGGGCCTATGTTATGATATAAACTTTTATTATCGCCAACGCTAACCTAACCATACCTAACGTGAAAGTTAAATGTAAAAACTGATGGGTGCGGTAAAAAAAAGTGAGCGCGGCGACCAATTTGAGTCGTTACTGCGCAAAATAATGTGATCCGCGAAAATGTCCCAGTTCCATTGTGTTCGTTGTAGTATACAAGAGATAACTTTGTCCACACCGGCTACATTTTTGAAAAATATGGGCTCATGATCCTTTCCAACGATACATCTTACCAATCAGTACGGTTAAGTGGGTGAAATTGTCGCAGATGGGCTGGTCTTGAAACTATGTAGTCCTTATCCTATAGTACTATTTCGCTTCTTCAAAGTCGGTTGAAAATCTATCAAATTAAGTTGAAATAAGAAAAATATCAAACAAATAGGATCACCTTTTCTACAAAGCAGTTTAGATTTAAAATTCAGGAGATGAATTTCCTAAATTTGATAATTTTTTCAATCAAACGATAATAATCTTTCAGAATCTGTAAAAACCTTACCGAATTTTTCCAATTCTTTGCGAAATTTATTTTTGAAAAATGGTTTAATATTGCTATTTCCTAGAAGTTAACGAACAATTTTCATTGCCTTCCTTTAAATGAAAAGTGTAAGCAAACATATTTTTAAGCCATTTAATTTAAGAATGGGATAAAAAAAGATTTTCCGAAACTTATGGTTCTCTGTATAAATTTTTATAAATATTTGAAATTCGTAAAAATTGATAAAATATTTATTCAAACCTGATTGCTGAGAGATATAAGAGGTCTTTCCTATAACTAAGTAATGTAATTTTTGAAATACTCCTTCTATTTTTGAGCAGATTTTGTATGGGCATAAAGTACTGTGCGTCATGCTAAATTAGATGATTTAATATTAAAATCTAACACCAGGGGAGATATAGCTGACATCATAGTCTGTGCTGAAACACGGCTCCTCCTTTTTTAGGGTGATTAGTATTGCAAAGCTCTCCAAAACTTTTGAACATATTAATCCTAGCCCTTTCTGTCACGTACCATAAAGAAGGTGGAAAACCAATTATTTTTTGTACAATTTTTCAGTTTTTATTGATTAACTCTGAAAATATGCCTTAAGTCAAAAAATGTATTGAGTAAAATTTAATGGAATTACATCCTCTATCTGATGCAATTTGACTCTGCTACAAGCTCATGTAATCTGACATTTCAAGCTACAAAAAAATGCATTTTTAGGTTTTTCGGGAAAACTTTTAAAAAATAATGAATTTCTAAATATAAGTTTTTCCAAACAAAACTCAAGAAATGTGCACGAGAATAAGTTGTAAAAATACAATACTCAAAGACCGCTGAAGCCTTGAAAAACGAATCAGTATTTAGCCATGTAAGAAATGTTAAAAAATGAACTAACCTTCATTCAAAAATTTTCTGACCTATATAGTTATGTCTTGAAGATGAGGTCACTTTGAGACCAAACAAAGTAATATCTATGCTATTTATATAAAATTGTTTATAAAGAAATGGCTTGTAACGCTTTGGCGCAAAATATACTAAGCCGATTTTAATATATTCTTTTTTAAAGCAACATATTTGTGCTAATAAAGGTTACTGCATATTTATTTATTTTGTTTTTTTTAAGTTAAGTATCCTTTTTTTTAGGATTAAGCTTTTGCAAAGCCTCACACAAAAATTGTCGCGTGATTTTTCGTTGCTTGGGCTACATCTTGAATCCTATGTTGTCATTGTTGTTCTTCTCATCTATACTGTTTGTATCGAAGTTTAAAGAACAAACACTCTTCCATTTTTCCTTTTTTTATTTTTGTTACTTTTGAAAACAAAATATAGAATGGGATGTTAAGAGAATTTCATTACGAAAAACACAACGGGACGAGCGCGTGCGAAGCCGCGGGTACCATGCCAAAATCATTATTCACTGTGTGAACGTAATAGAAAGAAATCCGTACATCTTTTGTTTTTGGAAAATGTTGTAAAGTCCAGATCAAGGATCAGTAATATTTAAAATGCTGTCATTGGCACTTTTAAAAAATGAATTATGTACGAGTTTCCTGAAAGCATCAAAAAACGATATGTTTTTGTTCATTTTATGTAATTTTTTGACACTGAAGAAATTTTAAGTTTGATGTCTCAATGTATTTTTTTTTTAAGTGTAGTAGTGATCTGATGATTTCAGACAAAAATGGACATCCCTGTATTTTTCTTTCAAGTCTGCTATTTGAACACTGTGAAGAGGACATGGTGTCCGAAATAATTAACTTTGATATAAAGTCTCATATCAAATTTTTGCGACTGTCAGTATAAGCCCAATTTTGGGCTTAAAAAAGGTCTTAAGTGTTATTTCTATTAGGTAAATTTTTTTTTTTTTGGCAGCTAAGCAAATCTTCTTTTTCATTCTACCCCAGTTTACACATTAATTTTACAACTAAACGAGCCAGCCTCTACTGACTGCCGCTGCTTTACTACTTCTTCCCAACTAACAACAAGACGATAGAGTTTCTAAGAAGTCCTCATGTTAAACTTACACTCCACCATAATCTCGTAAAGATCTCATGTTTACTACACAAAAATGGTAAAAACAAAGCAATTGTTTTCAGGAACAATATCGTCGAGTGTGATTCTCCAACTGATGCGATAGTTTGATGGTGGCAAAGCTGTAGTTTTTCTCACTCTCATTTCAGTATTTAAAGCTAATAATGGTGTATAACATGGAGGCAGACATTCAGCCAAGCAGGCAGAGTCATACTGGCAACCAGGCGGTCAAGCAGGTAACATGAAATGCAAACGCCCATACAGATCAACATCACCGTTTGGCAAAGTTGAAGTGTTGATCATCACGCTAAAGGTATTTCTATAGAATTTGAAAAATTGGTCAGAAAATTCCACGGCACAGAACAGTACGGCATTTAATTTGCACACTTTATATGGTGTATGTTTAAAAAATCTATCGAAACAAATTGAAAATTCCTGCAACATTGCAAACTGATGATGACAATTTGGATTTTTCCCTTTGCTAAAATCTTCTGCAACATCATCAATCACATCTAGAATGTGCCTGCCTCATTCTTTAAATAACTAAAGCATCAAACGGAATAACAACAATAATACTCCGCTAACAACCGCAAATTTTTGCACTTTGCTTTTACTCCTCCCACGTCTTAAGCAAAATTATTTTTAGGGTGTTTTGAAAAAAATCATCATAAACAGTTTATGATGGTCTTGAAATGATAAATTTTGCTTTTTAATTATTTTCGAAATATGAAAAGTTTTCAAACTTTATATTTAATGTGCTCAAAAAAATTTTTTCAGTCTGTATGGACATTATTTTGCCAAAATGAAATGACGTGAACTTTGACCTCTCTGGTTCTTTTTGATATATTTTTCAAAAATTATGAAAACAAAGTATTTTTTTTATTTCTCTGTAAATATCAACTCTAGCGAAAAATCGTCAGGGCATTAAAAGCTAGAAATTAATTGGTATATCGAAAATAAATGTAATTTTTGATTAAGTTTTGAAAATTGCCGTCATTCAGGGAACTGTTGCCTCCCTGTAAGTCCATATCAATCTGGCCAAAAACTTTAGTTATTTTCGATCTTCAGTACCCTTCAGTTCTGCCTGGATAACTTTAGATTTTGTTTGCGTAACATTTTTATTTATGGAAGTACAATTAAAGGATTTTAGGATGAAAAAATCCAAATTTTTTCCTCAATATTAAGCTCTGGGGTGGTGTCCGCTAAGGTGATAGACGACTGTCGGTTTTTTGATTGTCGTTTTTGAAAACGACACCTTAATAGCTATAGCATGCGATAATCAAGTTGACAATCACCTTACAGAAAGCAAAAGTGCGAAAGTTAATAGTCAACTATCAACTATCACCACTCCTGGTTCATCCCAGAGGTCTCGAATTAATTTTACAGCAATAGAGCACTATTCAAGGTAGAGTTGATCATTGCAGGTGATGATTTTTAACATCATGTTCCATCAAATGTGGGCATATATTTGTAAAGTATATTCTCTGTTCTTGTAACAAGAGTTTTAAGAAGTTTGCCCTCCTTGTGTTTAAGTCTTTCTTAGGCTTGGGCTAAATTGGGAACCCATTTCCATATATACTGACATAATGGGCTTCTCATCTGGAATTAATATGGCCAAATTCTAACTAAAAGTTGTATTACTGAGATCGACCTTTATCATAAGTATCGTAGACATTATTTTATTATTTTAGTGTTGTCTCTATCAAGGCTTAGATGCTTTATATTTTTCAGATTCTCGACCTCAGTTTTTGTTGGATCCGGCATTACCTAAAAGACTGAAAACATTTTTCTTTGCTTATAACTTGACATTACATTTAAAGAAGAAAGAAGCCTTTAAGCGTTGCATTTTCGATGAGGTGCTTGAAATGCTTTTTGAATCTCTGATCTTCTTAATGTCATTACACATTTAAATTTAAGGCTGTGCAACGAGTCGAACTCACGAGTTTTTCACACAATTTCAGCACAGAGCAAAAATTGATTAACTCGACTCAATTTAGTTCGCTTAGTTTAATGTGATGGATCACATCTCGGTAATTTGCTTCTGTTTGTGCCTGCGCACAATACGTTCAGGGGAATGAAATGAAAATTGCGATGCGGGGGAAAAAAGTCATTGCTCGAACAAGCAAGCAGCTCGCAAATCATGAGTTGAAATCGTTTGATACGAAGAAAGATCATAAGTTGAGTCGAACGAATCGAGTTGTTCGAATTTGACTCGATGTGTATGGTAAAAATTTGAAAATGTTCGAATAGCTCTTCCTTATGTCATCCTATATTCTGGATTGCGCCGATAATCTAGGAATTGTAAGTTCCAGTACCTTGAACTCTATGTATTAAAGTGCAAAGTACAATAAAAAGATCAGTGAGTAACAGGAAAACTTCATTCGTTCAACAATTCCTAACAAGATCGACTTTGATCCATTGTGTCTTTTAAGTCATTGAATCCACACATTTCCTTGACCTGAATATACAGCAAAAGGTATCTCCCTGCATAATTCTACCTTGCAGAAAAATTACCGAATATTATTGAAATTGAATTAACAATTTCTTAAATCACCCTAATAATAACAACTATCCGCATGCTGATGTTGGCTGGTTTCCATACTGTCCCAAAAATCGCTGCGCGAAATCTTCACAAAGGTGTTAATTTTCCTGACTTAAATATTTCTCTACGTTATTACCACAAGCACAAGCGTGTCAGTTCACAAAGGTCAGTCAGTCTGCCATGCAAACAGCAAACCAACCGAGCCGTCCACATGGCAACTTTTGTGGAGAAGCTGCCACAGACACAATCGAATGTCTGCTGCCACACCGCCAGACTAAGGCTGTGCTGCTGCTGCTGCTGCCGCCTGAATGACTGAATGTGATTTAGGCAAACACCAACAATTTGTACAAATAAAAGACTTACATGCACGAATTAAACAGCTGGATGGTTGAAGTCGGTATTTTTCTTGCTGTTTAAAGTTATGTGGCCTGTGCTCTTGTGTCTGATTTGATTCTATAGACATTTTGTTTGAGATTTTTCATTTTGCTTGAGTTCTCTTCGATTGCCATTGCCGTCTTAGCTGTTGCATTTCGATTTTGAGTTGTTTTGTTTGAGGTCAGTTACTTTTGTCGACTTGGGTTTTGGTTACTTTGTGAATTTGGTGGTGACTTGAAGAGGGATTTTTTTTTTGTGGTCTACCTTTCTACGTGCTTAATGGTCCTTTCTAACTTGATCAACAACAACGGAATCTTACTCACGATCTTTTGACTTTACTTAAACATTTTAATTAGTTGTGGACAGTTGTGGGTTGGCCATTCGCAGATTGAAGCAAAAGGATGAGTAGGCAATGCAGCACATAGCTCTTTACGAGAGTGCTGCATGTTCAAAAAGTAAAGTGTTTCATTTGCTTTTTATAGTTATTAGCAAAGGTATTTCGTAGCAGTGTAAGAAATTATAATTAACCCGAAAAGAATAACAATCAAAATTACTTTGGTACTTAATATCTTCTTTACTCAAAATGCTTTCTATATCAAATATAAATATCAAAGTTTCCATTTCATGTGAACACTTAAAATATTATGACCAAGTAAGCCTTATGAACAGGTGATTTATTTGAAAGATACAGCTGCAACTAAGTTTTAAAAAGCAACTTATTTCAGCTGCACTTACGATCAGATTATATATGCCCAAGATGTGCAGCACCGATTTACAAAGAAATCAGGTATATGCTGAAAAAAAAGCAACAGAAAAATATATTTTTCTCCCCGATGAGAGTAAGTAATCTTCGCACAAAGTGAACTGCAGCTTCATCGCTGATCTACCACAAGCCACCAACAGCATACGACGTACTAAACCAAACAGAAATGGTTAAAATCAACTTAGCTGGTTGCAAGCGAACACCATGCTCGCTGCTAAAATGAGCAAGAAACGTGCTGCAAGAATAATAAAAACAAATGCCGAGATATAGCGAAACGAAGGTGCATTATAACACTTTCACGGCTCGTTGAGCGCTGCCATATCAATCGATCGACTAACTTACTCGCTCGATCTCGCAATATACTACACCTTTAGCCAGAAGCTCTAGAATGCAAAGCCTACACAAGTTTGTTGTGTACCGCTGATGATGCTGCTGCTGCTGCTACTCTGGCTTACTTTTGCAGTCAAGTATTGGTGCTGCTCATCGCCGCCACCATCATCGTCATCATCATCATCATCATCATCGGCGAAATTTTTCTCTATGTAACTAATGTAATCATCATGGTATCCAGCATCACATCTCTCAGAGTAGTAGGCAGTTAAAATGTAGCTTCAAGTAGGGTTACTTGAAAAATTTCTAACATGAAAGCGTTACTTTTTTAGTTTGGCATGTTTCTACTTTTGGAATGGCAATAGAGCGGGATACTGCTTTTAAAAAATAAAAACATCTAAATTTGTCATTGATTGTCGTAAAATAAGCAAAATATATATTTTTTTTACTAAATTTAGCTCGATGCACTTAGTTCAATGTTTTTTTTTTTCTTTTTGCATTTCACCAGTATAATATGGTTCTTTCAACTTTCCAGTGATAAACTCCTTAATGGCGCTAAAACTCCTTCTGCCAAGGCATTTCTTCAACAAACAAGAAATACCCGCATGTGGCTTAATCTGGAAATATAATGAATATGAATTCAATTCGCACTATAATTTGTAGAGCTTTGCGATGGAAAAATATTTGTGTACTCCAGTGAAGTCCAATCTTCCGAGTATTCCTTGGAGTACTTGTGTTCTGTTATGAATGCATGTTTCGTCCGTAGCTATGGGTTTCTTTTAATGACCAATTGTGAATGTTCATCTATCTTACGGAAAGCTTTCTAGTATCAAAATGATCATTCAAAATTTTTTTCAACTATTCAATAGAGATTCGAACAGCTTCACCAATTCCACGCATTTTGAATATACGATTATTAATAATTTCTATTTTGGTGACCTTATTTTAGCAACCTGGACAGTCTTCAACACAAATGCTTGCACAGAAGCCATTTGAATTTGAATTAACGATGATAAAAATGATTTCAAGCACATCAACCAGACTTTAAATTCTTAATTACAACTGCCGAGAATTGTTAATACATTTATTTTTTGCTATATCCAAGTAAACGAATGTATTGTCTAGACTTTTTCTTAAAGTATGTACTGGATGTTCGGCGTTAAATTCGGGATGTAAGTTAAAAGTAAGTTAAAAGTTAATTTGAAATTTTTAATCGAACTTTACAGTCAATTGCAGTAACCAATGTTCTTGTGAAATTTCACAAATCGTTTAATGCTTTTTTTTAAACAAACATGACAAAGACAACAAATGGAACAATTTAACCTGGTAATTGGTGACATATGTTTCGGCTATTACCACATATATACACATATTCATATGTATATACATAGCCTCATCAGACCAGTTTTTGGTTAATTTGTAATGTGATTCGAACCCCCGACCATTCCATGAATTATATGTGAACGGCCGCTCTAACACTTGAGCCACGGAGGTTGTGCTGAACGACATACACAAAGTGCAATTTTATATTATGCGATTGCGCCATCTGTTGTAACTTTATTGTCATTTCTCGTTTGCTTCATAGCTTTGTTAAACCATCGGTTTAAGGACTTGCTATATGATGTAGCTTTATTATTTCGAATTTCGGGCTTCATGGAATGGTCGGGGGTTCGAATCACATTACAAATTAACCAAAAACTGGTCTGATGAGGCTATGTATATACATATGAATATGTGTATATATGTGGTAATAGCCGAAACATATGTCACCAATTACCAGGTTAAATTGTTCCATTTGTTGTCTTTGTCATGTTTGTTTAAAAAAAAGCATTAAACGATTTGTGAAATTTCACAAGAACATTGGTTACTGCAATTGACTGTAAAGTTCGATTAAAAATTTCAAATTAATTAATAACATTCAGTCGACTAAAACAAATTAAAAAATTTGTAATTTAAAAGTTTTTGAAAACAATCTAACATAAATGTAGTTAAAAAAGGAAAGGACATAGTAGAGCATGTACATGGATATGCTTCCAAGCTGCAGTAACAAAGCCATGATCTTGCAATTTCAAGATTTTTAGATTTGATTTTAATTTAAATTGATGAAGATTTGAATTAATTGAATTCTGTTTTGTTATTTTTAATTGGAAATGTCAGATTTTAGCTTTATTCCATAGCATTCTTGTATCTATTATTTCCTCACAAAGTATAGAGTATACACAAGGCTCTACTAGTGAGCGCCTTTTCAAAACTCCCTCCAACATTTCTCCGATCACGCATTTCTTGTTCTAGCGATTGTTTCCACAATCCCTGAGAATTCGATGCTTGCTGCCAGACTTCATTTGGTGATTTACACAATATGCGTCTGATCCATTTGCAGTTTCGTCGTTTGATTTGGATGATGAATGGGTCTTGTCAGTATTTGATATATATTATATATTGTGGATTGTACAGCAAGGCGCTGTTGGTTCACCATGTTCCACAGCAGCACTGAAGAACTGGGTTAACATTTGATTCAAACTGGGTTGTCATTGGTAGGATTGATTGTTGTTAGACATTTCTAAGCTCCACGAATATGCTTTTGTATTAATTCCGCCATCAGGTGTGATAATGCTACTTAAAAAAAGTAAAGTAATTCACGTCGTCTATGATCGAATAGCTGCTCATGAAACTTCTGCTGGCGTTGAATGGAGGGATGTATGCTCATGCTTTTCGGTTTATTAATGTTAGCTTTTAGAATACCGATGTAGATTCCATGTTGAAGAGTGTTGCTAATATGTCGGACTACTTGGTAGTAGAGTGGAAAATGTCATCTGCATAAGCAAATTCTTCCACATGAAGATATATGGAATGCAATGATTAGTAAAATCTAAATTTGTGGTAAGGATATCGATCAGTAATATCAAAAATTAGATTGTTGACAACGGATAATATTAGCGCACACACGACATGAATCCTAAATGAATCGAAAGCTGTACATCATAAAACCCTCCGAATCGAGACCTGATTCGATTAATGATCTTGGGTGTTATTATTGTTCTATAGATGTAATTACGATCAATGCTATTGAAAGCTGTGCTGTAGTTGATGGAGGCAAATTGAAGCGAGGTCTCCACTTATATATGCACTCCAGTATAATACGAAAAGTACACACTTATGAACATAAGTATTTGATTTATACACGATCTGTTTGGGCAAATTGCTGTTTGATCTTTACGGATAAGTTGCTCCAGTACTCGCTGACTCTGGCGAGGAGAAAATTTGTCGAATCTTGGAGGGATTGACAATATCATGATACATCTGTGGCTCTGTCATAGCGGTATATCACTTTTTTGGTACTTTCACCAAATCTTTTATGAGTCAGTCTTCAGAAATTCGTTTTTCTTTCACAACTTGATAAGAACCGAGCTTATAAGTTCAAAGGTGAACTACATAGATGCTTTCAACATTTCCGAAACAACACAATCTGCACCCGCTTGAGGAAACAAATACGAGAGGTTGGAGGTAGATAGTTGATAGTCTCCAAAACATTTTCTTTTTATCGGATTAGCTGATCTTTTGTGGTAAAAAAAATTACGGCTTGTGCTCTTGGTTTATCGTTTCGTGCCGTTCGGACTTCTGCGTTTTGTTAGACCCTTTTATGTTTTTTTAGAAAATGCTTTTAATATTCTATTAAGGATATATCTCTGTGCGGTGTCTTGCATCTGGCCTGAGTCATACAGGGTTTTATGTCCGTGGTATAAAGACAATGATTATTAAAAAGATATTAAAAACTTAAGCTTCATATTTTGAAATTAAGATTCAATTCAGCTCAATTTTTTCACTTTATCTATGAAATTTTCCCGAACGTAATCGTACAAAAGTTCATTCTGGGTGAAATTTTTGGTTGTTGTGTGAACTGCCTCAAGCCGGATAAGATCCACGATGAGGTCATGATCAGACCGATACCGGTGCACGTAAAATAGCTTTCTTCAAAGACCTCTTAATATAGAAATTATGCGATATTGTTCTAAAGTAACAAAAAAAAAAAGATGTTAAATATTTCTTCCGCTTTTGGGCTGCTTAAATTCAAGTTCTTTACCAACTGAAATTGTGAAAATATTTAACCACCCTAACTTAAACTCATTTCGAATGGCCTAAACTCATTTTACTATTCAGTTCTCTTTCCTAGTTTTCTGCATTGGGACCTAGAGAACCATCAGGTTTGTGTGTCCGGTTTGTTTGGTTGCTGACGCGATTGGTCCAATACTGATATGAAAACTTGTATAACTTTACTTTACCAAGGATAAAAAAGTATAAATGAAGAGTCCAACTATGCAAGGGAATAGAAAAAAAATTAAATTTTCTTACTTAGTTCGCTTACTGATTCGTCGATTTGGACTCGATGATACCATGAGCGATCTCCTTTTTTATTTTCGCTTTGCTTTTCATGAAAGAGCTCAGTAGTGCATCCTATATGCGTTTACTATCTGTATTAACTTCGACACGACTCCGACAAAACACGCGATTCACTTTGGATGGAAAAAAGTTTTTTTTTTTCTAAGATTTGTTTCACAGCGCGTATAGCAAGTACTGTAAAAGAAATCTTAGATAGGCAAATACTGGCGGAATAGAATTGAAAAAATTCGCGCGAATTTAAATTGCATGAGTGAGAAAAGTTACTGTGCATTTTATTTTTCGTTACTTTTTAGTTTTTCACACCTCTGCGACTTAACAGCAAAATGAAAAATTTGTCATGAAGTTTTGCAGAAAAAATCTGAGTTTGTGAAACAAACTTTTTGATGGGGGACGCAGCCATCCCTGTGTCAGGTCGGAGTATTTTTTTGGCATTGTTGTGTATAATAAATATGTTAAGGGCAATTTTAACAACAAGCGGTTTTTCAAACTATAAACGCAGTTTTTAGTAAACTTAAACAAAAAACAGTTGCATAATATTTCCAGTTATCGAGTTAAGGGAAAATATTTATGTTAATTGTGGCTTCCCTGCTTAAGTCAAATTTTAAGTTTTTTTTTTTTAACTACAAAAAACAAAAATTAAGCCTCCATGACGTCACAAAATCTCAAATAAAGAATTTAACAATTTTAACTTCATTGAATCATTAAATTTTCACGAAGTTCTTAACGAAAAATTTCTGAATAATTAGAAGACTGAAAACTTATATAAAGTACAAATATTTTTATCTCGCTTAAAATTCAAAGCTTCTAATCCTCACAAATCTCAATAAACTGAGGAGCAAAATATATCGAATAAATGTTTCGAAAACCCAATTTACATTTTTAAATATTTAGCGTTATCTTCCGAAAAAATAATCCCTGGAGCTATTGAACAATTTTAGAAGATAGCTTTGTTCATTACTATCTAATTTTCGCCTTGGACATTAATGACTCGTAAGTACTTTGAGAAATTGTTGAGTTCATACATATGTATGCCGATGATGCGCAGCAAGATATACGCAAGTCTTAAAATAAACAAGTGATTGAACTTTGCTATAGGGGAGGGTGGGGCTAAACCGGACGCGGGGCTAAACCGGACACGTGGCTAAGCCGGACAGTCGCGATTAATCAAAAACTACTTTGAATATCGGAACGGCCATATGCGCGATGAACGCACCCTGTCATAAGCTACTAACTTCAAAAGTGTCGATGATATTTCATCATTCAGTTTAGCGTCAGTCGTCGAAGAGTGCAGACACATGTATTTTTTCGCTTAGAGTAAAATTTTTTTTTTTCAAAATTTTTGGATTGTGAAATTAATATGCAAGTGCGCAGAATATTCGGTGGGTGTTTTTAGTTAATTAAGATGTGCTGAATCGAATGGTGTTAGTGGCTTTTATGATAAAATATTTTCCATCAATGTTTTTCGATCGAGTTAAAAAAATGGCACGATGGGGCTAAACTGGACAATTTTTGGTGGGGCTATACCGGACACCTTATTTGTCATTTTAAACTCGTGTTTGTTTTTGATAAAAAATTCTGAAGCACATTCAATGTTTCTACGACATAACTAAAGCACAATAAACATTGATATTAATTATTTTAAGTTATTCACAGCAAATGGTGTGTAATTACAAACGTAAAATGCCTGCAGTCGATAAGGAAAAAATGAAATTAGCTGTTATTTCGGTGATTCGTGATAAAACGTCGATTCGAGATGCATCGGAATTGCATGGTGTCAAGCGAGCAACATTGGCAGATTGGATCAAGAAAACCAGATGAAGGTTTTGAAAGAATTTCAATATTTTCCGATTTTCCGTTAAGTTTTCGTTGAAAAAAAATATTCTCATTTTTCTATGCAAAATTTTGTTCATCATCATTTTGCTTTTAGCAGTTAAAATCAACATTTTTTCAATCAAATATAATCTTTTCTTATACGAAACACATCGAAATACATCAATAAGGATTCAAAATAACATTTAAACATAATGTGCCTTCATGTTTGTTATTCATTTTGGTTTTGGCGCGACTGTCCAGACTAGCCCCACCCCCTGTCCGGTTAAGCCCCACCATTTTTGGCTTTTTCGATTTCGAGGTTGGTATAGTCTGAATGAGCTCACGCCAAACTGAATACATATTAAACCATCACACGATATGCGATTTGTAGCTAAAGGATGTTGCTTTCAAATGATATATAACACCCCAGGTTTCGAATAATTTTTTTACATTATTTTTGCAAAAAGACAAAAAGTGTCCGGTTTAGCACCACCTTCCCCTACGCTTAAATAAATCTGGAAATTATATGTGACTGGGCATTCAAAAATGGCTTATATCATAACCAGAAAGTCTAAATATTTACTGATTTCTAAAGAAGTCATCGATATTTCAGCAGTCCTCCCATCCCCACCACACCTTAGATTAAGTGACTGCAAAATTGATTTGTCGACATTGATTTTACACAGGTTCCCAAAAAAAGTTTTGATGTTCGAAGATGAGTCAAAACAGTTGTAGTTGGAAGATAAAGACCATGTAGTACGTTTGGTATGCTTTCTTATTCATCAACTTCAAGATTTTGTTTGTGGGCTTGTGTTATAGTTAATAGCAAAAAAAGATTTCATATCTTCTTTTAAGGCATTTTAAGACAAATAGAAAGACAAAATATTGTATTTATAGATTCTTTATAAAGGGTTTGAAATATAAAGACATGTGGCCTTCATTGTTATCTTCCATGAAAAATGTCTTCCATGAAAAATTTAATTTTTACTTACGATTTATACCCATTGCTAGTAGCAAAAAAAGGTTGTAAAGCTTCTTTTACAGGCCTTTTAAAGACAAGTAGAAGGACAAAATAATTTATTTATAAATTCTATATAAATTTATAAAAAGGACATTTCCCCTCTTTTTCATCTCTCAAGAGACTCGGTAAAGTATCTTTCTGAGCTGTTTAAAAAACACATTAAAACACTTAAGAAAATCCATGTCTTGTAGAACTTTATTACATGTAATTTTATTTTATTAGCAAATTATTCAATATTTCAAATTGAAGAACTTTATTATATTTAATTTGATTTTATTATCAAATTTAATTTTTACTTACGACTTACAAATTTGAAAAGTCAGTCTCGAGCCCATGTCCCAGCGGTTCATAGTCCTGCGCAGTATGTACTAGGCTACCTGTCTTATATTAAATTATATGTCAAAGGCGAATCATATCTTTCTCTCATTTGTTTCGGTAAAAAAATATATAGATTATATATAGACGTGCCCTATCTCGAGTGTCTCTTTCTACTGTACTTGGGGCTTGCCAGTGCCCTTGGGCGTTATGGTAAGCCTAAACTGGTAGTAGACAGGAAATTGTACTGTGCTTGGTTACGCTAGTGCGTAGAGTTCAAGCCTTGTACTTTTATGTACTTTGGCTTGGGCTTGAGATTGGCTTTCCTTGTATAGTCCTTTTTCAAACTACTAAGCTTGACCAGAGGTGAAGGTGCAAACTAATCTGGTACCACGGGTTGTTGGGAGCCCCTAGGACTTCGGTCCTAGCCCAACAGTGCGTGAAGCCCAATTGGGCAGATCGCATGGGAAGGATTCGTGGTGGCTAACGTAAATTGCCCGATGTGAAGTTGCATTCTCAACCAAGTGGCCGTCCTTAGAACTGCAAGAGATCCTAGATAGGTCTCGGCTCAAACCAAGGGTGAAGTTATGTCCATAAACATACTGTGATATTAAGCCATCAAGGCAAGTGATCACATAAAAAACATAGGACTCTGTACTTAATAAAATGCTTATGAAAACAAGAGGTGGCATGCCTTTCAAGTGACTTATGTATGTTTACAGTATTAAAACACACACGAAAAATGACAAACGATTTTTTAAGCTGTTTATCTTGCTGGTTCTCATTTCTTTGTATTAGCTTCTTTTTCTTACCAACCAATCGCACGAAAAATAGAATTTTTTCTATTCGGTAAACGATAAATTTTGTAGTGTCACTTACAAAAGTTTGACATTTCTGGTCAAAAAAGCTCTAAGTCGCATCTTGCTCTAATGTATAAGAAAAATCATGTTGTCTCGTATTTATTTTTGACATCATCGCTATCGTCCTAGTTGTGTTTAGCATGCCGTCTCATGTTCTTAAAATCATTTTATTATGTACAAACGATGTCACCTAATATCTTTAAAATTAACCTTTTAAGAGCTTTGAAAATACATATTAAAGACATTCTTGCTCTAGCTCTATTACGAAATCTCTATTTCAAAGACATCACTGCTTTGCAAGCTGGATTTTTGTATGGATAACTTCCCCTTATGCAACTAGGGTAAACATGCAATTAAAAAAAGCTCTGGAGATTTTTTCCTTTTGATGTAAATCGACTTCAATTACATCCCATATAATTTCCCATTCAAGTTTTTGTTGTAACTCAACCTCGCATTTAAACTTGGTTTAAGCCCACCGTGCTTAAAAATGGAAAAAGTTCGTTAATAGTTTTCGGACATAACAAATCGAAAAAAAAGTTAATAATACATTTTGTATATCGTCAAAGCGTCTCTAATCTCCTTGGTTGCAAACTGATTTTGAACATCGCCAATAGGACTTGGTCACGTTGACGGGTTCCTGACCCACCTAAATGATCTATTAATCAAATCAATGGAAAAAATTCAATTTTTTCAATGGATTATGAAGGGGGTAGTTTTATTTGATTTGTGTAAATAAAGTTATTACATCATCAAAACATGTATTTCAATGGGGGGTATCCAACTCTTTTAGAGAGGACGAATTTGAGAAATTTCGTTTCAATTGGCACTTTGTTGCAAATTTTTTATGCTTAGTTTGCTCCAGGTAGCGAGTGCAAACTGTATAATATCACATTTACATAGTTTTAGAGTTTGTACAAATAATTGATGAATGGGTTTCATCTTTAGTCGTCCTGACATTTTCCTTTCGAAAGACCTTAAAGACTGTTTCGCAAACTCAGCTCATTGAGCTTTATAATATGTATAAAATACTTGGGTGCTTTGAGGGAGAATTATCGAAAAATAACATTTAACAACACATTAAGTTACCCAGAAATATTTGATAATATTATTGATCGAAATAGTTTGCATTTACATATGAACATATATACTAAGTATGTAGATACACATGTGCACATTTTTCGCAAATAAAGCCATATCTAAAAACTGCTTAAGATTTTTTAATTTTAAAATATGATAAAAATCAATTGGAACAGTAATATTGTTTCAAAAAAATATTACTACAAAAATAAATAAAAATCGTTTTCACCTTGTTTGCATGTCAATTTAAGCGCGTTTTATCAGATCTGTTCAACTGTCGTCATGTTATGAAACGTATGAAAACGTAATTAAAAAAAAAAACAACAAAACCAAAACGTATAAAATGCAAAGAAAATAAAACGAAAAAGTGGCATTTTGATAGCATTATGATTGGATTTTTGCTGTTATTAATGATTGCAACCAATGCCACTGTCTGTTTGTCAGACATAGTAACTGTTGTTTGCCAAATGTTAAATAAAAAAAAAAAGTATCAAAAACTGCATATATTTACTCCCCACAAATAAATAAGAAAAAATAAAAACGTAGTGTTTTGTGCTACCTTTTGTGCAACAATGTGTAAGCGTACGCGCACTTTTTTCTATTCCTATATCATCACTCATTGTCACAAAAAAATGGCGACGGTTCGTTTCCGGCACTTTTTAAATTAAGTTATGAACATGGAATATTTTATGAGATGCATGGGAAATGAATAGAAGAGAACTTGAAAAAAAGTTAACAGTTGAAAGTTAAATCAAATGTGGCAAAATAATGAAATTTTTTTATAATTAAAAATTAAATTTTCTAAAGATTAATTTATGAGTAGCGATTGCAATCCGAAAGAGTTTTTGGTTAAATTGAGATTTTCGAGATGAAAAACATATAATCTCGAAGATTTTTAGGATTTCAATTCTTCACTTATAACTAGAGAAGTCTTAAAATCTCAAATTACTTTTTACTTTTTCTTAGCTTGAGATTCCAGGATTTTGTCTAAAATTTAATTGACTATCTTTCAATAAAAAAATTATGACAAAAAAATATCCACTCTGATAATTTACTTTTTATTAACTCGGACAGTTGGATGTGGCTTGGCTGGACCCCTATACATTTGGTGTGCCGAATGTAAATAAAAGTCGTTTTCTTTTCGTTCATTTTTGTGTTGTAAAATATTTCGAACGTACACTACCTACAAAAAATGTTTGTTCTCTGATTTGGAGGTTAGACCATATCTATTATATGTTTTTAGTATCGCTGAATCTGATTCCAGCCTCAGAACCGCTCGATAACGTCCGATTTTTGAGATGACAAGATATTAAAAATGAGTTAGAATTTTTGAAACGTATCACTATAAACGTATTTAATTTTTTATGAAAATATGACACATTAGTAGCCATTCACTAGTAAAATCACTCCGCAAAGTTTTGGATCGAAAATAATTTTATTTTTCGACTTATTGTCATAAACATTTTCAACCTGTTATTTGTTTCTTTTTTTTATAGCTCACGAACAGTTTGACCGATTTACATGAAATTTGTGTACGTTGTATATCGAACATGGTAGTTATTACTATTTTTTTTTGTTTTGATTGTACCAATAATTATTTATATAATATAAAAATTTCATGTAAATCGGTCAAACCGTTCGTGAGCTATAAAAAGAAAGAAACTAATAAAAGGTTGAAAATGTTTATGACAATAAGTCGAAAAATAAAATCATAAAATTAATATTCTGTAAAGAATATTACACAGCGAATTAAATGTTCTCTTCAAACCTCGATACGGCGTGTGAAAGTACTACTCTCCCCTTGAATACTCTTTTTGAATTTTATCGATATCTTTTGTTTTTGAATATTTTTATATAAGCAGCTAGCTGAACACCTGTGAAAGCCAGACAAGACAAAGAAAAACGTAAGTATCATAATAGCATACCTGATCTACAATTACGTTTGATTATGACGCCAATATCGTCATTTCCCCATGCCTGAAGGGTATCGGAACATCTGACTGACGCACAGTAGACTAAGTCCATACAAAAGTTAGTCAAAAATAGAAGGAGTGCTCCTATGATCACTGAAGCTAACTAAGAAAAATTTTAAAAATAGTTGAAATCAGTCACCTACATATATCTTGGACCTATATTAATTTCTCAGATGCTTTTGTATGGGAGGTACATACAAAAGTTGACCAATCTTAACGGAACTTGGTCAGAATGCTAGAATAATATATGTGTATAGAATATGGTTGAAATCGTTTACACCCTAGGGGTACCTCCCTTGGACCTACAGTGAGCGACAAAAGTCTAGATACTCCCCCACTTTTTGTTAGATCGAGAATCCGAAAATATAATGGAAAAATGTAATGATGCAGTTTCGTTTGAAACTCTTTTTTAATTATAATGTGCATAAAACAAAAGTTCTTCAATATAAATTTAAGAATATATCTAAAAAGAAATACAAGAAATCGAGTGACATAAGTCTACATACACTACGCAACTTATGCCTTGAGCTAATGATTAATCTTTTTAGAAAACAGTGAAGTATAAGTTTAATCTTTAAACTTAATTTTTAATGATCGTGTAAACTGTTGATCGATTTAAGTCCAATATTTTTAAAAATTCACCACAGGATTAAGTTTTTTTTCCAAATTTATATATTAATTATATTAAATTTTTTATATGATAACACATTTTTTATATCTTTTCTTCATTATTTTCCCTATTAATATAGTATTTTAAATAAGGGTCCCCATTTAACTTATTTTTATGTATATATTTTTCTTCCCGAAGATAAGTTAGGATCTGATGCTATAATTATTAATATTAAAATTGTTTTGATATTTTCAATAATGTCTTACCAATTTATTTTTTCCTACGAGAATATTCTAATACGCAGAAAATAGGTAAATTGATAACATAATTTATAAATACTTTTTAAACAGATATTCAAAAGAAATCCAACTAAATTTTAGTTGTACTAAAATAAATGTCAGCTCAATTCTGTGATATCAAGTTGAGCATCTTTAAATGGAAAATTATACTCTCTAACATTGCCTGAAAGAATTAGTGGAACAAAAATTTATTTGATGACGTTAGAGGTCTCAGGATCAAATTTGGACTACCAGCGTAATAGACGGTCATGTTAGCCACTAGGCTTTTTTATGTTTCTTATGTGTGCTTTTTATCCGATTTTAAAGTTGCTTCACTCAGGTTATTTTGGAAATAAAGCTTTTACGTGATATATGTACTTTCAATTAATGTTTGTTTGGTTCGGATCCTGGTACCTTATTTGCTAGATGAATTCTTAAGGTTGAGTTGTGTTGCTATGTACAAGTTAATTTATGGCTATAGTTCCATGAACGAATTTGCTTCTTAGAAAATGCTTTCAGAGCCATTTTTTTCAGTGTTAAGCTGGAAAAAAAAAACAATGGTCTAACTTTACAGAGAAAAACGCATTAAATTATGTTAACTAGATAAGTTTCATGATGGGACTATAAATGTTACAAATTGGTTTTATTTGAAAATCAAAAACTGAATTTTAATTTTTCATTTGAATGCACAAAAAAAAAACAAATGTTAATAATTTATTATATAGTAGATATGGATTTAAAACCTAATTTACATACAAAATGTGTTTACTATTTTACTATTTAAGTGATATAAAAAAACTCTGCCGATTTCTTTTCTCAATAACGCCTACAAAATATTTTTCGGATGTGATAAGAATGCAATCGAAATATAATTTACAAACTTTTGTATGCTCATTAGAGCGGTCCAAAATAAAAATTTTGGATTTTTTCACGATGTGTCAGTGGATTACAGTAGCCTTAATTGTCTGGACAAGGTCCATTACTAGGATTAAGGTTAATATTGAAAACTGGATTAGCGCCCTCTGTTTTAAGTAGACAACCCATTTTTCAAAATATTGATTTAAGAAATGGTGCAAGTAACAGATGTTATAAAATTTTCGAACAAATTGGGTATGGTTTTCGGGAAACTAGCGATCGGGGTATTGAAATCCGTGATTTCTTTTTCTTCTTCTTCTTTCTTTCTTATAAAAAAAAATTGACAATTGACCGGACAAAAATAAAAAAGTACCGACTATTCACTTTCTAGCTGCAACACCTCAAATATAATGTTACCGCTGATCCCATGGTATATCATTTTGTATGAACTTTTATTTTCTTAAAAGAATGCCGAAACCGCATATCATTATCTTATTTCAAAACCAAGATATCTGCATTTTTCTAAATTAACAGACCTAATTTTTTTCGAATCGGAGTCTACAAATTTGCATATTAAGGTGATTCAAAATTTTTTTTTTATTTCAAACAGTTACCTTCAATCGGGGAATTCGAATTTGTGATTATTTTTCCTATTTTTCTTCTATTTTTTTTACAAAAAAATTTAAAATTGACCGGAAAAAAATTAAAAAATCCAATACTGTATTTTAAAGTTGCAAAATCACCAAATATTTTTTTATCGCCGATCGCGTGATACATTTTAAATGTACTGTTATTTTGCTTAAAAGAATGTCGTAAGCCGCATATCATTTTCATATTTCGAACCCGAAATATCTGCATTTTTCTAAATTAACAAAACTGACATAATTTGAATTTTTGAAAATGATAGAAAAATCTATAGAATAGTTCAAATTATGTCAGTAGAAAATGGGTTGTTTACTTAAAACAGATGTCGCTAATCCAGTTTTCAATATTAACCTTAATCCTAGTAATGAGCCTTGTCCAGACATACAAGGCTACTGTAATCTGCTGACACATCGTGAAAAAATCAAAAACTTCTTATTTTGAACCGCTCTAATGCTCATACAAAGAAACATTTTAATTTTTAGATAAAATTTATGTGGCTGTTGTTTATAGATCGATTGCCTTGTGATATATTTAATGGATGGCATATCTGAAGCTATTAAATATTTTAACATTCGTTATTGATGCAATTTTTTTCGAAGCAATATCTCTAAAAGTTAACTTTTTATAATTTACTCTTTTTACAAAAAATAATAAACCTTTTTTTATAAGTTGTCACGTTGAAAATTAACTGGTTAAAAAAAAAAAATGATCAAGAAATTCGTTGAAATCGAAATGATACCCATAAAGTATTTAAAATGTTTTTGTTGATGATGCGATGTTGAATAATTAACTGAAAATAATCATTAAATTGACTTTTAAATCAAAATTAGTCCGGACTCAACTTAAGATTTAATTAATTTAAATGTGATCTTAATTGAGCAGGTTTCTTTTGTTTGTTGCTGTTATAAGTAATTTGTCGCATTGCATATATTAAAAAAATTTCAGATTTATTAAAAGATTAACTAAAATGTGGAACATATTAAAATCCTGTTTAAAATATTAGATTCAAGCAACAATTTATGCACAATGCAATTGAACACGAGTTTGCAAATTGCTCACGGCATATGATAATCTGCCATATAATACGAACATTATTTCTGATATGATCAAACAATTACAAGAGAGTTACAGAGAAATGTAACACAAGTGTTCGCTTTTGACTTAACTTTTCCGATTCTGGTTTTAATTTTATTTAATGATGTGCCGATATGTGAAATATCGATTAATATGCAGGGAATTTATTGAAAGTGATAATATCGATACACTTTTCTTGTAAACGACAAACGATAAAAAAAACAAAGTTCTAACTTCTTCTTATACCGATAGTTTTGTAACGTAAAAAAATGGGCTCTCCGAACTTTCAGCCATTTTTATAATGGTGGTCCCAAATCAAGCTTTGATTGAAAATTCGCTAGAGAGCGCAAATCTTGTCGTAAATGAATATTTTTTTTTAAATAAAAGCTAGCTAAAATGCTGATCGATTGTTGGAGCCCGAGTTTCAAAGAAAAAGGTTTTGTATTTACGATTTTGAAATCTTATGATTTATATTGTCATTACGAATTACCGCATGAAATAAATATCAAAGGTCAAAATAAAACAGCCACATACATACTTTTGTGATAAAATTTTTCAATTCAAATTTGTTTAACTTAAAAAGGAATGCTATTAAATTTGTCAAATAAACCGAAAAAAAAAATTGCTATGTATATATCTGTATCTATAAAAAGACAACACATTAACTCGCTCCCATTTTTGTTTTTCGCCAACATTATCTTGTCGCAACTTTTAAATTAATGTCAAAGCAAATGCAGATACATTTTATCAGCAATTTTGATCTTTGAAATTATTATCTCCGCTAAATTTAAAAGGAATTTAAATGCTAATGATTCACAAATTTCAAAACAGATTCAAAGTGAATAATAACAATAAAAATACAGAATTATGTTTGGGACATTTTTTGCTGAAGTTTGCTTATTTATAAGTAGTAGTAGTAATACTAGAGCACAAGTTTTGTAAAATTAGGTATTTTTTCATTAAAAAAAATATTTTTTCCCAAATTTTTTAATAATTTTTTGTCAAAAACTTTCTAAGCCATGCCTTTTTTTAAAGGCCATCAAGTATGTTGGAAAATATTTGATATTTCTTATACCTACTTAGTCATAGAGGCATAAAGTTACGGCAGCTATTTATTTTCAACAGTCCACTCAGTAACTCAGTCACTTGCAAAACGCAACGCCAACGGAAATCACCAGATCCCAAGGGTAAAAAATATGTTTTTCTTTCATTTTTAATAAAGACTGCGACTCTTTTGACAATTTTAAGAGAAGAGGGCTAAAGCAGCGATAGCTATGAGGCAGAATCATGTTATAGGCATTAGTGTTTACAATACACTGTCGATTATATAATATTAAATAATTTTGAGCTTGTTCATAAGACTGAGGGTAATGTATGAGGCGCCCAGTTGCAAAACCGGCCTAGTCCTTTTCTCATACTTTTGAAAAAACAACGAAAAACGTTTATCTTCATCTAAATTCACTGAAAAATTAAAAAGTATTTCCCACATAATGGCGTATAAAATTTCTTACTCAAAGCACGACATATCAGAGTTTGACCGGTTATGATACCATTATACTGAACTTGACCAGTTTTGATTTCAAGGCCTTGGATCGGTTTTGAAAGCAAATTCATGGACTTGGTCGGTTTTGAAGTCCATGCATCAAAATAAATTTAAGAAATCTAATATTTCTGTAAAAAAAAAATGTTTAATCTAAAAACAGTAGTAGATAAAGCATGGTCTAGAATCTAGATTTTGATATAGTATGAGAATATCTAAAAAATTGACTTTTTTGGACGAAGTGTCTCTTTTGACGTTTAATTAAACTCAATTTTTAGGACAAATAAGACAGTTCAGTTTATTTTTAAATAATAATTCACAAGTAATAAATATAAAGTTATACAAATCTTTCTTCAAATACATGGTATGAGCCTTACATACATACATATGTAAAAAAGTGGGATTTAATTTTAACCAAAATAGTTTTAAATATTTTGCCGCCTCATTTTTTTTTTTTTTTGTTGAATAAGTTTTTTCAAAAAAGTTTTCTAAAAAACTTATAAATACAAAACAAAATTTTCACAAAAGTTTTTTAAAAAACTTAAAAAAAAACTTTTATTAACAAAAGTCATATGTAAGAAGCTTTTTTTGACTTTTATTTTCCAAAGTCGAAAATAAAAGTTTTTTTTTTGCTTGAAAAAAAAAACAAGGAAAATCCTAAAATAAGATCTTGGTTCAAAAAATTTCAAAGGAGAACACTTAATGTTATTCATAATAAAATCCAGGGGAAAATACTTTTGAAAGTGACAGGGGGGTCCGACTCTCCTAATGGGGTATTTTTGACCCAATTTTTCAAATAAAATGCTGTTGCACTAATCGATGGGAAAGTGAAGACAATGGATATTGCAAAGGACAGGTGAGGTCACCAAACCTCCTAAACGCGTTTTCCGCAACATATGAATTTCAGACGCAAGAAACGAGAGCAGGAAAGGCACGAGCGTGAGAAACTCGAAGTGTTACGGGGCAGGAATGATGCTCGAAAATTTTACCAACAAGTCAAGCGTCTGACCCAAGGTTTCAAGCCCGGAGCATCAACCTGTAAAGATGAACATGGAAATCTGGTTACGGATACGCAGGGTACACTGAGATTATGGAGGGAACACTTTTCCAAGCTGCTTGCTGGCGATGACTCTACCAATCCCGCCTTTGGAGAAATGAACCCGATGCCACCAATCAACGACGATGGTGTGGACGTACCACCACCTAGCCATGACGCGGTACGAGTTGTGATCCAACGACTTAAGAACAACAAAGCGGCTGGTGCCGATGGCCTGCCTGCTGAATTGTTCAAAACCGGCGGCGATGAGCTGATAGGGTGTATGCATCAACTCATCTGCAAAATATGGCTAGTTGAAAGCATGCCCGACGATTGGAATCTCAGTGTCCTTTGTCCTGTACTGAAGAAAGGTGACCCGACAATCTGCGCTAACTACCGGGGAATCAGTCTTCTTGCCATCTCTTACAAGGTCCTGTCGACTGTACTGTGTGAAAGACTTAAGCCGTTTGCCAACACACTGATTGGGCCTTATCAGTGCGGCTTTAGACCTGGTAAGTCCACCATAGACCAGATCTTCACACTACGTCAAATCCTGGAAAAAACCCACGAAAAACAGATCGATACCCATCATCTCTTTATCGATTTTAAAGCAGCTTTCGATAGCCCGATACGGGATTGCCTGTATGCCACCATGTCTGAGTTCGGTATACCTGCGAAGCTGGTGCGGCTTTGCAGAATGACGTTGAGCAACACAGCCAGCTCCGTCAGAGTAGGAAGGGACCTCTCCGAACCATTTGATACCAAACGAGGTTTCAGACAGGGCGATCCACTATCCTGCAACCTCTTCAACTTTGTGATGGAAGGGGTGTTGCGAAGAGCCAGTGTACATCGTAATGGCACTATTTTCTACAAAAGTGTCCAGCTCCTTGCATATGCCGATGATATTGATATCATTGGACGTTGTAAGCGAGATGTTACTGCTGCGTTCTCTGCTATCGAAAAAGAGTCAGCGAAAGTGGGTTTGACGGTGAACGAGGGCAAAACAAAGTATATGCTGTCCACAAACAGGGAGACGCGGCGTATTGGATCCTTTGTTACTGCGAACAACTATACTTTCGAAGTTGTCAAGGAATTCACCTATCTTGGCACCGCCGTGAACACTCAAAACGATGTCAGCCTGGAGATAAAGCGAAGACTAACTCTTGCTAATAGGTGTTACTATGGTCTCAGTAAGCAATTGAGTAGTAGAGACCTCTCTCGCCCGACAAAACTGACACTCTACAATACGCTCATCTTACCCGTGCTACTTTACGGCGCAGAAGCATGGGTTGTGTCGCAGACTGATGCAGCCACGCTTGGGGTGTTTGAGAGAAAAATTCTTCGCAAAATCTTCGGTCCTGTTCACGTCGGCGACGACTACCGTATTCGAATGAACCACGAACTGTACGAGCTCTACGCTGACATTGACATAGTCAAGCGCATCACTATACAACGTCTGCGCTGGCTGGGACATGTTGTGCGTATGGACGAAGAAGCTCCGGCGAAAAAGGTGTTTGATGCGGAAGCCGCTGGGCGACGACGAAGAGGAAGACCATGCCTCCGATGGAAAGACCAAGCCGAGGAAACCCTATCCACGCTTGGTGTGAATGATTGGAGAAGGCGCGCGCAAAGTAGAGGCGCCTGGAGAGAGCTTTTGAGGTCGGCCGTAACCCGGTAACGGGTTGTTATGGCCACCCAAGTAAGTAAGTATGAATTTTATATTGAATGTTCGCACCAGCTCAGTTGTATGAATTGTATATTTTCCAAAGTTTTGTCGGGAATTTCAATTCAAAAGCAGATACATACATTATTAGAATTGATTCAAGAATAGTTTATAAAACAAACTCCATTCCATCGATTCCTACAACAAAAAATTTTTTTTTGAAAAATGGGTGCAAAACACCCCATTAGGGTCTGGGACGTCCACATTTCCACCTCATTCATTTTCAGCTTTTTCCATCGGTTAAATAATAAAATTACATATTTTTTTGCAAATTGGTCCAAAACACCTTTTAAGGACAGTCAGAGACCTTTTCTGTCACTACCAAATTCAATTAACGGCTTTTTCCCAACCAAGCGTGCAATAATTTTTTTTTGAAAATATAAGTGCATAGTTTTTTTTTTTCTTTGAAATTTTTTGCTTAGTGGTCCAAGATATTATTTTGTTTTTGAATTTTGAAAATAAAAGTCAAAAAAAACTTTTTACATGTGATGTTAAAAATATAACTCAAAAAAAAAAAAAAAAAAAAAAAATTTAAAAAACATGCTATCAATAATATTTAATAATATATTATTAATAAAAGTTTGTTTTAAATTTTTTTTTTTAATTTTTGTAATATAAGTCAGTAAAAACTTTTAACTATTATCTTTTAATAAAAAAGTCTTATGGAAAAAATATAAGAGCTTAAAGTTATCTTTAACCCAAAAAAACTTTTTTTAAAGTTTATTTCAAGCTCTCGTCAGTGCTTTCCCCGGAAACCATCGTCATCGTCAAGGTCTTGGCCGATATCTTGTTCTCGACGATATTTTAGTGTTTATCGTATGATTAAGAGCGCATACATCATACTCGCTTGAAAACAAAATGTTCTTTACTCTAATTGAAATGTATTTTAAGGCTACGATCAATGTTCTTTGTAAGAATACAAACACGGAGACGCACTTTATTTTTAATATACCTACGTAAAAAACAAAAACAGAACGCAAAAATATTTTAAAAATATCCGATCAATCTGTGGGGAAAAACAAATTTCACGAAATGTGGACGGGATCAGACCTGTGCTATGAATACTCTTTCCCTAGAATACAATTTTTTTATGGAATTTGGTCTTGGTATTGATATTCCATTCGCAGATTGTGTCCGAATCCAAAATTTAAGGATATGGAATTATTGAATCCACTTCTCAATTCTGTTCACTATCCAGAACGATGTAAACGATGCAAAAGGCATATGGAGACAGTTTCGATATAATACAGAAAAATAAGTCACTGATTCAAAAGATTTTCAAGGTGTCGCAATTATTCTTACCTATGAAATATTTCCATACAAATATTTCATATTTTTGCAAGTTAGAAATATTTTATTAAGACTTGAAAGTAAAAATGCATAATTTTTGAATGAAATTGAACTCACTTCCACATTATGATAACTTGCTACTAACATTTCCGCCGGAAGTGCACCCTCAACGGAGGCAAAAATCTATTTCCAATCGACATAAGTATCCTTAAAGATGTCATCCTACCCATCACCTTCGTCATCAGTAACCAAGTCAGCATCATCATGTAGGCGGGAACACTTTCTTCCCATATGTTGCAAACAGCGATACCATAAAATAAAAAACAATTTGCAACATTGTATGAAGCGAATGCACATTTTGCATATGTTGTGGTATGGTAAAGAAGAAAAACGCGGCAAAAAGCGCAAAAAATGCACTTTATTCGTTTCCCGATTTGCTGCTACGATAACTCTTAACCACATTGCAGCAAATGCAGCAGCGACAACAGCAAAAACAACAACAAAGAGTGCATCACAACCACAGATAAAGCACAAACTTGTTTGCTATACTCATGGTGGTGGTGAAGAGTCGAGAATCGAACTACAACTCCATGCTGCGGAGTCTATTAACCAGCCTAAAGATGCACTCGTAGTTGTTATTTTTTGCCTAAAGCTGGACTGGACTACAAAATGATGCTGGAGAAAATCATGATAATGGGAGTCTTGGAAAATCTTTGATTAAAAATGCAAAGGAGCCTAAATGGCTAAATTGAATACGTTAAAAAGATGGTATATAAAAAGAATGTACAGTACCATATACACTGGTTCATTTTCATACAAAACAAATTAAAGTTATTAACGGCAAAGAAACTTTCGAAATGCAACCCAGAAAATTTAGTTTAGAAATTAAATAACTCTTTTTTACTTGAAAGTATTACTATTTAAATGAAATAACTTATTCCTGTAGTATTATCTCCATTCAGTTGCGGATGATGTTGGAAAAAGTGAAAAAGGCGGGTGCCAATATATATAGCATCAAGAAAAATTAAAAATTATATAAAAATGTTATTCAACTAAAAAAAAAGCTGCAAGCTTTTTAGAGCAAAGCGATTTATGACCTTTGACATAACATTTCCATTTCAGGACAACGCACAATAATTTGTCCCATAGACAAAAATCGAAAAAGTTTTGATAGAAAATAAGAAAATATTGGTGCCATTTTAAAGGTGGAACATCCACTCTAGGGGCTTCTCAAGTTGATTTTTTTTTGTTTCAATTTTATGTTTTATCGCATCCCATTGCCAAATCTACAATTTTCGAACGAAAATGTAGCATTTATTTTCATGTAAAGATAATATATTGGCTTAGCATAAACTTTTTAAATAATTAAAATAAAATCGAATATAAAAATTTTGCGTGACTTCAAAATTGGTGATTTTTGATACATTAAATTATAAAATTGCAATTTTGCGGAGACACTTAAAAAATAGTATACTTTTCATAAGTATATCATTAGTTGTGACCTTCTACTAATACATAAGAGCAAATAAAATTTCCTCCGTTTTAATCCACCTTTTTAAAAAAAGTATTTTTTCCAACGATTAAAGTTTTTAAATCGCGTTTGTTTTCTCTATTTTACCTTATATTATATAGCGTATAAAATATTATAAGAAATATAATATTAGAAAAAATCTATTTTTTAATTATTAATTTTTTTTTTTAATGATATCGTTTTATCAGTATTTTTTTTATGCTGAAAGATTAATAGTCTTAGCTTATTGGGTAAAAAAGGTAATGAATTATTAACTTGAGTTAACTTATATTTTATGAACAAAAATATAACCAATGATTTTCCAATTGCACTTGCAACATAAACATTTTTGAAATTGTATTTTTATATCAAGAAGTTTTCAAAAATAATAACTTTAAATACATACGTTTCTTACCGATTTTCTGAAAAATTTTTATAACAGGTTTTTTCTTCCGTTAATCGTCAAAATATATAATTTATGACATTACGTATTAGCAAAAAACGTATAAATAAAGTCGGTAAAAAATCCTATGTACCACAGAAAATGTTCAGCATTTTTTAACGTTTTTGAATTCAGGAAATTTTTTTTTTTTATTTTTTTATTCTAATTTAACAAATTAATAAAATACATACAATGAAACATGTTCAATTATTACACCTAGCTACATAAGCTAACAAGCAATTTTTCTATATTAATTAAATTATAAGAAAGTGTGTCAGTAAATATAAAGCGGACCAATTATCTTAACGGAAGAAATTTAAACATCTAGAGCACGGGGTCGACATGGATTTTATTTCAAGAGTGCAACAGCAATTACAATAAAAAAACCAACAACAACAAAACGTTAGATTCGGTACCATAAGGATTTATTAACATAAAAAAAAACATATAAAAGCAACAACGCCGATGCCGGTAGCGCACCTTTCAAGTGAATTTATATTTAAAAATAGCTGGTGACGAAACACAACGCAAAATTGCGAACAACAAACAAAAATTACCAACAACAACAAAGCATGGCAAGAACTGTGCGCAGTCGCCAGCGCTACGTATTTACCAACAATGACAAGCAAAGCAACAACACGCAAGGGTTGAATTGTTTTGGTGCAGTTGCGGCTGTCAACGACTCGGCGAATTACAACAATACGAAGTTGTTGTAAAAGAGTGGAAAGAGTTAGGAGCTGTCAACCCCTGATCTAGAGCCAGGTCTAAAGGTTTTGTGCGTACCATGGAGCATTCGTTATTCACGATGGGCTTTAACCAACTTTAAATGACAAGTTGAGTTACAACAAAAACTTTAATGTGGAATTATTTGGGATGTTAATCAAAGTAGAAATGCATCAAAAGGAAAAAAATTCTTAGACCTTTTTTTTACTGTTTTTTAGTAATATTATCTAGTATAATATGTGTATATCGTACGTATGAAATTTAAAAAAAATCTGATTGTGCTCAAATTTTGACACGTTGAAGAACCTAAAAAGACAGTCTCACAGTTCGAATTTCAGCTCTCTAGATATTCGGGGTCTTGAGTACTGTTAGGTTAAGTTTCGATAAAAATGAAATTTTTCCGAAAATAGCCAAATTCAATGTTTGATATCTCAGGGCCCGGTCAACCATTTTCACTATACGGTATCTCATTCAAAAGCCAATAAATAGATAAACATAATAAGATCGGTCCTTAGTATTATGAATAAGACTACGATTAAGTATACCGTTTTCAAAGTAGTCATATTTTAATAAAACATATTTCACTAAATCCGGTCGCATAAATAAGTCTTAAGGTCTAGAGGCTTAAAATTATTTTTTATGTATAAAAGATGACATAACAAAATAAAATTGATGTCCACAACTTTAAACTTAGATTTGAGGGCTTTTAGAACAGATATTTTTAAACCGGACTAAACACGACTGCTTTCAGGTCTAAATATGGTTCTTTCTCTAGACCCCGACCACCTAGGAAGCTGAAATTTAGACTGTAGTACTATCTATTAAAGTATTTTGACGCGTAAAAAATTGAAGAAAATCGAATAACTTTTAAATTTCATACGTATGTTATGCATATGTAATATTATTAAAAACCAGTAAATATGTATTTAAAAAAAACGCTCTAAGGATTTCTTATATATCGACTCTAAGTTACATCCCCAATTAAAGTGTTTGTTGTAACTAACACTTTTATTAAAAGTTGGTTAAAGCCCACCGTGTATTGCTCTTAGTGTAGTGGTTTGGAATCTTTGAATTAATTTTTTATTGGAGTTGGAAGTACATCCCCAGAGTTGTGCATCATATGACCAGATGGGTCTTAACACCTGTTTATAAACCATAATTTTATTTTGGATGCTCAAAGCAGAGCGTCGGCCTAGTAGACATTTCATTGAATTGAACTTGAGACTGAGCTCTTCCCGTTTCTTTTTCACATGATCATTCCAGCGCAGTTTCGCATCTAATGTCATATCTAAGTATTTGGCTGAGTTGGAGTGTGGGATTTGTAGAGAGGCAAATAACGAATGTTTTTATTTGTGAAATTAACATGAACTGTTTTAAGTTTATTTAGAGTTATTCTCCATTTTCGAGTCCATAACGTCATAGTTTATATTGAAGATTGCAATCTGCTTATTGCTTCGATTTCTGTGTCACCTACCGTGATCAATGCAGTGTCGTCCGCAAATGTGGCTATTGTTGTACCCGTAACATTAGGAATATCGTAGGTGTATAAAAGATACAACAGCGGGCCTGGTATACTACCTTGTGGTACTCCGTTGTTGATGTTGCGCAATTCAGAATAAGCGTCACCAGGTTTAACTCTGAAACATCTATAAGAATTTCCTAGTCTACGAAAAGAAATTTTATTTAATTCCGACTACTCCTTATATTTTTGTCCATTTTCCTCCCTTATGATCAGAAAATGAGCGCATTTATGATCATTTTAATCAGACAAAGGACTCGAAAAAGACTCGAATGTGATCGGAAATTTCATAAAATACTGGCTGGGATTACTTTTATTCACATCGAACCTCAGTGAGTGTGTGAATAAACAAAAGGTTTTTGCTATAGTTACTTTCATTGTATACTTTCAAAACTTGTTCCTTTCAAGACAAAGTTCATACAGTCTTAGACAACTGTAATGACTAGGTATACAGACACAACTTATTTGACCGAGATGGTTGAGACCATAGGTGGGTAAAGTAAGAAAAATGAGCCAATTTTAGCTCTTTACAACAAACACGTCGTTTTTGTTAAGAAAAATAACCGAAACAACAAACACATGCACTCACCACTGCTACGCACATTTTTGCGTTGTAGTTTTTTTATGCGCACTATGTATGGGATTTTTTATTATTGTTCCATCATTCAGAAAATAATAAAGAAAAGCTAGCCACAACAAAGAATCAACAATGCGCACATTGAGGACAGCTTCTCTTGTTGCGTTTGATCAGTGTACTTTTATTTCTACACTCATGTTGTTCTTCTTTGATTCTTGGAATTGACTTTTGGTTTATTGTAGTTTTTTTTTTCGCTATCGAGATCGATTTTATGGTGGAGTATTTTTGTTGTTGTTTATGTTGCTTTTTTTGTAAGTAGCTCTAGCTTCCAAAATTCTGCCCTCTTATGGCTTAGACAATTACGTGTACAGTGGCGACTTAGACAGTTAAGATGACAAGAACTGCTAATGACTGCGTTGAAAACAAAATGTCAAAATGATGACAGCTAATAAAAGAATTAAAGCAAAGAATAACAACGTTAATGATATTATTGATTTCAATGATGAAGACAATGAAAAGATTGACGATTATGTTGCCAATGAAGACAATGACTGAAATAAAGACAATACTGACAGTGACGATTTTGCGAGAAGGTGAGTGGAAAAATTTTGAGAATAAAGTATTAAGAGTTTGGAAAAACCTACTTTTGAGATAATTTTTTAAGCCATAAGGTACACGGGTCAAGAATTACAAAACTTTATTTTCCGGCAACATTTACCATTTAAAATTCGATTCTAAATAAATAAAACTTTGTTTTTATTTAAAATTCATAATATTCGAGTAATTTTACTATTTTCTCACATCAGGATCAAATGTATGGTGCAGTATTATCTCTCTGATAGAACTTAGAATCTATTCGGCAACGTTGGTCTTTATCCAGCACTTGGCTATATATCTTATCTAAATATAAGAACTCTAACAACCAATCAATAACGTAAATTGACCAAAATATGATCCGACGGCAGTTGGAGGAAACCTCCCTCTCTGCTCCTCAATATCTGACGAAAAAACTAAAGCAAAGGTGTGCTATGTGAAATCGCTATCGGTTGCACCAATACATCAACGACAAACGCCATTCCGTACACCGTAAGCACTAAGAAAAAGTAGCCAAACAACAACAACGATAACACAACAAACCAGCTAAACAACCATGTGACAACCAGCAGTATCTGTGCGGTTTCTTGTTGTTTTTTATTGCTTCGATGTAGTGGTTGTTGTTGTTGCTTTTACAGTGGTATGGGTTGTGGTTTTGTTGTTCGAATATGGGGGGATAAAAAAAAAGTAAGCAAGATAATACAAGATAAGTGGTCGCTGTTGAGGAAAAAACCAGATATGGGCGGCGCCATACCAATGGCTGCCATCCAATCACAAAGCAACTTGTTGTATGAGAATTTCGTTTTATTTTTGGCGCGCGAGAGATAGAAACATGTTGCAGCAGCATCAGCGGAAAAAGCACCGATTGAATTGCAATTGCAGCAACTGTGTGCATTCAGCGTTGCATTTAATTTGCAAATCGTAAGAGTTACAATATGATTTTTTTCTTTAATTTTTCATTGTTTAGAATTTGACATACTATATTTTGTTTAAAGATTGACTCAATGTAAGAAAAATTAAAAAATGTACAGATATCAAAAGTATAGCTACAACATACATTAAATTATTTAGCACATGAAATTCTATTGCCATTGGTAAAGATTATAGAGCCGACCTTTAAAAAAACTTTGCAAAAATATTAGACATCAAATACAACAATGAATGATGAAACTTTATGTGAGTAATTTCTTTTATCAATAAAAAATAATTTTAACCAAAAAAGTTGGAAATAATGTCCTTTGTGTTAATTCATTCAGCAATTCTTCTTGAGTCATTGTAAAACGCAAGTAAGCTCTTATTAGTTGTAATGCAGGAAAATACGCCCATCGCTGTCTATAAACAAGAATAATGCCCTTATTGCAGTTACTAATTTTTCCTCAAAAATATTATTCAAAGCAGTCTACGGTGTTGTATTGATTTATTGATTGGTATCCTTATCATAATGGTTTGCAAATCGGTGCATAGTTCAGCTACACCAATGTCTTTAGAGTTTCTGTGAGTCAGTGATTCTTCCAACTTTTCGCAACGTTCTAAAATATCTTCTGAAATCTTATTCTGCTACTGACGAACAGTATACAGACATCCGAAAACATTATAAACTGTTTTTATTTAGCTTTTATTTTCTCTGAAGCAAATCGGCGTCTGATGTGGGGATGTTGGTTTCTTTTAAACCATCTTTTGCATCAGCTACCATTTGCTCAACACTGGTAGCGGCGTTAAGGTCGAATTATTATTATTGAAAAAGTGTACTAGTCCCATTGATTTTGAACAAGATGCATACTGCACAAGAAGAGCGCAAAAAACATTAAATCCGCAACTTTATGGCTCAATTCGCTAAAGATTTTCATGTGAACCTTTTTCGTAAATAGCTCATCGATAATAATGCATATAAGCTTAGTAGTTGATATCGTTCTGATTGCAAGGAATCAATTCGACTCACACATCTTGTATATATGTAAAAAAAATTCAAAAATTGTTCTTTTATATCACTCTTAGATTCCACAGGTCAACAAATCGAAAAAAAAATTTTGGTGCTGAGATATAGTTTAAGGTTTTGTATTAAGTATGTACTGGCAACATTAAAAATATTTTTAATTTTTTTTTTTTCCTACGGGCCATTTTTGATAAACGGTCACTTTTGAATATTCGTTGTAATAAGTACTTCCGTGTGCAAGATTTGCTATTTTATCGATAAATTTCTAAAAATAAATTGATTTTTATATCATGTCTTCATCGCGAAGAAGTTGTCTCATTGATCCAAAAAACCTATAACAGATTTTATAAAAAGTGCTTTCTTTAAGTCGAAAATTGTGGATGAATACAAGCCGTGGATACCACAAATTGTTTGTAAAATGTGCTATGAACACTTAAGGCAGTGTATTAGTGGTAAAAGAAACCATGTGAAGTTCGGAATGCCTATGCAATGGAAAGAACAAAAAAATCACTTTGTTGACTGTTACTTCTGCTGTATTAATTTGTATGGTGTAAACGTTAAAAAAATGAACTATCCAGACTTAGACTCTGCTAGAAGACCCTTACCACATTCAGATGAAGTACCTATTCCAGCATTTTGTTCCATTCGTGAATCATCATTTGAAGAAGTCATTTATGAAGTGAGTAGCGACAGCGATTTCGAAGGAATACCATCTACAGAGCCAACATCTTTTTCCCAAGAAGAATTAAATGATTTGATAAGGGATCCTGAACTCCCTAAATAATCTGTAGAGGTTTTGGCTTCTAGATTAAAAGAAAAAAACTTGTTGTCGTCAGGTACAGAAGTGGCGTTCTATCAAACAAGAGAGCAAAACTTGCTACCTTTTTTTTCAATCGGAAAATGATATTGTTTTTTTTTCGAATGTGCAAGGCCTTATTCTCGAAATGGGCCTTTCAAAATACCATCCAAATAAATGGCGTCTCGTTATAGACAGCTCTAAACGAAGTCTTAAGTGTGTCCTTCTACACAATGGCAACAAATTTGGTTCAGTTGCTATTGCTCACTCAACAAAAGTCAGAAAATTACTCTGAAATTGTAAATGACATGCCAGAACACTTTAATAACTTCGGATGTAATATGTAATTCAAAGTGCAATACCTTCACAGTCATCTTGACCAATTCCCAGACAATCTTGGATCCTATAGTGAAGATCAAGGGAAGCGGTTTCACCAGGACTATGAAAGAAAGATACCAAGGTCGATGGGATCGCCGTATGATGGCTGACTATTGCTGGGGGATGCAACGTGATAGTCCGACTACACCTCATTCGCGAAAAAGTCGCGAAAAAGAAAGTTTTTATTTAAATAATGTAAAGTGTTTTTCATGTAAGCCTTTTTTTACAAGGCAAAATCTAGAAAACTACACGTAGGTTATCAACATTTTTGATAATAATGTAATCAGTATAAGGTCCTTAGTTAAAAAAAAGTACAGCTTCTCGGCACCAAAACTAGTGTTGACCTTTGTTCTTTATTATTGTTTTTTGGCGTTTTCAAATATTTTTTGAAACGAAATTTTCAAAAACTATGGGGAATAGGATAAACAATTTTATGTTTTTATTATATGTTTTTTTGTTATTCTTTAACTAACTCTAAGAATGTATCTGCTTTCAAGTCTAAGTTCCCGACTTAACTTTGGAAAATATTTTGTTATTCACACAATTAGATTTTTTCGCGCCTTCATAAAAAAATCATATTTTCTAAAGTTATGGCGGGAATATCGATATGAAAGCAGATACATTCTTAAGATTGATTGAAGAATATTATATAAAAAAATCAAAAAAAAAAAAAGAAAAAATGCTACATATATCGAAGATATTCTGAAAAATAATTTTATTAAATAAAAAATAATGTTTAAGCAAATTTATTAAAAGATACATATTAGCATAATAAATATTTGCTGAAACTGTCAACCAAAGATATTTATTTGAGGAAAACAGTTGTTATCGTTGTAGACTTGTCCAACTCTCAAGTTCTTCAATATTGAACTTGACGCAAATGTTTATAAGCATACTAGCGATCTAATATAGGTCACCACCTAGCCGCATTTCGGACAAAACAATACATACTTCTTTCACGAAATACACAATTTAGTTATACTCGTAATTTGGAAGTAAATGCCTGCGTTGCAACCAAAATATGATGTGCTAATTATTACCAAACATATAGACAAAGATTTTCCTAAGCAGTTACAATATTTCTTAAGTATTTTGTTTCATAAATTGCCATATTATTTTGACTACTCTTAAGGTCTTGTTCCTCGAAGAGGCTTTGGTGTTCGAACTTACAAGATAAGACAAAAAATACTGATTTTGTATCTAAAATTTACATCAAATCTTAATTTTTATATCGGTAGACACATATGTTTTTTAACATTATTTTTAGTGAGGAACTAAATATTCAGATGCAATTGCAGATGTGTTGTATTGGTTTGTCAATAGAACACGTAATTTAGAGTTCACTTTAGTCTTTCGACTAACTAGTACTTTGTGTGTGGGCATTGCGAAATAAACGGAAATTATCTTAAAACTGTTTCTAAAGGATTTCAATTTTAGAATATCTGAACTCAATCTCTTAAGATTCAACAACTTTTAGTCATTGTGAAAATATTGTCTTTGCACAGATTCTTTTTATTAATTTATCATTCATTAAGTTTGTCATCGCTGAACTCATTTTTCATAATGTAAACTCTTTGAAATCAACTAATTCGCATTTGCTCACTGAATTCTATATCTCGATTGCTTACATCTGCACCCCTTTTTTCTTATATTTCGAATAAACTAACAGACAATATCGGAACACAGTGTTTAATTTCAAATGGTTGAGTTGACTTTGTATACCCTTCACAGAGTGAGTATGTTCAGTATGTGCTTTCGTTTGTTACACAAAGGATGTGGCACATTAGTTGTAGAAAAGTGCAAATATAGAGATGTACAGATATTATTTAACGATATATGTTATATGTATTGTTTAACAATTATTTTTAGCATATCGCCACCACGACACTATACATCGCTGTACCTAAGTCAAATTTTAAACCTCATGAGTTCGCTTAATTCTGCATTACTTACGTCATTTTTGAATCACCATTACTGACGTGGGTGTTATCTACCCATACTTTAAAATGAGTATATTTCTAAAATTTGTTTCTCAAATCATAAAATTTTATTTATATAAGTAATAACATTTATTTTACTATGCCATAGTTTATTTTCTTAATTTAGATAATTTCAATTAAAAAAAAAAAATAAATTAAATGATTGAATTTTCTCGTTTAATAGATAAGTAAGTAAGGATCGATTTTTCTTGAAGAATTTGAACCGAAAGACACCCAGACACTTTTTAAAATAAGGAGCATTTCCATTTTAACCAATTAAATACTGCTAAGACTTGTCTCAAAATATGTGGAATTATATAAATTTAGAAAAAATTTGTGATAAAAGTTCATTACACTTGGGCATTATAAAAATTTTGCCTGATTCTCGAACGTGTGGGTGGATTCTTCGTCTTGTTATTGTGGTTCAGCAATAAATTATTACGGTTGGTCGTCGAAGACATATTTATTTTCCAGTAATAAATTTCATAAAACAATCGATTTAATAAAAGAAAATTTTTATTTACTTGCTTCATTTCCATTTAAAATTCTATCAACCTGAGAAAATATGCGGTTTATTTTTGATCTCTTGTTATTTCTTAGTTTAATTTAGCGATTTCTGTTTTTGTGTTTGAACGTTTAACCAAAACTAGGCGAAATCTACCATTTTTTAAATACCTATTGTTCGAAACTTTTGCTTTCGATTTTTTTTTCTTATTCAATACATTCAACTTTTATCAACCTCAACCTTTTCATTACTATCCGATTTCTTCGTTAAATCTTAACTTTTTTTAATTAAATACTTTTGTGAATTCTTTCGATACAATGCAAGCCAGTTTTATCAACTATTCGATACCCTTCGAATTTAGTTTACATTTTTCGAGTTTATCTGACTTCATGTTTTTTTCATACCTTTTAACGGTATTACGAATTAATTTACTTTTTTTTTAATTCTCGGGTTTTTTGTATGTTTTTGATATTTCTCGTATATCGCCGTTTTTTCGACTCTTCAAAACTATTTCAATTTAACTTAGAAGTTTCACTTCTGTTGTTTGTTCTAATAAATATTTTTACATTTCTACGTCAAAGCAAAATAAATAATTTGTGCAGTTCACACGTGGGAGAAAACTTCAGAAAACTTAACTGCGATAGAGTGCGACGAAAATTTTTTATTAAAATGACAAAAGCTTACGGAATCTAGAATAGCTACAACAATAAATGATATATCAAATAAAAGTGTTTGTTGAGCAGAATGCCCTAAAACTATCAGCTTTGAGGTCGGTTAACCATAAAGATATAAGCGCAGAAAGATTTCCTATTTTTTCATTGCACTGAGTAACTACCAAAGCCTTGCTATAGCAACAAGAAAAATATGTACTACTTTCTCTCATTGAAATGGCTATTGTTTCCCAACTAAGCGTTGTTGACATTGAAATACCGAAAGCAATAGCAAATTACAATGAGAGAGAGTAGTACATTTTTTTCAGATCAGTGCAATGTTTGAAAAAATTTAAAAAATAGGAAATTTTCCCAAGCTTATATCGCAGCTTTTGATAAACCGATCTCAAATCTGATAATTTTCGGGCACTCTGCTTGTTGAGTACTTTAATTTGATATACCATTTGTTGCTGTAGCTATACTAGATCACGTTAATCAAGCCTTACCTTCGAAGGAAAAACTATACTAAGTGAAAGTACGGCAAAAAAAATAGTGCCACTTTTTGCATTTCATTATACACACTTCATTTCATATCAGACCCGTGCTAAAGAAGTTTCACTTAAAAAAAAAAAAACGAGTAAGAATATTTTTAAATCAAATTTGTGTCCCTTGAAATGAATAAAACTCCTCAGCGTTTATTGTGAGATTCAAAAATTCGCTGTATTTTGTTTATTTCTGTTGTGTTGTTTTCATTTAGTGCAAAAAGCTTTCTTTTCAACTAAAATTCAAGACAATTCGCGGTTATGCATCCCGCGCTGCTGCTATCACCAACCTCAGGCCTCACACTCCCAAGTGTAGATGAGACGACAATGAAGTTGCTGCTGCTGCTGCTGGTGTTGCTGCTGCTGCTACTCCGACAACGATGATGATGAGTCTGTTAATGTTGAATTGTTTTCAGCGTCTTCTCAGCGCATTCACTGTTTGCTGCTGCTGTTATCATGAAGACAATCGCTAACATTACTTAAGCCTTATCGCACCAGCAAAGAGGTCCTCTTAACAACAAATATTTTTACTGGCGTTGTTGTTATTGTTTTCTGTTGAGAAAGTGTATAAAATCTAAAGTATTGCTATATGCAAGTAAAAAAGCAACAACGGTGGCACAGGAATTCCCTATTTTGCATGCTATAATGTGGCTCTTGGTTGTTGCTCCTTGTATGCAAATGGTGTAGTATAGGGTAAAGTGTGCAAGTCTTAAAAATGGTCAAAATTTTTTTAAAACTTCAGACATACGCACTACAGAAAGCTAACTGAAAAGGTTGTACCTCGAAAAATCTAAACCTCTGATTATTTTTTTTAAAAATACAGTAAAATGCTCAAGGAATTAAATCTCTAATTCATCATATGAGATGATCTTCTTTGTCACTCTACCCTATTTTGTTACCTTTAGCGCCATCTCGCGCTGCTTATGGATTCTTTTGCGATATCACTTGGTATGTATTGGAATTCAATGATTTGAGCGAAAAAGGAGGGGAGAGGGGATAAATGAAACGAGACGAGACAAGGCAGTCTAAAAAATCCGACCTGGGTTATTAAGAAGGTTTGTGTAGACGCTGCTGGCGCTGTTGCGCTATCGTTATCAAATGAATGGCGTCTGGCTCAACTCAAGGTAATGGAATTGAAGTCAATTTAGTTTGCGTTTTGTGGGGAGGCGCTGCTCGGTTTGTTTGAGTTTCTTAATATCATCATCACCAACTACCACCACCATCGCCGACTCATTCAGTCAGTCGCTCACTCACTTGCTCAATCAATTTAGCCGTCGCCATGACTTGCCAGAGAGCTCTCACTGATATGAGTTATCTTCGGTGATGCACGTTATTTTTCATTTTTTCCCTCTGTTTTGTTGCTCTTTTTGGTAGAGATATTTGTCGCATGGTGAGTGGTTGATTGGACCAGTGGTTGCCGCAGCCGATTGCATTTGAAGAGCTGAAGAAATGAAGATGATACGCTATCAGTATTTCATATATTTTTATGTGAAATGATATATAATTTTAGTAAAGGGTTGTTAACTTTCAGCAGTAAAAGTCAAATTTGGTTTGAGTTCTTCCATGCGGATTCGAATAGAATTTTGTTAATTTTTCAGTTGAATTGTCCAACCTTTTTTTGAAATTTTTCTTGATGTGCTTAAGAAAAATTTGTAGTTTTTTCGTTATTGCCAATTTTTTTTAATATTATAAATAATATTTCCACGTCAAATGGAAAGTCTGTCTGGCATGATGCCTTCGATTTACGAAACGTTTTTTGTTTTTATTCTATAAAAGTGCGTATTGTTTCCTTTAAAACAAATCTCTAAGCTTGGCAATCAGTTAAGAAATGACGGAGCTAAGTATTAAAATTATAAGAAAAGTTAAAATCGATTTCTTTTATCTATAGAAGACATTTCTATGAACAAAATTTAACAATAATTACATATGATAAAATGGCCTAAGTCCTGCTTTGGCATAAAATGGGCGATTTATTGAATTGTTTTTGAGATACTGAATATATTACACTTAGGCCTTGATAAAATTTTGAGTTTTAAAAATTATAAGTTACTCATACGACGTATAAACCGAATTTATGATCACCTAATTTAACTGATCAAAATCATTTATTGGATTATTTTGCATGATGTGTAGTCAACAAGAGATTCCCACATTACCAACCAGCGGAAGATGATTAAATTCACTGAAAACATTTTTTTTTACCACCAACGCTGATCTTTTCATTCATCACAGTTTTATCATTCAGTTTTTAGACTTTTGCGAAACAATTTTTTATGATTATTCTTCATCAAATATATTTCAAACGTATTTTTTAACTCATCTTTGATATTAAATATTAAGTTATTCAAAGTGTCAAGGACGTGAGTTGTTTTGAAAAGTTGGTATTTTTATAAAAGTTTTGAGTAACGTTGAGTAAATTTTTATTTTTTTACGAATTAGAAAAGGATTTTGCAGTTAAATAACACACAGTCCTATAGCAAATTTCCTTTGTAAATTTCGAGTTGTGTTTCGATTAGATTATTGTGTGCTGATTACGGGAAAAATTGTCAAAAAATTCCATCACGTAAGGCTTTTGAGATACTCTAGGCTAAAAGTGCGAAAAACACTGTTTTTAGACATATTTGAGGTTATGTAGCACCATGATTTTTTTTTTCAAAAAACTATTTGCGAGATCTTAAAGTACAATTCTCCTTCTTTCAAATGCCGTTGAGTTTTATGCAATTTCGTTCTTTTTTCGCCGAGTTATCGCTTTTTGAAATTTTCATGTTTGTGATTTTCCCTTGATTCGGTTTCAGGGTATCACAAAACCCAATAAATCAGCAATGAATTCCAAACCCCAAAAAAAAATCGAATTTGTAGGACTGTCTAAGTAATTAAAAATTTTAAAAATAGTTTTGTATTTTTATTCAGAATTTTTTCCTGATTTATTTGTCAAAGTCTTCGTCATTCACACAAAAACGTGAAAGGATTTTAAATTTTTCAACTTTTTTTTAACACTTTCGACTTATATATTCAACATTTTTCGATTCACTTAAAAATTTCGATAATTTTAAAAACTTGTAGTGTCTGGTAGATTTTTCGAGCTCTTTGAACATTTCAACACTTTTCTGCATTTTCAACGTTTTTCAACTTTTTTGACTCAATCAAAATTTTATATTTTTCTTAATTTTTCGACATTTTATACATTTATCTACTCTAAGGAATTTGGAATTTATGTAAAATTTTTAGATTCTTTTTTATTGGAAGCAACAGATAAAACAAACAGCAAACAGATTAAATCTCGAGAATCACAACACAAAACAAAAAGTTTATTCACAATTTTTTAACAAATAAAAATTTGGTCCACACACAAAAAAAAACCTGATGGGGAAAAATACAAACAATGTTCAATTTTATGGCACATTTTATTGATTTTGAGCTACATGCGTATAAAAATTAGGGCACTATGACTTATTTTCACTTTTAAAAATCTATATGTTTGTGGGTTGTTCGATTACGGTTGACTATCCGGAAAAATTAGATTCCCCGGCTCATTTTGAGCAATGTATGGAAAAAGGGTCTCTCTTGAACACCCTATGGAATACATGGTGTTTCACAAAGTTGATCAAGTGCAGAACTTACAAGCAAAGATTATCACATAAGTTATAGAGCTAGCAGGGTTGTCAAGAATGGCGCAGCCAAGCCTTTAATTGAAGTCGGCGACCTTGCTGGAATGGAACATTTTCGGATATGATTTGTAATAGGAAACAACATGAGGCACACGAAAAATGTGGGCGTGGTTTGACAAAAGTTGGCTTAAAAAATCAAATTTTTGTTTCTTAATACACTTAGCCGTTTCAAAATTCTTCAATGAGTTTGAATTCTTCCCTGTAGTAGTCACAAAAAAAAATTAACTTTTTAATATTTTGGTGGTAAGAAGGAAAAATGGGGGTTTGGGGGAATAGAGTCCACAAATTTTTTTTTTTCTAATTTCTTAGAACTCAGCAAAGAATTTTACAAATGAAAGGTATATTTAAAAACAATAATTTTTGGTGGAAAGAGAGGGAAATACAAGGAGTAAGGGACATTGGTTCGACAATTTTTTTTCGAACTCAGCGAAGAATTTTACACAAGAATCCCTGGGTTTCGTTTTCGGACTAAAGCATTTTTTTTTTGTTGGCCTATGTAATTCAGACTTAAAGTCAGTATATTGAATTTTGAAAAAAAAAAATAGTTGATATAAACACTTTATTTGCCGGGAGGCATGGCACTGCCAATTGTTTCATTCAAACTTACTTTTGCCCCTTCCTTTTACATATGTACGTAGAAGTCTCATACATCTGCGTCAAATATATAGTTGATCAGATATGAATTTGTCAGTCTAAGTATTCGAATTTTTTTTAATGTGGAGAGGTGTGGCATGGCTCGTTTTTTTTTTTAAACAAACCTTGCTAAAGACCCTCCACGAACCATGAAAAACATATAGTTACTGAGGTATAAAAAATTTTACATTTTTTCATATGGCAGGCGTGGTGCCGCCCATTTTTTTTATTGAAACTTACTTTTGCTCATATCTTTCAAATATATATGTATACTAAGTCTCATTCATCTGCATCAAATAGTTGATGAATTTTATTTATTTTTTTCTTGTAATGGGCGTGGAATCGCTCTATTTTTTCCGAATATTTAAATAATGTCAGTCAAAATGTTGCGCCATATGCAATAATCTTTCGAAAGAGTCGGAATGTTTTTGAAAGCATTCACGATGTCATAGCGGTTATATTTTCCTACTCGCTGCAATAAGAATTAATAAGGAAACTTCATGTATTTTGTTCATTTGCTATTTTCTGTATTAAGTCTTCCAGAGCTATTGGCGTACAGTGCTGGCAAAATAAGCATTGAAGTTTCTAAAAGAAGCATAAAGTGAATGAAGTTACTTTCAAAAAGTTATCTTAGTAATTAAAGCTTCAAAATCATTCTGGATTTTTCTTAAGAACGTTTTTTTGTGTAGACTTTTCCTAAAATATTTTTCGAGTGCTGTATTTATATCCAATTATGTGTCTTATTACTGATCTAAATACGAGATTTAATACAAAAAATAAGATTTCCTTTAGCAAACTATGTATACCTCAATTAAAAAAAAAAAAAAAACTGCATTGCTTATTTCCTAACAAAAGTCAATCAGTTAATCAATGCGACCACAATTTCATTGCATTTTTAAACACAATGGATGCAACCCTTTACATCTCTTTTCGTGGTTTATGGCGCTTTCAACACTCATTGCAAAATTGATTTAAATTTGGTTTTTTATTTTTATTTTTTTGTTGCGACAAAATCTTTTTTAATGCTCTGTTTTATTTTCAATTTTGCAGTTATTGTTGTATGCTGCACAGCGCGCCATTCCACTGTTTACACCGACATTTCACCACTTTTGTGCAAATTTTTATGCAGTTTTTGTTTTTTTATCGCCCGCCACTGCTTTGTTTGTCGCGAGGCATCGCTGTTGATTGCGGCTGCTGATGATGGTTGGTGGCGGCGCTACGCGAAATGAAAATCATTTGCAAAATTTTATTTTATTTATTCTGGTTTTTATTGTGTAATTTTGTATGTTTCTCTTTTTTGGTTGGTCTTTTTTCACTTTTCAACAATTTTATCACAATTTTAAAGTTTACACATCAATGGCTTTAATTGCAGTAGAAGTGGCGAGTTGTTGCCTTTATTGCATTGCACTTGTGCACACTTTCCATTTTCATTAACAAGTGACTTTTGCTTTGTTGCATAGTTTTTTTTCTTTCTTTATTTACTTCATACCTGATGCTTTTACTCAGCAGAAGAAAAAAATTACTAAGTTATGCCAGTTGGTCACCTTAAAATGTTCAAAGCACACATGCACGCATTGGCATTGTTACAACAGGTTAGCAGTTTATTGTGTTTTTACTATAAAGTGGTTATTTAAAAATAAAATTGCGCATTATGAATACTTGGCAAAATTTTATTTTGAAATTTCTAAATTGAAATATTATTTCAATTGAAATTCAATTTAGATAAAAATCTCTAATTACAAATTGTGCAAAAAGCTTTGATTGTTTCTTTTTTTTTTATTTTTGTTTTGCTGTTTTATTTAACCTCAATATAAATATAATTTTAGCGTTGTTGCTGTTTTCTCTCTCTTTCAAATACAGTATATTTATCCACTGAAACAATTATTCATTAGACTGACAAAAAAATAATTTAATTTTCTATTTTAAATTGAAAAATGTGCGTACAACATGATAACAGCACTTAAGTCCCTTCGTTGCAATGTACAGTAAAATATGATCTCTCTAGTTGTTTAATATACCAGTTTTGTTGAGAAATCTGTATAGATCTTATGGTGTTTGAGAGCGCTATATCAAAGATACGATACCTGATTCGAGAGAGAGCAGTGATCCGCCGTCTCTTTAGTCTTCTCTTCACACATAGTACTGTTCGACATGCCAACTTTTGTACGCTTAAGAAAGTGCCCTCAGAAAAGCTATATCAGCAGCCGGCAGTCTGTCCTTCATAGTTTAAGCAAGAACGTAATACTGCGCTTTGAGACAACAGATTTTAACTCCAGCATTTACCTGAAATTGCCATATCTTTGACTACGACGGCTCTGAATATTTTAACCCACCTTTTGTAACGGCTCCAGTATTTAGTAAGATATTCTCTAGTTGTCTCTGTGACTAAGAAGACTGTGACTGTCTGTGACTGGCAAGAAATCCGTAAAAGTGTCGGTTGATGAGTTACAAAATCTGAAAATTACGTCTCTGGTGCAATGGAGTAAGAAAGCTTAAAATCAAATTCTTTCATCGATAACTATTTTTGTCATGAAGGCAATCAAGTCACTCTGAATCTCAAGACTAGGACAGTGATGATTGATATAAGCTGGCCTCCATTGATGCGCTACATATGTTCTCGTAATATTCGTTCATATTTAGGTAACAATTTAAGCAGTAAAATGTGTGCCAAACGATAGAACGCGAAGAGCCAAAATAGAATTTATAGGACTGCCTGGTTGAATCCGAACTTAAACATGGGTTGCCACCCGCTTTTAGGGCCAATTTTTCTTAAATGGCTGGCAATACATGTTTGAGACAGGATACGACAAAACCACTCTATATATTCTATTTAGGCTCTTCGAGGTCTATCATTCGGCACACATTTCAAGCATTAATATATATTATTAAAAATTGACCCAAAATACCGGATGCAACCCATGTTAAGGACATGATTCGACAATGCAACACTTCGAATTCAATCATTTGACATACATTTTAAGGTATTATATTAAACAGTTTCAATTAAAACAACCAAATTGGCTAAGATTCGGGCATTTTCGGGCATCGAAACAGGCTTTGGCAAGGCAACTCTGGTTCGTTATTTTTACCAAAATGGCTCACTATGTTTTCCGTACATCCCATACTGTAATCTTATACACTCTACTTTTCTTCAGCGAGCTCTCCGCCTACATTTATATCCGTTGTCCTCATTACTTTTATTCAAAAGCAAGACGACGTTCGAAGACTCCTTATGTTTCCATCAATCTACCAGATTGGTTCGCTTTCTTGTAAGTTTGTTTGTTAGTGTTGTCGAACTGTGAAACTGTACGCTTTAAAATTGAGCACCAATCGGCTGAGTTACATATGTAAATGTGTGCATATTACTGACAGAAAAATAGTCGATGTTACAGTATATTCACGTTTGACAGCAATACGCGATATAAAAATCATATTTATTTCGGAAAGTATTTTGTCCACCTCATGTCCATAACTTATGAGGACCAGGCCCGGATTTAGAAATTTGCCACCCCTAGGCAGTTGCAAAAATTGTCGTAGACTCTGAAAAGTTTGATCTCCGCATTTCCACGAATTTTTTCAAATTTTTTTTCTCTTGTTAGTTTATAAGTTTATAGAACATTTTATTGATTTCCAACTAAGTAAATACATAAGTAGGTTTCTAGAGCGTAATTCAATATTTTTGGTATTTTTGAGATTTTTTTTTTCCAAGGACTTCTTCATTTTTGCGGTACTCAGCCGCACTGAATCTTTTACGCTTATCACTCATGACAAAATGCAGTGTTGAATATTAACAATAAACTGTTAGCAATAAATTAACAATTACAATGTTCAGTTATAATGACATTTTTCACTAATAATGTTGGTACGAATAAAACAATTTTTCTAAGTTTCCGCCAATATTTGCCGCGCTTGGCACGTGCGAAATGAAATGAAAATGAAAACTTAGATATTGTTACGAAATTTCTGTCTCTTTGACGATAATTTCGATCTCTCACACTTTTCTGAGTTCGATCACTGGATTGTGTAACAATTAAAAACACACAAACTTATTTAGTTATAAAATGGTTTATTTTATTAACGTTCAAATTCTAATATTAATTTAACACTGTATAGAAAACTGTTTTACTTTACTACGGATCACACTGTATTCACTTTATTGCTTTAATTCAAGTGCTCCACTTCACTGTTTGAGTACAACTGTTCTGCTTCGCTGTTTTAATTCTACTGTGTCCAAAAACTCAAATGACACCCTTTTATTCTACAGGCATCACTTTCTCGAATAATCTATTACCTGCCAGATGGCGTATATTCTACCATTATCTACAACCTACCAGTGCTACTTTGTAGCGTGCATTCTACCACTATCCACAATTCACCAGCATGGCGCACTGACGTTGAGCTCACAATTATCCAGAATGTTAGATGCTAGATGGCGTTGTACGTTGTACGACGGTGATAATTTCTCTCGGTTGTCGATTTTTTATTGTGTACTGCAGCGTCTGTTCGGTTTATTATTTTTAGTACAAAAACTGCACTTTGTGCTAGATGGTTCTAATATCGTTTAGTTTCTTTTGTTGGTATTTATTTCAAGAATTTTCTAGCATAAACTAAATTTCGCTACAATATCATTCAGAAATAATAAAATCACAGGAAAATTGAGTTAAATGTGATCTGTTGGACAAATTATTTTTATTGGCATCAACGAGTTTGAAATTCACTTTTTAACAGTGTTGGATTTAGATAGAGCTGGAGCGTTGGATTTAGGTAGAGCTGGAGGAGGCTATAACCCCTGGACCACAGCTCAAGGGCGACCCCAACCAGCGCTGGCTTAAGGTATTTTTTAGGGGTATAGGTCGGAATATGGGCTGGACCTTGAGCTCATTGGACCCCTAACATGATAAAAAGTTGTATGGATTTGTGGATGTTCTGAACAAAACAAAATTATATGTCTTATTTTGAGATTTAATGTACTTATGATTAGTTATAAGGTGTCCCTTTTCAGTGTTATGCATCTGGAAATTGTGATTTGTTGATATGCGGTTTTTCATACATTTTAAAATCAAATCTGCAAGACAGCATTCAGATCCAAAAACGAAACCGAAATCAAAACTGGCACATCAATATAAATACTGATACCGCTAAGCTTTGCATTAAAGCATAAAAAAGTGAAAAGTTTTTTAAACTTTTATCTCGATGGGCTTAGTCCATCACAAAGTAAATCTCTAGTTTCTTCAATGTAATCATGCGTTATGTTAAAATCTCTTTTACTCGACTTTCTCGACTAATAGCTGTGTAGTAGCTAAACTCTAGCACAATAAAAATCTTTTACGTTTCATAATCAATTTGTTCTCTGTGTAATTAGCATATACTGTTGAATACTCAAATTGAATTTACAAAAAGAATTAACATGCATTATGTGTTGTCATATTGTACGTTAATAATAATAAACACAGTGGGGACTTTTGCACTTAATTTGACAGAAAGTTTTTCTTTTGTGATTTGAGATATAAATCAAGTGCACCTAGCCACTCCACATAATAGTTTGTTAACATGTCGTATGAGTAACATATAATTGTAAATATAGTAAGAAAGTAAGGTATTGCATTTAAAAATTGGAAAATTGGTTCATATAAACAAATCAGCGTTCGCATTTCTTGTTTTTGTGGCACCTTGAAAAACAGGGTGGTTCAATCCAAAACGGTGTTGTTTTCAAGTATCAAAGTTCTTCAAGCGCAACATTTTTACTATACATGGCTTATACTTAATGTTTTTGTAGTAGTGGAAATTATTTTCCACAAAGTGTTTAGTGGAAGGTAATCCTTTTTACGAATAAGCACTTAGTGGTAATAAAATTTATACTCCACAATCACTAAATATTTAGCACTTAGAGTTTAGTGGAACTCAAACTTTACCACTACGCACTGAGTGATAGTAGTAAAACTTTATCGTTTATTGGTAGTGGGAACGATAATGCATTGAAAGTTTGTTGCATTAGTACCCACTCTGCTAATACATTTATAATAATTGTTTTTTTGTTGTTGTTTCAAATACTTAGTGCATGAAACTAACCGCTTTTTTCAACAATGTAATTCTATTATTTATTCATTTAATTTATTCAATATGCATTCAAATATGAGGGCTCATATCAATGTATGTTTATATATTGCGGTTGAAATCGGTTATTGTATAGTAAATTTAAAAATTAAATTCATTTTATTTTATTTTTTGATATAACTGCTTTTTGGGTGATTATAAGGGGAAAAATCAGCTCAGCAAGTTATACCATGAACTAAACATTCTTAAACCTTAAATTCATATTATTATTATTATTCTTTTTTCATTACAGGTATGACTTCTATGGCAACCTCAAACGTTTGTATTTTATAAACATTTTTTTGGTAAGCAAAATTCGTTTTTTTTTACTATCTTAATGATTGGCTCTCAATTTTAAAAGTTTTTTTTTTTAGTAACAAAATACGTGCTCACTTAAATTTTAACAAAAGCATATTAAAAAAAATGCGAATTTTTTAACGTCTGAAAAGCTCACGAGCTCATTAAATACATATCTGCCAAAAGTTGAATGAGCATTTTACGCGCCCATGGCCACCCACGTTTTTGGCATATGTAACTCTAAGATATACCTACACACCACACCACATGCATAGTATATATCTGCATGGTGTATGTAAAAACTTTACTGTAATGAAGTTCTTTTTCCTGCTTCCTTGAGCTTCATGAAACATTATCAGCTCATTGCAAGCATTTTGTTGTATCCTTGAGTGAAGAAAATCTGAAATCACGTTGCATTTTTTTTTTTTTGTTTCACATATGTAGATGTGTTTATACATGCAAAAGCACACACTATCAACAGTGTTACTCACACTAAGACACGCATGCACATTAGGGAGTGCCTTGCAAGCAAACATTAGGAATCTTTCAGTACTCCACTATTATCTAAAGAGATACTGTCAGCTTGTTTCTTTGTATATGTCCAAAGGATGTGCTCAGGAATTACTAGGCCGATTATGTAATTCTCCACCAAAAAGGTTTTAATAATATCTACCTCGTTCATCATAAAATGACGGAGGAACTCAAAACCCGTATACGTTTGAGTTAATTTCAAATTAAGTATTGGTATGTAATTATATTTTTCGACATAAATCAATCAATGTGTACTTTTTAAATTCTACGCCTAAGTATGTTTGTCTAGAAAATTTTTTCTTAATTTACAACAAGGTTTCTTAATAAAGGTGGAACTGCAAAATTCTAGATAGCTTGTTCAATCAAATATTAATCCAACGTTTATATTACAAAATTACTATGGGCACTGTGTTTGCTCAAAATTCACTTCCCACCGCCCATAAACAACAAATTCCACAATTACCAAGGATAACTTAAACAAGCTCTGAACAAAAAGTTACCGAATTTTAGTATGGAGGCGTGGCATCTCCTATTTCAGCAAAAACTTCAAAACGCTATACTGAGGGTAATGGAAACAAGTTCAACACAAACAAAAAAAAAAAATGGCATACAAGCAAGAATAGGAGTGTGGAACATAAGTACCGATTTCAAAAAATTTAATTAACTAATTTTCTTATGTTTTTCGGGTTGGTATAAGAGAAAATGGACAAATGTTACATCATTTTAGAGGACGCAACTTAAGCATTTTGAATATTTTAAAAAAACTATTGGTCAGTAAAAATTTTTTTGGAAAAAATACGGTGTTCTAAAAAAAATCGGTCAAATTTTTAAAAAAGTGTATGTATGTATCTCCAAAACTAAGTATGTGTTATATTCATAATTTTATACACAAATACTATAGTTAATTAAATCATTTATCATATGGCATTTATATATAATTTAGAAGTTCATTCAGTGGTTCCCAACTTTTAATGATGTTTTGAAAAGTTATATTCTCGACTTCCGACGGCAAATCGAAGTACGTCCCCATCTTTTGATTACAACGTAAATGTGCCGAAAAAAGTATAAATGTACCGAAAGTTTCATCACTGATCTATGACCACAAATATTTTACAGAAGTGGTAAAGTGCTGTTGTTGAACAAAAGACAGCTTGACAGCTGACAGTTCAGGGTTATTGAAAATAAAGCGCTAAACGAAAGGACAACGCAGTACAGTATATGTATAGAATGAAGGTTTGGCAGCAATAGTTTGCAATTTTCGTATAAAATATGATCGGAATAACTATATAACTTTGTCAACTATGAATTGATTAAGTACAATATTTAAGAGCGACTGAATCAATCAGTAATCTTAGACTCTCTGATCGTTCTTCAACAACTCGTTTAACACAAAACATCAAAGCAGTTCGTGAGAGTGTTGTTGAGAGTCTAGGAAAACTAATTTGGCTCCGTGATCAAAAATTGGACCTTTTGAGAAGCTGTAGACGCGTATTCTAACAAAAGTTTTGCATATTCTTGTTTACAAAAGTTAACGGACTCAAGAACTCAAGACTACTGACCACAGACAGCGACGAAAATTGTCACATTTGAAGTTAAGCAAATTTACGAGTGATTGGTGAGAAACGAAAACTTCTACTAAGTGTCACTGTTTGAAGCGGACTTTGGGCTGGAGACAATAACAGTTAACAGATCAGGTATCATTCAAATGCATGTTACAGAAAGGGGTCGCCCATAAAAGACATCCCTAGCTGGGGCTGGAGAGGGGTGTCGTAAAAACGAAAAAAAGTGGTCATGTAGGGGGGAGGGAGGGTGGGGGGTTGAAACCCTTTCTATTTTTTTAAATGTTGCTCTTGAATTTTTTTGTTCTATTTGTTCATAAAAAACGAAAAAAAAATCCAGAAAAAACAAGGCGGTGGTAGCATAATCCTTCATGGACGTTAAAATTTCAGATATTTTACGGTTGTCTTTTGTGGACGACCCCAAATAAGTTTTAAGATTGGAAATATGTTTTTCTTTAATGATTTTTTTATATTTTCCGAGTCTTATACAACTATTTAGTACGAACAAATTTCTTCCCGAAATCGAAATGGCGAACATAATCGATTATTCGATAACAATCCTGCCGTCAATGAGCCAACAACGCTTATGCTTACCCGTATTCCACCTTTAGCTCACGATCGGTACTGCTCAGAGAACGAGAAGGTGCTCAAAGAGCGTAAAAATGAGAACGAGAAGGTGCTTAAAAAGCGTCAAAGAGCGTAAGAAACTCGCACGTATACAGAACTATCAACACATGCTTATCGTTGCTTGTGGTAGTGGGCACCTCTGCTGACGATATTGCTCTATAATGATATCATTGGCTTTTTCGCTTTCACGATAAGCTTGTGTTGATGATTCCTCGTACGTGCATGCCAGTGTGACCGTTGAGAAAAATGGAAAAGGGCCAAAAAAAGGGCAATTTTTGTGTAAAAAAGAGCCAACTGGTTGTTGTTGTTGGTAAAGATAATGAAAATGCAAATTGTTGTTGTTTTTTATGTTTTTTTTAGTTTCGGCTTGCCTTACAAGATGGTCATAAACAGTTGCTTAAGCACAATGCACATCGGGAGCTGAGTTTCTTTGTCCTTCTGCTACCACTTATAAATATCTTCTCAATCATGTTGATAATCCCGATCTCTTCTTTTCTTACTGTTACAGGTAACATTTACTGATTCCTCTGAAGTATCATCTGCATTAGAAAACTCTTGCAATGGCACAGAAGATTCAAGATCAAATGTTTTTAATTGTTGGCCGGTTATTGGTGACAATTTAATATGAATCAAACCTAACATCTAGAAACTCTTTTTACTCACCTATCCATACGTTTTTCAAGTTTTATCAATTCGTTGAAATGCAAATAAATATTTTAGTTAATTCTTGAAAATTTTGGCGCGAGCAACAGCTGACAGTTGCCTATATGAGAAACAGCGTTGCCATCACAATTGTTAAGTCATGGCGACATATTTTTTTTCAATTAAGGCTGTGAAACGGATGCGGATTTTTATTTTCAATATACATATGTCAATAAAAAAAAATTACAGACTATTAAAAAGCATAAATGATGAAAAAGGGCCAACTAACGGCAATTTCAAAATAGTACGTGCCACGCAAATTAAATTAAATATTAAATTTTTAGTAATAAATGCGTACACAACGATCGCTTTCTTTCGATCTATTTTGGTTAAGTCTTAAATGTCACTGTTTGAAGCAGTATCAGGTATCATTCAAATGCATGTTACAGAAAGGGGTCGCCCATAAAAGACGTCCCCAGCAGGGGCTGGAGAGGGGTGTCGTAAAAACGAAAGTGGTCATGTAGGGGGGAGGGGGGGGTGGAAACCTTTTCGCGGTCTATTTTTTAAATGTTGCTCTTGAATTTTTTTGTTCTATTTGTTCATAAAAACGAAAAAAAATCCAGAAAAAACTAGGCTGTGGTAGCATAATCCTTTATGGACGTTAAAATTTCAGATATTTTACGGTTGTCTTTTGTGGACAACCCCAAATAAGTTTTAAGATTGGAAATATGTTTTTCTTTTATGATTTTTTTATATTTTCCGAGTCTTATACAACTATTTAGTACGAACAAATTGTGCTTATCATTTCTTCCCGAAATCGAAATGGCGAACATAATCGATTATTCGATAACAATCCTGCCGTCAATGAGCCAACAACGCTTATGCGTTGATTCCTCTGGAGTATCATTTGCATTAGAAGACTCTTGCAATGGCACAGAAGATTCAAGATCAAGTGTATTTGATTGTTATTTGATTGTTGGCCGGCTATTGGTGACAATTTAATATGAACCTAAAAATTTAACATGTTATCAAACCTAGCATCTAGAAACACTTTTTACTCACCTATCCATACGTTTTTCAAGTTTTATCAAGTCGTTGCAATCCAAATAAATATTTTAGTTAATTCTTGCAAATTTTGGCGAGAGCAACAGCTGACAGTTGTCTATATGAGAAACAGCGTTGCCATCACAATTGTTAAGTCATGGCGACATATTTTTTTACAATTAAGGCTGTGACACGGATGCGGATTTTTATTTTCAATATACATATGTCAATAAAAAAAAATTACAGACGATTAAAAAGCATAAATGATGAAAAGGGGCCAAATAACGGCAATTTCAAAATAGTACGGGCCACGCAAACAGATTGTAAAATGGCATACAAAATGGCACTTTAGCGTACACAACGGTCATACTGGTGCTCGCTTTCTTACGTCTTTAAGCGTCTACTCGTTCTCATTTTTACGCTCTTTGAGCGTCGTTCTCTGAGCGTCGTTCTCTGAGCGGAATTGCTCTCCATGAAACTGATGCAGTTCCAATCTTTCTCTAACTGAGTTTTAAGTGCTCTGTTCAGAATTTCTCTGAACCATTTACAAGTTCCTTAAAAAATCCTCATATTATCGTTTTCATACGTTTTGGCCGTTTTTTTGCAAGCTTGAAACTTGATCTATTCTATACATCAGTAGTCATAAAAGTGACCACAACGTGAAAAATCCAACTTACTATGATATTGGTGGTAGGTCCGACACCAAGACAAAATGTAATGGAATCCTAAGATTGATATGCAGACACCACTTACTAAGTCTACAGCAAAAATGTCTAAGCATCATGAAATTGATCACATTTCACATGAAATGCAAGCACAAAGTTACACGACTTCCTCTTTATATAGAATGCGGCCCCATGTAATTTTACCTCAAATTAAAAGAGGTACACCCTAATGCATATGCAATCATGCGAATGCACACACATTTGTAAATTTATTTGTTTTTTTTTCTTTCTATTGCGCGCCAAAATCGAAACAAGTTTATAGCAAATGTGAGGGGGGAAATGTGTCTGCATCAGAGATGTGCAATGAGTTGCTCGTTTTTATTTACCATTCGCTTATTCATTGCTATTGCGTGCTTTTTTTCGACAACATATGAAACGAGTGCTGCAGTGCATTGCCTTTGAATTTCATTGCCATTGCCTGCCTCTGCTTTCTTTGAACATACTCGAAAGACAAGCACTATTCACTCATAGCTCGTTCACTCCTTTCTATTTTTATGCAATGAATTATATGGCTATGCAACGAATGCTATGGCTATGCAACGAATGCTATTGCACAGCATCGATTACCTCATTCGATTTGAGCTCATGCTATTGTAGAGTAGTACTTTGCTTGCCATTGTTAGTGATTGTTGAGTTTCTTCTAAAAGACAAAATAATTTCTTATTGTAAAGCATGGAAAATACACAAGTCAAGAAAAATATAGTAAAAAAAGTTAATGCTGCGTAATGACATTCGTTGCATAGCCGTAGCATTCGCTGCATAAAAATAGAAACGAATGAATGAGCTATGAGTGAATAGTGCTTGTCTTTTGTAGTGTGTTCGTTGCCTTCAAAGAAAACAAAGGCAAGCAACGGCAATGCGATAAAAAAGTACTGCACGTCAGCATTTGCATTCGCTTTGAGTGAGCAGTGTTTTCATTCGTTTCACACGTTTGATGCATAGTGTTGATTCACAATTCGTTTTTTGTGAGTGTTTCACAACTGCGTATGAATGCATTCGTGCACATCTCTGGTCTGCATAGAAAGGTGGGTGGTCGATCGCTTTGTTGGCCTTCACCAAGAAGCATTTCAAGTGAGACGTCTTTATTGCTCTATGTTGCCGCTGCAAGTGCATGCTCATGTGTATATGTGTGCGTATGTCAGTGTATATATGTATGTATGTATATTTTTTGTGTACATATACAAATGCAATATTCAAGTCATTGCAACGTTTTGTTATCGTGCAAAAATTTTGTTTCCTCTTTCTTGGCTCGCCCCCATCTTCCGAGCACTTCTTCGCCTCGTCTTCACTCTTTTCGGTAATCTCTTATCGAGATTTACATTAAAATGTATCCTTTTGCTTGCAACACAATCGCATGAACACGCAAACACACATGCACACACACACATGCAGACATGCAACTATAGCACTACCACTACTACCATAATAATGATATATGAGAATGTGTTTGGAATTTTTCAAAGGATTTTATCTTAAGTTTTACGTTTCATAAAATTTTTGGTAATAAATGCGTCCAGATAAGAAAAGAGAGACGTTTAAGAAAAATTTTAAATTGCAATATTTAGGATGTGTGCTCAGTTTTTTTTTTGAAAGACTTAATAATTACAAGCATTTGATGTGCATGAATGTTATTTGCAATATTATAGTAAAACGATATTTTGATGTTTAGGTAGAATATGAAAATGATTAAGAATGTTTAAAGCCTATTTATAAGAAATTTCTTTATGGAAAAATTAATGCAACTGTGAAACTTGGTTAAAATATGTTACTTTTATTTAGGAAGATCTCTGCATCTGGTGGCAACCTCATTTACTCGAAAAGTAAACCTTATGTCGAATAATGTTATTTGGGAGCAGTTGTGGAGTAAAAAAAAACACTTAGATTTTTCATAAGTACTCTATTGTTTTACTTCTAGAACGAACATTGACTTTAATATATGGAGAGATATTCAACACAACATATCCGTTTAAGTTTAGCACTCTAGAACAATTCTTATAGCTATTTCCGATTTAAGTCATTCAAATAAATGACCAAAAATCCTCATTTAGCTTCTTTAAACTTTACTTATCTAAATTTACCTAAAGGCGCAAAAAATTACGTTTCTGCTATAACTACCTTAAAATACTGGAAATAAAATAAAATCTATACTGGCGAAAAAAATTTATAAAATATCCAGTTTTCATTAAAAATTGTCCTCTTTTTTTCATGCTGTCGATGTTAATTTTTTATGAAATTAATAATGAGGATAAGTTTTGCGTTCTAACTCTATAGCTTTATCCGAAACTAAATAAGAGCCTCGATGTTTGATGAAATATTTTATATGAAATAAAATATTGGCTTAGGTGCAAATTTACTCTTTACCTCACCCTCTCGGCAGCTCTGATAGAAACTGCCATCAGATCAGATACAAAGGTAAACTCAGAATATTTAAGTTCCTACGCTAAGTTCAATATTTCTACAAAATTGCAAAAGAAGCAAGTCATTTGTTATAGTTGGCTCTATAAATACCGAAATATACATCAAAAAATGTTTGAAAAAAAGACTTCTTCCTTTCATAAGAGAGCACAATGTGTCCACATATTTTTGGCCCGATTTGGCATCATGTCACTACGGCAAGAAAGCTCTGGAGTGGTACCAAAGTAATAACATAGTTTTTGTACCAAGATAGGCCAATCCTCCTAATTGTTCGGAGCTAAGGCCAGTGGAGAGATATTGGGCTCATGTGAAAAGAAACTTAAAGAGCACAAAAAAGGTGTCCCAAAATATCGAAGATTTTAAAAGAAGATGGGCAAACTGCTCCAAAAAGGTGTCTGAAACAACTATCAAATCTCTAATGGAAGGCTTACCAAAAAAGGTCCACGAGTTCATAAATAGTGGTTAGAACTATAAAAATTATATTTTTCTATAATTTGTAAAATATAATCAATTAATTAAAAAAAATTAAAAACTCTAATCAGCCGTTTAAAAATGATTGAATTTTATATATGTTAAGATTTTTTCGATCTCACTCCTTATTCTTGAAATAATTTTGTCAAGCGCTGACTGCAAAATCCTTATTGCTTACTGGATCAATTGTTATTTGTTGATTTTTTCAATCAGACGTATTATTATATACGTATTTTGGCTCATTGAATCTGAACATAAAGTTTGAATTGTTCCACCATGTCAAAATTTGGAGATATTTTAACCTTAGTGTCAAATATCCCATATTTTCCATGAGCTATTAACTTGTAGCTCTTTAACGATTCAAATGAAGAATATCTTTTCTAGTAACTAGTATTAGTTATTTTTTGAACTAACATAGAACTATTATTGCGCTGGTCCGATTGATGACTTATCCCCAGAGGGCTTTGCCAAAATTCTTTGTAACACTTCATCAAAAAAAAATTAATTTGGTAAAAATAGAAATTTAACTCTATAATATTTTTGTGCAGAGCTTATTGTTCAGTACTTTTAGTGAAAAAAACCACAAAAAAATTACAAGTGCAAAATGCATTAAAATGGGCAACGAGCTGCTTATATTAGCTTAATGACCGCTACATCATATCATCAGTAAGCTTTGTTAGCCGAAGTTTGGTAGTCTGCAAGCATACTATGTTCTATTTCTTGCGTTGATCACTTAAGAATCACAACAAAACATATGACCATGTGCGCCAAACTTCTACATTTTACATGCAATTTCTTTTGTAATCTCTTTGATATCACACATTTCTTGATGAGCGCTCCGTTGAAACCTTTTCTGGCGATACGAACGAAGTACTAAAAATACTGAACAATAAGCTTTGTACAAAAATATTATTATGAAATTTTGTTTCAAAAACACAAATGAAAAAATTTAACTCATTTATCAAACACAACTTCAATTTTAGGAAAGAGTATTTGACTCCCTTAAGAGTTGAGAACTATTTATTTTTGTCTATCAATCAAACTTGAAACAAAAAATAAAAAAAAAAATTATTATATTTTAGGAAATGTTGTAAATACATTAGGATTTTGGGACTTGGATTTTTATAACCAAAAGCCATACATATGTATATTGGGGTGTTTTTTTTCAAACTTTTGGAGAGGGATTTTATTTTATTTTTACCTATATTATAGGTTGAGGAATAAAAATAATTGTCCCAACATTTGAGCTTCCTAGCTAAACCTGAAAACGGTGCGGACAGAGTTTATGTTCAATTCCGTTGAAATTTAACGATAAAACCGACTTACTAAAACGTAGAAAAAGTCTTTCTTAGGTCCCAAGATATAGTGTTTTGGGTTTTTTTGTTGAATGGGGGTCGCCACCCCTGTTGTAAAACCACGCCCACATTTTTCGTGTGATTAAAAATGCGGAAAAAATACACCCGAAGGAGGTATTTTTATATTTTTTTTTTAAATTTGCGGTCCTATATAATAGAATCGGGTTTGAAGAAAATTCTTCCAAAATTTCAGCTTCCTAGATGAAACTTGCCAACGGCGCATCCACTTTTTTTCCTAGTACAATTCGTATGAAAAAAACAATATTTTAATATTAATAATTTCACAACTTGAATTCTGTGTTATAATTGAAGAGTGGGCGAACAGAACATTACACTATCTTCAAATAATTTCAATCTTAGACACTTTCAAAGGGTACTTTTCTTATAGCAATGTGAATAATTAGTTCAGAGACATATGCCCTTTTTTCGCGATTTCTTCAAATTTTTGCAACTGGACATGTTCTTGTAAGTTTCATATTTTTATCCCGTGATCCACATGCCGATATAATGGCCTAAAAAATGCATTTTTTTCAAAAGTTCAAAATTTCAAGCACAGATTTTTCTTATAAAAATAAGCCGAAGGAGTTAATTGTAGATTTTATTTCTTACCCGATATGTGTACTTGATCTATGATAAATATTAATAATTTGTATCCAACAGTCGCGACACTGGAGCCTGTTTAAAATCACGAAAAATCAATACCATACATGTATTTACAGCACCGTGTAATTTTCGCGTATACTGATTGTGTGAATTAACATTCATTACTCAAATACTACCATCCCTTAGCTTTAAGATGCCATCTCAAGTGTGTCTATATCTTAAGCAGAAAATTTTTTACAGCTAAAAATATTGAAGCCTAAAAATTACGTTTTTCATATGCTTCAATTCGGCCTGGCGGGGACTGACGCATCCAAAAATAAAAGCCCTTGGATTTCTTTTCTTTGAATTCTAACGAAGATTCTCGCACAGTTTGAGCAAATCTGACCTAAGCCAGCTTTACCGATTAGACGTTTTTATCTGGAATGACTCACATGTGACTTTTTTGACTTCATCTTAATAAATGCGTCGTAGCTTAGTTGATCACAACATAACGGTTGCTTTTTTGAAGTTTTTATTCTGAGAATTGCAGTCAATCAAAAACGTGTGTAATTTACAAAATTTATTGCGATTGTGTCACTTAAACAAGGCCTAGTATTGAAGTTGCTTATAAGCAACTCTGGACGCGAAAGGGTTAAGTGATGTTTTTCTCCAAAATGTTGGAATATATTTAATTTTAAATATTTCATTTTCAATTTTAATTTTCTATAAAAAAAAGTTTTAGAAAACTTTTGTGAGACTTAAGGCCCTTAAGATATCGCTGAAAAACTACACGCTTTTTCAAGATGGTTGCCAAACACCAAACCAAGGCACTGAACCCTAGGGTGATTCAATTTTTTTTTTTTTTTGATTGAAACAGGTTCAAAAGTTGCAGGCACTCGAAAAAAAAATTCTGGTGAAATTATAGCTCATAATATTGATATTTACTGGTGGCTCATCGAGCTTTTTTGTTTTCCATACGATTTGTATGGGGAAAAATGCTTGACAAGACATTTGTCTCTATATCTCGTGAAAAAAAAATGTTAAAAATCGGGACTTAGCCTATTGGAAAGATCATAAAATTTTCTATAGAAAAGCTCCTTGCATTTTTTGCGTGAAGCAAGCACTTCGTTAGTTAATTAGCAAACTAAATTCATAAAAAACTCAAAATTGACAAGACATTTGTCTCTATATCTCGTGAAAAAAAAAATTTACATAAACGGAACCTAGCCTATTGGAAAGATCATAAAATTTTCTATAAAAAATCCCCTCTCATTTTTTTCGTGAAGCAAGCGCTTCGTTAGTTAATTAGCAACATAAATTCATTCAATAACACAGCACATGTACTCTTAAGCGATGCTTAAAATCAACATGGATTCCTATTTACTCGCCTTATTGTCGACTGCCGAGATTGAAACAAATTAACTAACGAAAAGCTTGCTTCACGAAAAAAATGCAAGGAGCTTTTTTATAGAAAATTTTATGATCTTTCCAATAGGCTAGGTCCCGTATTTTTAACATTTTTTTTTTCACGAGATATAGAGACAAATGTCTTGTCAAGCATTTTTCTCAAATCGTATGGAAAACAAAAAAGCTCGATGAGCCACCAGTAAATATCAATATTATAATCTATAATTTTACCAGAATTTTCCTTTCGTGTGCCTGCAACTTTTTAACCTGTTTCAAGCAAAAAAAAAAAAATTTGAATCACCCTACTGAAACCCCTATAATAAAAAAATCTTATCCTACTCAAAATTCAAGGTTCAGTCGAAATGTTGTAACATTTCATTGGACTATTGCTCGAGGTAAACACATTCGAATGCATCTCCGCATTAAACAAATACATTCAAAACAAAACTGCTGAACAGTGCATTACATTGGAACCAGAACCACACTAATCTCTTTTGGACTGTTGTAGGACTGGTTACTTTTTTGGGCTGTTTCCACACACATTGAGAAAAAATTATTATAATTATGATTTATTAAAATACGATATTTTAATTGTGATTTTAACTGAAAACTTGAACGATTTATCAGCATTTGTTATCATTACACCATTTATTTTATGTACGGAGCATAGTTTTTACCGACCCCACGTATGGGCAAACATCTGTGAGAGAAAACTCAAGCATATGAGTAAGATGTGTTGGAATTGATAGCAATTTTATTTTAGGGAGGATGTCCATTATAATGGGAGTATTTTGTGCTGATAAGTGTTATCAAGATTACACTTGTACTGATGTTTATGCTTCAGTATTTGTTTTTGTTTTCATTTAAAAATTCTTATAAACTTAATCACAAATGTACGTATGTATGAAGCTTGCATAAAATGCTTGAAAAAATTATCTTTACTCTAAGGAGATAATATTAAATACATATTAACCCTTAAATTGCTGAATGTATCAAAAGTAGATATGGGCATTTCCGCCAAAAGGCCAACCGGTAACTCACATACCCTACACTGCACTGAATGTACCTTTTAAGTAAATGTTAAAAAGACGTTGAAGAGGTTGAATAAGTCGAAACAAAATGTGAAATGTTAGAAAGGTTGAAAAATGTTGAAAAAGTCGAAAATATATGCAAAATGTTGAAAAAAGTTGAGAGAGGTTGAAAACTCTAAAAAATTTGAAACAGTTCAAAATTGACGAAATTCGAACAAATACATATAGGATATATAAATATTCCACGCCCACTTCTCCAGTTCCGCCCACTTTTGGTACAATAAATTATATTCGCGATCGACATCCTCATATTAAATTTTAGCTCAATAGCTTGTATAGTTTGCGATATATGCTGCAACAAAAATTCAAAATTTAAGGCGGTGGCACACCCACTGGTACAATCCAGCCCGGTTTTGATCCAGAAATAGCTTTCCATAATCAAACCCCTAACACCAAATTTTAGTATGATTGCTGACATATTTCGATAAATATGCCACTTACCGTATTTTATTTGTATGGGAGGTGCCACGCCCACTGGTGCTATTTCAGCCACTTTTGATTCAGATATACTCTATAGCAACTGAACCACTTGCATTAAATTTCATAGCAATTGCTGCAATAGTTCACTTAAAACAGCGCATACAAATTTATGTTAATATGAGAGATGCCACGCCCACTGATGCAATCCCGTCAATATTCCTTTATTTTTAAAGCTTATAGTAACTCACATCTATAAAATTTTATGAAGATTACTCTCATAGCACACTATCTACAACAATAAACGTTTTTTGCTTATATGGGTGGTGCCACGCCCACAGGTACTATTGGACTAAATTTTTGTAATAAGAGACCATACAACAAGTATGTCTACCTCATTAAATTTCATAACGATTACGTTGTTAGTTCTCTTAATATAACGTTTATAAATATTGTGAACGGTGCCACGTCCTTCAGTTAAGTGGCTGAGCTTGTATTGATGACTGCTTTCTGCGGCATCATCTCCAAAATTTTTATGAAAATCGTTTGTGCCAATTTTGAGATATACGGAATCAAAAATTTTAACAGTTGAAAAGTGCCACGCCCACTTGTTGAATTCCGCCCAATTTTATCACAATTTAAGATATATTTGATATGTATCCGTTTACCAAATTTCATCGCAATATCTTGAACGGCTTACAATATATGGTAGTATAAATTATAAAATTTTGGGCTGTGCCACGCCCCTGTACGATTCTTTGGAAACTTGAAACCCAGTCTAATCCTAATTTGGTTCTTATGTGTACCAAATCATCAAGTTTCATCAAAATCGCTGCAACTTTTTTCAAAATTGGCCTGGATAAATATACATAGAGTATGGGCGGTAGGCGTGTCCTGTGACCTGTTTGTTTAATTTTCATTCAATTATCTTTCTTGGCTTTCCCATAAACTTGATTTCAACAGACGGACGGACGGACAGACAGACAGACAGACAGACAGACAGACAAACAGACAGACGGACATCGCTAAATCAACTCAGGTGGTAACGCTGATCAAGAATATATGTACTTTTCCATACCTGCCACGCCTCCTTCTATGTGTTACAAGCGGAAGGACAAAGTGAATATGCTCTCGTTGTAGGGTATAAAAATTGAAAAGGCAGTAAAAGTATAAATGTTTTCGATGAATCGACTTTTTTTTCTTAACTAAAGTCAGCCATTTTCAAATAAGAGCAATAGAATAAAAATTTATTGCACAGGGAGACACTCCAAATAGAGCTCATTTTGGTAATATTTTCAAAACGTTGTTATTCAAAGTTGTTGTAGCGGTATGTTTTGTGTCTTTTCTCTTAATATTAATATTTTTTTTTTTTTAATTCTTTTAGTCACCTCACTATGCATAATTACATAGGTACATATATGTGCCTAACAATTATAACATTTACTCGTCTTCCTCCCCATTTGCTCGCATTAACATTTTGTGAATTTTTTTTTTCTATTTTGCTTATCACTAAAACACATTTAGATGCGGGCGTTCTTCGGTTTACCTTATCGCAAACGCTGCCACCCCTTTATTTTATTTACAACTTTTGCCATAGCTTTAACTTCAAGTTTTTTTTTACTTTCTCTCTCTTTCCCACTTGATATATTCTGATAAAACTGACAAATTTTTGTATTTACTTAGTAGGTATGTGATAATAAACATACATATTAAGAATGATTAGTTTGTTATTCAAGTGACAGCATACTAATTTACTGCTGAGGGTCCCTCTTTTTAGTTGTGCCGCCAAAAGCGAGTGCCCATGTTTTGTCATGGCGGTATTAAAGACACCTTTGAGATTAATTATGTTTGGACGTGATGTGGCGGCGTCATTTTAGTTAATTTTTGGCTGTCCATTTCAGACATATCGAGCCGTTAGTTTGACTGCTAGTCAAAATTAAAACGCTTCATTTACAAGTAAATATGCATGTCTATCATGCTTTTGCAAAAATGTCGATATTTAAGTAATTAGCTTAGATGAGTAGACATTTCTTTTAAGGGGCAATGGTTATAACTTTAAAAAACTTTTAAGGAAAAACGAAAAAAAATTTCGCTATGTTGAATTTTATGAAATGATAAACAAATTTTTAGTAGACTTAAAAAAACTGTATACGAGCAATTTGTCAGCTCCAATACGCGTTCATTTTATGTGGAAATGTTCTTGGATTTGATGGCATAAGCTTTGCAGCAAAAATAGCAATTCAGCTAATTTTCTTAACATAAACTCTAAACAAAACTTTCTCATTCCTGCCTATGAAAAATTGCTGATGAAACCAACAATAAAATTATATTAGCAGCAACAATAACAGCAAAAATCCTAAAAAAGGATAGTAACAGCAGTTGAAGAATAATGAGAAAAATATGAAAATATTTTTTGGTTATCGCATAAGTAAATCGCATTTAACTGCTGCAAACTTATCAGTCTATCACAATAGCAACAACAACGTCAACTAAATACCAAAACTACTCCCAAAAAACACCAGAAGCAGTAGCAGCAGCAATAAATGTCACACACTCTCTATTGCACGATTACATAAACAAATAAGGAGTGATACACGCACACATACGAATAAATATGAACACTCCAAGTGCTGAAGGACCAACAGGCAGTCAATAATAATAATAACAACAACAAAAAAATAAGTAAACAAATTGCAACAACAAATAAAAAATTAAAGCCAAAAAAATACAAGTGAAGTACTCCAATTTTATTTCAGCATTTTTGACAATTTCGTTTAGCATTGTCATATTACATAAAATAAAATAATAAAAATTATATTTCAAGCCATTTGATTTTTTTAATTTTTTTTTCATAAGATATAGAGGTTGAAAACCTCTGTAGTATTCCGGAATATAATGTATGACCGTAAAAACGATAGATAGAATTAAATTGTTTTTGTCTTCATGGTTTCTTTCAAATATTTGCCGTTCCTTAAAAATTTTCTAAGGGAAATCTTAACCTTATACGATTGGCGTGAAAGTAATAGGCGGAGAGCTCGCTGCAGAAAAGTCAAGTGAATAAGATTACAGGATGTACGGAAAGATAGTGACCCATTTTGGTGAAACTAAAGAACCAGGGTTGCCTTGCCAAAGCCTGTCCCGATGCCCGAATTAAAGCCAGTTCTGTTGTTTTAATTGAAACTGTATACATATGTACGAGTAATATTATAAGTCATATATGTCAAATGATAGAACTGGAAGAGGCCAAAATATAATATCAAAGGTCACATTGTTGAAAATTGTCCCAAACATGGGTTGCGACCGGTTTTCTATATCAGTTTTTGTTAATAAAGATAATAGCTTGATATGTGTACCAAACGATAGAGGTCGAATAGCCTAAGTAGAATATACATATAGGGTTGCCTTGTCGAATCCTGTCCCAAACATGTAATGCCATCCATTTAAGAAAAATTGGCCCTAAAAACGAATGGCAGCCCATGCTTAAGACAGTATTTGACAAAGCAACTCTATATATTCTATTTAGGCTCTTCGAGCTTTATCGTTTGGCACACATTTCAAGCATTAATACATATTATTAAAAATTGACCCAAAAATTTGGTAGTAACCCATGTTGGGGACAGGATTGAACAATGCAACCCTCAATATTACATTTGGGCCTCTTCGAGCTCTATCATTTGACATATATTTTGATTTATAATATTATACAGATTCAATTAAAACATCAAAATTAGCTTAAGTTTGGGCATCCGGACAAACTTTGCCAAGGCAACCCTGGTTCGTTAGTTTCACTAAACTGACACACTATCTTTCCCGTACTTCCCATCCTTTAATCTTATACACTTCCCACGACGGGCTATAAAAACCCAAATGAACAATTGATATCTACTGTCAATGTGATATCTATAGTTCCATAGTAAAATGATTTAAAATACATGACGATGAACAATAAAACGTTAAGTCTCTAAAAAACTATTCCACGTTTGTATTCCAAGTTTGTTGACTTTTTCGTAGAACATTTAATTTAGTTATGATAAGCACACGTCGATGACTTCTCCAGTGTTCAACGAAGATCGATTGCAAAACTCACCATTACGCAAGCTTCGCAACGCAAAACGATATAGTGCATGGGCTGACAAGCCAAGACTGGCCCAGTTGGACTTTTTTAAATAAATTATCATTCAAATCTAAGCAAATTTTGTATATAATGTATGAAATTTTAATATAATTTTTTAATGTGCAGAAAACTTTGAGAAAATTTCTTTAACGTGAGAGATCAACATAACTAATGGTAAAAAATTTCATCAATAAACAACAAAAATTATTGAAAAAAAAAAGTTGTTAGAAAAGTTATATTAAATTCCCGAGATGAAAAGGCTTTCTAGTTGTTAAATTCCTTGCCTGTGACGCTGGGCGCACGTGTTCAAATCCGCAGAAACTCTTCATTTTAAATTTCCTTATATCAATCGTATTTATTGAAATGGAGATTTCATTCTTAAGCTAGCTAGGCTATAGTAAGTTGGTTCTTATCAAAGCAAAAATGTATAGTTAAAAAACTAATGCTCATGCAATAAATTTCCTCGAGGAATTATAAACGGAAATTTGTTACGAAATCATTTCCAATTAGGAAATTATTGTTGCGATGCGCAGAGGTATGAAAGAGATTCCAGAAATATCAACAAGATGACTAACCAAGAAATTTTCATGAGGGCTCCTCAGTATATTCCGATGAAAGAATGATGATATTACCAAGCGCCTAAATAATTTTTTCGATTCTAGTTAAAAGAACTGACAAGCAGGGTTGCCAAGTGATCAGGATTGAACCGGCCAAGCCAGAAAATTCAAGTCAAAGTCGGAAGCCTGGTAGGAATTCAAAAACTTTTGAGATAGCCGGGAATTGGACGATTTTTATGACACTAACTGCTTTTTGTTGAATTATCAAAAAAAAAAACGGTCATCAAGTTTTTTCTCACACCAACATTTTTTTAGCATTTATATAAGGTGTTCAACCATTTCCCAGAAAAAAATTTGACTTTTAGCCATTTGAGGGAAAAATTATTTTATTGGAAAGCGGGGAATTGCTTTTTTTTTAACTTGGCAACCCTGCTGATAAGTTTTATGTTTGAACTTTACGGTATCTTGCCCGTTTAGGACCTTCCAGGGCAAGAACCCCACATGCTGAATCGTTTCGAATTTCCTTAGTAAGAAAATGGCATAATTTCTTTCAATACTTATAACCAAACTGTTTCAACATATTTTAGTTTTAATTATCATAATAAGTGAGCTAAAATTAGGATACCTTCTTAAAATAACTCTAAAAAAGAAGTAAAAAAATACAGAAAAGAGAGCGAACGAAAAAATAATAACGCCAGTAAGATGAAGTCAAGAGTTAATGTTGTTGCTGCTATTGTTTTATTTCTCTATATCAAATGGAGTAAAGACCAAGGCGCAAACTAATCAACACAATACAAATACAGATACAAATACAAGGATAATAATAATACTAACAGCACAAACAAAAACATGGGAAAATATTTTGGCAGTTTACTTGATATGAGTACGTGTTTGTTTGTTGTTGCAAGTTGTAGAGTAAAAATAACAGGCGAACAGCAGCAACAGTAACATTTGCTGCCGCATGGCAACAAACGATTTGTGGAGCAGAGCTCCACTTCATTCGCTCTTTCTCCTTCAAATTTTTTTCTTCTGTCACTTGCTCTTTTTACGGGGTGTGACGATGTTTGCGTGCAGTATAAAATATAAACACAAGGACAATAATAAAAACAAAAACAGTTGTAGCTCTAGCAACAACAACAAATATTTGTGGCAACAGCGTCAAAACCATAAATACATTACAACCATACCAAGCGACAACCCAGCATACCAGGACAATATCTGCAGCAGGACATACGCGTAGTCAAAGTATGAAGAGTCTTAAAAGAGCATTAATTTGTTCTTCAAAAAGACTATGCGCTTTTAGTAAAATTTGTTGTTTTTTTCGTTACTGCCGATTATTTTCCAAATTATAAATTTATATACCTGTAGGAATTGTGAATAAGTGGATTTTATTTTTTGTCGCTTTTCACAAGAACAAAAAGATTACTTTATCTAAGTGCCTTATTTTTAGTGAACAGCATACTACATTGAAATAAAACAGATTTTTATAACTCAAAATGGTAATTTAGTTTTCAAAATCACAAACTTTATAGAGTCGGATAAGAAAATACTGCCTTAAGATTACAATAAATTTCATCTATCAGTGATAAAAACACTCAAGATGATCGGTCGAAACTGTCAAAAAAAAAAAAAACAACGCACATTCGTCGTTTTCCTTACCAATCGGCCAACTAGAAAGATGCACAAGAATATCGCCACTAAGGAGTCAATTATTTTAGGGAACATAATACAAGAAAAATGAGTAGGAAAGAAACACACTGCGAAGTTTTGAATTTACTAGACCAGCTAGAATTAAATATAGAAATGTGAGATATTAGATAACATTTCCGTAGACTTAATAAATAACACAAGGGAACAAATTTCAATGTTTATCACTATAGACCAAATCCATCTCAAACCATACACGCGGATTATTTCATGTTACGGAATTGGTTGCCGATTATATATGTTGTTTTTCAAGGGACCCATATTTCCCCGAGTTGATTAAAATTTTTTTTTGAAGTGAAAACTTCTTATGGCACGTTGTGCGGCTGAGGAAAAAAGTATAAACTCGCGACACCGACCGTCATCGGGATTCCCCGTCATGAATGCGATAGTAAAATTTGAATGTTCTATTGTTTCTTTTAAATAAATATTCCAAGTGGAAGACAAAAAGCAAAGCAGACACACTAACTGACACATTCCATTCTCATTCAACGATTGTTACGCTTACATGTTTGTTTCTTTCAAATTCCGCGTTGTTGCGTTGACAAATTGAGAATGAGAGCGAGAGTAAAATTTGAATACATATTCCGTTTTTGTCTTCCATGGCATTGCCATATAAAAAGAAAACGCACACATACCAACTAACGCACTAACTTGCCATTAAACGGTTTGTTTTCACTTCTGTCGGCACTCCCGGAGTGCAACCCGCCGTTTTTTTTTATGAAGTTATGGCCATTTTAAGTTATGCTGAAAAAAAAAACGGCATTTCCATCTAAATTAAAATAATTAACTTTTGTCTTTTGATTCTTATAGAACTTCTTAATCTCTAAAAGAATCTTTAAAACAATTTCAAAATGGTTAAAAATTGGCAGAAAATTATGAGAAAAAACAAAGTTAATTTTCTAAAAAACCCCACCTTTTTTCAGCTTAAAATTTTATTTTGACCTTTTATTAATATAAGGAAGAGATGATATGAGTTTAAAGCGCGCTTAGAGGCATTTAAGGTGAGGAGATTTTTTTTTCCACTTGATTTGATTTTAATTTTTTAACTCATGTTGTAGAAGTTGAGATTTGGTGGGTAGATACTTGAGGTCAATGACCATTGGAGCAAAAAAAAGTTGGTCTCCTCGAGACAAAAACATCGAAACATCATGTTTTAAGATCGGACTGTAAATACCGGAGATATGAGGAAAAGCTTAATAAGAGAACCGCTACGTTCGGTAAAAAAAATTAAAAACATTTTTTAAAATAGTTTTAATGGAATAATCGAATTACTTCTATTAACAAAGTTTAGTGATTTTTTGCAAGATCTAATTATCTGACACTAAAAAGGTACATTAAGATGGTAGGAACTGAGATCTAGTGGGTAAGTACTAGAACAGGGTCCTTGATGTCAGTGAACCTTAAAGCCAAAAAATTGGTATACTTGAGACAAAAGCATTGATATATCATACTTTAAGATCGGACTGTAAATGCCGATGATATGAAGAAAAAAGTAAATGCGCGACCTCTATTTTCGGTAAAAAAAAAAATGTTTTTCGAAATTTTCTTGCAAAAATGCTTCAGTTTCGATGGTGTACGGTGAACTTTTTTTTTGCGGTACGGTCTAGGAAACATTCCTCGCCACTGTCTCAAAATTGAATGTGGGAATAATAGTTTAATCAAACTTGGTACAAAATTAGAAAGTAAAAAAAGTGGTGAATATAATTGGACTGGTGGGCGTGGCGCATCCCATTAAGTCAAAAATTCTAGCATGTCTAGAGAATTTTCTAATTTTTTAAAGTGAATTTTTGTTCATATTCAGAATGTGGCAAGGAAACCATTGGCACGAACAGTAAAAGGGATTGGGAAGGTAGGCGTGGCACTTTCTAATAAAGAAAAGCATTAAATTATCATATTTGCATAGTTTTCCAACGCCATATTAATTTAACAATTTCACTTTTATTATTTTGATTTCACTCAATAACAACAAAACAAAATTGAAAACTTTTGAAAAATTAATTTTTATAAAAATTTGACAAGCAAGTGTATTTCATTGCCTCACAAGCAAACGTTTCCACAAGCATTCTTAAAGAAGCGGCTTGAAAACAATGATTTTTTAATTTGCCTCACAATAAGCAAACGTTTCCACATGCATTCTTTAGATAGCAGTTTGGAAACGACAGCAATTCAAATCTTCCAATAAGCTTCCAAAAGACACGATGAGGAATGCTTCCCCATCACTTCCACATGGAAGCCTTCCAAATTTTTCTTTAATGGATGCTATTTTATATTTCTTTAAGTTTTTGTCGATTTTTTTGAATACTTTTCCATTTGCATAAGCTTGTTTTTTTATCTCACTCGTTTCTTTTCGACTTACATCATCTTTTTCGATTCTGTTTGATAATCTTATCGTACCGATACTTTTCGAAGTTTTTTTACATTTCTTCGATGTTTTTCGATAATAACCAAATTTTATTATTTTTTTTTTTCAATATCTCTCAGTACTTACGTATTAGCTTTTTTATGTATTATGACATTATCAATGTCCTTCGATACCAACTGAGCTTTATAGAATTTTCCAATGATATTGAATCTTACAATTTGACTCTATTTTTTTTTCGATACTCTTCAATTTTTATAAAATTTTTCGATGTTTTTCGAAATTATTCAATACCTTTTAACGTCATTCGTCTATATGAACTTAACGCCGTTCAAGTTTTCAAAACTATACTATAAGTTTTGTCAACTTTTTTAATGATTCTCAATACTTTTCGACTATTATCGACGTTTTCAGTTGTGTGGCTGAATATTAAATAAATATGAAAAGATGCATTGTATAAGTTTTTTTTTAATAAAATAAATCAAAAAACTATTGCGGGCAATAGCTAATTTTAGGAATTTTAATTTTTTTTACTCCACTTACTTTTATTAAATGGGTAAAACCTTCATTGAACAGTTAACCATGTAATTGAGTTATCTTTGAAGTGCCTATTTTTGGATGATAAAAAAACAAAAAGTTAAAATTAGGGCTTATACCAAAGGAAGTGAAAAATTGCAATACCTAGAATTATGCCCTTTGATATGCTATATCGTAGTCTGCCTCATTCATATGTAAAATAAAATATTTACCTATGATGATATTAATCTGAAAAAAAAAAATATTTGCGCTAAATCATCCATCAGTTAGTTATGTAATTTTTTTAAAAACACGTAGCTAGAGAACACGCGAGTTATATCACCCAAACATACAGCTACAAACAGTGGCATTAAGAGTACCATATTGTAATATAATATAAAATAAACAACTTGCTCGTTTCATTGTACGACGCAGATAATAAAATGCTGCCTCAACAAATATGAAACATTCAAGTTGTTCATATGATGAGACAATATGTGCCAATTGTCTACATCTAGAATTTAAGTAAGCTCTGTTGAAGTTTGCAGTTCAGATAATAAACGTTTCAATAAAAATAACCACAGTCTTTCGCTCCCTAACTTAAATATATATAAATACATATTTAACTGGCGCAGTCGGCGGAAGTGGTGAAAATTTTTTTTTGAAATAAATACGTATTTAATATATTAAAATATATACGTATATCAAAGAAAAAAGAACCAGAGAACACAAACATTTACATATGAACTAAAAGGAAGCTGTGAAAAAAAAAAGAAAAAACGTGAAGCTGAACCAACTTTACTCAAAAAAAAAAAAAAAAAAAAATACAGTAATAAAACTATTTAAAATGGCAAATCCAGCTGATGTAGCAAATATGCAGCAGTGCATCGTGGCGTTGACAAACTTGATGGTACAACAACAGCAGCAGCAAGTTATCTCAACGAGATCGAGAATTGAAAGAGAAACGCGATTTTTACCAACTTTCACTGGACAGGAAGGAACGTTACATGGATTCATCGCAGCAGTTGATGTTGTTATGGAGGAATACCAAAATCAAGAAGAGGTATATAGTGTAGTGCTGAATACAAAAATACAAGGGCAAGCGAGGATGATCCTGAATGTGAATATACCACAAAATTGGGCAGAATGCAAGGCCAAACTCAGACAACATTATCGCCCAAAACAGGACCAGCTAACATTGACTAGGAAGATAAACAACTTTAGAGTGAGTAGTATAAAAGATTTAGATGATAAGGTAAGGGAATTAGTGGAAGACATAAGTGAGATTGCGACATTTGAAGACAGTGCTCAATTGACGGATATTTTTGGGGGCATGTTAATTCAAAGAATTAAGGAATTATCGGCAGGGACTTTCGCTTTCGAAATCATGAAGAAAATGGCAGTGCCCCAAATAAGGGAAAGTATCTCACAATTTATTGGATTAGATTATGGAAACCTAAATTTGCGTTTAATTCTAAAGAAAAATGAGAGATTGGATAGTAATGCATTTAACAATAGGCAACAGTCAAGTCATAATAAGAATGGAAAAGGGCAACAACTAGATAGCACAAACGATGGTGGTAGTGGACAAAGGCAAAACAACTCTAACCAACAACAAAATTATAGACGATCAGGAAATACGAGACAATACTACAATCGTAACAATGACCAAATGCAAGGGAGCAGACAAAGTAGAAATCAAAACGTACAGCAACCTGAAGCAATGAGTGTGGACAACATGAGCCAAGGCAATAATGAAAATAATAATATAGATGTTTTTTTTCTCAATTAGCCTCGGACCCACATAAAATATTTATAAAGGGGACTGTAGAAGACGAACCATTTTTAATATTAGTGGATACGGGATCTACGATAAGCATATTAAACCAAAATAATGTACATTCATCAAAATATGAAATTTTAAGCGACTATTCAAAAAATATTTACACAATAAGTGGCGAAGTCAAAACAAAAAATGTACTTGCCATGACAAAACCTCCTATAGAGTTTCAATTCGCAGATAACAGCAGAATAAAATGGGTAGCAATGCCAATAAACAAACCGTACAACTTTTTGCTAGGTATGGATTTTATACATAAAAACATCAAAGAAATTAGTGTAGAAAAGAAAACCATAAAGTTGAAAAATGATATCGTCATTCCTTTCATATCACAATACTCAGAAGATGTGTGTGTACTTGAAGTAAGTGGATTGAATGATTTCAATTTTAATGAACTAAGTGATGAAGAAACAAAGATTGTTGAAGATTTAAAGAAAAAATACAGTAAATTGTTCTATAATGAAGGAGATGCATTAACAAATACTACTACTGTAGTACATAATATCAAAACAACTACTGACCGACCAATCAATTCCAAGTTGTACAGATACCCTCCAAAATATGAAGAGGAGGTTCGCAAACAAATGGAAGAAATGGAGAGGAGTGGTATTATACAAAAAAGTAGAAGTAAATACAGCTCGCCAATCATTGTAGTTCCAAAGAAAATAGATCAAACCGGTGAACAAAAATTTAGAATTGTGGTAGACTATAGGCGTCTTAATCAAGTGACCGTCTCTGACAAATACCCAATGCCAATTATAGATTCAATTCTAGATAAGCTGGGTCGTGCTCAGTTTTTTAGTACCATAGACTTAGCTAAAGGCTACCATCAGATTCTGATGGCAAAAGAGGATAGGGAAAAAACCGCATTCATTGCACCCTGTGGTCTTTATGAGTTCATTCGAATGCCGTTCGGGCTAAAAAACGCTCCGGCGACGTTCCAGCGTCTCATGAATGAAATCTTACGAGACTACATTAACAAAATATGCGTTGTGTATTTGGATGATATTCTCATATTTTCCACTACACTAGAAGAGCATAAAAATTCCTTAAAAAAAATACTTAGTAAATTGCAGGAGCATAATTTGAAAATTCAGCCAGATAAATGCTCATTCATGAAACGAAATACACCTTTTTTGGGTCATATACTTACAAAGGAAGGTATTAAACCTAATCCTGAAAAGGTACAGGCTATAAGAGGAATTCCCCTTCCTAAAACAGAAAAACAATTGAAAGGGTTTTTAGGCATGACGGGGTTCTACCGGAAGTTTGTAAAAGATTATTCTCGAATAGCGCACCCCATGATAAGATATTTACAAAAAGGAAATAAAGTAAACCAGAATGATCCTCAGTATATAAGTGCTTTTGAACACTTGAAAACTTTAATTTCCACTCATCCCATTCTGAAATATCCAGAATTTGATAAACCTTTTGTAGTGACTACAGATGCCAGTGACTTTGCGATTGGTGCGGTTTTATCGCAGCAAGGGCAACCAATCTGCTATGCATCAAGGACTCTCAATAAGCATGAGAGAAACTACAGTACAATAGATAAAGAGTTTCTTTCAATAATATATGCTGTAAATTACTTTAGACATTTTCTTTGTGGTAACAAGTTTGAAATAATTACCGATCACGCCCCGATTAGATACCTAAATTCAAAATATAAAGGGAAACAATTAGGTGCTAGACACCAAAGATGGTTATTACAACTTCAAGAATTTGATTACAATATAACTTATAGGCAAGGCAAGGAAAACCAAGTTGCCGATTTTTTAAGTAGGCAGGAAAATGCCCCATTAATAAATGCAAAGAATGAAAACGAATCGAATTTTAATTTATCTGAAACTGTGCATTCAGCTGAAGAAGAAGATGCTTTTTGCGTCTGTATAAAAAACGAAATAGTTAATAAATACAGAACGCAAATAATAGTTACCTTCGCAGCTCAAGATAATATTTTCACATCTCATGGAAGGAAAATCATTGAAATAAATCCGGCAGATCGAGAAGAATCCATTCAACAAAAACTCATAGAAAATGTCGAAAAGGGAAATGTTGGAATTTTTTCCGAAGTATCAGATAGAGATTATTATAAGATACAGTTAATAATAACTGCAATTTTTTCGTACAAATCTGACATCAAGTTCATAAAATGTACAATGAGAGCAAACGAAATAGAATCAGAGGAGGAACTCCATAAGCAAATTTCTTTGTACCACACTAACGAGTCATTACATAGTGGAATGAACGAATGTTACTATTCTCTTAAAAATAAAATATATTTCCCGAAACTGAGAAATCATATACAACTTATCATTACTAATTGTAAAAGGTGTCAAGAGATAAAATACGATAGGAAGCCTCTAACACCCAAGTTTAAATTGACAGAAACTCCCAAAGAGAAAAATGAAGTAATTCATCTTGATATATTTCATATGAAAAAAAGATCTTTTGTCACAGTGATTGATAGGTTAACAAAATTTGCTGTGGCTTATAATATAGAGGATAGGAACTGGAGAACAAAAAAACGTATAATAACAGAACACCTTGTTAAATTTGGCAAGCCGAACAAAATAATTTTAGATAATGAATTTAAAGCAGAGCAAGTAATTTCATACCTAAACTCAGAAGGCATTGATATACATTTTACTACACCTAATTCACACACTGGCAACGCCGACATCGAGAGACTGCACTCGACTTTGATAGAAATAGTAAATGGAATTGACGAAGATGATTCAATAGAAGTAAAGATCCAAAAGGCAATCGGAATCTACAATAATAGATATCATACATCGCTAAAATGTACTCCAAAGTATGCAAAAGAGGTTGAGCAACCATCTACACTATATGATAGATTAGAAAACAAAAAAAGAAAAGTGATAGGAAACCGAAATAGAAACCGGGAGAATTATATAGAAGAAAGGGAAGAAGGCCCTATTAAAAACTATAAACGAGTTAGGCACAAAGACGAACCCTACTTCAGAATAACCAAACTAAGAAACGTACATCCAGCCAATATTAAAAGACCTCAAAGAATGTTAAGAATAAATAGCCAACAAGAAACCTAATCTCCAATCATCTTTCAGGTTATGTGGAAAATATTACTAATTATGATAATGATAATGTGTAATCAAAGTATCGCTTTCAACATTCAACCGATAACAGACGAAAATGGATACATGGAACTAAATACTGACTTGGAAATTATTGCGACAAAGTCCGACTTAATAGTACACAAAATAAACCCTTCCGAAATATTAGGAATACTGAATTTAATGAGTCTTAACTTAGAGCCATTGCGACAGAACCATAAAATGATCATACTAAAGGAAATAGAAATTTTGAGGAGCAAAGTAAAAACTTTAATACCAAAGCAGAATAGAAGCAAGAGAGGCCTGATCAATGCAGTTGGAAACGTTTATAAATTTCTTTTTGGTACTATGGATAATACAGACAGGGAGGATATAGAATTACATTTGAACACAGTGGACCTAAACTTACACAATTCGATAACAGCTCTTAATCAGCAGGTCAAAATAAATGACTATTTTAATAAATCATTAGAGGGAATAAGAGATGCGATAAATCAAGACAGAAGACAAGAAAATCTAGTACAGTACTTAGACAAATTAGATACTACTATAAAAGAAGTTATGCTACAAAATTTATATCAAGAACAATATTTAATGCTTACTATACTAAGAAATAAGATAGATCATATACAGAATAGTATAAGTAGTGCACAATTTGGAATTATAAGTCCGAATATTCTCATTAAAGACGAAATAAACGATTATGATATAGATTTAAATAAATTAAAATATATTCGAACATGTTTGATAGAATATAATGGGCAAGAATTATTGTTTATAATAAAAGTACCGAAAGAATTTGTAACAGTTAGGTTAAAATCAATTATTCCCATAACAAACTCTAAATGTAAAGAGATAGATTCGGAAATAGAAGTACAATTTGAATATGAGAACCAAACATACAAATTTGAAAATAAACATATACTTAATGAATGTAGAATATCAAAGCATTGTAGTATAAGAAAAATTGTAAGCTTGTAACAAACAAGGCCGTTGAAATTATTGAACTAGACAAAGAAACAATAATACTAAAAAATATAAGAAATGTTCAGATAAATAGTACATGTCAATTTAAGAATATGGTATTATCAGGAAACTATATGATTCAATATAGAAACTGTTCTATAAAGATACTTGAGCATTTTTTTCAAAACTCCAAAGCAACTTATAAAGAAAGATTTATTTATCCTAAGTCAAAAGTTGAAAATAATTTTACAGAAAAAATAACGTTTGAAGAGATAAAATTTGTTAATGAAAAAAATTTTGAAGAAATAAAAGAATTGAAATTTAGCCGAAATGTATCCTCGGGTATAAATCTAACTTTTATTATGATTTTGATTATTATTGTGGTATTTATGAGTTGTCAATTTAAAAAGAATAATGTAAAAGTTAAAATACATGAAAAAAGAATTCAGGAGAATTCAAGAACTAGCGGTGGAGGAGTTATATCACCCAAACATACAGCTACAAACAGTGGCATTAAGAGTACCATATTGTAATATAATATAAAATAAACAACTTGCTCGTTTCATTGTACGACGCAGATAATAAAATGCTGCCTCAACAAATATGAAACATTCAAGTTGTTCATATGATGAGACAATATGTGCCAATTGTCTACATCTAGAATTTAAGTAAGCTCAGTTGAAGTTTGCAGTTCAGATAATAAACGTTTCAATAAAAATAACCACAGTCTTTCGCTCCCTAACTTAAATATATATAAATACATATTTAACTCGCGCTAACTTAAATTTAAAAAAAAAAATGAATGAAAAACTCAAATCAAATGACGAGCGCAATTGCACTCAATTTAGAACGTTACAAAAATTTTATCAGTCAACAGAAACAAAAACAAAATAATTGCAAAACTTGTTGTTTATCAGTAGCCGAAACAAAAAGCAAAACAAATGCAATTCGCATAACTTTGCAGTTGTGCATTTGCGCTGTGCGATATCATTTACGATATCGTCATACAACAATTGCACTGCAACAATGCAATACGTGCCAATTTAAATGCATTTAGAGGAATAACGATAAAATATCATTGCTAACAACTACTACAACAGCAAGAACATTAAATGATATCAGGGCAATTCCATGAAAAATTGATAGATACATTTTCGAACATTGCACACGTTTGCTGCAAGTGTGTCCATATCACACATTCCGATTGCAAGCGAGAGCAGTTTATTTGACAGCCGACAAACCGAAAACAATTAACATTTTGTGTAACAGGAGGCCAGACTGCATGGCCGCAAAGGACATTGACATCCTAATTAAAAATGTGAAAACATTTTTTTTTTATTTATCTAAGCTTTAAATATTATCTAAGCTTTAAATTCCTTGACATTTCCAATTAAATGTTTCAGATATAACCATTTTTGACCAGTCAATATAACATTTATCTGCAAAGTCCTTGCACACCTGAATGAAATCTACAACTCCTTGTAGATTTTTTGGTGCTAAATTGAAGCAAAGCCAGAAAAATGTTATGGCGCATTGAAATTTTTGCCACTTTGAAGTCAAAATCTGCTCGAAAAGTTTCGGCATGGAACAAAGCATAGAGCTGAATTTTTAAAGAAATCTCTTAAGCAGGATGTGCTGTGTACAAGCTAGATATCATTTTATAATTCAAGTGCCACATAGAATAACCTATCAATATTTTTTTTCCAATTTTAGGTAAAACGCAATTAAAAGTTTCTATAATTAATTATAGCAATATCAAATGCTGCTGCTGGTTGGTATTTTTTTTCACAGCCCCTCCCAAGTTTGATGGTGGCTTTATCTCCGTTTTATAAATGAACATGTAATCCATCTTCTGGAAATCCCACCCACCCTGAACTGTTGTATGTTTTTCTGTGCCAATTTATTCAATGCCAGTCACAATTTTTACGATAATCATTTCTGTTTTTTTTCTAAAGCACCCTGATTTTTATCGTAACTGAATTAAAAAAGCACGTTCAATGTTAACTAACAACAACGACAATTATCACAAGAAAAAATCTAAGAAAAAAAAGGCATTAAAATCATTTGCCAGTGTTGCCAATTTGATGTTACTTTGATTTGATTAAAAGTTGGGTTTTTAGTTGATTTTGTTGTTGCTTTTGACAAATGTTTTGCTTTGGTTTTTAATGTGCGTCAAAATTTTAACGCTGCTGCCATGGTGCTTCGCGTACGCGTTGCTGATGTTTTTGATTTTAATGATGGCGTCGGCGATGTCGCGCGTAGTTGCGATTGTCTTTGATTGATAAGGCGCGCATTTGACGCGCTTTTTGCCGACTTATCCCGCTCGGTTAAAAGTCCGCAACTTGTACTGTTTATGTGCCCTAGTTTTTTTTTTTTTTTTTGGTTTGTTTCTTAATGCGCCTTTTGTCATAAGGGGCGGCATGTCAGTTTGGCGTCCGTGTGGCGTCTGTTTCTGATGTGGCGATAGCTGTGATAATTATTTTATGATATAAACATTTTTTTTTTGCTGCGTTGGCATAAATTATTATTTGTTTTAGGGAAAATATTAGAAGAAAATAGGAGCAAGTGGCTTTGTTTCGTTTAATTGTATTTGAAGTGTATTTGATTTCGTATTCCCTTATTAGTTCGACATTATAATTATATGACTGAGCTAAAAATCACTTTTGAAAACTTACAGCTTATGTACATATATGAATTCTATTTGTAGTTTTTAAAATATGGGGAAAGGATCCTTATCGTCCCGAACAAAGTTTCGCAGTACAGCCAGATTGCCAAGTTGAAAACAAGGAATTAACGGCCTTCCCAAAATAAAATAATTTTTCCTTAAGTTGGTCAGAAAATCATTGAATTTTTTTTTAGTCGCTAATATTAAAGTTTTTGTGTTCGAAAAAAGTACAATTTTCTTCATTTGTTTTAATAAAATTCCGAAATATGAAAATTTTGTAGCTCTTTCAGTAACCCATTGATTTTTTTTTTTGTTTTGAATGAGCATATACTCGAATATGAATAAATTTTAGCATTTTAATCATTCCCGTAGAATTCTAGAACATTAGGTATTTTTGGGCGTGTCTAATGTACATATTTTCTGTGTATACTTAAACGTTTTTCTACACTTAGTTTTTTGATATGTGAACATTTTTACTGGAGAAAATCTATACTGAAGTGAATTTGCTGAAATCCTGACGTTTGATGAGTAACGAGAGTATTGAATTTTAGATTCTTATTGACTTTTTTGACAATTTCAGAGTTCTTAGACTTATATCGGCTATTTCGACTTCTTCAACATATTCAAATCCTTCAATATTTTGAACTTTTTTAACATTTTTTTAACTCTTTCCACATTTATGAAACTTTACCTTTTCAACTTTATAAATAATAACGTTTGCCTGTTAGAAGAGATTGATTTTCATGTAACAACATCCCGAGTAGAAATTTTCTTTCGGTTCGCATACGATTGGCCCTATTAAATATCCGGTACGGACTTGTGCTATCGGATTAGGTCTGGAAAAGTTTGGTAACGCATGCAACCAGGCAAACCTCATGCGACACCTTTTTAGTTTTTTCTATTGAAAAGAGTTCAAAAAGACCAATAAGGTGTTGTTTAGATTAAATAGTCATGTAATCCAACTTATCCCGTCATGCGGCACTGTCCAGCATGCCAGAAGGAGAATATAACACCGATCAGAAATAAACCTAGGTAGCCCTGCGCCATGCTCATCTTAACCAACTGAGCTATTCTCATTATTTTCCCAAGAGACTTAAACTATATTAGTTTTCTGTCAAAATAAAAAATTAAATTTTCATTTTATATAGTTGCCAATCGATATTTCAAATAATATACTTTTAGTTAGTCATAAAATAATAGCAGGTTGGCTGTTATCGTTAAAATGCGAATGAAACAATTGTGTTAACAGGGTATGTCTAGGTTCAAAGCCCAGTGGATACGACATAACTTTCTTTTTTTTTGAAATTAAAAAGAATTCGATAGAAGAATTTAATAGGTTAACATGTCTGTTGACGCAGGTTAGTCAAAAATATAAAAGTCCTGACATATGACTCTAATTTTACCCTAACATCTGATCTGGCAAAGATAGGTTTTTAAAAGGCTTAAATCATTAAGGCGAAAATAGCTTTAACCACACCTTAACCTGATCTAACTAGCCGGTATTGTTCTTGATTTGGGGAAGCTGCTCAGGACTGTATAGGTTCTTATATGGTTTACGATAAAAGGCCACGAATGGGTCAGCTCCAGTACTTACCAGAATTGTCCAGGTCTGTTAATTATTTGGCAAAACTGATCGGTAGTGGATGAAATCTTATGAAGTTTTCACTGATAGCACTGCAATATGGCTAACCATTTTATCTTTTATATACTGATAAAAATCACATATGGCTGCCCTAAATAGGGTTCGAAATTCCTAGCCAGATCTGAAGCTGACTTGACTGATAGGAATCAGTGATGGCATTTTTGGTACATTTCTACTTTTTTCAGAACATTTGCGTAATGAAAAATCGTCCTCAGTACATTTGACTAGTTCTTAGTACAATCGGTACATTTGGTCCATTTTCAGTATATTCGTTGCATTTTCAGTACATTTTTGGTACATTTTCAGTACACTTTGACTATTTTCAAAAATAACAATTTTTTCAGCAAATTTATCGCGAAATATGACTGTAGTAAACTTTGCAGATCTTTTTTTTCAGAGAAGAAATTTAAAATTTAGCTTACTTTGCTAAATTTCAGTAAATTTTTCTTATCGATATCGAAAAAGTTTATTCGGCATCTAAAAAGCACATTTCAAGTCTCTATATAGTACATTTCAACAAAACTCAAATGTCATCACTGATACGAATTACTACTCGGGACACCATATTTCAGCTTATAAAAGCTCAGCAGAACGCTTTGATTCTACAAATGCTTTAGTATACCCCAATTTGGCTCTACAAGGCTTTTAGGACTAAGTACGCAGTTTGTTTCAAAATTAAAGAGCCTTAAATATTTGCTGTGTAGCTTGCTCTAGAGCTCTTATGATGATGAAAATCTTTAGTAGGCTATTTGCTTGTTTCCACAATGTAGAAATGCAAAAAATATAAATGATTCATTTTTATGGACATTTTCCGAAAAGCGGCTGTTCTGAATATCACGTATATCTCGGCGCGATCGCATGTAACTTTTGCTTTCATAAAAATCTAAAATATCAGCCAACGTTTCGAATTTGAATAGGAAGGATACCATGAAATGTTGTAGTCAGTAACAGTTCAATTCACGAAATTGAATAATTCATACTTTTTTTTATTTAAAAAATAATTTCAATTTTTCCTTTTTGAAAAATAAACTTTTAATTTGAATTTCTGTATAAATGTTATGGAAAATTTAGTCTTTTATATAAGCGGAATTTCAATTGAGTTTCTAAGAATTTCTTTTGTCGTAGAATTTCAATGAGGATATTGATATTGAGCTCCTGGAATTGCTTGTTCAGACTAATTTTCTTGAGGTATCTATATAGAAAATAGTCAGAGTCTGCTAGATCAAATAAAATCAAGGAGTTTGGTGCGATGTTTGGCTTTGTAACTTTACATGTCCTTTAAAAGTCCTAAAAAAAGGATACGAATGGAAATGAATTAGTTGTGAAGAGTTGCAATGAATGTAAATTATGAGAGTATTTTTACCAAATTTCTTATTTTTACTTATCACAATAAAGAGTTCTTCTTAATGTTACATGCAGCATATAGCCCTGCTAAAACTTTTTTCCTTTGTATTTTTGCCATGTTTTCGCGTACAATTTGAACTTTTTCGCTTGAGTGTAAAGTTTTTCAACTTGCAATATCGATTAATCGATATGAGTGAGAGCGCTTCTTTCATTTACGATATTCACATCTATCTTTTTATACGACCATGGCTTCTTTCTTTGTGAAGCTTAAAGTTGGTACCACAGCCAACCGCAGTCGCTATTTCAGTGGCAACAACAACAGCCAGTGTACACCTCAAGCGAGCTACATAGCTCCACTATGGTGTGGTATTCTTCTGACTGTGGTAACATCGACGTCGTCATCATTGTCGTCTAGTTGATCTTTGCCAGTGATTAATTAAGATTGATTGATAAAAACGAAAACGCGGAGCAAGCCAAATGAAATGAAATAAATGTGCAAAGTTTCTTTTACTTTTTACGGGTTTTATGGGTTTTAGCTGCTTTAAAAAAAGCACTAAAATTTGATTTCAATTCATGATAACTCATTGGCTTTTAAAGATGTAGATATAAAGATAAATTAATAAATGAGAAGCGCCTTAGTTAAGCTGAGTGCTACTTTTTTATAGCTATTTCGCGTTGGTCGTAAATTTAATAAAAAAAAATACGAATTTAAAATTTTAAAGCTAATAAATTTTTTATAGAACTATATAACGTATGAATGTGTGTGTGTATAAATTGTTTAGGCAGTAGAATGATTGAAATTCTCAATTTTATGCACGGTGTTTTGCTATACATGGAGAAAATTTAATTACAAAAATTCACGAGAAATCGCCAATTCAAAAAATTGTACATTTTGCCATTTGAAATAGTAAAAATTTTTCTTTTTTATATAAAACTGGCAAAAGCTTTCCCGCTCGAATCAACGCTTGATCAATGTTGGGAAATATTGAAAACTCATTTCCAAAGTAAAAGATCGAAAATCATATTTTCTGAAGAGACGTATTTTCATCTCGGCAGTGATCGCCGAGAAGCCAACGCTTCATCAGAAAGTGACTGTTTGGTGCAGATTGTGAAGTGTTGACATCCAGTATTTAATAGCATTTTCGGTACACTTGCGTCTTCAGTAGATTTGCGTTGTCAGCACATTCGACAAGTATAATTTTAATACAATCGGTACATTTGGCCCATTTTCATTACATTTTCGGTAAATTTTTTGTACTTTCTGGTTATTTCTAAAAAATTAAAATTTTTTCAAGTAAAGTTAGGAAATACGCGTATAAACCTGGCGTAGTGGTTGGCTATATGGTTTGAAAAAAAAAGTTAAGATTTTGTTTGAATTTTTGGCATTTAATGTAACTTTTTACATCTTCATGACGAAAAAGTACATTCGGCATCTAAAAAGTACATTGATTCAGTACATTTTCACAAAATCTAAATGCCATCACTGGTGATATCATTGGCCCATTTTTTTCTAAAATGCTGCTGAAAAAGCCGACGTTATGCAGACAATCCACAAATGATGATGATGCAGATTCTTCAGTTGAATATTGGCAGTGCCATTTATCAAATAGAGCCCGAAACCATCAACAACATCTTGGAAAATTGGACAGACAGGTTGCGCGCTACTGCAAAACAAGTTGTGAAGTCGTGTTCCATAAATAATGGAAATGTTTACTCTTTCCAATAAAGCCATAACATATAGAAAAAGTTCAGTTTTTCTCATTTTAATGCATTTTTAAAAATGTACTTTTATTCCATCCATCGTTTTCTTCATGCCTCAATTTTTAAACTTTAAGCTTAACGAAATGTAAATAGGACAGCCATGGACTTATAAAACATTTAATTTGAAACGCTATCTCGATTCCTAAAAAAACCGTTAACTACAACAATGTAAACAGGCTGGATCAAAACTTTGCAGGGGCATTAAGGATGTAGCTTGCGCTAAAAATAGTCATCTAAAATTTAATTTTGTAGGCGAAGTTGTTGGACTTTATAGAACAAAGCCGAAATATCAAATTAAGACAATTATTGGGACGCATATAAGTCTAGTCTCCGCCGTTCCGTGCTGGAATATAAATCCAAAATTGTGCATATGTGATTCATGAGCGTATCAGACACGGTACAAAATCGGTGACATGAATCATATATGATTCATGGGACAGGGAACCTGTTAAGTTATCATCTTTAGGCACAGTTTGGTTTCAGTTTCACACACATTTGCAACGATTTTGCAGACTGTGCTTTGGCACATTTGAACTAATAGCGCAATTCACGATCCGGTGCATATGGTCTTGCAAAAGAGCATATGCAAAATATTATTGCAAAGTTTGCAATGACAACAACAAAATATACACATTTGCATATGCTACGGTGTTGCAAAAATGCTACAGTCAAACTCTATAGCATTTGTAGCAAATGCAATTGCAAATAGCAAATGTTTTTGCCACTCTCTTTTTCCTACACAATTCTCTCACCAAAATAGCAAAAATTTATTGTTTACAAATTTTGGTTTTTGTCACTCTCTTTTTCCTATACAATTCTCTCACCATGTTTGCTTTGCAACAAGCATTGCAAAGTAAACATGAAAAATTGCTCACAATTCGCTGCAAAGTTTTGCAATTGCATAGTTTTGCAATGTCATTTGCACCGGATCGTGAATTGGGCTAATAATTATTCCTAACTATGTGTTGAAAGCTTCCGGCGGCCAATAGTGCAAGTTTTTCTGCTGGTTGGCGGCAGTGGCGGATACAAGGGGGGTATATGGGGGCTGAAGCCCCCCCCCTGAGAGCGAAAAAAAAATATTTTTATTCAAGAACGTTCATGGAGGATCGAACAAATCAAAACAGTTCAGGCTTTGACATCTGAAAACCAACTCTTAGCATTTTACACTCATTGTTTTCAGACAGTATCTGAATTTGTGTGCAGGAAAATCATGTGATATTTCTGAAATTCGTAACATGCTAGGCACAGTTTCATCAGTGTCAAACTTCTTCTCGAATTCATCTAAAAGAGTAGAACTATTGTAAATGTTCCTATATTGTCGCTCAGTCGCAAACTACAAGATCCAACACTTTAAATCTCTTCAGCCTGTACTCATGTCAAGCAAATTATCAACCTGTTTTCAGAAATGCGAAAAAATTAAACGTTATTTGATGATATTTTTAATGAAGTATCTTCAATCGCTGTTGAGTTAGACACTTAATTGATTCTTTACCGCTCGTAAATAAATAAATAATAAAAAGTAAAATATAAGTTTATAATAACTTTGTCATCCCGTTTGTAACACATACTTAGATGCTCTTTAAGGAAAAAATACGACTTTATGAAAAATTTTAGCCTTCATCATTTATTTTCAGTCCACTTCAAAAAAACTTTCCGAAATGTAAGTCCTCTTGTTTTTTTTTAATTCCCATAAAAACTTTGATAAATATAAGAATTTTCGAAACCGGTCCGATCGAATCCATCAAATCCTATCCTTACCTCATGAACAGCAAACCGATAGACAGAATATGAAATTAATTTTTGAATAGTGTGCAACTGATTTAGGTCGAAAAAAAAGTCATAGAAATCTGACCAAATAAATGAAAAAAGTGCAGAAAAAAAAAATGATCCAAATAAATGAAAAAAGTGCAGAAAAAAGAGTTCTTTTGGGGATATCTCGAAAACGATTCTTAAGAAAAAAAAAAAAAATGGTTGTCATTTTTGGAAGCTACGCCCTAAAATACACAGAAAAAAGTATATGAGAAATCAGACTTTTTTTTTGTAAAAGGTGTTATCAAAACCAAAAAAAAAAAAACAAATTGAATCGTTCTTCCAATGCATTACAATTCTACTGCAAGTATTTGCCACAATTCCAGCAGAACAAAGTTTTTCTGTGTTAAAATGATTGAAATTTGGTATTGTATTTAAGGTCTACAATGACAGAAGATTACTTGAATGGATTGGCTCTGGAAAATATTCATAAACAAATCTATATCAGCTCAGCTGAAATTGTTGAATTATTTTTCCAGAAGAAACCTCGCCGTCTTGAAACCCTTGACTGGACTACTGATTAGATTGTTGTAATATGTCAAAAAATATAAATATTGCTCGTTGAAAAATTTAATCAATGTGTGTTTTCATTCAATAAAAATGTTAGCCCCCCCCTGAAGGAAATCCTGGATCCGCCACTCGTTGGCGGCACTGCTGTGGATAAATGTCCACTAAAGTTGAGCTCCGAGAGTACATAATTAAAAGCTTCTTTGGTTAGCCTAAAACGTTTCTTAAATCTGCAAATAAATCACTTTCAATATTTTCATGTATTTTTAACTTGTATGTGTCTTACGCTGCTGTTCGTAGCGAAAAAGGATTGCTTTTATCGGAAGTTGTCTTTTCATCCACATGTCCAGACCTTCTTCCTCCAACTCCGAATAACAAAATAACACTGGTTTCATTTTTTAACACAAATCTTACGAACTGCACTAAATTTAAATTGAAATTTTGATGTACTTTGTCATATGATAATAAAAGAAATCGATAACTTTATCGTAAAATTTCGTCTCGTTTCGAATAGAGGGCCGCGATCCAGCAACTCGTTTCGTTTCGAAATTTTGTTCGATACAAATGCTTACTCGACAACGACTGCCGCGATTCGACCGCTGATTTTTGAAGAACTCTAATAAAGAAGCATATCTTAAACTTTGTGAAATTTGTGATCTTTAGAGTTTTTCAGTGGATAAAATTTAATAATACAATTGGAACTCTAAACAACATATACAAATCAATAAAAGCAAATTATTGATAAATTAAAGTTTATTTTATTTTTAAATTTTTCATATTTACTTGCACAAAAGTCTGAAATCGCCACATAAAAGGTGCTTTTGACCGTCCATAAATTACATCATTGCTTATACATACAACATTTTTGTCACCGTGTCCCAATTATGTTCTGATTCTTAAAATTTTATGTTTAAATTTATCGATTCTACCTAACGCAATTTGTTTAGGCATAACTTTAATTCAATCAACCCTTTTTTTCTTGATTTATTTCAGGTATGCAAGGTCTTGTGATTTTCTTAGTTCTAAAAGGAGATTAATCGGTAAGCAATCTATTTTATTTAGAAATAACACAAGAATATAAATGATATTTGCAAAAATATTGGAAATTATGGACCATGACTATTCTGCGAAAAATTTAAGAATTTCGAAAAAACTACAACAAGCTATTTTCAAAAAAAGTTTCAAATAGGTAAAGAATTCTTTCGACAATCACTGATTCACTTACTAATTTTTTGCAACAAATATTTATTTTATATGAATTTTTGAAATTAAAGAACGTCTATGGGGTTCTAAGGGTAGATTTTTGAAAATTGTTCTCCATCGTTTTGTGAAATTAACCAAAAGAAATGAAAACTTTGAAAGAAACTTAACATAAAACAAGTTTTCTTTCTGCATACAAATGTGAAACACCATAGTGCACAAACAAAATTCTTAAAAAAATATTTGCTACAAAAAAACATATCTACATTTAACATAGTGTCATTACTTAAAAGCAGAGGCTTACATAAAATCATTTAAAGTGACTCAAGTTTCCGCAGTTTATTTATCCTATATATTATACTGCGAATAACTTTTCTCATCTCGTAAATTCACAAACATTTTACTATATCGAAGTTTTATCTCATAATGTAGTTTATTGACATATTTTAAGAACTATTTCAACCTCCATTTAAAATATTAGCACGCATTTCAAATCCTAAGAAAAAAATTAAAAACACACCCAAGGATAATATCATTATCCTGCCATAAAGAAAGGTGGCGCTCAAACGACATTTTGATATGCGAATTTTCAAATATTTATTATGCGATATCTTGTTTTAAATGCCAGTGCTGTGCTGTACTGTGCTGCAACTCATTCCGCCAGCCAACCTCCCCGCAGTATGTTGTACTTGTTGTTGCTGCTGCAACTGTCTCTTTGGCGCTGCTTATCTCATTGCTGGCATGCCATCCATTCCCCCGTGTCGTCGATATACTAAAACAGATAAGGAAAAGAGTTTGTTGTCTCGCTTTCGCAACACACAATTCGGTCGAATTTTTGTTTTTGTTTTTTCACTACTTCTCTGTCACTGTAAGCGATACGTTATGAATGACTAGCAAGCAGGCAGCAAGGATAATAAAAGGAGAACCAAAGCATTGGTCGAATTGTTGCTGTTACTGTTACTGTGAGTGGAGGTGCACGTTTTACAATGAAGGAGCTGTTGGTTTTGTTTTACTGTTGTTTTAATTTCTACGTGTGTTAATAGGGTGTTCCGAAAACATTTTGAATCATTATTTTGGTCCTCGAAATGTTGCCTAGCTGAAACCTTACAGTTTTCAAGAACATTTCAGTTTTCACTGCGCTAATTTCAATTTCATAATAATTTTCACGCCACCCTATTTAACACACATATGTACGCATATGTTAAAGCCAACAAACACACATTTAGAATAACAAACTGCAACAGTAGCAAATGTAAACGGAAGTGTATCTTGTTTGCGTGTGTGTGTGTGTTTTTGCATGTATGCGTACTGTGTTGCATTTGTGTTGGTGTCGCATTGCCATATCGTAGCAACAGCAGCAGCAGCGCTTCGTCAGCAAGAATAGCAGGCGTCCAGAAGTGAAGAATAGATAACAGCTCAAAACAAACAACAACAGCAACAATAACAAACAAATAAATAAACAGGCTCTGCTGAGAATTTGCTAGCGATGGTGCTTTTAGATAGATAACAACATGCAGCAACAAAAAAAACCATACAGCCTCACAAAATGAAATGAAATCCTAGCAAAAACCCAAAAAAAGAATCACACAGAATCGTAACAGAAATTGTGTGCGAATTGCATGAATTGTGCCAAAAAATACGTGTTGTTGTTGCTGTAATTGTTGTTGTTGTTGTTTTTATTCTTGCTGCCATTGCTGTTGTCAACATGCATTTACTGGTGCACCAGCAGCAGTGATGGCAGCAACATTTTGTCGTTGATAGTGAAATTCCTGAATTTTTGGCTTTTCGTCGAGATAACGTCGTAGATGGGATTTTTATTCCATTTTCTGAAAATTTAATTTTTGATCCTTTTTTTGTAGTTAGTTGTTGTGAAAGGATAAATAGGTATGGTGTTTAGTGTGATCACTCACAACAACTACTATTCCCTTTAGGTTAATTGGTATGTTTAAGTGCCAGTCCATTTTCACTAAGGAAGAGCACAATTAGCACTGGAGTGTCGACTCCAAGACTATGTCCCGGTTTTACAAATTCTCTTGAAAAGGAAGATTCGAACATGTTAGGTGGAGAGCCCACTGTAGAAAAGTGGAGTGTATAAGATTAGAGGATGGGATGTACAGGAAAGATTGTCTTGGCAAAGTCCGTCCCAATGCCCGAAAATGCCCCAATTTTGTTTTTTTATTTACAAATTTATAAGACTGGAGGTTGAAACTTAGAGCTCGAAGAGCCTATATAAAATATGTAGGTTTGTATAGTTGAAACCTACATATACTAAACATGGGTTTCCATCTGTTTTTAAGGTCAATTTTTTTTAATAAGGATTACAGCTAGAAATTTGTGCCAAATGATAGACCTCGAAGAGTCTAAATAGAATGTATAGGATTTCATTATCGAATCCTGTCCGAAACATGGGTTGCCACCTATTTAAGAAAAATTGGCTAAGAAAATAGGTGGCAATCCATTATTGAGACAGAATTCGACAAGGCCATCACATACAGGGTGTTTTTTTTAGAGGTATAGAGCTTCGAATTGAAATAAAACACAAGAAAATCGTTTTAATGTCCATCAATTTGGCTTTATTGGAAGGATAATTTTATGCCATTAATGTTTAAATATGATTTCGGGCATGTGGCCGCCGCGGCTGGTTCGAATAAAGCCAATTCTACAGGTCCAATTTTGAACCACTTTTTCGAGCATATGGGGCCGTATGTCGGCAATAACGCCACGAATGTTGGCTTCCAAGTCCCCTAACGTTTCTGGTTTGTTGGCGTAGACGAGCGACTTCACATATCCCCAAAGAAAATAATCCAATGGTGTCAAATCACACGATGTTGGTGGCCAATTGACAGGTCCATTCCGCGAAATTATGCGCTCATCGAATGTTTCCTTCAATAAATTGATTGTGACGTGCGCTGTGTGGCATGTAGCGCCGTCTTGTTGGAACCACAACTCATCCACATTCATGCCATCCAATTCGGGAACAAAATAGTCGGTTATCATGGCTCTATACCGGTCTCCATTAACGGTAACTGACTCTCCAGCATTATTTCGGAAGAAGTATGGCCCAATGACTCCACCAGCCCATAGAGCACACCAAACAATCAGTTTTTGTGGATGTAATGGCGTCTCAAGGGTCTCATGTGGATTCTCTTCACTCTAAATGCGGCAATTTTGCTTGTTGACGTAGCCATTCAACCAAAAATGAGCCTCATCACTGAACAAAATTTTGCGATGAAAATCAGCATCGAGATCAATCTCATTTTCGGCTTATACACCAAAATCACGACGCATTGCATGGTCTCGCGGCTTTAATTCTTGCACAAGCTGGATCTTGTAAGATCGCAAGCCAAGATCTTTGCGCAAAATCTTCCATAAAGTTGATGGACAAAGCTCCAATTGCTGTGCACGGTGGCGAATCGATTCATTCGGGTCCTCTACAACATTTTGCTCTACAGCGGCAATTGTTTCTTCGGTGCGCACTGTTCGACGTCTCTGCGGATGCGACTTATCACATAGAGTAAACGTAGTGCGAAAACGACCCATGGTTAACCGAATTAATTGCTCTGATGGACGATTATGTCGACCATAAAATGGACGGAGCTTGCGGTAAACTTCGCGAACTGAACCATTATTTTCGAAATAAATTTGCACGATTTGCAAGCGTTGTTCTTTTGTCAACCTGTTCATGATGAAATGGCAAACCAAACTGAACATAAATGACATTAGAGTTGCCAGATTTGACCATAAAATGCCAGTTTTATCTCTATTCGAAAAACAAATCTCTAAAAAAAACCCCCAGTATATTCTATTAAGGATCTTCGAGCTCTATCATATGGTACACATTTCATCAAACTCGCACAGTATATAGGAAATACACTGAGAACGTGCCCTATTCCTTTGCTTATACATCTCTGCAGCAGTTCTGGATGGAAAACTTTCCAGTGATGTAAAGTTTGATTTCCAAAAAAATTTCTCACTCCTAACATCTCGAAAACCATAGCATTATATTTTTCTATTAAAAGTATGAAAATTTGAGTGTATTCAAGAAAAAATATGACGTGATGGATATAAATCGCTGATTTTAGAAAATTTTCATTAGATTTTATTTTGTAGTAATACGAATAACTTAAATTGTACAAAAATGCGTTGGAACTAATTTCAATGAATGTGAGCTACATTATGGGTCTTTCCATGTATTAAACGGATCTGAAATCAAACATTTTAACTGTTGACAAGAGTCTTAGCAAAAAGTATGCAATATTTCTACGAGGATATCCTACTCATTTGTACATACAGCGTGGGCCAAAAGTTACCAAGGGGTTTAAAAATGTCATAACTTTATCGTTTAAATATTTTTTTTATTTTTTCAGATCATATTAATAACACCTGGGGAATAAATAATGGAGAGATTCACAACTGAACAGAGAACTAGAGTAATAGGATTTTATTATTTAAGTCAACGATCTATTATTTTAACGCAAAGGGCATATCGTCGCCATTTTAATATCATAATTTCGCCCTCTGAAGCAATGATTCGTTGCTTAGTTGATCGTCACCACCAACATGGCATGGTAAGAGATTTGCAATGAACTTGTAGGCCACGTTTAATTCGTTCTGGGGTCCTGAAAATCCAAGAACCATTCATCAACGCCATTTGCGCCCCATAAGGTGTACAGTATGGTTTGGCATTACATCTGAAAACATCATTGGGCTTTACTTCTTCGGAAATGAAGATGGAAGTGCTGTATCCGTAAATGGAGAGCGGTATCGGTATATGATTGAAAATTTTCTACGTCCTGCTCTTCAAAACAGACCTGAGATGTTGTTTCAGCAGGATGGAGCCACTGCCCATACTACCCGAGACACAATGACACTTTTAAGGCAAACTTTTGGAGAGAAAATAATTTCCAGAAATTCGGAAATTAATTGGCCAGCGCGTTCGCCAGATTTGACAGCACCCCACTATTTTCTTTAAGGTTATTTGAAGGAGAGATTGTTTGTAAAGAAGCCTAAAACCATTCTTGAACTCAAGGCCAACATTGTTGCCGAAATTCGAACGCTACAGCCACGAATTTCGACAGCTGTTATGGCAAATGCTCTAAAGTGAGCCCATCATTGCGAAGCTGAAAGCGGGGGTCCTTTAAAGGACATTATTTTTCATACATAGTGTATATTTCATAATCTAAAAAAAAAAAAAAAATAAATATATAAACGAAAAAGTTATTAAATTTGTAAACCCCATGGTGACTTTTGACCCACGCTGTACATACTATGTATGAAAATTCCTTCGAAAGTATTGTATTTTCTTGTATCTTTGTTACTACGCTCTTTGGTAGTTTTCAAAACGTCTGTAATTTGTGGCGAGTGGCTTAATGCTCATATCGAGTGCACTCACGTAAACCTCTGTTGCGTATGAGTGGTATTGAGTTCATAACCATCCAATTCAACTGGTTATCTGTTCATCAATGAGTTTTGGATTAAATACGAACTGGTACTTTTTCGATAACTTTGTCAGTTTTATTATTTGACTTCAGACTTAATTGTGCTTGTAAGTGCGAAAATTGTATGTTACGCCTAAGTTGATAAAAACAGCTATTTTTTTAACCACTTGACTGTCAATATACTAGCTGTCCTGCATAAATTAAATATATGTTATACGTAATTGTTGGACATTGCCGTCCAAACCCTTTTTCTTTTTTGTATAAATAGCTGAAGTGATTCGCTATGACTTTATTTTCAAGGCTAATAAAAAATTGCGTGAAATGAAAATGGCCGAAATCGTTATGTGCTCAGGCCATGCAGTCAAACAAATAGATGTAGTTTGATGAAAATCCTTGCAGAATTTTCTAAAACGTGGCGCTTAAGTGCTCGAGCCATTCCATTGAGTTGGCTGCTATCGAATGTGTATCTGTCTATTTTGGAATTATTTTGAAAGTCAGCTGAGCTTAAATGAATTAGGAAGATTTCAAATTCTTCTTTTTGGTGGCCTGCTCCAAGAGCATTATTGAGAGAAATTTTAAATTGATTTGCTTACTGGCGTTTGGTACTTTTAATCAACACATCTTCTATACCAATTAAGATGCTGTGAAGATGGTCAAAAGCATTATCACTACACAGTTGCCGAAATGGCAGCATAGGGTAATTTAGGTTATAACTTGAAACCTGTAGTACAAAGATGTGATCTTCGACATATTTATCTACTCTCACATCCTTGGTACCATTATTATCAAATGTGGCTACATATTTGATATATTTACACTATCATCTTAATTAGACAATTCTCTGCAAACAGTGCCTCGTCTGAATTGGGACTTACTATGGTTTTTAATAAAATAATAAGGAAAGATTTAAAGTATAAAAACGAGAATATCATAATAATTAACGAAAACAATAAACACAACATTACAAAGGACATTGCAGAGCAATGAAAAATTAAAAAAGGAAACAAAAAACAACAATCGCGGCAAAAGTGTAGAGCCCATTTTAAGGGGTCATAAACCGTTTTGTGCCACATTGTGATGTCGGCTACTGAGAAGTGTTAAAAGGACTTCTCTCTTTTGGTATTTCTGCCTCTCTTTCTCTTTTGTGTCGCTAATTTCGGATGTATAATTTGAATTTTTTTTTTTGTTTTGGATTTCGTGCGCTTTTTTTGCTTAGTTGCTCCATTTGCAAAATTTAGCTGAGTCGATATGATCCCACTAGAAAATTACCACATGTATTTTTATTCTAACTATGACTTTCCTGACTTCTGCGGCATAATTGAATTTATACAATTTTTTCATATTAGTGTATCCTTGTATGATTACTAAGGTATACTATTTGCTTCGGTATATGCGCGATATACTTAATTTGAGCCAACAATACAATAACGACTTGCTATCCATACCATCAGCTCCACGTTGGTTTTTTCACCGAAGCGGCATTGTCATATCACAAGGATTAAATAGCAAACTTTTAATGACAAACAAGAGAAAACTTTTTAAAACAAGGCCAGCAGCTCTTGCAAAGCTTGATAGCAACATTCCTTGCATTCCACTGAAGCTATAGCCCCTCATACATGTTTCTGAGCGCCCACCTACACATTGCACTATTCTCATAGTTACCGCTCTTGTTACCTCTGTGTGCGTCAGCTTTATCGTATAACCGTGCGGCGGCGTTATTCTTTATTTCGTTTTGTTTTGTTTCATTTCGTTCATATGTTTTGTTTTTTCACCCTTTACCGAACAACGTGCCACATTGCTCAATGCACCCACTACACTGGCAGCTCTCATGTCGCTTCCGCAGCTGCACCCGTTAGTGTACCCGCTTTTATTTGAAATCTTGTTGCTTATCGCCGCATTTCGTCTGATTGATGGCCATAGATAAGCGTTTGCGCCAGTTGCTGGCTTGTTCGTCGTTCCTTCGTTTGTTGTTTGTTCCGTTCGCTAGTTTGTTTGTCCGTTTTGTCAGTCGTGTTATATTCGCTCAGTATCGCTATCGTGTCACCCGCCTTCACATTTCGGCAGCATAGTGTGGCGAGGCGGTGTTCCATTGTTTCTGGAACGCTCGTTCGTTTGTGCTCGTCGTTACCCATTAGCGAGTCTTATCAGTGAGTGTGTCGAGCTGATTTCTCTTCGAAACTGTGTGTGACTCTGACTATGGTAGTTGTGGATGGCTGCCCCATTGGTGACTGAATGACTCAGTGTCAGAGTGTTGTATGAGTAAACGTTAGTGTGTGGGTGTCTCAGCTTTTTCTCTCTGTGTGTTTGTTATATTGTGTGTGCAAACGATGCGATAAGAATGTAAAATATAAAATATAGCGCCGCGTTGAGGAATGTCCTTTTTGTGGGTTACCACGGCAAAATACACTGAAAATTGTTGTTAAAGAAGGAATCCTATTTAGAATATTTAATTGATAAACATTTGAGATATCGAATATCTCTAATTTTTAATATTTTTAGTGTGGAGGCAAAATCTTGAAAAAATTGGAAAACAATTTGGGGTAAATTTTTATTGGGGAATAACGATAAAATGTGATATCCCTTTTCACATAGGTTTTTTTTCTCAAATTTTATGTCAATTTCCATTAATTTTAATGCGCAATAAATAAAAATCTCCGGGTTGATCTTCAACCCAAATGCAGCAATTTTGGTTAGTGACATAGGCAGTACGCCAGAATTGAGCTTCATTGTTAAACAAAATAAAGTTTTCCAATAACCCAAACTAAAATGGTGACGTTTCGGAAAGTCGGTCGCCTTCAACTCTTTAACGAGTTGCTCTAAGAGCACGAAACACATTCCTCGTAAGACGCTGATTTTCCTAAAACAGCTGAATTATTTGTAGACTCTGTGCCGGGCATTTAAAAATAACGTTATTTAATTACAATGTATTTACATTTTGAAAGTTTAATAATTTTTCAGTGAATATTGTCCTTAAAATATTTTCAAAATGATCTATATAATTTGCAAGAGTTATTTTTTATTGTTCAAATAAAATATTTGTTTCTTTATGTGTAGTGCCATTGCTTATGAATATCTTTTTATCATTAGTCATTCTCTGCACTTCGTACATTTTGTCTCCATTTTTATTCACTTTAGTCTTATTTCCACTTAAGTTTTCAAACACGCATATACCAAACGTACCGATTCACCAGTGTGGCCAACTTGCATTTATTTATTTATTAATTTAACTTAGGAAATTTTGTCAATTTTTATCAGCTACTTATGAATGATATATCAATTTGATGTTTAAAATGAACAGAATAAGGACTAATGCATTGAATTTTCAATGTATCAGTTCACTATATACTACCAAACGCTTAGTGGATGCCAGACACTTTTACCACTAAGCTTTTAGTGATAATGGACTTAAATTTCACTGCAACTAACCATTGAGATATAATTCACACATCGGAGGAGACGTGGTCAATTGAGAGGTCTTGAGTAGGGATTAGTTAGGGCTTATGTGGGGTCTTCGGCAGTTGGGCGAGTAGGCAGGCTAGGGCTTTCGTTGCATGGTGCATGTATAGTATGTTTCATGTTTCGGTTGACTGAATGTTGTGTATGTTGCGCAATTGTTGAGTGTGAGGTGGCCAGTCCTATGCTAAATGAAGCTAAGCTAGTAGCTTGCTACGAAACCAGACCAGAGGTTTTCTGGCACCACGGGTTTTCAGGAGCCCCTAGAATTTTGGTTTTAGCCTGGTAAGGGGTTGGCTCCCTTGTGGGAGCTCATGGTGGCTGTGGTTTAAACCCAAAATCACGGATAGGGGGAATTTTATTCTATCGGTGTAGAGTTGCATTGCAACCGGTTGTCATTTCCCAAAGGATGGCAGATCATTATGCTGATCGAAGGGACCAATTCCGCCCAGAGAGAATGCAGTACGATACCACCAATCGATGATAACGCAGTGGGAGTAACATCACCTAGCCATGAAGAGGTTCGAGTTGCTATCTAGCGACTCAAAAACAACAAAGCAGCGGGTGCTGATGGCCTGCCAGCTGAGTTGTTTAAAGCTGGTGGCAATGAATTGATAAGGTGCATGCATCAACTCATCAGCAAAATATGGCTAGCGGAAAGCATGCCCGACGATTGGAATCTCAGCGTGCTTTGTCCTGTAATAAAGAAAGGAGACCCGACAATCTGCGCCAACTACAGGGGTATCAGTCTTATTTCCATAGCATAAAGGATCCTCTCGAGCGTATTGTGTGAAAGATTGAAGCCGTATACAGAAACGCTGATCGGATCCTATCAGTGTGGCTTTAGACCTGGTAAGTCCACCATAGACCAGATTTTTACACTACGCCAAATCCTGGACAAAACCCATGAATATCAAATCGACACTCACCATCTCTTCGTCGATTATAAAGCTGCGTTCGATAGCCCAGTGCGGGATTGCCTATACGCAACAATGTCTGAGTTCGGTATACCTGCAAAGTTGATAAGGCTCTGCAGGATGACGTTGAGCAATACGTTTAGCTCCGTCAAGGTAGGGAATGACCTCTCCGGAACTTTTAATACCGAGCGAGGTTTTAGACAAGGCGACCCGCTCTCGTGCGATCTCTTAAATTTCATTACGGAGGGGATCGTACGAAAAGCCGGTGTGCATCATAATGGCACAATTTTCTTCAAAGGTGTTCAGCTCCTTGCGTACGCTGATGATATTGATATTATCGGTCGGAGTAAGAGAGATGTTACTGCTGCTTTCACTGCTATTGAAAAGGAATCAGCCAAAGTGGGTTTGACGGTAAACGAGGGCAAAACGAAATACATGATGTCTACTAACAACAACAAGAGAGCACGGGATCTAGACTCTCATGTTACAGCGGGCAACTGTAAATTAGAAGTTGTCAAGGAATTCATTTACCTTGGCACTGCCGTAACCAGCAACAATGATGTCAGTCTGGAGATTAAGCGGAGAATAACAATTGCTAATAGGTGCTACTACGGTCTCAGTAAGCAATTACGTTGCAGAGCTCTCTCTCGATCGACAAAGCTAACACTCTACAAGACGCTCATTCTACCTGTGCTTCTTTATGGCGCTGAGGCATGGGTGGTTTCGACAACAGACGCAGCCGCTCTTGGGGTGTTCGAGAGGAAAGTTCTCCGCAAAATTTTTGGTCCTGTTCGAGTTGGCGACGACTATCGCATTCGAATGAACCACGAGCTGTACGAGCTCTACGCCGACATTGACATAGTTAAGCGTATAACAATACAGCGACTACGCTGGCTGGGTCATGTCCATCGTATGGATAAAGAAGCTCCAGCGAAAAAGGTATTCGAAGGGAAGGTCCCCGGTCAACGACGAAGAGAGACCATGCCTCCGGTGGATAGACCAAGCTGAGGAAGCCCTAACCGCGCTTGGCATTAACGATTGGAGAAGGCGCGCGCAAAACAGAGGCGCCTGGCGAGAGCTAATGAGGTCGGCCGTAACCTGACAACGGGTTGTTATGGCCATCTAAGTAAGTAAGTAAGAAAAAAGTAATAGCTTTTATATAATTTGAATATTTTTTCACTGTTACTAATAAACATACCAATATATATGCAGAAGGTTTACAAGCTCTGCGAAAGTTCTAACGGTATTTTTATTTTGATTTGCACAAGCCATGGATTTTTTCTGCAAAACTTCACAAATGCAGTGTATTTTCACAAAATGCTATCTGCTCTTATGATGTACAGCAAACAAAATTTTTTTTTTCGAGTATCATAATAACGCATTAAAATAAACTCCGTAAGGCAACCTAATTCGCAACTGCCTTTTTTTCACTCAAGGCCCCAAAATCGCCTTGAGACACTTATTTACATTTTCTCACCTAGCAGGTAAACCAAAGCTTCTACACTTTTTCTGAGTTCATTTTAGAATTTAGGGTCCACAATTTACTTTAGAAAAAATTACATAACTTATTTTCTTCCAATATTTTCGAAAGAAGTCTTAGAGGGTTAATGTAATGAAAAAAACGCATTTTTGAGTAAATTATTAACGACTCAATTAGTGAAAATAAGACAAAGTCTGAAACAGATTTAATTTTTAGAAAACAAAAATCCAGTTGCATAATTTCGTTATCATTAGTGAAACAATGTCGTCCTTTTGAATATGAATTTTTTTTTTGATGTAAGCAAAGAGGTTCTGCAGTTTTTTCGTGAAAAAGAAATGAAGTGAAGGAATTGTTTGACTCTACACCAGTTTTTAGATTATTTTTCATGAAAACTGGATTTTCTTGCCACATATTCAATTGAAAAAAAGTATTATAATTTTTCATAAAAACTGCATTTTTTTATAACTTCACTTTATAAATTTCGAATAAATTTTCTTTAAATAATTTGTTCCTACCCACTCGGTAAGAAATAGATTCAAAGAGCTAAAAACAAAAAGCTGCGAACGCAATATGCAAATTGTAAGAATATATGCAAACAAATTAAAACATACAAGAATTTCTCTCAGTGGTGAGAGCGCTTTTGATTTCCCTCTTTTTTGAACGCAAGGAAAAATTTGAGTTTCGCTCTTTGCCGATCACTGGTTTACAAACAAAAGTACACTGATCAAACGAAACGAGAGAAGCTGTCCTCAATATGCACATTGCTGTTGTCTTGTTCTCGTTAGCTTCGGTTTTTTTCTGAATGGTACACCAATAACAACAACTCGAGCATGGAGCGTATTTATAAAAATACATGTGCATGTGTTTTTTGTTTTGGTTATTTTTCTATGTGTTTGTTGTAAAGAGCTAAAATTACCTAATTTTTTCTAATTCATCCATCGCTGGCTTGGAGCATGTATTTGCAGTTACAGTGATGGCTGCTAAGACCTTCGGTTTGATTTAGTAATTTCTTTTTAAAATCATTCATCTTACTACTCAAGAATCTGGAGAATCTGTTCAAAGTCACAATGCTCTTAAATCATAATTTTTGGCCAGAGGTGGCAACCATGTAACTCACTGCACAATTTCTCGTATTTGTGTACAAATGAACTTCACCGAACATGCAGAATTGATATACACACAAGCAGACAAATACAAGTATCTTCAACTCCTTGCATTTTGTCATTTTGATTCTCATTTATCATAGAAATGCATAAATATGATAAGAATTTATGTTTTTCGTATAGTCAGTCGTAGGTTGTTGCTTTTATAGTTTTTTTTTTCTTTTATACCATTTTTGCCAATGAATAAAGTGGTCTTGTGGTGTTGAAAAGGCTTTATTTTTGGTATATTATTTGTGGTCTTAGCTTAACTTGAGCGTAGTTAAATCTTAATTTGGGAAACTAATTGCAAGGGAAAAGAGTAAAACATTTTGTGCACTCAACAACAGCTTTTGGTAAGCCTGAGAAACTATGAATGTAAATTTAAAGCTCAAAATCCTTAAAAAATTTTCTTTTCTTTTTTTTCTTAAAATTGAAAAGCTAAATATTTGTTGTGTTATGTATGTGCAGACATGAAAATATTTTGGTATATTGTCTACTCGTTTTGTTCTGATAAAATCTTTATTTTAAGGACATCTTTAGCTTGTATTTTTAGCAGATATGTTTGTGTGTACAAAGTATGGTACTAGCCATATAATGTGGTTGATTTTTGGGGGCAACATTTTCTTGTCGGTGCTTTCACATTTATGTTTATTTTCATTTATATTGTGATTGTTATAAGTACTATTAATATCATATTTATTTGATTTGACATTTTTAAAAAATGAATAAATTTTATTGAGATGATAACTTCGAAAATGAAAAATCGCACAAGCAATATAGTTTTTTATTTTGAAATCATTAAGTTCAACGTATGGTATAGAACTTTGAGGAATCAAAATAGGGAAGAACGAAAATAACAGACTTTATTATAACTTACAAACAGTAAGAAGGAACTTAATTCCTTACTTATTTTAAGGACAATAAAAATAGCAATATTTTATGTATACAAAATAATTTTCAGAATATTATTTCTTACCATAAGAACACGAAAGAAAATCGTAACTAATTTATATTATAATTAAACAATTCTCAGTGACAAATCCGAAACGCTGGATAACGATTCAAAAAATGCCCTTTTCAGAAATATAATGAATATCCTGAAATTAGTGTCAAATCAATTATTTTGCTATGCCACTGATCAATTAACAAAGTATTTCTGAAAAAAAAATTATGCACAGTAAAATCATACTTTTTTCGTTAGTCTCACCGTTTATTGTCGAAATATGTTACAAAGACCACTTGAAATTTTGCTAATAAAATTGTAAAAATTCAATATTTTGTAAGGCATTTCAAATACAATTTATATATCTCGCTTGGCATTCGATAAATGGTGGGATCAAAATTTCAAGATTCCAACAAGTACTGAGGAAAAAGCTTGATTAAACTTTTCTTGTAGTCATCTCTTAAGAATTGAAAATTCATGCATTTCGGATCGGATTTCAAAAGTTAAATGTTTCCAAACAAAAATGTCTCTAAGAGAGTTATTCAATGTGTTTACTGCATAGCTGTTTGTAGAAGACTGAAACTAAAATTTTCCAACACTTAAAGTTTTTAAGAAAATGTGGTTTGAAATTCCCAAGAAATGCGATTTGTGCCATTTTTGGATAATCGTGGGCACTGGGCTCGGAGTGCTAGAACTTTTCAAGTGTCTATAATGAAGCTTGTAATACCTCTTTTTGACCTTGAAGCACTCGGAGGCATAGAATCATCAGTTCTGTGGCTGAATGATCTTTTGTTTACGAGTTTTAAGAGTCAAAACTTGAGAGTTATATAGGGTGCAATGTTTGCCGATCCATCCAGGATTTGTTTGGTACAAACTATTTCCGATCCAGTTTCCGACAAGAAATTCTTCAAAGATTGTAACCATCGTAAAATAAGTAAGGGTATATTAATCAACATAAGGGTTCATCACGGAATGTTTAGAGTGCTTTGCGAGAGTGTTTTTCGACAATTCATAGATTTCATTATTTCAATGTATGTTTTTTTTTTGTTCATGACACCAAGTAGGCGACGGAAGCTGAGGCATTTCAATTTTTTTTTTTGCAGTATACAACCTTCTCCAATTTGGCTTGAATTTTGCATGAATATACATTAGAGTATGACTAAGAAACAATATTATAGTTTTGCTTCATGTGCCTTAGTTCACAAAATATTGAGTCTGAAAAACTGAATTTTCGGCGAATTGACCATTTTTCAAAAATTTATCAAAATTCACACAAACATTCAAGGATAATTATCTTAATAAATAATAATAAAAATAATAGACTTAAGCTCATATATTAAATAAGACTTGCAAGGACATAGCCAATAAAGCTATAGTTTTAGGCTATCATTATTACTGCTTTATGTAATTTTCAGAACAAAAACTAGTAACGATGTTATCTTCGTGCAGGCCGAAACTTAAACACCCCGTACTATATATAAATTTTTTGTCCAAATCTTGCCCTAGTACATATTTTTGAGAAATTTGGTTACACTACATAAATACTTCGCATGCTATAGCGTCTTAAATATTTTATTTGTATAGGCGATAGAAGTATCCGTGAACCAATTTCACCCATTTTGAATCCTACGAGCCATGATTGCTTAGCTTTTCCGTATTCAGGATTTCCAAGACAGACAGGTAAATAGACAGATAGACAAATAGACAGACTGACTGACAGTCAAACAGACAGATAGACAGTCACACAGACAGATAGACGAACATTCCTAAATCGACTCTGGTGGTGACACTGATTAAGATTGTATAACATTTTTTATACCTGTCGTCTTGCAGAATAACAGAGTGAATGTGTACTTACAGCCCTATTCTGGCAGCTTAACAAAGCTCACCACATTAACAAAATATTTAATATTAACACGTTGTTAATGTTCCGTATTCTGGCAAAAATTTAAAAGCTCTTTTCTATACTATTTTGTTAATGTCAGAAAGTGTCTTAACAACGAGTGATATTTCAGTATTGAGCTAAGTAAAACTATTTTTTTTTATAAAATTTAAAAGGCAGGACAACGTGGTTTTAAATATTTTCAACCATGTCTTAAAAAAACATTTATTTTCATTGATATCAATAAAAAAAAAATTTTGGATTTACGAGTATCGAACCCACGCACGCGAGCTATGAGTTCAAAGTCCTAACCACTTCGCCACGTTGCCTTCTATATTCAAGTTTTTTATTACTCTATTTGTTATTTTATTAATTTAAATTTAAAAAGTCAAAATTTGACAAGTTTACCACGAAAGCTTTTGTGTGGGGAATACAAAAGCTTTTATGCTGTTAATGATTTTTTAGAATACCAATGTTTACTTTTCATAACAATTAGATTAACACGAGCACCTTTATTATTTCTTGTTAAGTCAACAAGCAGAATAGGGCTGTTAGTGTATGGAATATAGCGTACACTGAAAAACTACTTTGCACGATATTATCACAAATTCAATGTTATTATGTTTTAGCTACAATATTGTAGAATATAAAAATAATAAAATCACTGTAAAGCAAAAACTTACTAGAGCCGGCTATAAAAAAAAAACATTTAGCCTCACAGGGTCTATCTCTTTTGGGATTTGCTACAAAAACCTCGTTCTATTATTCTCAACCAGAATTCTTAGCCCCTCAGATTGGAGGTTGCACTAAGTGACTTTTCACGAATCTCACATATTTTGACGAAAAAGGATTCTGAATCTTTCGAAAAGTTTTGATCCTTTACTAGCTTCCTCTTAACGCAACGAATGTAGATTAAATAAACGCAAGAATTTAGTTTTATATTTTTTTTTGTGACTTTTTAGAAAAATTCAACAATGCCACAAACCATAAATTAACAAGACTTTGCAATCAATCGGAATAAAAATGTTCATTTCGCTCTCAAACGTTCACTCAAAAAAAGTATACGATTTGGTAGAGGCGATTGCGAACTCTCGCAAATGGCAACGCTCAATACCATATCTAAAGCATGTACTAATTTTAGGTAGAAAATATATTTTTTTGGATAAATGAAACATTTTTTTATACCGTATCAAAAAAATAAAAAGTGGTTTGTGGTCTTAGTTCCTCTTTCAGTCAAATGGTGACAAACCTTGATACGCTTTTGAAAACTTTAAGTCGATTATCACCTTTGAACAGGCGGTGAAGGACTCGTAAGCTTCTTTTAGCAGCAATAGCCTTAGAACGACTCATTTTCATAGACCTCGTTCTTTATTGGCTTCATATCCGAATATCTTTTTAGTCTTCGAGCTGTTTTCAACCTGATTTGCGCCCTCAATTTGTACATATATACCTGTACCCATGTAATCCTTTAATGAATTTTCAAACTGTGCTCCGTGTCAAAAATAGGCAGTCAGTCGTCACGCTGTGTGGGTAAACTCTTAACATTCAATGCGCAACTGAACTTCAACACACCCACTGTTTCAGGTTTCCTTTGGTGACTCAATTTCAACATGAGTATCTTGATACTTTTATCAGCACATTCTGTGCTTCCTCCACTTTTGAAATACAAAAAAAACGACGACGTTTCACTTTACTTCAATTTTTTATTGCACCTTCCTTTTATGTTTCTTTTCCGGTTGCGATAAGATGATGCCGGCGACAAAAATAGCGGCGGCGGCGGCGGCGACGGTGATATACTGTAGGAAGGCCGTATGGCACCAAAAGGCAGGCAGGCAACACTTGTTTTATCCACTTGATCAGTGAAAATGATAAGTGGCAAGCGAAAGAAAGACAAAAATGAGTTGAGTGAATTTTACAATATCATTACTGGAATGGCGCTTAAATGATGTCACTGTCAATATTAACAAAAATAATAAAATAATAAAAACATAAAAACAACAATGCTGACGCCGTCATCAACATCGACATCGACGACATGACGACATCTTCGTATTCGTCGTCCACTCAACACCTAAACTCCAGTCAATCATTTTTAACGTCGCCGTCATCAACGTCATAATGTGATGCTGTTGAAGGTCCTTTTCAATTACCTTAACCATCATATGAGTATTGTCTCATCATCTGTCGTCTGAGGCGCTACTGAAAAGTTTGCATCTACTCGATACATGTGAATGTGTTGTATCTCTATCTATCTATCTGCGCTGATGTAGTAAGGGTATTTATGATTTGTTGGAAATTGTCAATGAATTTTTTGAATTAGAACTACATGTTAAGGATGTTTTATTGTAACCAGGCTTAAATTTGAATATCCTTACATTAGATAGATCGTTCTACTTAACTTGTTTGAAACAAAATGCATTAATATGGCTTATTGGCGAAAAGTACATTATATCCATTTTATAAAAACTAATATATTTCTCATATATCGCCTTTTTTTGTACAGATTTTTCAAAAATTAGAATGAAAAATGGCAAAAAAGGCAAATTTAAAAACTTTGACAGAAATAAAAATATATATCCTAGGATTTCCAAAATTTTCTTATGATTAAGTATGGTTAGCCAAAATCCAACGTCCCGGCTGAACTTTTTCACAATTTTTTTTTATCAAATTTTTTCTAATGTAGTTGTGGAAGGAACAAAATTATTTGTATCAAAATTTTCTAAAATCGCATATTGGCCTAAAGCTCATACATTCCAACTTTATATGTGAGGTAGGCAAATTCATGATTCGATTTCTTTCATATTCACATATTTTATTGCCTTTACCGAAAAAACATCAATACCGAATTTCTGGAGTCTAGCGCTATTATTACTGTTTATGGCCGCCATTCCATACAAACCCAACCACTGTGCGTCCTCATTTCAAGAGTGGATTAACAGAGCTCATATACATATGATTTTTGTACTTTATATAATTAATGCCTTGGAGTGATTTTTCCTTGGGTAATTTGCATACTTAAGGAGGAGATACAGTCATAATCGCTCAAGGCATAACTTAACTTTTAAGTTTTTGTACAACTCTTTCTTTAATCTTGAACAAAATAGATTTTTTTTTTTGTTTTGAACCTACTTTTTATATTTATTAAGATATAAATTCCTGGATATTTATCTATTTTTCAATTATTTTATATGCATTTCATATGAAAATCGCCCTTGAATAATTATTTTTTATGTCATTTTCCGGGGTGACTTTCCCCAACCGAATAACTGATTAATCTTCTGTAAGAGGGATAACAGATAATCATTTCGAATTTGATATACATCGATCCAGCATTTTTAACTGTCCCTTACTGTCTTTTAAAAATATTGTAAAACGAAAAGCTGCGTTGATTTTAACATTATGGGTATCATTGGAAAAACATTTCGATTAGCAATAAAATTTGTTAACCCTTTCGGAACTTCTCCTTCCCATTTTACTTTAAAAATCAGTATTTTCCGTTTTCTTTCTCTTAAGGCCAATTTAAACAATAATTGAAACTAATTTATAAAAATTTTATTTTTGAAAGTGATTTTTGGGAGTCATGCCATATGGCATAAAATATACTGAATGGCAATGAAAGTATCAAAATGCAAATTTAAATTCTTAATATAATTCGAATGATTTTGTGTGATAGCATATACAAATACAAAATTTCTTGATAAAAAAAATTCAAAAAGAGGTATTGACCAAAAGGTCAAGTCCGAATAAGAAATACCCTATAATAACCCTTGAAAACTAAACAATTTTGATTTTTTCTACAGTTTTTTTTATTTTAAACTTAAAAAAGTAGAAAAGCAAAATGTTTTTGCTTATTATATAGAAAACATTAAACAAATACAAATTATGTAAATTATGGAATCTTCATCATTTCGTCAACGCATAGATTTTAATCTTAAGGAATTTCAAAAGTTCTTTTTGAGAACATTGTTATATGTAGGCGAATCTTAAAAAGTTTGTTTTTCGATTTCTTATCTAGGATAAACTTTATGCTATTGCGTATTGAATGAAATTTACTTTCTGCCATATTTTGACGAAATGTTGAAATTTCAGTGGCATCGTTAATCGAGAATATCCGATATTTGCAGTTACGATTCTAAGCCTATAAATTTTAGAATTTCTTCCCTTGTGACATAATTTGGTGTCCCACTTGTAAAAGTGAGGCTTGATTTATTGCTTGAACAATTATATCAATAAAACCAAATGTGAAATATTTAAAAAAATATGAAACAGGAGTGTTCAAGCTTTGTTTAGGATAAATTTCAGAAAAATCTGAGCATAACGCTTCATGGCTTCTTAATCCATCGAAAGTGAAGGGTTTTTTTGAAGGATATGTGCGCAACCTCATCCAGATCAAACAAATTATCTTCTAGAACCAATATATTATCTTCCACATCTAAATTTTCCCCAAGTAAATCATTATTATTATCTCTTCGACTAAATAAGAGATATTAACTTCCAGAGTTTCTAATATGGTCCCCAAAACATCAGTTTATTCTTCTTCTTCATAAGATAAATCTATGTCATCAAAATTAAAAAAAAAAAGTTATTTTGAAGTTTTTTTGACTTCAAACTGACGTTAAAAAACGACCGAAAGGGTTAATTAAAATTTTAAATCGACTCCAAAAGTTGGAAAAAATTTTACTATTCCTCAGATATACAGAATCGGAAATGTGAAATGCAATACTTAGCCAAAGTTAACATACATATGTTTGATAGTTTAAAAATGTCTAAAGTAGTGTATCGGTTATAATTTGTTTTAGTTTTTTTTGTTTACTTTGTTGAAACTTTTTTGAAACGAAATATCTCAAAAACTTTGAAGGAAAGGATTAAAAAACTTTTTTGTTTAGAAATGCATTGTGTTTGTAAAATAAAATTAAAAGAATATAAATAAATTTTTTTATCAATTTTTTATAAATAAAAATATTTCGACATAAGATCATATTTCATCATCATAATTCTATCAATTTTGACGGTTGTCAAAACGAAGGTTCCAAATGTAGAGTTTACATAAACTCTCTGAAGTTTTTTAGTTCAGGTTAAATCATTTCACAAAAAACCAAGCGTTATTTTCTTATTTTTATAACTGTTATTAAAGAATTTTTGTTCCATAAAAAAATTTTTGAAACTTTAATAATTCGAATTCTCTCTTTTTAATACAAAAAGAACTTCATCTCAAAAATAGAGCTTAATGCTTCGAAATAAGATTAGAGAAATTTATGTTCAGAAGCTGGATTTGCAATGAAAAATAAAAACAACCATTTGCTTTTTATGCTAAACTCCCTTAGTATTGCTTTTTGTCAATTTTCAAAAATCATAACGCGCGGCATATTGAAGCGTTCGTTATGTAAAGTACAGGCCAAATTGTAGAGAGATGCAAAAGTGAAAAGTATGTAATTCTCATAAAAATAGGGCCTTTGTCTGCCAATTATTGGGACAGACAGTCATTTTGTTATAACATCAGGTTAAATCATTTCATAAAAACCAAGCGTTGTCATCTTTTTTTCTTTTATAGCAGCCATAAAAGATCAATGACTTCGTTTATGATTTTTGTTGTCAATGAATTGTTTTACTCTCACAGAATATTCATACAAACTTCGGCTAAATTTTTACAGAAAACCATAAATAATTTTAATTTTATCTGTTACTTTTTCACCGTGTTCACAATGGTGTAAATGTGATTTTCTTCAAAACCTTGGCAATGCTCTATGACTTTAAAACTTTTTAATTTTTTTTAGCATAATGTTTCTTCCACCTTTCAACTTTCGTCTAATATTTCTATCTTGACAGTGTTTCAATTTTGATTGCCTTTTTATTAATGATAATTCATGCAGAGTACATATGAAAATATGTGATTTTTTGTACTTTTTGTGTAGTCTTTTTAATTATTTATTATTACTTAGTAGCAGTAGCGAGTGTCAGCAGAGAAAAAAAAAACGTATGTCGTCCAAAAAACAATCAATTTGAAAAAATTTGCATTTGTTGTCACCAATAATTTTAAAAAGGTCATCAATTTAATATCTCAAAGGTCATACATAGCCAGCCTCCAAAAATTTTCCATGCGGGGTGGTCCGCCCCCAACTCTAACGGCTCTGCTGCTAAGCAAGGCATAAGACAATTACTTTCCATTCAACTTAAATTAAAATTTTTTGTTACTCTAAATGTCGGTGTCTTTTCTCACAATACTTCTTCTTAGCGAAGAATTTTCCGTTGACACTCCCAATATTTTCTTCTAACTCAGATAACGTACCAAATTTTTAATTATTCTTGCCTGATTACTTTTTATACTTAGTTCAATCTCTTTCTGAGCATTACGTAAAATACCTCCTTTAGTATAACGTCTTAAATGGTTCGATTTCATCGATATTCAACAACGTGAGCCATAATTGAACGTGTAGCCAGTGTATCAAATTTCATTATATTATCCTGCTTGGTTTTCTCTATAAGTCTACTCAGGAGGTGACAGTCAAGAGTAGACCGAGTACTCCATTTTAGATTTCCCAGGCCAATTTTCAAAGTAAATACGAAGTTTTTAAGTAGACACCGATAACTTTTATTGCAGATTTGTTTTCTATGGGAAAAAAAGATATACTTTGTATGAGAACTTTTTCTCTAGAACTTAAAATTTTTAATGATAATGTCTAATTAAAAATCTCATTTGACCTTTACATGACCAAGGGAAAGGTCACTGTTACTTGACCCCCTAAGAACCTTATAACTTTTGCCCAAAATATTTTTCACTAACTTACTTACTTCCCGAGATATTGGTCTTTGGAATTCAAAATGGAGTACACTTTATATTTTTCTCTATACTTGCCACCAGAGGCATCAATTGGGTAGGTCTGAATCTATTACTATTATTAAATACATCGATTCAATTCAAAATATCATCGATTCGGTCTGTTATTTAAGCTCCCGTCTTCCCAAACTTTTGGTAAAATGGCGCTACTGTTTGCCACGCCTGCATATATGAGTTATAAATGAAATTCTAAAATTTGAAAGGTATAAAATAGAGGTGAGTGGGTCCAAATCAACGACGGACAAAATAGGAAAAATTAGCGAATTTTCCAATTCAATAGTTTTGGCTTTTTTTATACGCGCTATGCACGGGATTTGTATTATTGACATTGTTGCGAGTGAACAAGGAGACAACAATGCGTGCATTGAGAACAGCTTCCCTCGTTTCGTTTGATCGCTGTACTTTTATTTCTACACTCATGTTGTGCTTGGACTTGGCTGTTGATTAAGTGCAAATTTTTTTTTTTTTTTTTGCTATCGAGTTCGAATTTGTGGTGGTTTTTTTGTTGTTGTAATTGTTATTTTTGTTGCTCTTGCTTACAAAACTTTGCCCACCTATGGTCTAAATATCAGCGAATTAACTTACACTTACGTGCCGTGATGATCGCCTAGTGAAGTTAAACGTTGCATGCACTCTTTTACTGCAATCTACGTTTTTGGAATGGTTAATTATATCTCTGAAATAATAAACAACTTCATTACGTTGCATTGATAACTCAATAAGTGACTTGACTGTCCAGTTGTCTAACTCCCCCTCCATCCAAATACATATGTACCTTTGTGTGTACGTCATAACCTTAGTTTTCAGCGGAAGCTAAAAGTAAAAGGTTCATAAAAAACGACAATGAAATCGACGACGATGCGACGCACGCTTAAGCGCATAAAAATTCTTATCTCATTGGTGTTTCCGAAGTAGCACAGCACTGTGTTAACCCCGCATTCACGTGGAATCTTGCAACAATTGTTAAGGTAGTTAAGCACTTGGCGTCAAATGGGAAAAACTTTAATTTGAAATTGCCTTTACACTCACTGCTGTTGGTGCGCACTGTTTTTCATTTATATTTAAAAAGTTTTGCATAAAATTTTAACACCCTGTATTTTGTTTACCTTACATAATCTGGCAATCAATCAAAATAAAATAAGCAAAAAAAAATCGTTATAGCCATTTAGCATTTTTTTGTTGGTGCTCTGTTTGTTTGCATAGTAAGTGCTTCGTTGTTGTTGTTTTTTTGGGTAGATTTTTACTCGAGATTAATTTTGTCAAAATTAACGATATTCTTAACGATTTCGCCATTTTTATAGGGTACGAATGAGTCAACAGTTCCTCTTATTACCTTTGCGTCTGTTTTTTTTTTTTGTTGTGTTAATGAGGGCGTAGCAATTGTTGCCCATGTTGCCGTTGTTTTATTGTTATATTTTTGGATTTCATGGTCGCCTGCATCGTTAATGTCCAGTTTGTGATAAAATAATAGCGTTGTTGCATTGAAAAAAAAGTGTTATCTTTCGACGCTCAAGATTATTATGCGAAAAAGCCATATAACTTGGTTCTCAGCAGGTTTTCGATTTAATTTTTTTGGGGGAAACTGCTTGAATAATTTTAACACTTGGTCGGTTGGTAATAATTGGATCGTTGTTTTGGCTTAGTAAGCTTTATATCTTAAAATATGCTATTGTGCCTGCTGACAACTTGAAGAAATATAAAAAACTTGAAAACCTAACAATTTTTTCGAGTCTAAAATCAATAAAAATATTTCTTAAAATATGATATATGAATTCAGGAACAATTTTTTCACAGTGGGTGATTCAAAAATTTCTCTAGCAACTATTCCGATGTGACGTATTCCGATTTATTTTGAATTTTACAAAGTTTTACTTTGAGGTAAGGATTAGAAAATATTATTTCCTTTTATCCTTAAGCACTAAATTTGGAAACACACATTGCTATGAAAAAACTGAAATTTCAACAAACTGACCTCAAGTTATTAAGATCACAAGAACTCGGAAGGTGCATATTAAATTTAAATTAAGAACAGCTTTCATTGAAATTAGACATTCCATTACAACAAGGGTGGTAATTCTTCTCACATGTAAATTATAGGTAGTATCCTTATTTTATTATTTTTGTTTTAAAATATAGTACGATAATTTCATCTTTTCATAATCTTTGGAAGAAAGTCTACTAGACAAAGTGTCTGTCTTTGCATGACAATACTTCCGGGACTAAAAACTTTACGACAAAAGTAAAAATCCGAGAAAAAAAAAGTTTATTTATGGAAACGGTATAAAAACTATAACCCGATATTTTTTATTATAATGAAAATGCTTTCGGAAGCAAACAGTCTACTAAAAAACGGTATAACGAATATTTTATAAATGTAAACTTGACTTCTGGAAAAATAATATGAGAAAGAGTCATGTGAAGTGATATTTATTTTAAATGTACTTTAAGCCCAATAGACTCCTGTGAATCAGGTAAAAAGAATCTTTTTATCATATGCCGATATAGAATATCGAACAACTTTTTTCAAAAGCTACATGAGTGAAAAATGCTCTAATGCACATTCTACTTGAGCAAGTAAGGGGCCGTTCAAGTATTACGTAACGCAATTAGGGGGGGAGGGGGGGTCTTGTGAAACGTTACGATGCGTTACAGGGGAGGGGGGGGGGGGGTTCGAACAACGCGTTACGTAACATTGTTTTAGAAGTGAAACTACTTTAGCGGGTGGTGATTTGAAATGAGGTGTGTATAATGAAACGCTTTCTTTATGTGTATGCTTATTGAATAGCTACAGCCAAAAAATTTTATTATAATGATAAAAGTTGATGGGATCTAGATTAAAGCACTTATCAAGCAGAATGTTCTAAAACTATCATCTTCGAGATTGGTTAACTAAAACCAGAGATGTAAGCGTGGAAAGATTTCCTATTTTTCTCATTTATTGCTGTAGCTGTTCTAGATCCCATCAACTCTTATCATTTTAATAAAATATGTTCGTCTCATTTTTCGCCATTTTAACATATTTTAAGCTTAAGCAAATGTTTATTACATTATGTGTGATTTTTATTAAATAACAATATGAACAAGTTAAGGTGTTATCTTCAGTCAGGCCGAAACTCACATACCCTACACTGCACTCAAAGTAGATACATATATTTCAGTAAAAAAAGACGTTGAAGAGGTTAAATAATTCGAAAAAAGTGTGAAATGTTTAAGAGGTTGAAAACTGTTGAAAAAGTCGTAAAGATATGCAAAATGTTAATGTTGAGAGAGGTTGAAAAAGTCTAAACAATTTAAAATCGATGAAAAAGTCGAAAAAATAAAGAAATTTCATCACAATATCTTGCACGGCTTACGAGATATGGTGGTATAGTGGTTAAAATTTAGGACCGTGCCTCGCGAATTTTTGGAAACTTGAAACCTAGCCTAATCTTAATTTAGTTCAAATGTACACCTAATCACCAAGTTTCATCAAAATCGCTGCATTTTTTTTCAAAATGGGATTGGGCAAATATACATAGAGTATGGGCGGTAGGCGTGTCCATGAACCGATTACGTCCGTTTTGAATAGCAAGATGCCTGCAAGAAGGTCTGACCTGAGTGTGCTAATTTGATTCAATTAGCTTTCTTGGTTTTTCCGTAAACCTGATTTGAACAGACAGACAGACGGACATAGCTAAATCAACTCAGGTGGTGACGCTGATCAAGAATATATCTATATACTTTTTCATACCTACCACCGCCCTCTTCTATGCGTTACAAACAAATTGACAAAGTGAATATACCCTCGGTGTAGGGTATAATAAAGAAAATAAACAACATACGCATGTATTTCCGGTACTTTTCGCAACATAATTGTGACTTTTAGGTAAATATGGTCACTTGGGTGTTACGTAACGTTTAAGGGGGGGGGGGGGGGGGTAGAGGAAAACGTTACGGCGCGTTACATAGGGGGGAGGGGGGGTCAAAAATTTTCGAAAATTGCGTTACGTAATACTTGAACGGCCCCTAACTCTCTTAGAACCAAAAACAGTATACAGAATTATATCACTAGGTAGAGGCTGGAGACGATCAAATTCCAAAGAAATATGGGATAATTATTATTTCGGACGAGACACCATACCAAACAGTGCGCTCAAGTGGGTACAATTCTCGCTGATGAACTGATTCTCCTAGCATGTGCAATATAATCAAAATCCTCCAAGCGTGATAGCTCGCGTTGTGCAGACCGTAAAATATTTTCTACGCTGTGAGCTGGATGTAATCTTCCTGTACCAATGAAACGTCGAAAAAATGCAACCAAATGATTCTTTGTTGGCAATACGGGTACGTTCTGCATATTTTCATATCGTCAGTATAAGAATATTCCATGGCTTCTTGTCAAAACTCTGAAAAAAAAGTTAAAGTTTTTTATCTTGAAAATTTATAATTAGCTTTATATAAAAAACAGTAATAGTCTAAGGGACAGTGGTCGGCAGACTAAAGAATTTTTAAAACCATATGTTTTTCGCTTACTCTCTTATATCTACCATCCATAAGATGGGGAAATACGCAAACTTCAGTAATTTAAGACTGTAATTTAATATTGTTAAATCAAAGTAACTACACTCCTGAAAGAGGATTCGTTGTTCTTATCAACTTTTCAAAATAAAACTATCTAACTCAAAAGAAAACTATACGGCCTCAGAAGCGAAAAGGGTGTATCTTAGTTCAAACATATAAAAAATCTCTTAAGAGAATTTTCTCTATCTCAATTTTACAGGTATTTCAACAATCTGCCATATACAAAACATCAATTATCTCTCAAAACGTTTTTATTTTAGAACCTTTTTTTTTGCTTCTGAGGGCAGTTCAGTACGTACGGTTTTTTTTATTATTTACATTTGCAGATAAAAGAGTCCATAAACCTACCCTATAAACATTTTTAAAACTTTATAAAAGTAGCTGGGTTCAATTCTGTTAGTATCACTCAGAATAATTAAAAAGCTATTGTTTACAATTTTTATATAAGCTATTTTCTTTAAAAAACTAATACATATTTGACTCCCCCTTAGTCTTTGTAACAATTTTTATTCTACAAAGCATACTGTCAAAAAAGTATTTCCTTGCAGAGTGGAAAATTTCACTCACCTCTCCTTTTAAACATTCAACCAATTGCGCCTGATTTGAATAAAACCGTCTCTGCACCTTTACTTTAAGTATTTTCCACAAAATTTTTGGTTTGTTTTATTTGCTTTCTTAATAAATATTAATAATTAAATGATTGCTAAACTTTAGCCATTTTTCGCAGTGATCAACATTTTTATGTAAAATTTTACAAGTTGATACATTTAATTATTAATATTTTCCACAAATTCACATCGGAAATAGGTCTAAAAGGAAATGAATGGAACTTTAAATAAACAGTTGGAAATATAAGAAAAAATAATTTTTAATAACTTAACATACATATATAGGCAATTCACAGGGTGCTCTAATAGTCCAAGAGCCGGCTGTAGAAAAGTCGAGTGTATAAGATTATAGTACTCGAAGAGGCCTATATATAATACCTGGGATTGCATTGTTGAATCCTGTCCCAAACATAGGTTTTCAGCGGGTTTGTGGGTCAATTTTCATTAATGAAATTTGCTTAAAATTTGTGCCAAATGATAGATATCGCAGAGCCTAAATAGAATATATAGTGTTGCCTTGTCGAATCCTGTCCCAAACATGGGTCGCCACTCGTTTAAGAAAAGTTGACCACAAAAACGGGTGTCAACTAATGTTTAGGACATGATTCGACAAGGCGTTCGACAAACGTTGTTGTTGTCTTCTATATCGAAATAAAATAAGACAATACAACTCTGCGCCCTATGTTTTTTGGAAGTTGTTTTCTATTTTGTGATAGATCAGTGATGGTATTTTCGGTACATTTGTACTTATTTTAGCACATTAGCGTCGTGAAAAATCGTCATCAGTACATTTGACAAGTTTTTAATACATTCGGTATACTTGGCTCATTTTTAATTGCTTCGGCGTATTTTCAGTACATTTTCGATAGTTTTCAACAAATCGCATTTCCACAATTTTTCTTTTTAGTAAATTTATTGCGAATAATGGCCAAAATGAACTTTGCTGACCTTTTTTTTTTAGTGAAAAAGTTAAAAGTTTGCTGAATTTTTATAATGTTGGATACATTTTAACTCTCTATTCTAGCGGCCGACAAGTGGCGACAACACTGGACCGCAGAAACAAAAACTTGACCGCCAAAAATTTTTTTTTAATTATAAATCACTCAACTAAATTATTCAATAAATATTTAAAATTATTTATTTTTTTTTTTTTTTCAATTTCAAGCTTACAATCCTCTTTATGTAAAAATAAAACAAAAAAATTCATATCACCAAGTCAATTTATGCCTCTGAGTCACATATGTATGTATTTTTTCTTACAAGAATTGGAAAAATTAAAATTTGAATTTTTCTTTTATTTTGAATTAGTAAAAATACTGGGCTACTGTCTTGTCAATACATAATTCACCAGGCAGCCCTTTGTCGAAAACTTAGTACCACTCTGAAAAAAATAATGGACAGCACTTTCCAACAATTCTTGAAAATAAAAATAATTCTGAGACATTGCAGTATTTTTAAATTTCATGTCAGATCTTAGAAAGGAATTTGCAGCTAGATTTCAAGACTTAGCAGAGATATAGAAATTGTCGAGATTCTTAAAATTGTAGTTCCTTCAACTGCGGAATGGGCTGATGTAGTTGCGAAGTTGTTCCACCTCTCAAAGCCCTTTCTCCAAATGGAGATAATAGACTTGTCCGAAGATTATTTACAGAACTGCATCCGCCGAAGAATTTTGGACTAAACATGTCTAAAAAAAATACAGAAATTCCAAGAACTTAGCCATTTACCTAGCTATTATGTTTGAGGAACTCCTTTTTAAAAAATTAATTTTTTGAAAAACCAATACCTTAAAAACACTCTTTGCATAAGAGGTGCTCACCGCGTGAACTAAGCTTTAAAAAATTGGCTCAAGACCGCAAATGTAATCGCTTCCATTAATTTTTGAGTACAAATAAAATACCTATCTATTGCATTTCATATTGTTTTGTGAATAAAAATTAAAATAAAACTTTGTAAGGAATATGAAAAATCGACCAGGTAAAAATTTTCAACTGTATCCGGACCCACCTTAAGTTACTTGCCGACCCCTGTTCTATTCTGTATATTTCTACAAATTCCAAACGCCATCTTTGTGAGAGAATCGTATTGGAAAAGAGAGTGACAAAAAAATTTGTAAGTCAAGGTTTACACGAGGAAAGTTTTTCGGCAAAGTTTCCTTGTTTGTCGGCAAGAGGGAAAAAATGAAAGGGACGAGGTAAAAAATTTGTCATATGTTATGTTGTAAACGAGAAACGAAAATCACAAAAGAGAATGGGCAAGAATTTGTCTCTCAGACTTTCCTCGTGTAAACGTCGACTAAGCAATAAATTTTTTTCAGAGAAGATATGGAGTCAAAATTTTTAAGAGTCATAAAATTTTAAAACATTGTGTCACGTTAGAACACCTTGTGAATTGCCTAATTATTTTATAAAACCTTTTCGGCGATTTGAGAAAAGTTCTTATATCTTTATAAAGATTTGAAAAATTGAAGAAATTTTCTCCACAAAAAAAAAAAAAAAAATAACTACAATCTCAAGAATCAACTGCATTCGTTTTAGCAAAGAATGTCCCATATAGGATCACTGAAGTCAGCATGGTTGAACCAATATGTTTCGAAAACTTAAATATTAAACACTTTATGACCTCAATATTTCATTCTCTTTTTTGCTTACTAATTCATTGTCTTCTCATTTCGTTTCTATTGCAATCAATAATTATAATCAACAAAGTCATTATGAGTCTTATCATCATCATCGTTTCGATTCAGAAAAAAGTACAATGTTACATTTGATATAAACAACAGTCATACTCGTACCAACAACAACAAAAATTAAATTTTCAGCTCAGCTTAAATTACAAATACACACACACAAACATATGGACATAAACAACAAAAACGTAAACGAAATAATAGATTAAGCGATAAATTTTTGTTTTATTTCTCTTTTGTTTTGTTATTTTGCTTACCGCATCGTATATCGACACTGCGCATCAACGAACGATGTCTGCAGCAGCAGCAGCAGCAATAAATACAAATACAACAATATAAGTAAGTAACAACACCAACAATAAAAACATAAAACCGAAAAAAAATATTGTTGCTTATCAGCGCCAGGATCTAATCAGCGAAAATAATCTGAGCCAAACTCTGAGTGCACGTTGCTCTGAAGGTTGTTTCAACTCGCGCGTATGTATGTTAGTACTTACATTGGTGTTAGTGTTGCTATTGCTGTGTGTGTGTGTGTGTGTTTGTTACCGAATTAGTAAGAGTCATTATTGTTGTAGCTGTTGTTGTTGTTGTTGTTGTTGTTGCCTGTGTTTATAAACATTTATCGTATTGCTGGCAATCGAATTCTCGAGCAAATTTTGGTGTCTTATCAGCGTAGATCCAATTTCACAGATATAAGAAAAAAGAATAAAGCCACATGCACACGGTTCACAGTCAACTACCAATGTTGATTATATTAAGAAAAAATAAGATAATTTTTTATTTTATTTTGCTAGGGTAGAGTAAATGAGGCTTTTAAATTTTAATGAAATTCTCCATGTAGAATACAATCCATCGACTAAGTGTTGGTTCTAGCCTGATATATCGCGAGGATAATTGTTTTCTTCCAGATGTTTGCGAATAAGAATCAAATGTTTTTAACATCCGAAACATGATTTTATAAGTATTTGCTTAAACCGAATATTTCATTCGCCTATATCAACATTACCATTTGGTACTTTTTGTCAATTCTTGATAAATCCAATAAAATGGTTTCTCAGTTTATGTTTTTACTCAAGAGTTTGAAAACCAATGGCGGATGAGAGATCCAGTGTTTTGGGGGTAACGATGGTGACTAAAGTTTGAGAAAAATAAGTGGTGAGTATTTATTCATATTATCAAGGAGTCGTCCATAAAAGACGTACGAAAAATTTCTGAAATTTTTACCTCCTCCTTTTTCGTTTTCCGACTTCTATACCTCCCCCTAAAGGATGTTCACAAAGGATTATGATACCCCGACATTTCCCTTTTTTTGGCCTGGACTGCCACCACATGCGTGTTTGTTTTTACGACCCCCCTTCTCACTTCTCCTTGTTGTGTATGTCTTTTAAAAGACGTGGATGTCTTTTTATCTGACATGTGACCTATATTTCTTGTTTTTGTACTATCCAAAAATCTAAATTGAGTACCATTTATATAGTTTTTGTAAAAATCATTAGTTGGAAGTCCGTAATCGATATCCAAAATATATGGAACTCCTATAGTTTTCGAAACACAACGATTTTTCAAAAAAAAAAAAATGCAATAATTGCTTGAATAACCTATAATGTTATTGGCAAATGAAGAACCCCGATTTATTCCCTTTGACTTGATATGCAGCTTATCTTCGATATTTTTTCCAACTTTTTTGAACCGAAAAATTAAAAAAATCAGTCAATATTCGAATCACATCTCATAAGCTATGGGTCTAATCCAAAAAGTTTGCACCGTACTGTTGTAGCTTATTATATTCACCCCTATCATTAATACACATTCCTTCGGATTTTTTCTCCAATCCCCTGTTTTGCGATTGTGGAAGATTTTTGGGGAATGGGAAAAAGTTCCCTGGAAAATGAGGTTATCGGCAATACTTTTTTGGGGAACATTTTTTGACGTTTCACGCAAATTTTTTTCCCTAACTTTGTAGCAAGGAATTTAATGAGGAAAGAGTCAATGTTTGAAATTTTATTTGATAAAAAGATTTTTTAACATATTTACAAGATCTAGCAACACAAACAAAGAGCAATTACTGATATTGGTCCAGTACATGAATCCAATTCGGATATATGAAGTAAAAATCTTCATGAAAAGGAGTAGATGGCAAACTATGATGATTTTTCTTTTTTTGTAATATGGATAAATGTAAGCTAATATCAAATATGCAAAATTACTGATAAGCTAATGTCAAATATGAAAAATGCAACTGTGATATTGGACTGATTGGAAGTAATTGGAAATATCTTGGCAGCACTGACCATTCCTCAATTATTTATGATTGCAAAATACTCCTCTCGAGAAAAAAAAATATCCGAGAGAATCGTTTTCCTCCAGATATTCTGATAGGGGTGATTATCTCTCATATCATACCCATGTTTTCAAAATCGATTAACTCTCCGAAACTATATGTGTAGCGTAAGTTAGGTAAGAGGGTCGCTTGCATATAACAAATTTAAGTCGCAGGCAGTTTGCACATTGTGATACCTTGTATCGTAACAAGGGGAGAATGGCGGGACGAGCCCTAGTCTCTGAGAAACCTTCGAATGAGTTCTTTACGTGTATAGCTATTTAATTCTGCTTACATCTGTTGCTTGATTTAATGAGGGGGAAAAAAATATACATGAAAAAGTAATGCCATACCGGTTTCAAAACAGATAAAACTACAAAAAAAATGTGTGTGGATATTATAAAGCCAATTGGACAAAGTGTTATCAAATTACAATTGAATTTCGAAGTAAGCATTTATTTGACCTAAGGCGCACAAAAATAAAATAAGCGAAAAGAATGTAAGACCCACTTTCAAAACCATCTGACTATAGACTCGATGGGAAGTACAGGAAAAAGCGTTTTTTAAATTATAAGAGATCATAAGTGTTTTTATAGCTAAAAATTAGTCACTACAAAATGTTAAGAATTCGTATGATTTGTAAAACGCATTGAAATGTGTCTTTTCAAGTATATTTATTATTTTTTTACAATATTAGAAAATAAGGAGTGTGGAATTATTTGTCACTTCTTGTCTTCTCGGGATTGATTATTACGCAACACTAAATACAAACAGTACACAATCTGCAAACAATACAACAGAACTGTTGCCGCCAGGCAGCAGCAATTACGAGTACCACCCACGAAAACTTATAGTAATCGAATCATTCACAACCCTGAAATTAATGCGGGAGAATCTAATTAAAAGTAAACAGATTATAAATCGCAATGAATGAAGATGCTAAACACTGGCAGCCAGGAAATGAGAGTCGACGGAAAAGTGAAATAAAAAGAGAAAATGTTAAGCGGAGAGTATACCACACGCATGCGCAACATATGAGAGTATCAGCTGTTTTTATCGCAACTCAAGACACAGGCGAAGGATGAACTGAAGACTTACTTCAAAACTTAGATAAAAGATAAAGACAGCGACGTCGCACTCACAGATATAACAAACAACAACAGCCAACGAACACATGCACCTCACAATGCAGCAATATTCGTAGATCTGTGTGAAATGATAAAGATATTCCGTAGAAGAAGAACAAGAAAACAAAATACGATAGACGAAAAACAGATATGAAACGACGACTACGACGAACTACCTACACAATTGAACGGGACGATAAAGCGACGGACGACTCATTCGCATTCAGCGATATATCGCGATAAAACCGACAGACAGGCGTACGAGTGGATACGGATGGTGAGATACACCAGCGCTTCGAACGCTTGCACACTCCACTGTGTCTCGCTTGCTAGCATAGCTGCCTGGCTTGTTGGCCTGGCCTGGCTGTGTGCCTTATCGCTGCAAAATAATCAGAATTCCATTAGCTGTGCAGCAGCAGCAGCAGCAGTAATATTATCGTTAGCGAAGCATCGCTAACAGGCGGCAGTGAGCGAGCGAGCGGTGTGTTCTTCCTCTCACTCACTGTGAGTGGAGCTGTAACTGTGTTTTGTACTTTATATCTATGCCTTGTAGGAAATATTTGAGAAATATAATTTAGAATTTTTTTTCCGAATGTAATGCCAAGTCTTAAATCATTTCTAATGATTGAACCGATCTCAACTGAACTAACATTTCAAGGTTTATAAGCGAGTCCGCTTGGGTTGCATGAGCAACGCGTTAAAGCAAAGGTTTCCTTTTAAATTTATTGTCCTCCACTTAATGCATAATGTAACCCAAAACGCGCTATAGTCATATCCGAATCGATAAGATGATGGGAGAAACTGTCCGGAGGTAGCGGCTTGCCAAAGCAAATCGCTTATGAATCATAATAGGCGGAGAGCCGGCTGTAGAAAAGTCGAGTGTATAAGATTACAGGATGAGATGTATGCCAAATGATAGAGCTTTGTCGAATCCTGTCCCAAACATGGGTTGCCACTCATTTAAGGAAAGTGTGCCCCAAAAACGGGTGTCAACTAATGTTTAGGATATGATTTGACAAGGCAACCCTATATGTTTTATTTAGGCTCATCGATCTCTATCATTTGGCTTAAATTTCAAGCTGTTATCTTCATTAATGAAAATTGAAACCCATGTTTGGGACAGGACAATGCGATCCCAGGTATTATATTTAGGCCTCTTCGAGTTCTATCATTTGGCATACATTTCGAGCTGTTATGTACTACAGCTTTAAGTAGAACAACAAATTTGGCTAAAATTCGGACATTTTCGGCCATCGGGACAGGCTTTGGCAAGGTAACCCTAGATATTCTATTTAGCCTCATCGAGCTATATCATTTGGCATGCATTCCATCCTGTAATCTTATACACTCGACTTTTAAACAGACGGCTCTTGGACTATAAGGAAGGGTTTCAAATATATGGTGATATAATGTCATGTACCTGCAGTGCAAATGACGAAAAAGTAATGTCAAATTATGATGCATAGAAATGTTATAAAGTCATAACTTGAAAGATGAAGTAAAATATATTGTTGAAGGGTCGCCAAATAATAGCATATTAATCTTCCTGTACGTTTGAATCCACAAAGCGAAAGCTTACCAACAGTGCTCTGCTACACAATTTACAAGTGTTCACCAACATTTGCTTTTGCTGAATTTTGAAAATTTTTTGGCCTAAGGCCATCTTCAATGTCGAATTGTTTACCAGATGGCGTCAATATACAATTGACATTCAAATCAAGCGCTGGAAATGGATTAAACATACGTTATGGAAATCACCAACTGAAGTCGTTTGACAAGCATTGATGTTAAGACTGTGCATTGAGCCGAACTCGTTCGTCAGACTCGAAACTTACGAGCTTTTTACAAAATTTCAGCACCGAACCAAGTTCGCCAACTCAATTCAACTCAGTTCGTTTAGTTCGATGTGCTCGCTCTCATCTTGATATTTTGCTTTTTTGTGCCTGCCTGTGCCGTTCGAAGAAGAGAAATGAAATTTGCGGTACGCCGAATAGTAGGAAAAAAGTCGAAACTCGAACAAACAAGTACCTCAAAACTACTGAGCAATCGTACGACACGGACAACGAACGAACTGAATATGAGTCAAGTCGCACGAATCAAGTGGTTTGAGTTTGACTCGTTGCGTATGGCAAAAGTTCGAACATGTTCACTTAGCTCATAGCATAGCCTTAATTGAAGTGCAGCCCTCAAAGTAGCTGACAACGCGGCCGTCCTAAATCGTCGTGGAAACGATTGCCAGGACAGGAAATATGAAAATCGAGGAAATGTTGGAAAGTTATAAAAGTTTTAAGGAATTAATATGTTCAATGAGAAGCACACATGACAAAATAGAATCTTTCTGAAGGATTTAAAAAGTTGTATTTAATAATCGCGCTGAAATTTGATTTTTTAGAACTTTTCTAAAAGAGTTGTAAGTTCATCGCCATACATGTGAAAGATACGAAAATCTGAGAGAAAAAAAAAATTGGTTATCCCCATTCAATTACTGACCCTTTAAAATTGTATGTTATTGACCAATAAAATACGAAAATGTTGAAATACATCCGTATTTTCCTAATTAATTCCGCCACATAGCTATATCCATATCCATGAGATTATATGCGAATGTAGTTGGTATGTTATGCAAACTATATTAAAATATGTATGAAAAAATAAGCAAAATCTTAGATTTTAATAGAAACTATCAATATTTGAATATTAAGAGGTTTTTTAAAATAATGTCAAAGATCACTTCGCAGATGTTTGACAACTTTTGTATCGATCAAGACTCTCGTCAATATGAACAACTTTGCTGCAGACCGCAATCAATTATCTCTTACCATTTTGGAATTGCACGTAACTTTCGTTCCATGGGCCCAAATCGAGTCCATTTTCCACTATAAATATCGTAGGTTATGCTCGTGCATGATAAATCAAAGGTATTGAAATGAGCTATTTAATAATTCAAGCGTGAAGAAATGGCAACTAACATTAAACCACAATCTATCAAAAACACATTTTAATCGTATCTTTCGCAATAGGCACAGAGTAGGCTTCGATTTTTTATAAGTACATACCTTAAGTTGTTTTTAAGACCAACTCTTTTTCATGACAATTCGTTACAAATTACGGAGTTATGGCTTCTTGAGATTTCGGTTAGCTTTCTATTTTCTACCTAAAAACTAAAGCACATAATATTGTTGTTGATCCAACGAACAAAACATCACGCAAATTGAAAACCAGTCGTGCCAGCCCGATTTTCTGCTTGACGTCAATCAACACCCGCAATGTTGTTTAGTGATGAATGCAAAATTGTTGAAGCTAAGACCAAATCCCCAACAAAATATCGCAATATATCAGTTAACCTTGAAAGAGATATCAGTTTCCTCGATCTGTGATAACATTTAGACTTTTTGCGAATGTATTGAATTTAGAGTTGGAGTGTATTAAGTATTTTCAGGTTAAGCGTACTTTTTTTTCAATTTTTCCGAAATAACCAAAAAACCCCTATCCAAAACGTTGTTGGTAAACAGAAATACATAAATTTTATGACATGATAGAATTAACTACATTTTATTTTGTAAATAAAACGAAAATGCTTTTTGAAGGAGTAGCATCAAAACTTACTGTGATGAAAGGGATCAAAAGGGTCAATATATCTGAGAATCACTAACTGCCTAAAATGATCATGGCTTAGGCTTCCAATGTCAGAGTTCAATAATTTTTTGGGGGCTCGATATCTCATATTTTTTTCTAGCAATCTGGAAACATTTTTCATAGATTTTGATAGTACTTTATCAATATTTTATTGAAAGTTTTTTAAATCAACTTTGACTCTTAATATTTCCATTACAAGGATATCAAAAATTTTAAACTTTGCTGTGCAAATCTTTAGAAAAAAAAACAATATACTACAATAATATCTCAATTCTTTCAGGAAACATGCTCAAAAGGCTATCAGAAAACAAACAAATTTGATCCTCACTTCATTTAAAAATTAGTCTCAGTTGATTGTTAAAATTCTCGAAAGTTTTAGATCTGGACTCGAAATGGCTACGAAGACCAACAAATAATGTATCTTTTCACATTCGCGTTCAATAACAAATTTATTTCCTTGGAAAATTGATATGTTCCTTAAACTCTCCTATTTACGTAGCAATTTTTTAAACGCTTTGAGCGTTTCCTTCTCCTTATAATAGAAGGTAGAAACTTTCAAAATTTACTATCTACAAGTTGGACCAAATTTTGGCAAAGTGTCTTGATCTCCCGGAAACAATATTTATGGAAACGTGAGCCGCAATAACTCTAGGAACAGACATCTGGTTAATATATTACAATGCAATACTATGGTATATTGTTTGGATTGAGGATTCCTAACTGGATACTGTGGAATTATCTCATGAACATAGGTCGAGATTGCATAGTACAATTGTGTGCTTTAACATTACACGCCTTTTTATTCTCTTTCATTGAATTGTCGAAAAACCTTCATCTTCATCCGATTTGTGCGAAAAACTGGTGCAGCTTCTCTTTTTCCACCATCCTATATAATTTATTTAGACTCTTTGATCTCTATGATTTGGCACAAATTTCAAGCTGTTATCTTCATTAATGAAAATTAACTCAAAAAACCGGTGAAAACCCATGTTTGGGACAGAATTCAACAATGCAACCCCATGTATTATATTTAGGCGTCTTCGAGTTCTACCATTTGGCATACATATCGAGCTGTTATATACTACAGTTTTAATTAAAACAACAAAATTGGTGAAAATTCGGGCATCGGGATAGGCTTTGGCAAGGCAACCCTGGTTGGTTAGTTTCACCAGAATGCATTTCACACATTCCCGTAAATCTTATCTTGTTATTTTATAAACTTGACTTTTCTACAGCGGGCGCTCTGCCTAGAAGATATTGTCAAGAAACTTCAGGACTTTCAGGTCTGAATCCCGTTGCTGGGATTTTTTTTTTTTTTAGTTACATACATTCTTCTAGATTTTACCATGTCCTTGAAAATTCTAAGTCAAATTTTTATTATTTTGAATTGATTTCTGCTCTCGTTTTTCCTTTCCTCCATCACAAATACAAATGAAATTGTCAATGAATTTCGGATTTTTCATTTTCCAACTGGGTGTTTCATTTTGTCTGTCAGTTGTTTATTATTATTATTGTTGTTGTTGTTGTTGTTGTTTTTGTTGGTTGATGTTATCTAACTGCGCTCTGCGCGCTCTTATCAAACTTTTATCAGTTTCTGTTTTGTTGCAGTTGTTGTTGTTGTTGTTGTTGCTGTTTTGTTTTAAACATTGAGCGTTGTTCGCTCGTTCGTTCATACTACGTACATTCGTTCGTTTTACGTATAGTTCATTTCAAAGATACAAAGATACAGTATCTCATTTCTTATTCAACCAACCAACCAGCCAACCAAGCGAGCAAACGCAGGTCTATATCGCATACTAGCACACACAAATGCAAACGCCAATGAGTGAGAGAGCAAGTCAATGTGTGTGAGTGAGAGAGCGAGTGAAAGATAAACAACTACAACAACAACAGCAGCGGTAGACAAGGTTTTGTTGTTGTTGCTGTTGTTGTTTTTTTTATGTTTTTCTCATATCTTTGTATCTCGTTTTTCAAAAATTTCATTACTCAACTCAACTTTTAGTTTGTTGAAGAACGCCGCGACGCGAGCAACGGTATAACGACGACAAATGGCAGTGAGAATTATGGCTAAAATCGTAATGCCACATTAAAGCGCGTGTTTAAGCCAACTTAACAGTGTTGCCATAAGTGCGCTATACAAAAAGTGTCAGAAAATCGAAAATGAGCTTATAGCAACAAAAGTTCAATAGTCAAAAGTAATTTGGTTTTCTCAAAATAAAAATTTATTGTGAATCAGATGACTTGTAAATAATAAAACAAAACAAATCTTTGTAAAAAAAAAGGTAACAAAACACTGAAATTATGCGTCATGCAAAACCAAGTAATTGGCAAACGAATAAATAAAGTTTTTAAAGTCAATACCTCAAAAGCTTGGGATTTGTAACATTGAGTGCTTAAATTATTTTAAAGGACTGTAAACCACATCAAGTTCGGTGTCAAATATGTATCAAAGGTACAATATGTGTTTTCGGAATATCGGTTAATTCAGGGTGGCCATTGATTTGAAACAGAACCCATCTTTTCACGGTTGCATTTATTCAAGTATAACAAAAAAAAATCTTTATTTGTTAGGCTGGGACCACACGAGTGGTTTTTCAAACGCGCGTTACACATACACAAAAGAAGATCGAATATATACGACGCAATTGGATTCAGAGCTACCCTTAAACAAAAATATCGAAATTCGATAGTTGAAGAATAAAATCGAATTTCGATATATCAAAATAAAAAATATGCCGATAATTATCGAAACAAATATCGGAAATTATCGATAATCGATATATTTTGCCCAAGCCTAGAGTGGCGTAGCATAAAATTTCAATATGGATTTGATCAATAACTTCCAAATTTAATTAAAAACTTTATGGAAATGTATATTGATTTTGGTGAGGAAGAGGGTTTATTTGTTTTTCAATTGATCAGTTGTATCATTTTGCTAGGTTTGATATAAAAAGTGATAACCGTTTGTTTCATTTTTTGCTGTGGAAGAAAAATATTTTTTTGAATAAGGGGCGTCATTTTAGCTCTTCGCTCTGGGCGGCAAATGTTCACACGACGTCACTGCTAACCCAAGTTTTCAGATCTTAAACGTCTGATTACGCCTCAAATGTTCCACATAAATTCTTAAATTATTCAAGTAGTCGCACAAAAATTCCGATAAACGCGGAGCCCAAACAAACTAAGGTCATTTCTATAATTGCACTAGCAGTGTGCACAGTAGCATCATTTTTTTGAGGCAATACCTCTTGATATCTTCAATCTGTGGCCGTTTTTGCTTGTGGATAGTCGAACTGATCATATTCGCGGACTATGGGGAGGCAAAGCACTTTTTGTCCACCAAAAAAATATTTAGAGAGGCATTGCCCCCCAATATTTTAGAGAGCAAAGGTCCATATTTGAGAACTCGGTATGTACAAAACAAACTTGTGCCACCCCTCCCCACACCCCATATTTGTCAGAAGTCTCCACCGCAGGAACTGATAGAGTGTGATCGTTAAGCCGTTGCTCAAAAGTCTCCATTTTTAAAACGATTAACGTGGTTATCCATTAACTGAATCATACATCGTTAAACTAATTCATGGACATCCAAACAATTCAGGTCAAATAAAGTTAAAATATATATAGTCCAAGAGCCGGCTGTAGAAAAGTCGAGTGTATAAGATTACAGGATGGGATGCATGCCAAATGATAGAGCTTGACGAGCCTAAATAGAATATCTAGGGTTGCCTTGCCAAAGCCTGTCCCGATGGCCGAAAATGCCCGAATTTTAGCCAATTTTATTGTTCTAATTAAAACTGTAGTACATAACAGCTCGAAATGAATGACAAATGATAGAACTCGAAGAGGCCTAATTATAATACCTGGAATTGCATTGTTGAATCCTGTCCCAAACATGGGTTTTCACCGGTTTTTTAGGTCAATTTTCATTAATGAAGATAACAGCTTGAAATTTGTGCCAAATGATAGATATCGAAGAGCCTTAATAGAATATATAGGGTTGCCTTGTAGAATCCTGTCCCAAACATGAGTTGCCACATATTTAAGAAAAGTTGACCCCAAAAACGGGTGTCAAATAATGTTTAGGACATGATTCGACAAGGCAACCCTATATATTCTATTTAGGCTCTTCGATATCTATCATTTGGCACGAATTTTAAGCTGCTATCTTCATTAATGAAAATTGACCCAAAAAACCGGTGAAAACCTATGTTTGGGACAGGATTTAACAATACAATCCCAGGTACTTTATTTAGGCCTCTTCGAGTTCTATCATTTGGCATACATTTCAAGCTGTTATGTACTACAGTTTTAATTAGAACAACAAAATTGGCTAAAATTCGGGCATTTTCGGCCATCGGGACAGGCTTTGGCAAGGCAACCCTAGATATTCTATTTAGGCTCATTGAGCTCTATCATTTGGCATACATCTCATCCTGTAATCTTATACACTCGACTTTTCTACAGCCGGCTCTCAGCCTAATAGTCTTAAGATCAACAGAAGTGAAATATTTATTTAGTACTTTTAAAAAAATTGTTTACTCTAGTAGCTCCGGTTGAACTGATTTGCTCTGAAATTAAAGACATGTAGAAATGTTTTTATGAGCCCTTTTACTTATTCTGACGCAACGATGAGAATGAAAGTGGTCTGAAGCAATTTTTATGTCTTTGAACTTCAGATTTAGCACTTTAATTACACTAGCATACAGTCAAAATGAACTCTGAACACGGTTATTCATTCCATGTAAAATCGGCTGCTGATTCCGAAAATCACATTACTTTTTTTTCTCTTACAGGTCGTTTTCGAGATATCGATCATTTTCGGTTTTTGGACCAAAAAAAAAATGATGGTTCCACTTAATTACAAATATTTCAAGAGCTAATATTTATATTTAAACGTATTATATGTCACATTAAAGGTAATTAAATTTCCTATAAATCATGAATTTCTTACTTCTTGATTGGTTCGTTAGTTTTGGCGAAATAAATTGATTACTAAAAAAAGAAAAAAAATCAAAGTCAACTGCAAATTTATATAAGAAAAAAAAGCTTTAAAAATCATTTTGTTCATTTATATCTTAGTCTATATATTTATGAAGAATTTAAGAAACTATTTAAGAAAATCGATGAAGAAATGGAAAAGTTATATAAAATTGAACGAAAAATTACCGAATTGCATTTATTGCCTGTTTTTCCATTTTTTTTTTAATTTTATTTGTCATAATCTGTATATTATATACAATAATATATATATTAGGATGGTTCTTAGGAAAAAAAAAATTGTGAAGCCTCCTCAATCGGTCGGAAAAAGGATAAAAAAAAATTTTAAAATTTATCTAAAATTTCAAAGTGAAAGTTGACCTAAGCCGCAATTTTTTTTAAACTATTTTTTCTTGAGTGCCTTTTAATTTTAAGAAAGAATATATTAAAAAGAAGTATCATTTGGATCTAGTCTTCGAAATATAGTTGTGGGGAAGTTGCAGATATAGCTTTTCTAAAAATCATTTTAAGTTGGAAACTAGTGTTATTAATGTTTCAATAGTGTAATTTTTTTTAATAGCTGCAAACTTAAATGTTGTGTTAATTTATTCAGAAGCTCGAAAATGATCTAGATAAATCTTAATCGAATATATTGTGCGCATATTACTTTCCTCATGATTTTTGAAAATATTCTTTAAAGTTTTGCGAAAATTGGTAGCACTGCAGTTTCTTACATCTGAGTGCCATAGCTACATGGGTTCGCAATGTAGAGCAATCTTTTATATTCAAATGGTAACTTAATAGCTGTATGATACAATCCAAATGAAAATATCTTAATCATACAACATACATATCATCATATATCTTATTCATACAACATACATTAAGTTGGTCGAAAACTAAAATTTTTTTTTTAAATTTTTTATACAAAGCCAAAATATTTTTGTTTATAAAATTGTGAGGACAAAGCAGGTTTTCCAACTGGGCAACTCATATATTATGAAACATCGTCAACATACTAAATTTTTCTAGGTCTTAATTCTAAGCACAATTAATATTGTAAGATTTGTAAGACCTTGTAGTCTTCTCAAATTCAATGTTGAATACAACATTTAAAATTTAGTGTGTAGAATTACACAAAATATTTTCAAAATAGAACCTTACATATATTTCTACGCTGCGTCACATAATAATGAGCCACTATTTTCCATTTCACTCACCCTATATGCTCTTAATAGAATAATCATTAAAATAATTCCTTAAAATGAGTAATACCACGCAACGCAAAACTTATCACGTTCGGTTGAATTAAAAATTATAATAAAAATGTGGTCATACTTACAACCATACGAACATATGTACATTTCAGTTGACACTCTACTTATAGACCAAGCAAATATTACTAAGCTCATTACAACTACATTGTAAATTCCCTTTAGTCTACTGGTGAAATAAACATTGTAACCAACACTTTAACCAACTGTTAAACTTGTGCTCCTTTGTTGTCGCTCACACATATAAACTAAACGTACATGAAGAAAACATTTGACTTTTAAAACCTCTTACACACTCAACATAAAATATTAGTACCCCATATAGTGTAAAGTTCAACTTAAGTACCGAAATCGTAGGTTTTTGTGAATAATTTAAAAAGGAATATATAAATACTCGAAATCGTATAAGCTTCCAATTGGCATACTTAAAAAATATGTATGTACATCGAAAACAAATGTTCGTTCTACAAATTCGCTTTGTAAAAGGCGCTTTCTAGTCCTCTTTACGCAATTTATTTGCATCGCTTCACTTCTGCTGGGGGTTAAATCTGATCGATTTAGAATCATTTTCGTACTATTCAGTTAAACCTGATCTGGGAAATTTATGTATGCAGTTTAGACTCCTAACTTAAGTCTCAGTGTAGGCTCAATCGATCGACGTGGATTAGGTTGTAAGCCATCAAACAATACAACATTATCTAGTTTTAAATTAACCCAGCAGAGATTCATCGTTCTATCCTATGATAGTTCATAATTGTGTAATTATGTTTTCTCTATATAATTATAATCAGTTCCTAAGGTATCATGATTACTTTAAGTCTCCCAAAGATGTAAAATTTTCCATTATCCATTTAATGAAAAAACTTATTTTCTCGACAGAATCAACATCCAAGCCAAACATTAATGACATTTCCAAACATAGTAAGTATTATAAAAATTAGCACAAAGAGCAAAATCTCAAAAAAAATTTCACAAACTCACCTTAAAGATCCTGATATGTTCTGCGACTTTATTACTTTGCGACCAGAAACTACTCATCAGGTTGCATTCTTGTTTAGCGATCGTGGTACTCCAGACGGTTTTCGTCATATGAATGGGTATGGCTCACACACCTTTAAATTGGTTAATGCAAAGGGCGAACCAATTTATGCCAAATTCCATTTTAAGACTGATCAAGGCATCAGAAATTTGGAAGCAGAGAAAGCCAATGAGTTGGCTTCATCTGACCCAGATTACGCCATCAGAGATCTTTTCAATACTATTAAGAATGGTAATATCCAAGTTGGTCTATGTATATTCAAGTGATGACATTCGATCAGGCTAAGAAGTTCAAGTACAATCCATTTGACTTAACAAAGGTTTGGTCACAAAAGGAATACCCGTTGATTCCAGTTGGTAAAATGGTGCCTGATTGCAACCCAACCAACTATTTCGCTAAAGTTGAACAAATAGCACTCAGTCCAGCCCATTTAATACCTGGCATTGAACCATCACCAGACAAGATGTTGCAGGGCCGTCTCTTCTCGTACTCCGACACTCGTAGTCATCGTTTGGGACCTAACCATTTACAAATTCCAGTTAACTGTCCATACCGTGTTGCAGTAAAGAACTATCAACGTGATGGCTTCATGACTGTGAATGACAATCAAGGTGGAGCATCAAATTATTTCCTTACAGCCATGTTGCCCTGTTAGCGGAGATGTTTACCGCTTCAGTAGCGGGAATACTGAGGATAATTTCGGTCAGGCTACCGATTTTTGGGTCTATGTGTTGGATGATGCGGGTAGAACCCGTCTTGTTAACAATGTTGCCGGCAATTTAATTAATGCCAGTCAATTTATTCAAGAGCGTGCTGTTTAAAATTTCCCACAAGTTCATGCAGATTTTGGAAGAATGTTAACTGAGCAATTAAATTTAGCTAAGTCTGCTAAGATTTAAATACTTAAAATAATACTTAAATAATAAACTTCAAAAATTCAAAAATAAGGAAATAAATATTTGTAATGGGACTATTTTTTCTTATGAGATGTTTTTTATCTTTTGTTTTTTAATTTGAAATGCATGTTTATGTCTTTTTCATGAAAACAGATTATGTATCATATATCTATTAATTAAATTGTTTTATAAAGGCGTATGCACAAGTGGGTGTGTCACCTCATTTAGATGCAAACCCCTTAATTAACCATACAAAGACATTCTTTTAAGATAGTGTATGTAATTAACAGAAACATTTGTTGAAACGAATATAATCGAAACGAAAAATGAGAAGGTAGGAAAAAATCAATGCGGCATCTCTTTTTCTGGTATTGAAACCAGCTTGATTTTAATTTATCTGGATTCCAGACGAAACCAGTTATTTTTCTATACAAATTGGACGTCCAACCAAACTCTATCGAATACCGTTTTCATTTTAAACTGGATACTGTTGTGAATGAATTGTCAGGTCCTTTGTTCAAAAAAATAATCATAAAATAGCTGTAAAATCAAAATAAAAAAGATGAACGTCGAACAAGGAAGCAATTAGGAAATGAAGTCTCAAAGAATTTCTTTTTCATGGTTTATTTATTTCTTCACAAACAACAAATCCTTTGGTTATTAAGTACTTATAACCATTTTTTTCAATTCATTTTTCAAACAACAAAATTTAGGTATTGTCAAACAAAAAGAGTCAAGTGATTTCAACCAGAAGCTAATGTCAACGAAATCGCGATAATGCCAGTGTGTGTTATTCAAATAAATTGTTTCCTCAACAATGTTTCTCACAGAAATTACGTCCAGTCAAGAGTTAGGAAATAGACATCCTTCTATTGCTTACATACACCGTTTTAAATTATTTGAGGTCAGCGAAAAGAATGAAATTTAATTTGGGAAAAACTTTCAGAGCTTACTAAGACATCATTTTGCTCTAAAATCGGGTTTTTATCAAGAAAACGATTGTTTCTATATTAGACCGGGTCGATTTTTATGAAGCAAAATAAAATCAGCCACGTTTTCTTAGCCAAAAAGCCCCTGCAGGAGAATCAAAAGTGCTCCATTGGTTTTTCTCCGAACGAAAAAAAATGACGCAGATATCGTTTTCAAGGGTCCTTCTAACATTTGAGTCGGTGTCGAGATGAATTTAAATTTTGACCCGGTCTATTGTATATAGAAATATCTTCGATCGATTAATGTTATTTTATTCAATATAAATTATTGTCTTCTGGTAGGAACCGAATTATTTTTCAAAACTTTTCTCACTTCGAACTGAAATATCATGAAAACGGAAGAAAAGTCGTTTACAATATACACAGAGGCGTCAATTTTGATTTTGATCTCAAACATTTTGATTTTCAAGCTGCCAAGAACAAGCTAAATGAATAGGGTGATCAGAGAGAGCATTTGTCACTCAGCTGATTTTCGTGTGTTTTAATTTGGTAAAGGTGGAGCTGTGTTAAAGCTTGTGATAAAAAAAATGTTCTTGCATCTTATGGCCAAAAACATCTCCCGGTAGAGACCGCACCAAATGCTCAGCCTAGAGGGCCGCGGATAAAGGCGAATTGCTCACTAGCTCTACGTCTATTTGATAGACCCCATAGTAGAGCTAAAAATTTTCAGTGTGATGATGCAATTCTTCAAAAAGTGATGTTATGTAGTCTTGGAAACAAAGATTTTCGGTGCTGTTAAGATATTTTTTTGATAATCATCTACTGATTATAATCCAAATGAATAAACTTTCTTTTTACGGTGGGTGTACAACTTACAATCAGTTGTATAACATAAGCAGTTCCTGCAGTTGAAATTTTATTCTTTTATTTTTGTGCTTTGAAATCAAACCCAGCTCAAGTTCTACTCGCACTCTTATTATTTCCCGCAACTTTTTCTCTTTTGTTTTATATTACGTTTTCGATGTTTATCGCTGTTTGTTGTAATTTTATTATGAATTTTATTGTTACTGCTGTTCTTGTTATTGTTATTGTTTTAGCAAAAAATATGATATATAAATAATTTTATGCCGCTTGCGTTGGCAACACTTTTTATGATTTGCAGCAGTGCTTTCTTTAGTTGTTGTGTTTTTTTCTTTTTCATTTCTGATCACCGTGTGATAAACGCGTGTTTGTGCAGCAAAAAGTGTAAATTTGTTAGTAACTCTATTGCTGTTTGAGATGCATTGCAGATTTTGCGCATTAGTAGGTCTTATGGATTAGAGTGTTAATTTAAAATACTTTGCAGTTTCTTATTTTAGTTTTGTAATACAAATATAAAACATTTAAAATGTATCATTGCGACGCTGTTGACAATATCACAGGAAACTTATTTTAAAAAGTGGGAAAAATGTTTTTTCAATATTTTTATAGGCTAAGTCATTTATACAAGAACAATAACACTTATACAACACGTTCTCGAGATATGGTTACTTTTTAGCAAAAGTATAACATTGTAAGGTGTATGAGTAACATATAATTTTATGATAACTTTGCGAATTCTGATACATGTACATATGTATTCGTTTGCTCTCTACGATAATAACCCAGCAGGCAAATGAGCAAGACCTTACTCGGAGAAGGCCTGCTAGCACTGCTGCGATTATATAAGGACTTCTCAAAACTAGATTTTCATGCAAATAAAAATACAATCACAGAAGGCATAATATGCCTTGCCACAACAGACGTGCTATCAGGCCTGATATTAGAAGGCAAAGAAGAAGGACCCCATTTACCTTAAAGCTTTTCTATTTCTTTTTTTATTTAATGTATTGCAATGTTTTATGATTCGGCATAACTTTTTTGTCATATGCATTATACATATGGACCAAAACGCAAAAAAGTAAACTACGGAGAAAAATTTTTTTTCTTGAATTTCGAGGGTTTTTCATTACTTTCGGGTTGTACATATCCCAAAGCATCGAGAAACACAAATGTCAACCCGAAATCTGTTGCTTGCTGCCAGAATTTGAACTTGTTTCCTTGTTGCCTCTTTATGAATAAAAATTGACAAAAATACAACACGAATCAAAAAAATACGTTGTATTCAATATATATTATTTTATACGTACTATCCGCTTTTATGAGGTAGATCTAGGTATAGTGAAAGTAACTAAATAACATTTTTGAAGGAATAAATAGGGTATCAGCATTTTGTATGAAAAAGGATTCGACCGCATTTTTTGATGTAACGTAACAGTCAAAAATCCCAAAAAGTCTTTTGGTGCAAAATCTAGCACGTCAACAAAAGAGATTGACCGCATTTTCTCCGAGCACTTTTAGTCTATTTTCTAAAAAAAATTAGAAATTAGAGGTCATTTACTTATGTGTGTGTCCAGAGCCAAAAACAATTTGTAACGTAACAGTCTTTTTTCATCGATAATATTTAGAAGAACGAACTGAGAATCTTTAGATCGCCCTAGAGCATCAAATGATAAGTTTAACAAGGAGGGAACGCTGCAAATTGAGTTTGCTGAAAATTTCGCCTGCAGAGACAAGACGAAGTGCAAAGTGCACATTGGTATCAAAAACAGCTAACTTTGCTTACTACTGTCTTCTATCACAGCGAAAAATTTCAATCAAAGGTTTTCGTATCTGACAACTTAATGCACACAAAATTTATCTGTTACTCTTATTCCCTACATGTAAATTTTGCTGTCAAGACTATTTTACTTCTTCTCACGGGAAAGGTTGTATCGATGGTATAGGCGCAACTACCAAAATTATTGTGATGAAGCATGTTTTGTCTCGTAAATGTATCGTGAACTATGCTTCAGACTTTGTTACTGCATTTCATCGTACAGAATAGTGAATCGCCATCGAGGAAGGTAATGAACGCGATTTCTTCAATACAAATTACATTTTGAACGCGCCTGCGATTTTCGCTAGTGTTAAAAGTATCTGCGATACAGAGTCGGCTCACCAAATTCATGTGAACAATCATCACTTTTACCACTTCGAAACAAGTATACGATTTTTAATTTTTTGATCTCCACTTTGTAAATTATTTTTAATAAAATTTAATGAGTTCAGTGAATAATTAGAGCTTTGTTGGTTCTTTTGGATTCCATGTCAATTACCTGAAGCTTCTTAAATGTCTAATCGTAAGACCTCTGAATTAATGATATATTGTGAAATTAAACAATTTAAGCCATTTTAATGCTTTATTTTACTTTTTATACCAACGTAGATCGCAAAGGTAACGTAACAGTCTTTTCGTGTAACGTAACAGTCTGAACATATTTGCTTCTATAGATCTCAAAAACAATGTTTTTTATGAAATTAAAATTTAATTAATTACTATCATTCTAAAGCTTAGCAATTATAAGCTTCATGTTGAAAACAGTCCACCAAAAGAGCAGACTTTTCCAATAATGTAAGGCAACTTTAAAATCGTCTTCCAAAATTATGTAACGTAACAGTCCATGCTGACACGTTCATAGCTCCTAAATGACAAGGCATACAAACATTTTTATTATGATACAAAATGGTATTACAGAAGCATACTCTTAGATGCATCCATAAAAAATATTTAAAGTACTCCATTTCATGTATTTTAGGAACAATTTATATCAAAATATGCATACGAATGTAACGTAACAGTCTGCGTTTTGGTCCATATACGACATGAAAAGTATACACATGGTTAGAAATTAAGAGAGGTGTGCAGGCTAGTCTTCTGTTGTTTCATGTTATGTTAAGGAGGTATAGTTTTGTGTATTCTTTGTCAAATTGTAAAGTCATTAAAAAAATATCAACGCAAGTGAGATGGCGTGGATAAAAAACAACAATTAATATCTAGTCTTTACGATGTATTAAAATTAAATTTTTGTCAAGTACTTCTGAGAGTCCTTCTTCGGTAAGCGGTCTTAGAAAGCCTACATAGGAAAGCCTGTTTTCTGTGGCCATTTCATATAAAAAAGAAAGTACGTTTGAAAGGAGGGTGGAAGGCCTTATACTTACCAAGGAAGGCCTTCTAGAAGCACTGTTAGCTCCTGCCCTTGCCTACTGGGAATATCGCAATGCTGCATGAGTACTAGTACTATCTTTGGTAGTAACCTACAACAATTTAGTGATTAAAAGCCGAAATGGATTAACCCATGAACACTAAGCTACAGCAAAAATTTTTTTTATTTTTGAGCTGCTGATTTTGACATTTTTATAATCTCATTTACTTATAGGCTCTCACAAGTAAAACTTTTTCATTAAATTCAGAGATTTCATTTTCTGAATCCGAATGAATTTTATATACTGACCAGAATCCGCTCAGCTTTTTTTCCATCCTTTCAAGTATAAAAAATTATGAGTATTATTATTTTTAATCTTCGCTCTGCTTATGAAATTACATGGCACTAGTCTCCCTTTTTAAGTATATTTTTTCCGTTTCCGCAAGATTCTATTTTCCCAAGATATTGTTTATTAAAATAAAGAATTGGCGTAAAATTTGCATACTCGTTGCCTTTTATTAAATGTTAGGCAGTTGAATATTTTTTTTCATTTAACCTTAGAATCGTGTATGGTCAAATTATCCTAATCCTGTGTATTGGGGCACTTTATACTCCATATGACAATTGTATACATTTTCAGTGTTTTTTCTTATTTGTTGGAAGAATAATTACAATTCTTTGGAAATACATACATAAGTAGTTGAAATAATTTTATTTATACATGTTTATAAATGCATATTTTCAAGCAAACACAGTTGGCAAAGAATGGCTTTTAATTCTCTTTTGAAAATTGTTTGGGGAATCCAGTATCCCAACCACGGTTCTAAGGTTAAGCTTACACTTGCCCGTACCTTTTATTTATGTACCAAGTCGCATTCGTCTGCGTCCAATAGTTGATGCGATATGATGAACTTGAATTTGCTTTCATAATGGTGGGTAGCAACTGAATCTTTTTTGGACGGCACCACAATTCCGCCATCGGCTTGTGGCGAAATTTTTCGTTTTCCAGCTCTTCTCTCCTGATTTCTACATATATTTTATGGCGGAAATTATTTTTTATACCCTACACCGAGGGTATATTCACTTTGTCTCTCCGTTTGTAACACATCGAAGGGGGCGTGGCAGGTATGGAAAAGTATATATATTCTTGATCAGCGTCACCACCTGAGTCGATTTAGCGATATCTGTCTGTCTGTCCTCTTTATTAAAAAAACTCGTTGAAGGGCGTGGCACCGCCCACAATATTTATAAACGTTATATTAAGAGAACGAACAACGTAATCGTGATGAAATTTAATGAGGTAGATATACATGCTGTAAGGTCTTTTATCACAAAAATTTGGTACAATAGTACCTGGGGACGTGGCACCTCTCATATAAGCAAAAACTGTTTATTGTTATAAATAGTGTACTAAGAGAATAATCTTCATAAAATTTGGTGTTTAGATGTCAGTTACTATAGGCTTTAAAATAAATGAATTTTGACAGAATTGCATCAGTGGGCGTGGCACTTCCCATATTAACATAAATTTGTAAGCGCTGTTTTAAGTAAACTATTGCAGCAATTGCTATGAAATTTAATGAAAGTGGTTCAGTTGCTATAGAGTATAACTGAATCAAAAGTGGCTGAAATAGCACCAGTGGGCGTGGCACCTCTCATACAAATAAAATACGGCAAATGGCATATTTATCGAAATATGTGAGCAATCATACCAAAATTTGGTGTTAGGGGCTTGCTTATGAAAAGCTATTTCTGGATCAATACCGGACTGGATTGTACCAGTGGGTGTGTCACTGCCCTAAATTTTAAATTTAACTGCAGCATATATCGCAAACTATTCAAGATATCGTACTGAAATTTAATATGAGGATGTCGATCACAAATATAATTTGTTGAACCAAAAGTGGGCGGAATTGGAGGAGTGGGCGTGGCATATTTCTAATTTTTCAATTTTATTCGATTTTCTCAACATTTCCCATATTCTTTCGACTTTTTCAACCCTTTAACTTTTTCCAATATATTCTATATGTATATGTTCGACTTTTTCAACCTCTTTCAACTTTCTTCATAAGTTTCTTTATTTTTTCGACTTTTTCATCTATTTTGAATAGTTTCAAATTTTTCCAACCTCTTTCATTTTTTTAGAATTCTTCAACCTCTCTCAACTTTTTTCAACATTTTGCATATATTTACGACTTTTTCAACATTTTTCAACCTCTGTCAACCTTTCTAACATGTCACATTTTTTTCGACTTATTCAACCTCTTCAACGTCTTCTTAACATTTGATGAAAAGGTACTTTCAGTGCAGTGTAGGGTTTCGGCCTAGTTTCGGCCTAGCCGAAAATAACACCTTAACTTGTTTTTGTTGAGCACGATATAATATCTAGAATATCTTTTTAAGATTTCCCTTCTTTCTTCAACTTTTAAATTAATTTTTGCTGATTAGCAGTGCAATATTTGCAATGCCAAAAAAGTCAAAACAAATGCATTAATTTTTAGTGTAACTTATAAGAAGATTACAAACGAACATTCAAATTTTTCAAAAAATTTCACTTCTTTCAGTAAAACTCAAAAAAGATAATCGCACTGCTATTTTAATGTTACACGAAAAAGCGTGCTAACTTAGTTTAAAACCCGTTGTCTACGGAGTTGAGATTTTTTATTATCAGACTTAAGCTACTCTATAAGCCCAAAACCCCTAGTAATAAATTAGTTTTCAAATTGTTATTAAGGGCTTGAGTGAAAAAAAAAATATTGGACTTTGTAAAATTTAGATGAAGGTACTGCTATTTTTATGTTCGCAGCTGTATATGATAATTTGAATTTGAAAGGCGTGTCATCGCCTATTTTTCTAAGCCAAAAAAAACAACAAAACAAATACAAACAAGCACATTAACTTGTCATAAAACGGTTTGTTGTGTTTGCAAGCTTACTATTTCCGCAAGTCATTTTTTTTTTCTAAGCAATTCAAACTTGATATTAAATGGGAATGTCGTGATAAGTTTTATTGGAAATGAAGATGAAGCGTCTAAGGAATAAAATTATGTTAATTTAAATGCGCCCAAAAGGGGTTTTTTTTAATTTCAATTTGCGTTCTCAAAATCCTATATTATGGAATCGGGTTTGTAGAAAATTCTCCCAAAATTTCAGCTTCCTCGATCAAACCTTCTTCTAAAGATGTAATTTTTTAAGTCTTGTACGCTGCCGAAAAATTCCAAAACATAATTATTTATTGATTAACTCTGTCTTGTATATAATACCAAAAAAAAGAAACGTAAGAAACTAATTTTCCGATTTTTCTTACAGGTGAAGACATAGCAGACGAAATGACTGTCGATAGCAGAGGTATGTAAAAAACTAACTAAAAAGATTAAAAAGGATATCAGATTCGTTATGTTACAAACACAAAATAAGTAAATAAAATTTTTTATAGCGCTGCTTTAGTACACTTAAAAAAAACAACGATGCACTATAAAAATCAATCAATAAAAAAAGTTATTAAAACTAAAAGCTTCCATTGGAAAAATCAACACAAATAAATTTTGACCAAAATACATCGCGTGTTGAACATATGATAAAATGGCTAAAAAAAATAAACCCAAATTTTATCACCTATCTTTACGAATGCATTCGCTCTGACTGACACATACAAGGAAATCCTGTCATGAATTTTTTTCTGTTTTCTTTTATAACACTTTTTGTCATTACGATTCTAGTAAAAATACTGCTATTTTAGAATGTTCAGTGAAAAATATATAAAAAAAAATGTTGAAAATCATGAACGATTTTATATTGGCAATAAAAATTTAATCTGGATTTATTCACATATTCATGAATTTTGTTTGCTTGTCTCTCTTTTCTGCTGCTGTGCTGCTTCTGCTGCGGCTTTCATGCTTTATCGTTAAAATGCACAAAGATTTGACCGCTCTGGGCGGTAATTTTGAATTATTTATAGTACAAATAAAAGGGTGGTATATGGCAAAAAAAATAAAATATCATGCACAACCCCTGTTTTTATTGTAGATCAATGCTGATATGCAATTGTGTGTGTTTTTTTGTTGATTACCACAGAGGGTTCTGTTGATTTGTTTTTTCTTTTTTAGCTTTTGACACCAATGCCATCATCAGTGACAACATCATAATCGTCATCAATGTCAACATAACCATTAGAGTCAATGACCGTTTATGGTTTTTATATGAACTATGGAAATCTCTAACAAGTTAAGGGAGAGCAAATTCAATTACGATATGTTCATTTTAATGAGATGCGCTCACAGTCACAAAAATAAAATTATGGAATTCACGAAAAAGTTCTTTATGGGGAAAAGATGTGTTTCGGAATGCTTCATGTAGTAGCAACGGAGCTTCTTCTGTGTCCCTTTGCAATATCACTTAGGTGAGAGGTAAAAGAACGTGAAGAAGTAGAGGGTACCTATAACTTAAATATAAAACTGTCCTGGGCTCTTTTTAGAAAAGGAAATAATGGTGTCCGTTTTTAATCGAAATCTTATTTCTTTTCTTACCAGAGCATAGAACTTGAAGGCTTGTGTGCTCTATCATACTACATGACCATTATCGGATCGTTGCACTGGGAAAGAAAACGCGTTGATGCTCTAAAATAAAATTAGATCTGTCTCTCGCTTAAACTTTGCGATGAATTGACTTTGAAATGATTGATGATTCTTTTATCTGGAGCAGTGTCTCCCCATAAAATTTTTCAACAACTGAATTAGAATCACGCCATTATGTAGCTTCTAGATTTCTCGACAGAGTTTTTTTTTTCAAATGCCATCTCTCTAATGATCTTCAAGGCCAATCATTAGATGAAATTTTAATTTCGCGGACCATTTTGTCGCACCTCCAACTGTTGCGTCTGGAACTGTCGCTCCCTTGGGCCGCCCCTAGATATGCCACTGCCTGTGTATCTTTTTGATAATTTTTTTTTTGGAAATGCTACTATTGATTCTATGAGTCAAATACAGGATACCGTTTGTCCAGAACTACTGTCATCTGGATTGACCACTTTATGCAAGTAAATTAGTTCTGTACCTCTTTTAGGGACGAAAGTTCCGTTTATGTGTCATCAATAACTTACCGGAACTGAACAGTATTCCTCTAAAGTTGATTAATAAGGTCAAGGCATAGAGATACAATGCAAAATGTAAAAATATCTGGAAGCTCACACCCAGGGATCTTCTAAGCTGCAGAACACAGATGTTAACATGCTGAGGCTAACAGAAAGCGAAGACTAGAATGAGACCAGACATTGTATGTATAGAGTGTGAAATCGTATTTGGGAACCTATAAGAGTTTTACTATCTAAAAAATGTTGTAGAGGCCGGAACAAGTAATAATCTAATCGTGCAATATCTGGAAAATATGGTGGATACTGTAGTACATCCCATCCAAGCTGCAAAAGCTTTTGGCTAGTTACCAAACTTGAATTAGGTTTCACATTATCTTGGTTTAACACACTTTTTTTGTGTTGAATGTTGTCTTTCAAAGTACTTTCAGCTGGCTCATCTCTTATACTCCATGATCTCTTGCGCTCAAAATTGTTCTAGACAGCGCATTTCTCATCTCCAGTGATGATTCGCTTCAAAAATGGATCATTTTCTTTACGTTTGAGAAGCGACGTGAATGAAACGAATCAAATTTCTTTCTGTAGGAATATTTGGAGCCCATATGTCGAGTTTTGAGGTTAAGCCAAGGCGCTTCACGTGATCATTTACAGTAAAATTTGACAAGTTTAATCTCTTAGCTATCAAAGCCTTTTTTTTTTTGTTTTCAGCACTTACGTCTTGTCAATACATCTTCTCCATATAATTCGATTAACTTTTTTCTGGCTTAAACAGCATTTTTACTTTTTCGATAGTGTCATTCCGGATTTAAAACGTCTAGTCGGTATATTTAGGTTCCAAAGAAGTACATTAAAATGCATTTAATTTTCGGATGCATCAGTCCTTGCCTGTCCGAAAAAAACGTAAATTTTATACTTAAATACTTTTAGCTGTGAACATTTTTCTATTAAAGATATCTACACGTTTCAGATGGCATTTTAAAGCTAAAAGATGTTAGTTTTTGTGCAAACTATATAAATGACACCCAGAAAATTACAGGGTGCTAAAAATAAATGTTTCTTATAACAATGTATTTTAATTTATCCTATTGTATTAAACTCGAATTCTTCAATATTTTAAGCCCTTTGAACAAATCAAATTGCTAATCATTTTTCAAACAATACAAAATAGCAAACTTCTAATTGGATTTATTGAAATATGTACCAAAATATAACCCTTAATCCTTTATAATTTATCATAACATACACTCAGCCTTTTCATGGGATTATTGTTTTTTTCACTCCCAACGTTTTCGAGTGTTTCCACCACTTTGACTTTCCGAGGAGGGTTAAATTTGATTTTTCTGCATGTTTGCCTTTTTAGTTTTCCCATCATTAATTTTGTTATAATTTTTTCTCCTCACTCAAACCACGATGATTCTACTTCGATTAGTCTTCTCTGTCTTTTTTTTTTGTTTTCTCTCACAAATTTTGGTTTGTTTTTTGTCATCATCACTTTGCGCTTCATCAGTTATCCACAAATATGCTTAACTATGGCATTTTGCTCTGTATGGTCGGGGTGGTGATGGTTGAGTTTGGTGAGAGGCAGGTTGTTCACTTTAGGTTTCAGTTTTTCTCTAAGGTTTTCGTTTTTTTTTCGGTTTTTTTTTTTTTGGTTGGTATTTTTTCTCTCTAATCTTTATCTACTGTTGACACTCTAGCGACCGGAATACTTTTGTGGCGTTGTGTGATACCACATTATTTTCAGCTTTAATACTGGACTTTTTGCCACCCGCTCTCTGGGCGCTCTTGTTCTCGTATTTTGTTATCCTTACCGCAGCCCTCCTGTTCCAGTGTGCTCGGCTCATCGGTTGATATCTATAAAATTCATGAATGCTTTGCTTATCTTGAAAAAATGCATGCTTGCAGCTGCTGCTGCTGCTGCTCCTGTTACTGTTTCTGCTGGTTGAAACGGTTGTGGATTGGTTGGTTCGTTGGTTAGTTTATTGTTTGCTATATAGAGCTGGATCTTGGTTAGATAAGCCCGTTGATGATGATGATGATGACGACGTTGCTCCTTTTACTTGCTCCCTCGCTCCTCATCTTTTACAACGTTCTCATCTGTTTTTAATGGCATTTTATCTATTGGATAATTTTTTATTATGTTTGTTTTATTGACATTAGCGAGCGTGTTACGTAGCTAAGTTGATTATTAATTGTTAATTCAATTTTGAATTTATATCTCATTTCTTTTAGATGGAATTTAAGATAACAGTCACCATGGCTATAATATGTTTATTATCGGTGGAACATTGTCATTTTTAGGACCAGTAGATTGCTTACCATACAAGTTCTTTAAAAGCTTTTTTTCTACCTCTGCTGATTTCGGTCAGAATACGCATTTACTAAATAGTTTTAAGAGTTTTTTTTTTTTGCATTTAAAATAATTCGAAATTCATTATAGTTATGCGTTAGTGTACTTGTCCCTATTTTATAGCTAAAACTTTTTTTTCCCCCAAAGTGTTTCATAACATTTTCTGCTGTTATTTATTGTATTTTTTTTTTGCGGCAAAACTTTCCACAAAAAAGAAAAAAAAAATTTATTATCACACTTAGCCATCGTCCACGAACTCATAATCCCAATTCATAAATTTTTACCGCCACCTCACTTCCAACCTCACCTTCAAACTTCATCCCACGCAAAACCATGTCTTATCGCCAAGCATCAGTTAACATTATTTTGCTGTTCACGAAAGTGTTTGTGTTTTTTATATGTTTGTATGTTTGTGTGTGTGTGCGTGTGAGTTTGTGATGTGTAAATAAAATTTATATATTTAATAATAAATAACATTAACTTTCCGTTGAAAAAAAAAAACAGATATTTTCAAAAAGGAAGCCTCGTCCATTGCACACAGAATTAAACGTGCAAAAAAGATAGGGGCAATTCCATGAGAAGGTATTAAAATCTTATAACTGAAATTAGCTTGTACAGGTTACTCGTAAAATTCAAGTTAACTTGGTTACTCGACAATAGTGACTAGCAAGGCCAGTCTTGGTCTTGTAAAATGTGCAGGACTAAGACTGCTTTGGTATTGGTCCTACGTTTGCCAATCACAGTTATGGTGAGCGAAATCGGTCTTGGTCTTGGAATCTTGACCTTGTAGTCTTGCCCTCGATCTAACTAATCACTAGACGTGCTTTTTGTTTGTGCGATTATCAGCTTTTAAATATTTTTGTATTAGAAATTATTCGGTGGCATCAATCGTCGCTTCCATATTAAGCGCAAAGATAAGCGTTGAAGTATTTACAATGGCACTCTTTATTATATGATTTGGCAGCACAGTCTTACATAGTTTCAAAGTAGCTTTGCTTAGCGAAAAAATTAAGCAGCGAGATGGGTTTTTTTTTTCTTTTTGTCACTGATATAAATATCTTCCCACTCTGCGTGTTTCGTTTCAGAAATGTTTCATTTGACGTTACAAAAATCTTTCTTACATCTCTCAAATGTAATATTTCTCCTGCAATCATTCTGAAGTGTTTTTGAAAGTGTTTTGACTCAACATTTCCTGAACCTTTCAATTCTTTTTAACACGTCATAAGTGAAATCTTTTACATTTAATCATTCTGAAGTGTTTCTGAAAGGTTACAAATTCAACGTATCCTGAAACTTCCAAATGAACCTTTCTTTCTGGCATATTGTTAACGAAGTCGTTAATATGCAATCATTCTAAAGTGTAAGAAACTTGTATATAATAAATAATTAGAAGAAAAAATTATTTTTTTTACTTAACACAAATTATATAAAAATATTTTATTAAAATACATTTCATCATATCATGCAATGTTTCTGTAACATTTCACATGAAATTAAAAAGCCGACATTTGCAAATTGCAAAAAGCTTTCTGAAATGTTTCTGTAAGATTGCTGGGTTGTTGCTTTAGCTGCGCCGGTTCGTTGCAATTTTTAACATAACATTTTTTACCTATGTATGTATGTCATTCTGGGGGAAGGTAGTTGATCAACAGGTTTCTCTAGCATTTTTCCTAATCGTATGACATATCCATTGTCAGCATCTTTTCATAATCTCAGTAAAGGTAGAAGTATGGTTTGGTAGCCAAATGAAGTTCTTGGTTGAAGATCGTACACGGCCACCAAATCTCAATGTTCGGTTTAAGCGGCAATTTAAATAGCTTTGTATTTGTCGCTCGTGAAAAACGTAATTTGGAGTTAATCAACTCTTGCGTTGTTGATCCTAATTGTTACAAATCCGTTGTACCGCTTTTTGTGGTAAGAACTCCGCCAAGATAGTTGGTTAAATTGTTCTTCTTGATATTGATTGATTCGGTTTTCGCATTATTTATAAGAATTCCAATTTCACGTTGTATGTCCGACTATATTGATGACAAGAAAACGATATTGTCGACATAATCCAGTTCTTTCAGATGACCCCAAAAGCCTCATTAGATAATATAGTTTCCAGTAAGAGTTCGGCTTAGCACATCATTTATCACAATTAGGGATAACAGGGGTACATCAAGCAATTTTGCTTCAAGTCAAGTGACGGAGATGTATTTTTGGACACTTTTCAATAAAAATAACTATACTGATCTGCTTAAGCTGCAATGATATTCAAACACTCCAAGTTAAGATGTTCTTACTTTGAAAAAGCACCTACTATGTTTGTTTATGGTTAAAACTCAGAGTTATGGACAGTTTTGGTTATGAATAGTCTGAGTTTTTTAAAGTCTATTCTTCATAGTTTTTGACTTGTTTCTTTATAAAAAATTTTCAAAAAAGCCATTTCAGTAATTTAAAGAATAACCGATATGTATTACCCACACATAAGTTGCACTCCTTCCAAGTTACATATAAAATTGCCCATAGAGAGAAATGCACAGCAAAGCATATCCTTTCACTATACGCATACAAACTTAGTTCTTTCCGTTGAGTTTTAAAATATAAAATATCCTTTTTTCGCCATTTAAACTTATCGGTTAAAATCTCAAAAGATGATGAGTTCGACTTTTGCTATAAACTTAACTTGCTTTGGTTTGGTCTCCCTTTTCTGATTTTCTGGGGGACAACGCAATAAGTATGAATTTCATTGTTTGTATATGTGTGCATACACTAGCAGAGCGGCCCACACAAATAAATACAAATACACACACGCGCGCACACAAACAAAACACACAATCCGTTGGATAAATTTTCTTATCTTTGTCGACCAGACGATATTTTAATACAATTTTATGTTGAGAATTGCTCTGCTGAGTACGCTGTCTGTGTATGTGTGTGTGTTGTGCATTTATCATAAAAATATTGTAAATAAAGCAAAAAATTACCAGGATAATAACTTTGAGAAAATTGCTAAAGGGTTACATACTCACATATTTGCTGTAGGCGAGGAGAAGACAATTTTTTAGTACGATATGAGTATCTGTGATAAAATTCGAAACTATAGATGTGAACCTTGAAAGTTTTTACTCAAATGCGGTTTAATGAAATATTATTCCAATATAATTTTAGAGCAACACTCTTGTAAAAGTTTTATTTGGGAAATTTCCTTCATGCAGCTTCTTTACTTAATATTAAAGCATAAGTGAACTTTTTGGTATTGATTTCAAAAAATATGTACCTTCATGCTTAAAATACCTTATTACATAGAAATAAGCACAGTATGTAAAATAAAGTCTTATGTCCAGCATGAATGTATATCCCTTCAAAATGATAACACCCACTATGAGTATGCTACTCTTATCAACAGTTCAGCACAAACAAAAAAGGTATTGATACCTCCCCCATACTTCACAGCTATAACAGAACAAAAAATTATCAAACAATTGAAGCAGTAAATCGTACAAATTTGTGTCACCTCTGAAAATAAAAAACTCACAAACTTCCTTAACCAACCAACCAATGAATGTTATCCGAATTCGAACAAAAGTCAAAAAGAAAAAACATCTCCCAAACAAATGTTGATCGAACAACCAGGCAACGAACCATATGATAAACCAATTCGCAGACAGCCACTTTTTTCTTTCACACATTCCACACATATCGAGAATACAGCATATTATTTATCACAGACATAATACGATTTTCCACAAAGATGACTCAACGAGATGTGTAGAAAATCAGTAGAATATCAAATAAAAATTGTTAGATGGCCATATGAAAATGAGTTTTCTCAAATATTATGGCTAAGCCAAGGCGACAAAATGAAATCGCTCATGGTGAAATTGATTTAAGTTGAAAAGCAAATGTGATTTGTGGCAGCTAGTGATGAAATATGATATTTTATTTTTTTGTTCAAATGAAATTATTATTAAAATACCCAATACATTTTAATAAGGTGGAGTTATATGAACATTGTATTATATGAAATTAAATATTTTAAAAAAATTAAAAAAACCTGGATTCTCAGTTTGTATTTGCAATATATATTGCATATGGGTATTTCCATAATGTCGAACGGGACCGTCGTACAGTTTTAAAGTGGAATAAAAGTCAAAGTAAAATAATATATTTAGTGGCAAAGTTGATGGCAGACGTAATACTGGTTCCGAGGTAAAGTCAAAATAAAATCGATTCAAACGCGATGGAAGTGTTTTTCATGGGCATCTATAGAAAAGCAGACGTCAGCGAAACCTGCCAAAACGCGACTAATTTTAAAATGTTATGGAATAGTGAACATGAACTAAAGCAAATTAAAAATATATCATCTCTCTTAAAGAATTAAATATTTAAGTCAAAATAATATTCAAAATTACATAGAAGAAAAACTGCATCTGTGCAATTTTGCAATCGGTTTGCTCACCATGGTAAATGATTTCAGGTGTAAATTGCTTAAATTAATAAAATCCGAATGTTTTTTTCTTATATAATATCAGATAATAACGTTGTTCTCATAACTTTTAATTTTTCGGTCACGGTGGACCTTTTTGTGGGAATACCCATATGTATGTATATTAGATTGACCGAAAAAAATTTAGTTTTCGATTTCTATGGTGCTTATATGAAAAGTAGTTAGTGTTGTGTAAAAAAATAAGGCCCTGAAAATTTCATTAAAAAATATTGATATTTAGAGGTCGCTAGTGTCCGATTTATGAATTAAATTCCAAATAGACATTCCGCTATCGGCATTGATCCTTATATTTTCGGGTCTGCTGAACACGATGGTGATAGTTGTTTTACTATATAGTGGCTGTGTATCTTGGTAGCATCGGAAAACTACCAGAAAGCAGCGAAAAAATAGAGCACATTTGGGTTTAAGTGAGGTAAAATCGAGGAGTAAATTTTTTTTCTTAATCTAATATTCTTCAGCATTTTAGTCCAAAAACAGACAAAGAGATTCTGGCTGATCTCGATGTTCCAGTATTTTCGTACGCATCAGCGGAACCTTTTTAGCAATTCTTTCCGGAAGGTTTGCCTTCTGCAAACGACGACGAACTGTAGGAGCGCTTACAACATTTCTGATTTTCACAGAAATTGTCTTGGAGTACTTGAAAGGGTATTTTTTATTTTGAAGGAATAACTATTTGGTAACCAACTTCTGGAGAGGTTTTCGTTGGTCTACCTCTTGTTTCTTTTCATATTGTTATTATAAAAACATTTTGCATGAAACGCAAAGACTAATCCATTAAACTAGCAAAGTCTCTCAAAGATTTCCATTTTTTTCGTAGGTTCAGGACTAATCGTCCTGACGCTCGAAAATTTTACCAACAAGTCAAGCGTCTGACCCAAGGTTTCAAGCCCGGAGCATCTACCTGTAAAGATGAACATGGAAATCTGGTTACGGATACGCAGGGTACACTGAGATTATGGAGGGAACACTTTTCCAAGCTGCTTGCTGGCGATAACTCCACCAATCCCGCCTTTGGAGAAATTAACCCGATGCCACCAATCAACGACGATGGTGTGGACGTACCACCACCTAGCCATGACGCGGTACGAGTTGTGATCCAACGACTTAAGAACAACAAAGCGGCTGGTGCCGATGGCCTGTATGCATCAACTCATCTGCAAAATATGGCTAGTAGAAAGCATGCCCGACGATTGGAATCTCAGTTTCCTTTGTCCTGTACTGAAGAAAGGTGACCCGACAATTTGCCCTAACTACCGCGGAATCAGTCTTCTTGCCATCTCTTACAAGGTCCTGTCAACTGTACTGTGTGAAAGACTTAAGCCGTTTGCCAACACACTGATTAGGCCTTATCAGTGCGGCTTTAGATCTGGTAAGTCCACCATAGACCAGATCTTCACACTACGTCAAATCCCGGAAAAAACCCACGAAAAACAGATCGATACCCATCTCTTTATCGATTTTAAAGCTGCTTTCCATAGCCCGATACGGGATTGCCTGTATGCCACCATGTCTGAGTTCGGTATACAGACAGCCAGCTCAGTCAGAGTAAGAAGGGACCTCTCCGAACCATTTGATACCGAACGAGGCTTCAGACAGGGCGATCCAATATCCTGCAACCTCTTCAACTTTGTGATGGAAGGGGTGTTGCGAAGAGCCAGTGTACATCGTAATGGCACTATTTTCTACAAAAGTGTCCAGCTCCTTGCATATGCCGATGATATTGATATCATTGGACATTGTAAGCGAGATGTTACTGCTGCGTTCTCTGCTATCGAAAAAAAGTCAGCGAAGGTGGGTTTGAAGGTGAACGAGGGCAAAACAAAGTATATGCTGTCCACAAACAGGGAGACGCGGCGTATTGGTTCCTTTGTTACTTCGAACAACTATACCTTCGATGTTGTCAAGGAATTCACCTATCTTGGCACCGCCGAGAACACTCAAAACGATGTCAGCCTGGAGATAAAGCGAAGACTAACTCTTGCTAATAGGTTTTACCATGGCCTCAGTAAGCAATTGAGTAGTAGAGACCTCTCTCGCCCGACAAAACTGACACTCTACAAGACGCTCATCTTACCCGTGCTACTTTACGGCGCAGAAGCATGGGTTGTGTCACAGACTGATGCATCCACGCTTGGGGTGTTTGAGAGAAAAATTCTTCGCAAAATCTTCGGTCCTGTTCACGTCGGCGACGACTACCGTATTCGAATGAACCACGAACTGTACAAGCTCTACGCTGACATTGACATAGTCAAGCGCATCACTATCCAACGTCTGCGCTGGCTGGGACATGTTGTGTGTATGGACAAAGAAGCTTCGGCGAAAAAGGTGTTTGATACGGAAGCCGCTGGGAGACGACGAAGAAGAAGACCATGCTTCCGATGGAAACACCAAGCGGAGGAAACCCAATCCACGCTTGGTGTGACTGATTGGAGAAGGCGCGCGCGAAGCAGAGGCGCCTGGAGAGAGCTTTTGAGGTCGGCCGTAACCCGGTAACGGGTTGTTATGGCCACCCAAGTAAGTAAGTAAAGTAAAGACTAATCGTCTCTCTTCTGCTATGTGTGCAATGACTTTTTCGACACATATCTATAGTACATTTTTCATTATTTACTTGCAATTAATTTATATATAAATATACTTTTAAAAAAAAAAACCAAAAAAAAATTTAAGTTTTAGATTTAGAATTGAAATACAATACAAATGTGTCTAGTATTTTAATTGATGAATTCGCGCCCGTTTTCGATTTATAATCACTGGCGAAAAAATAGGAGAAGCACCTTTATTCTTTTCACATTTATTGGCATTGCCAGATTGTATTCTCTAGTTTTATAAAAATAAAGCTAATGCCAATTTTTCCAAAAATGGATTTTATTGGGGATTAAAAGAAAATCTTTTTGGTGTATCTATCATTTTGATCATGGGTGTATGTATGGAACGTACCACATCAACCAATCTGTCCAATATATGACGTAATACAACAAAATGGGAGTCAAAAAACAACATATTTAAACACCTTTTTTATAGACTTTGATTTTGTTAATAATAAGCCACAAATAAATTTGCTAAAATTTATATACAGGGTGAACTACAAATCAAAAAAGAACCTAAAGTTTACCCGAATTTTTAGTTTTCGTCACTTTTTCTAACCAATGTAATATATTTTCTAAACTAAAATTTATTTACTAAGATTTCAAACTTAATCTTTAAAAAATCGTGCTTTAAAAACACTAGTTTACAGTCCGAAAATGACACGGATGATACAATTCGTATGTGGTACAGTCCCCTTATCTCAAAAAATCAACTTTTAGATATTATAATTGGTTAGGTTTTCAAGATATCGACCAAAGGTTTTTGGACCTTTTCGAAAAAGGTGACCTAAGACTATTCGCAATAAATTTCGTTTGGAATAAAGATATAGAGATATAGAAAATGTCAGATGATCACCAAATTGTGTAAAGTTTGAAATCTTACAAAAACTTAAGACCTAATTTTAGAAAAATCTATTGATAAATAAAAAAGTCTATAGGCGTTACGGTGAGATTGCTATTTCTTAATATTCTTAAAAGTTAATTTTTGAAATTAGGGGACCATCTCACATAGGAATCTAATAAAGGAGTCCGGGTCATCGAGCTTTTTATGAATTTTTTAAACTAGTGAACTAGTTTGTCATAATTTTTGCAGGTAAATGCTGTTTTATACGAGATTGAACAACATACGTTACAATAAGATCCTTGAAAAAGTTCCTTAAGTTTCCAATAAAATTCACATTTTACTTATTATGTTTTAACTCTTCTTTTCATTTTCCAACTTCTAATTTTACATAAATATTTACCAATCAGCAATACCTTTCCAACATCCCAGACAATCTGGCGGCACAGTCGATTTCTATTTCATTTGTCGAAGATTCTTGCACTTCAACTGCAGACGCAACAATCTTGATCAGACTTTTACTTGAAAACAAAAAGGATTGCTAGCAAAATAAATACTAAACATATAGAGGAAATTAAAATAGACCAGAGGCAGGGGAAGAATTGAAACCAAATAATAATCAGACTTGCAGTAAAAAAAAAAAAAACAGTTTGCTAAAATAAGCCACAGGTTCCACATTATTTGGGGCTTCAATTTCTTGCGCTTACCTCTTGGCTTGTAGTGACCTCAACTTGGCGCGATTATCGTTCGCACATGCGGGAATCCAAGTGTACAACTGAGTCGATCGTATGAACGACCGAACGACAGATAGACCAGACAATTCGTAACTGGCTGCAAAAACCAAATTGTTCGATTGTTTATTGCATTGAACGCCTCCAGCGAAGATTTGTGTTTTTTACGGTTTTATTTAAAAAGATTTTTTTCCCTTCAGTTGAAGCTGATCTTTAACTTTAACTTTAAGTCGAAGTTAACATAAAATCAGTGCTGCCAGATGGGAAAATGATTTTAAAATTTATGAAAAAACTTTGAGGAGAAAAATTCGAACAGACTATAAGTGGACCTTACAATTAAGCATAAAAACCAAAATCTTCGCAGATATTTTCAATGCCTGTAAAAAAAATTGTATTTGCAAAAGTGACATATTAAGTCCTGAGAAAAAAATATAACGTTTTAAATCTACTTAATTATTTATTTTATTTATTTAATTATTTTTCTACGCGGACTATCTTATCATGTTTGGGGTTTTGTAAAAACTTAATTCTAAAAATATGGATATTTAACTTTAAAAAATAAAAGAAAAAAAGTAGGCTATAGCCATTTTTAGCACAAATATAATGTTTTAAAAAATAAACTATTAAAATCGGTTCAGTATATTTTGAGGCTTAGCGTTACAAACCATTTCCATATAAAAAATTTTATATAAATAGTACAGATTAATACTTTATTTTTAATAATTATGTTTAAAATTCCTTATAACAGTACGGACAAAGCTATTAGTAATCAATATTGGCCTCATTTCGAAATGTCACTACGTTCATATATCACATCTTTTTATTTTAAATTACCGAACATTTGGCAACAATGTTTTAGTTGGAAACAAAATAATACAATACAAACAAAAAATCAAGCACTGCAATCGGTATTGAACCCAGAGTGAGTCCAATGCTTATCACTGCCATCAACGCATTACGCTGCTGCTGCTGCACGCTGATCCAAACAAACCGATAAAGCAGTTGGCAACGAAAATAAGCAAAAAAATTAAATCCAAAATAAATCCAAAAGATTCAAGCGCGAAATTTTCAACGAAATTCAAAACAAACTATTGTTGTTATTTGCTGGTTATTGCTGCTTCTTGTTGTTGCTGTTGTTGTTGGCAACAATTATATTGTGCATTTAACAACATAACGCGTATTATACAAATCGCCGCCACTGCCGCGCCTCTTCTTAGGAAAATGCTTACCACGCAAAACTTGAAAACTCAACCCACCAGCAATAACACAGCAGCAGCAACAGCAGCGACGGCGGTAACAGCAACAGCTGCTGCTGCTGCTGCTGCATTAGGGGCAATTTTAAGGCCTCTTTTGTTGTTGGCCTGCCTGTTGCATATCAGACCCTTCAAATCTTTGCGAAAGAAATCGCAACTAACAGCAACAACAATAACAATATTGTACGACCTTTTTTGTTGTTGTTGTTATTATTGTTGCTGTTATACAGCCTACGAAAAAGTGCGCACTTTACGTGTGTTTTATATCGTTTTACGATCAAAGGCAATAAATATCTTACAAATAAGCAGAATGCGCTGGAATGCAGGTCCTGTATGTTAAAAAAAGCAACAATTCAACAGAAATCAGCTACAACAACATCAACACCGGCTATTAAGTGCTTATTTGCAAAAAAAAGCAACGAAAATATCCCAATTGTTCCAAATAATTTCAGTATTGATAATTGGGCCTAATTTAATTTTATTTTGATATAAATTTTCAGCTTTTAAAATCTTAATAATTGTAAAATCCTGTATTTTTTGTATGCTAAGCGGAATATTTACATGAAAATCTTTAGTAAGGTTAATTATTTTTAATACTAATTATTTTTGTCAATTTCCAGGAAAGCTTGGATTCAAATTTCTGCGAATTCGTGTTTTTCGCAAGTTCGACCTTTTATACTTCAACTCTTCTGTAGAGTAACCATGATAAAATTTGGCTTCAAACAATTGGCATTACGAATGTTTGAGGAAGGAAAGTTCATTTTCTTTGAATTCGATTCTTAAATATAACACTATATCTAAAGCGATTCAGGTTGAGTGGGTGTGTATATTCTCACTTCTGTTACCAAGAACGTTAAGGGGTTACAAACCTTGGCTAACGTAGGATTGATATATTGCATTCAAACAACTATTTTATGTATTCAAAAAGCCAGACACATGCGAAGGGTCTAACACTTCGCCAGATGTAATAAAAGTCAGTGATAAATGTTTTAGATAGAAGTTATAAGGTTTCTAGGGGGTCACATAACAGTTTCCTTGTCTTTGACCTTGAAACCAATTCTTAATATTATTAATTAAGGTCAACTGTGATCTGTTATACACAAACCTATATATTTTATTTCAGATTTGTATACCATGGGGAAAAATAGATATGCTTTGTATAAGCAGTTTTCTTTAAATTCTTAGTTCTTGGATTTTTTATTTTTTTTTACAGTAATCGCTTTGAGTAATTCTTAAAATTCTATTCCATCTAAGAACACAACAAATATTTTTTTAACTTATATAAAAAAATCTCTCTTCGAAAAATATCCAAAATAAACACATGTGCATTTAGTTCATTCGAAAAGTTCGGTAAATGATCCTTAAGTCAGCCTAAGCCAAAAATACTTAATCAAATAGACGTTGAACAAGGGTCGTAGTAAGTATTTGACTTGTTGATAATTTATCATAAATTATTTCGGCATAAGTCAAACCTTTGTTGCGCTACAGTTTTTAAAATTATGAAAAATAAAAGAACTTGCCTTTTGCCTGTTTTGTAAATTACACACCTTATTGATTGATTGCAATTCTCAGAATAAAAAAAGTTAAAAAAAACAGTTATGTTGTGATCAACAAAATTACGACGCATTTATTAAGACTAGTATCGCCTGAGGACGAAATTCGACCGTTAGCACTAAATTTTAATCTTAGAAGAATTTTGCCGACCTATTAATAACAAAACGTTTTTGTTCATTGATTATGATCTTATTTAGTTTCACTAATCACCTCACTTCATCTCACCTCACCTCACCTCACCTCACCTCACCTCACCTCACCTCACCTCACCTCACCTCACCTCACCTCACCTCACCTCACCTCACCTCACCTCACCTCACCTCACCTCACCTCACCTCACCTCACCTCACCTCACCTCACCTCACCTCACCTCACCTCACCTCACCTCACCTCACCTCACCTCACCTCACCTCACCTCACCTCACCTCACCTCACCTCACCTCACCTCACCTCACCTCACCTCACCTCACCTCACCTCACCTCACCTCACCTCACCTCACCTCACCTCACCTCACCTCACCTCACCTCACCTCACCTCACCTCACCTCACCTCACCTCACCTCACCTCACCTCACCTCACCTCACCTCACCTCACCTCACCTCACCTCACCTCACCTCACCTCACCTCACCTCACCTCACCTCACCTCACCTCACCTCACCTCACCTCACCTCACCTCACCTCACCTCACCTCACCTCACCTCACCTCACCTCACCTCACCTCACCTCACCTCACCTCACCTCACCTCACCTCACCTCACCTCACCTCACCTCACCTCACCTCACCTCACCTCACCTCACCTCACCTCACCTCACCTCACCTCACCTCACCTCACCTCACCTCACCTCACCTCACCTCACCTCACCTCACCTCACCTCACCTCACCTCACCTCACCTCACCTCACCTCACCTCACCTCACCTCACCTCACCTCACCTCACCTCACCTCACCTCACCTCACCTCACCTCACCTCACCTCACCTCACCTCACCTCACCTCACCTCACCTCACCTCACCTCACCTCACCTCACCTCACCTCACCTCACCTCACCTCACCTCACCTCACCTCACCTCACCTCACCTCACCTCACCTCACCTCACCTCACCTCACCTCACCTCACCTCACCTCACCTCACCTCACCTCACCTCACCTCACCTCACCTCACCTCACCTCACCTCACCTCACCTCACCTCACCTCACCTCACCTCACCTCACCTCACCTCACCTCACTTCACCTCACCTCACCTCACCTCACCTCACCTCACCTCACCTCACCACCTGACTCATAAATTGTCCCCTAATCCCTATACCGTTCAGTCCGACCCGATATCGTTCTTATGCAAGGCACAACACAACTATATTTTTCATTTATTTTTAAACAAAAATAAGTTAAATCGCAACTGTAACTCAAAATAAATCAGTTGAACTTCGATTATCCGTGATAGTTGGGACCGAGCGCATCCCGGATAATGGCATCACTATTTTATTTTATTCCTTATAAATTTTCAAAGTTGTAAATACGTTATATGTATGCGAAATTAATGGACGGTCCTTTACAGCACCGTTTTACAAAAGTATTTAGTTATAATACTCATTTCATGAAGATCAGCTAGCTCTAATTGTAAAGATATTTTCTAATGATGCGGGTATAAAAGTAACAAAAAATACTTTTCAGTATTGAGAAACTAAACTGGAAAGAGCTATTTTTGTATCATGTTGTTTATCTCTACCTCTTACTCTTCCTTAGGGTGCAATCTATCTCCATATCGAATTTCACCAAAATCGGTCCATTAGTTTAGCTGTGAAAACATATTTTCTCAAGATTCAATTTACCTCTGTACCAAGTGCGGAGCAGTACCAAGTCCGGAGCAGTACCACGCCCACCAAAAGAACATAGAACTTTCAGAAATGTTTTTAAGGGTTCAATCTATATCCAAACTAAATTTCATCACAATCGGTCCATTAGTTTAGCCGTGGAGACGATTTTTCTTGTTAGGGGCGTGGCACTGCCCACTCTAAACATATATTTTTACTCAAGGTTCAATCTATCTCCAAATCAAATTTCATAAAAATCGGTGAGGCATTTCAGTCGTGACATCGTTTTTTTTTCCATTAGGGGTTAATGCGTTTTGTATGGGGGAATCATGTAAATATGTTCACTTTATATTACCTGCCTTAACGTCAACTTATACACCTGATTTTTTTTTTCTGCATATCTATGGAACAGTACCTTTCCAATGATATAAGTTTAATCCCCTCTCTTTATAGTAAATACTAAAAAAGTGTACCACAAGATTCGATGTTCACGTATTAATATATAAATGAAGTCAAAAAAGTCACATGTGCAGTAATTTCAGTGCAAAATATAAAAATTAAATAAAAATACTGATAATATATTTTTCAAAAATCAAAGTTCGCAGTTTCACGTAAAAAAGTGGAACTAAATATACAATTTAAAATATTTGAGAATTATTGCGTTATTACGCTTCTATATTTTTTTTTTGCTTTTAAGCAACTTCTAAGTATCTAGTGACCAGATTAGTCTAAATACCTTATATGGACTTAATAAGCCTGGAAATTAAGAAAAAAATTGTTTCTGGCAGCTGGCCTTGTAGCGGACGCGAAAGAGTTAATAAAATAAACTGTACGAAATAATTATTAAGAAAGCGTAAAACTTTGGAAATTTTTGGTGTTTTGAAAAAAACAAAAATCAACCTTTATTTTTGTATAGTGTAAATGATATTTTAAAATGAACTTGAAAATTAATCGAAACTCTTTCGGTTTTTAATTTTTTATTTTAATTTTCTTAAGTACTTAAGCATAAAAACAACAAAAAAATACTAAACCCAAAATTATTTCAGACTCTCTATATTTTTTCTTCTCTCTTATTTTTTAAAAAATTGAGGGAATTCATTTATTTCTAATTGTTTTTTGTATAGATTTAAAAAAAAAGTGTGAGGGTGGCCTATAAGAGAAAATAATTTTGAAAAAAAAAAGTTTTGAAGAATCTATGAAATAAATTTTTTATTGCTGTAAATAATAACTGTACAAAAAAGTTTTAGAACATAATGTATTAGAAAATAAAGAGTCTTTAGAGAAAAAAATATATATTTTGAACTTCTATATGGTAAATTATATTCCGAGTTAAGCTTGAAAACTGGCCAAAGTTCAAATTTCGATATTTTCAATTTTCGATATTTTTTAAAACTCCACAAGTAAGCCAAAAGAAATATGTATGTATGTATAGACCAAATCCATCTATAACCATGCACGCGGATTATTTCATGTTACGGAATTGGTTGCCGATTAAATATGTTGTTCTTCAAAGAATATAGCGGGACCCATATTTCCCCGAATTGATTAAAAAAAAAATTTTATGGAGTAATGTCCATTTTTAGTTATGCCCATTTTAGGCTGAAAATTGTTTTAAAAAAGCGGCATTTCCACCCATCTCATAAAAAGCGCTATAACTCTGCCAATTTTCAACTACTTATTTTAAAATTTTTTAAAGATTCTAACAGAGAGTAAGAAGTTCTATGAGAATCAAAAGACAAAAGTTAACTATTTTAATTTGGATGGAAATGCCGCTTTTTTAAAACAATTTTCAGCCTAAAAAGGACATAACTAAAAATGGGCATGACTTCATAAAAAAATTTTTTAATCAAATCGGGGAAATATAGGTCCCTTTATATCCTTTGAAGAACAACATATTTAATCGGCAACCAATTCCGTAACATGAAATAATCCGCGTGCATGGTTTGAGATGGATTTGGTCTATATTAAAATGAAGAAGAGATCCTGCAACTTTTTTTTTATTAATTTCAAAAAAAAAATATTTTTTATACAAAATTTTACAAAAAATTATAAAAAATAAAAAAAAAATTGAGACCACAATTTAATAAAAAGTCTTTTGTATGAAGCTTAGCAGTATATATTATATATAAAAGTTTAAAATGTAGGTAATAGACAGACTGTATAAAGAAAATTATAAAACGACTTCTTGTAAGCGTGGCATATTTTCAAGTTTAAAAATAATATTCCTAACACCTTTGACCAAGGACATCTAAAAACTCTGGCCAGTTGTAAAAAACTCAATATGAAGTTTTGTTAAGCACAAAAAAAATGTTTAGTCTTGGACCACTTTGGTTAAATCTCTGAGTATGACCAAAAATTGATTTTGTACGACCCAGGGTACTAAGTATTAAAAAAAACATTTCTCCAGACGACCGAGCATATTAAAATGTTCGCAAAGTCACAGTAGAATAGTTTTTCGTGTTATCCTAAAGCAGAGATGGCCAAGTTGAACAAAAGTTAATTATTCCAGCTCTTTGACACAATACAAAACAACAATATAAATTAAATACATTGTGTCATTTACCGATATTCATGGTTTTTGTCACTATTCAGTTGCTGAACTGTCTGAACTGATCGTTTAAAGATGTAAGGAACATTACAAAATCTGACCCATCTAAATAAAATTTCAACAGCGCATACGCTGCTAACGTTACGATTGACTAAAATACCAAATGACTTGACAACTAAGCCTCATAAAAAAAAGGTGTTTACACCTTCTAGAAGTACTATTAACCCGAACATGAACAAATTTAAGAATCTCATTTTATTTCGTTGTGCCCTTCACATTAAATGTCCGATAAGTTAGCTACAGTTTTTTGATATTTGAGATTTATTATGCTTTGGCCGCTTTATTTTACAATTTCAACAGACAAGTTTTTGGAATTTAACATCTATTATTTTACAGTTCTTGTGGAGTTACTTAGCTAGTTAGTTAGATAGCTCAAAACAGTTTGAGCTTTAATATACATGAATGCACTTAGTCTACAGTGATACAAGGTTACTTAGAACGTAACTATATAGTTTTGTTTAAATAATTATTAAACTGTGCATTTACAGGAGTAAACAGTTAGTATGACCGATACTAAAATTTAAGTTAAGTTTACTGTCTCAGCCATGCACAAAAACTTTAACAGTGAATGTACAGTACTGCTTCCCATTATAATTTTTCAGTATTTTACAGTCAATTTGTGGCATTTTTTTTTTTCAGTGCAATTATCTTAAAATATCAGTTGAACCAAATTCTTAAAGAGAAAGAAAACAAACAGATTTCCTTCTCACATACAATATTTCCCACTCATTAGGTACTTGCTGATATGCCTACACTCAGTTGCATAAAAACTTTTTTCATTTCATTTCATTTCATTTTATTCAGCGAAATTCCTCTAAAAAGATAAACACCATAGAAAATGCATGACTTTTACTCATTAATAACAAGATAAGAAAAAAAAGCAAACCTTTGCCAAACACTTCCTCGAATTCAACACCAAAATTTTTAATTGGTTTCAAAAAATTAACACCTTCCCCAAGATACAAGACACCATAGCAACAACTACATATACCAAGAAGGTACCTTACTCTTTTAGCTATCTGATTAGCAGAGCAGAAGTCCAAATGAAAATAAGAACACCACAGAATCCAAACTAAATTGTGGCAAACATCAAGCCAAGCAATGAAAATAAAAATAAAAATAAAAATAAAAAAAAAATTAACAAAAAATTTTGGAAAAAATTAACTTTATCAGCAAATCAAAGAATATAAAAGAGCAGAGGTGCTAAAACTACAACAACAAAAACTATACATAACAATAAAGAAAACAATGTAACTTTTTTCACATACAAAAATGCAATTGCAACTATTCAGAGTAAAGGGGAAAATCACAGTAGAATTGTTCGATATTCAAACTCAAGTAAATCACGAAAAGCACTATGCTACTCAAAGTTGGATATTTCATAAGAGAACGTTATACTTAACCCATTTTAAACCAAATCTTTTATTTAAGTTTGATGAGTTTTGAAATTTTTAGAAGCATAATCTCAAAGTGAAATGTTTTTTATATAAAAAAATGACAATACCCGTGGTGATAGATTTTTGACACGACATAGATGCCGTCTTACGGTAACTGAAACTTGCTAAATATTTGCACATGAAAAATGTAGATTTGATCTTTAAACGATGGAATATGCATATAGATTTAATTCAATTTTCAATGTGCCCCAGGAATAACTGCGGTTAAAAATTGGTTAAGCAAAGATATAAAATGGTCGATTATTTGCACTCTTTATTTAAGTACAGTTCAAATCAAAGGGATTTTTGTGTTATGTACATTGAGCTTTTTTGATACTTTTTGATTTTAATTTTTTTGTTTTTGTTTTTTGTTTTTGTTTTTTGTTTTTTGTTTTCAACTTTAATTTTGATTAATAACATTAGATAATGAACTAAGTTCAACTGTGGTAAGACTGCCCGAAAAATACACGATGGCGCATGTGCAAAGCTCTTCAATATCATCCTTGCTGCCACAGCAAGGTAGCAAAACTCAACCGCGAATATAATGTTTATATGTATGTGAAATTAAAAACGGCACAGTTAAAGCACCGTGCAAAAATCGCTCTGATACAAAGCCAAGTCGCAACCAAAAAAACTCACGTTTCTTATTTGGGTTTCGAGTTTTTCATTAAAAATTACGAACAGAAGAAAAACTCCTGCGAATACGTGTGAAGCTTACACAGATTCAATTTGTGTGATTTAAAATTCTCAATTGAATTAAAAATCTGCTTGAAAACTAGTGAGGGTGTAAAGCAAAAAAATAAAAACGCTGTTGAGCTTCTCAGCACTCATTTTAATATCAGTGCAGGAATTTTAACTTTTAGATATTACTAATACTTACATTTACTAGTGCTGCAATAAAAAACGAAGTTGCTTACTGATGTTAAAACAAAAATTTGTGTTATTGAAGTATCTGGAGTGAAATTAATTTGTTAGAAAAGTTTTATTCCTAAAAGAAAATTAAGTCTTCACTTTTTGATACATATGTACATAAATAATGTTTAGTCTGCACTAGGGTTGTAACAGAGCTTCGCATACTCAAGTGCGGAACTTCCGCTTGATATCGTACCCCCGCAAATTTAAATTCAGTAAAACGAAGGTATAACAGAAGTAATAAAATCAACTTTAGAGTTTACAAAGTGGGAAATTCGGTATTTAGGCTAATTTACATGTTATTTTTTTGCTAATGCTGATAAATGGCTAAAATCCGATTAGCTCCACCATAGCTAGAAATTAAGTTAACATAGATATTTTTTAATTAGTTAGTTTCGTAAGAGCAACCTAGTATGAATTTTGTTTTTACAGATTTCAAAAGTATACTATCGTGTAGAAATTTCATAAAGATTCAAGCTCACTAAGTATATTTTTGCAACTTTATTTGAACTCACTCTCTGTCTCTTCGGTTCAAAATAAAAAATTCACTTTTTCCATACGGTGCCAGTATTTTCTTCAAAATTACTGAGCCTATCCTTATGAAATTTTGTCCACACATTCGTCACGTCAAAATATTGATTTTTCAAATATTTTTTCACCTACTAATTACCCAAAATATTCTCATTTTGAACACTTTTGCTTAAACTGCCGTCATTTTGTCAATTTACCATAAAATATAATAATCCTGGCTCAGACGATAGGCACTGTCATACTCAATCTAAACTTTTTTGGTTTTTGTGTTTTAAACGATTCCTTGCTGCAAAATCACTGGCTCCGTTGATACCAATTGTTTTTGTATGGCAGTTGTTCGTGTATTTCAAGAGTGTATTTATTGATCCAAAAAAAAAATTATAATAAATTCTGAAAAATTGCTTCTTCGTCAGACTGGAAATCAAGGTTTCCTCCTAATGTTTATTTAAAACTAAAATTTTTATAAAATCTTGAATTTTAAATATTTTCAAATTGTTTTTCCACCTTCGCCTCCGCTTCCGTTGAAGCTCCGCATTCGCGGAGATCAATTTTTGAACTCCGCCTCCGTGCTCCGTTATCCGGTAATCAAAATAAATCGCTATAATTTGCTAAGTTACAGTTCTTAGACTACTGAACCGATTTTAATAAATTAAATTTTATTTTTTTTTATAATCATTAATATGGGTATATTAAAACATGAAAAATCTGATGTGATGTGGGTGAAAATTGCACTGCCAGAAAAATAAAATCTTGGTATACGCGTTCCCAGCAGAAGTCTTTAATTCCCCTATGAATCATTTTAGTGAAAATTTCTGAAAAAATTTACATACGGACAAACGACGGAAAATTTTTTCATACGATATAGGGGCCGCTATGGAGTGGTGCTGGAGGGATAGTGCAAATGTCTTTTCAAGAGTAGCAACTTTGCTTCAGGCACCAAACCTCTTCGACTTGAAATAAAAGATGTCATAGAAGAGCGTTTGTTAAATCAAAATCAGGTTGATTTACCAAATTACCCTGAGTTGACATGAGTCAATGTTCCTTGAATTTCACTGTTTACAGTGTTATTAATGTCCCAATATTTTTACTATTTACTATTTAACGTAATGAAATTTCAAACCTTTCCGACTAATTGTATGTTTTATCATGACTTTTCGACTGTTATTGATTTTTCGATGGTTTTCGACACTTTCCGAGTTTTATCAACTTTTCCGATAAATTTTTAATATTTTCCTATTAGTTTAGATAAGTTCTTACTATTATCGATTTGTTCGATGTGTTTCAATACTTTTCGATACATGTCGACATTGATTTTTTTTTTTTGTGCTATTTGATATTTTGCGAAATCTTCATGCTCTAGTCAACTTTTCGGTACTATTCGATGTTTATCGATTTTTGTGATGATTTTCAATGTTTTTTGATAATTTCCGGCTTATTCTATGTTTATCGATATTCTTCGACTTCAATCGACTTATCCGATATTTTCTGATATTTATCGAGGCTACCTGTATTTTTGTGTGTTTTTCGATATTTCTCGATATTATCCGAGCTTTTTACTATTGTTCAATACTCTCTGACTTTATCGATACTATTCGATATGTTTGAGATTTCAATGTGTTTCAATACCTTCTGACTAATATTGGCTTTTTTTGATTTTTTGCAACACATTTCGAATTTTATCGGCTCTTCAATATTATTTGATTCTCTCTGACTATTTCGAAACTATTCGCTACGCCTAAGCTTTAAACGACTTTTTTAATGCTTTTCGATACCTTTTGATTATTGCCTACTTTTTCAATTTTTTTAATGCATTTCGATACTACAAGTAGCATCGACTATATAATATTGTTTGATTCTCTAAATACAAGACTTATCAAAGATTTTCAAATTTTTTTGATATCTTCCAACTTTCTCAATGGTGTTCGATTTTCTTCGACTTTATGATTTTTTTTAATATATATGTGTCAACTTTTGCAATAATTGATAGACTTTTAAGAAAGAATAAAATACACTGAAAACCAAATTTCATATAATTTCATTATATATAATATTGTTCCTTTAAGTCTTATAAAATAATAAACAAAATGCCTAAACAATTTTTCTGTGTCTAATAGTTTTCGAGTGAAAAAGAAATAATAAAAAATTTAGCACTCTCTATATTGCTAAAGTAAAAAAAGTATTTGCATCAAAAATTTTATTTTTCTTATCGAAAGCTTAGGAATTTTAAGTATCTCAATTATAGATACTTTGCAAATAAGAGCCATCCTAATTTTCATGGTTTCTTTGAGCTTAATATATTTTTCTATTTGGGCATGATTTCTGAATAAATCAATAAAAATTAAAAAAATTACGATCTTCACAAACAAAAAAAAGAATAAGAACGACGTATTTTGATTAAATCTTTTTGTACAGAGGTCCATAGCACAAGAAGCGTATCTTTACCAATAAATAATTTTATCATAATTGTAGGCATAGAAAATTTATGTAGAATATTACACCAGTATTGCCATTGACCTATCAAATCGAAAGTAAAAACATCTTATTATCTCAGATTTTTCTTTGCACATAGGTTTCAGAGATACCCTATATATTAAGTAGAATACCAAAAAATTTCTGGAAAAATGTATTTTTATTTTTTTTAAGTTTAGTTCCATGTTTAATTATACATTTCCTTAACATAATTTTCAAATAATAAAAAAACTTAACAGAAACCATAAAAGCAACAAGGCAATTGCTTTAATTCTTCTATCAAATCAGTATCTTCAGTTTAGATAGAAATTTTACAAAACTAATTTGCTTACTAACCCAACCTAGATGTGACCGTTTTGACTCCTACAAAACTATGCTGCTAATCCAAAACTAAATCACCAAAACGAAGCGAACAAAACTCCTGACTATCAACCACACAACAAGTTGCAGCAACATCACGGTTTTTGCACCACAAACAAATAAAAGCAAAACAAGAAAGCGAACGGCTCTTTAAGATACAAAGAAATTCTACGAAATCTTTTGCAAGAGTCAAAACCTTTTGATGTCTTAATTAAAAGAAAAGCGAGATATCAACTCTTTAGTGAGGAAGGGAAGCAACAATTGCAGGGAGCGAGCAACATACTCGTAGCAACAGTTCAATGTTGTTGAGCAATTGATTTAACTGATGTTGGCATGATGTTTGGATGCTGGTTTTCGTTTTTTCTTCTTCTGCACCCTTTAGTGTTTTTGCTGCAGGACATATCTGCGCTGCACATGCGTCCTTAAATACGTTGAGATGAAATTGTGGAAATTGTCGCTAAAAAAAAATAGTTTCTTTTTCTTTTAAACAAATAAAAAAACATAGTGAACATTTCTGAAGATTTTCGTGTAAGCACGCTCAACTGTTGCTGCTGCGGTTGCTGATTATTGATCAGCAGTTGTCGTTTGTTAGCAACAACATTCAGTCACTAGATGTATTTTTTGTATATACGAGGTTTTGTAACTCTGCTGCTCAATTCCCATTGCTTTTTTGATCAATTGAGATCTTCATTACTTTTTTTTTGTAGCATATATTGAGTGCAACTCCCGCGCTTCTTTATATTGCTTCAAAGAACCCAGTAGGAAATTTCAACATAACGAAAAAGTTAAAGTTTCTTAATCACTTAAGTTGCAACTTAATACAACGTTTCCCACTGTTCCAAATTATTTATATTTTAGGTAAGGATTTATAAATGATTTTGTCGAAGTTTGGTATTGCGAGAATAGAAATTGTGAGTCATTAGCAGAATGTTGCTTTGAACTTCAATTCTCAAATTTCATTATACCCGATACTTATAGTAGTTCTTAAAACTATTGTTCAAACCCACAAATATTTTAAATATCATAAGCACTCAAGACTGTACATCAGTTGCCTTAACTTCATTCCACGTTGGCTCTCGAACCATTTGTGTTACATACGCTAAGCTATAGCCAGTGAGACTACTTCTCCTGAACTTAATAGGATAATACGAACAAATCAAATTGATTTGTGCAGAGTACAAGTTATGCTACATACCAATACATTTAAGGCACCGAACCCCTACTTTGGTTTACTTCATATAGCTATTTTGAACTCTTCTTAAGACTCGCAATGATACGAAGATTCACATCAGTAACATAAGATCGAATAAAGGTTCTTGAAACGTATAAAGTACAAGCGGAAAAGTTATTTCATTTCAATATCCCCACTCAAGTTAGCTTTCTGAAGAGGGTTTTGAAACCTCCAGGTTTGACAATTATTAAACATATTCGAAAAAATGTGTAGTAGAATTAAATGGGTCAGCCGTAGCACAAATTTTTTTATCAACGCTCGCGCGGTCCCTGCAGATTGGTGATCAGCTATGAACAGTTCGGAGTGATCTGCTTTAATTTGGCGAAACCCAATGAGAGGCTAATCCGTCTATCGTACGAATCAGTGGGCAGGAATGGATCGAACAATTTCCGATCACAAATTCAAACACAATTTCTACTAAGCCCAGAGGCTGTGCAGCAGGAACAGAAGCAAAATAAACAATTTCTAATTTTAAGACAAATAATTACGCAAGCCAACAAAAAAAAAAGTGTGGGTTGAAAAACCAAACCTACATATTCTTGTGTAAAACTCTTCGCTGAGTTCGAAAAAAAAAATTGTCGAGCCAATTCCCTTCAAGCGTTTTACAAAGGATATTTAGGAACAAAACTTTGAGTTTTTAAGAATTTTAGTGAGAAGAGTGGGGGAAATGGGCCTGTTGTTTGCTTGTTGGTCTGTGTTATTGCTTGCTTTATAATATTGTAAGAGTCCATGGATGTAATAAGATGACAAAGGGTATTATGATGATTACATGTGCACCGAAATGCACAAAAAAGCGCGTAGTAACAAATAATACTAACTATAAAACAGAATATCGACTGGAAACTTAAAAAAGGTTGTATGTATGACAATTTTATGTCTTTTCCATTGCAGAACTTCATATGTTGATTCTAGCAACTCTAAGTTCCAGTTATGTGCTTTCAATACTTGAAGAGCTGAGATGCAAAACCCGCCAAGTCCATATTTTGCGTTTTTGGGAAAATCGAAAAAACTGTTTTCCACTGAAATTTAACTACAGTAAAAAAGTAGATTGATCCATTGTAATAGTTGTCAAAAGTTATTAAAATTCTGATTTTTCATTACATTTTATGTTCTAATCTATAAGGACTATAATAAAAAAACGTTTGGACTTGGCGCACTCAAAAAAAAAAAGTGTTTGCCACAAATGATGTAGATGGAACTACTTCAAGTGTTTGCGTGAAATAATAAAATTTTTGTCACAAAAACTTTTGATTTTACTTACAAAATAATAAAATTTTTGTCACAAAAACTTTTGATTTTACTTACAAATTGATAGTTGAAAATTATCATTTAAAACTACTCTTTAAAACTTAACATGACATAGGACTACAGCCTGGCAACATCGTCATCGTTCGTTGCTTCTGAACACTTATAAACATTTGATATCGTATATGTACAATGTTAGTAACAAAAATTAATATCGAATCATAGAACTGCAAAATATGAACATGAAAAGTTTATAAGTGATAAATCGTTTGTTGAAATGAATAAGTGTTTGGGACAAAAGACAAGTGTTTGTCGAAACACTTCCATAAATTGAACTGTTTGACTGAAATATTTTGACGATTTTTCGTAAATAATTATATCATTTAGAAGCAACATTTTATGAAATGTTTTTTAAATTTTCCATAGAAGTAATTGAATCACTTGCCACAACTTAACTTTTACTTGGGTCAAATACATTGGTTTTTCTTATATTGTCTACAAATACTTATAGTTTGAGACAAAAGTTAAATGTTTGCTTAAAATAATAAGTGCTTATATTAAGCATTCGATAATTTGCCACAAACGCTTTCAAAAAAATCCTTTTTTGAGTGCGGGTTTTGAAACAAAAACTGTGGACTTGGCGGGTTTTGAAATTGAAAACGTGGACTTGGCTGGTTTTGAAAGTGAAACCTCGGGACTTGGCGGGTTTTGAAAAATAATAATAGTAAAAGGTTCCGAAATCATTTTTTAAAAATGGCTAAGCTTAAATTAATTTCAAAACATTTGAATAAATGTAGACTGAAATTTTAATTACACAATATAATTTCAATGTTAAAATAACATAAAACTATTTGCATTTATGAAAGCCGAATCTTTTTTATTGAAAAATTGGACTAGGCAGGTTTTGATTTTCAGAAATGTGGACTTGGCGGGTTTTGATAAAAATAATTTTCAGAAATTTTTGCAATCAAAAGTTTGTGAAGGGAAATTTTTTTTTACAATTTAGAGTATGTAGGCTTGTAAACAAATATTTTTTCTGTCCCCTCCTACAATATCTCACATTTTAATTTTTTTGGACTTGGCGGGTTTTGCATCTCAACCCTTCACTTGATGTTTTAATTTTATTGTAAAAAATAGTTTTTAACAAAAAGTAATTAAACGGATGAATGTGTACAAACTGTAGTTTTAAGTCTCAGGAAAAATAATTCCTAAGAAATACTGCTCTAAGGTTTGATTAATCAAATAAAATATTGATAGTTAGCCTAAAATGATAAAAAATTCGGAACTCACATCAGAAAGCAAGATTTCCAGTTGGGTTACAGCATACTATGTACATGTGTATGTTTGAGCATACTCGTAAGAAACTTCACAAATTTAAATTAACCCAAGTGCAAGTTTGTCTGTCGCTTTATCTGCCATCGAAGTTTGCGTCACCACAACTTTAACTCAATTTAGCGTAGTCTTAAAGTCTGCTTCTTTGCTTAACACTTAGATTGATCTGTAGTTATAAGTTACTTTTGTTGTTAAAAAATATTACAGCGAAATTTTTAACCAAATTTGCATATTCAAACATGCAAAATATTTGTTTTGAAAATCTAAAATTCTTAAGAATCTTAGTGAGACTTAACTTGTGCTGGTCTTAATTAAAATCCACACATTACGATTTCCTACATTGTAAACAAATACGTATTATATACATGTATAGATATACATATGTACATATATATCAATCATATGCGCACACATATATGTACATATAAAGTATATGAATTAGTTAATCTCTCAAAAATTTGTCATTAAAATTTTCTCAAGAACTAAGCTCAATCTATCGAACTTAAGCTTAACTTTCGACTATATGGTATGGTTAAGCAAAAACATCTCCTGTTACAAATCACGTCCACCGATTTTTCATCATAATCAGTGCCACTTTGCCATCACGTAACAAATTCGATACTGATTTTGTCAATTATACATATGTATACAGGGTAGTCCGCTGTAGAAGCACCAAACAGAAAATTTAGATTAAATGATTCATTTTGAGTAAAAAATTGCGTGGGAGGGGGATCTATCTGAAACACTGTATGAATTACAGCATGTTTGACCAAGTTCCTTTAGAGTATGGTCTGGTACCAAGTCCAAGCATTCCAACCTTAAATAATTCACTCAGAATAGCGTTTTAAAGTTTTTGGTCATGTGATGCAACGTTTGTATTACCATTAATAGCTTTCTTAGTATAGCGGTTTTGAAGTTTTATTTGAATGGGTGGTAGGCGTGTCCGGAGACAGATGTTGCAGACTTATAATCCCACAAATTACCAATGTGTAATCAATGTGCTAAATTCCATTGAATCATCCCCGATGTTTTTCTCGTATTCGTGATTTCACAGAAAGACTGACACATAGACCAAGCTTTGAATAATCGTCTTTGAGTATTGAGGTATTGAGGCTTATCAAGATTACATATACTTTTATATACCTGCCACATGTCCTTTTATGCATTACAAACGGAATGACAACATGAATATGCCGGGTGTCAAGGCCAGTACCATACCTACATGAGGGATTGGGCGCCCCAGTCGCAGCCACTCGGGAGGCGGCAAAATTGCCCTCGTAATAAGGAGGATTTTGTAAATGATGTGAACCTTTTTGTTTTTTTGTTAGTAAATGAAAATAATTGAAGGGTACGTGTTGATGGTTTTATAATTCAATGTGCAATATTTTTCATTTTCCTAGGGTTTTGTGATGAGCAAAACTGAGAACATTTTTTTTTTAGTTGCACAATTTTTTTTGTATTTGAAAAACAGAGATTTTTTCTTTTCATGGCGGCGGCAAAATACCTGTTCACCCCGGGCGCCCAATATTCACGGTATGCACCTGGTCAAGGCTACTTCTGAGCGCGTTTTGAGAGCCTTATTTGAGCTCTTTTTGAGAGTAAACTTCACGTGAAAAGACTCAGAAGAGAGAGTCTTTTGTGATCCAAATGCGCCAGCTAAGACACATTCCTCAGCATTTAAGTTTCGTTTATGAAACCTAAAGAAACATTTTGTGAGAGTTAACACCAAAACAAATCGTTTTTGATAACTTTTGCTACGCTGTTCACCGTATTGCCACGGAAATTTATTTTCGCAGTGGCAGCACTGATCATAATCCCCACCAAGACGAGTGAGTGTTGTATATTCTTCGTTCTCTGTTATTTTTTTCAACTTTAACTTAAGTAAGTACAACCCGCCCATCAGTCAAATCATTGTTGTTTCATATTCATCGCATGGTTTTTTAAAATACTCATACTATACAAGTACTGTTCGGCATAGTACATCATCAGCTTGGTTGTCTTACAACAATTTCGTGATGTTTATAAAGCAGCAAAATACACAATCACTATTGCACTACAATTTACAATACATAAATGTCTTAGGATATCAAAATCGTGCCTGATTTCTATTTCTGCCACAAATCGCTATTTAGTTTTGTACCCTACATTTTTTTGTAATAAATATATGTTGGAATATATACTGGAATATTGCAAAGGATTGTTTTAAATAATAAAGTTTTTTTTAACAAAAGCTATGCAGCACTCCACAGCCCATTATTTAACTTGTTCTTTGAGATAAATATACAAATCTTAATGACCAAATCAGAACTAACAAAATTTTTTTATTGTAAAAATTTAAAGTTTTATTGTTAAAACTAAGAAGCTGAAAATAGGTACAATAAACAGTCTGCAACTTAATGATGTTGTTTCTTCGATTATCGGTATGAAATTTGTTTCTTGCTAGACCAATTAACCTGAACTCGATAGATTTCTTTCTTTTGAGTCTCCTCCGAGTCTTCGCTCGTAGTGTCTGAACTAATGAAGTTGAATGTTTTTACCTTTTCAACTGTCTGCCAATCAATTTTTTGCTATTAATGTAGTGTAGGGTATATATAGGTTTCTGCATGACCGAAAATAACAATATGCTGATATCGTTTCACTGCTATTTTATTTTGTCAGGTAAGTTTTCTTTTAGGGCGCTGCTAGTGGGGCGTTAGTTTTATTGCATTGTGTTAACTTCTTCGCTTAACATTTTGATGACTTTGATGTGTTCATCATGTAAGAAAATAGAAAACAATGCAACCAACAACCAACATTGAAGCAGCAAATTTGCACTTCATTTTGTTAACTGTGTTTTGTTTGGATGCAGGTAACTTGCCTTAGCTCGGCCTAAATTGGCACAACTTCACTTGTTTCGACTTAGGGTTCGGTATTGATTGGAACAGTGATTCTTTTCACAGGTTTTTTATTGTTGATATTAACAACCCCAATCCTAGATTAACTTGAGGATAGTGCGAGATCCAAATGGCGCCATTAAACATAAGCAATTCAAAAAAAATGCAGAGTTTTGAGTTCATTGCCTTTGGTAATTTTGGCCAGCAGATTCCAGCAATTTTTTCAAGCAGATTCATTACTTGAAATATTTCAAAAAACCAACATTCAAAAAAAAAAAAAAAATCACAACTCACTTCAGAAGCCAAAAAATAGAAAACCAACAAAATTCACGCATGAAAAAGATGAAAAAACTTACAAAACTATCCCCAAAGTAAATAAGACTCGATTTTCTATCTAAAATTTAATGTTTTTCGAAGTTCAAAGTACCGTAGCGAAAACAATTTTTATTTAGTTCATATAATGTTTAAAATGATGTATTAGCATCTGCTCAATATATAAAAAATTTTAAAAGATTGGAAAAAACTTTTGATCATCTAAAAATTATATTTTACTTTCTGACGGGAAAATTTGTTCCTGAACAAAAGTTGATGGATATTTAATTTAATGCCAAGAATTGAAACCTGAGATTCTTCTGAAGCGCATTTAAAGATATCGTAAGCATGTTTTGATTCATTTATTCGAAAAGTATGCCTCAAGTCAAAAATTTTTTTTTAATACCAAAATCGGCACTTCTTCAGTTCAGTTATGGAGGAAATTAAATTTCCAATTTTGTTTGTTTTAATAACCATAAATTAGGTAAATCATAGAAACTGAAAAAGTAACGATTTTGGTAAGAAGAAAAACTAGGCTAAGCTTTTCGTCTTAAAACATACTCTTCAAAGCAAATGACCCAAAACACTCACAATAAACGAGCCAACCTACAGTTACTTAAACGTACGGTTAACTATCTGCTGGTTAAACACAAGACCAACCGAATATTGAGAAAAGGGCTCATAAGACATTGGCAATGAGCATTGAAAGTAAGGAAATTCATAAACGTTGCTGCAAACAAATGTAAGTATTTTACATATATGTTTGATCATAACGAATAATTTTACATAGACATATAAGACATACTTAGATGGCAACATACATATTTGCAAGATACTGAAGAGTCTGTCACATGCGAAGAAAACATTGCTGAGAATAAACAATTTAAACTCAAAAAAACAATGATGTACCCATTAAATGTTTAACAGTTCAATAATCTTTCATAATAAAATAGAAAAAGTTAATTTCCAATTTACATTTGGGACCTGCCCTGACATTTAGATATTTATTCGATTAGCAAAATGAGTTTTTATGAAAAAATTTCCAATGAAATGGTGCAACAAGCTTGCCGCAATGGACAAAAGTAGATGAAGCGTTCAGAACTTCACAAAATATAACTTTTATGTTAAATTAGCTTTATGATCTTTTTGATTGTAAACCTTGAACCTTTATTGAGCAAAATGTTATTTGATTAAATTAAATTTTTTGGTAAATAGTAGGCAATCTGATACCAAAAAATAACATCAAGTTTTTTTGAAAGACTTAATGGTTTTTCTGATGAACACTCTTTTTGGGCTATCTCATTACATTTCAGCTGCTTACTGCGAAGATGACCTACCTGTTAAAATGTAAGCTATTCAAGAAACGAAATATCCAACTGTATCCACTGAAACATATCATTGTTTGCGCCACATGCATTTGACCAAATCCTCCTTTTGTGGTAAACTGATTATACGTGAAGCCAAATGTTCGACTGATTTTTTTACCATATCATTTAATATTTCTTGCTTTTACGGCAATGGTCATGCCCATTTTTTCAAGTCCGCCCACTTTTAGCCATGTTTTCTTGGTATTAGTAAATGTACCATAAATGAGCTTTATCGTATTTGCATAAATATTTTCCAAGGCTCAATCCAGGCCCGTGCGCAGGAATCATCCATGGGGGGGGGTTTTTGACTAGGACATTTCATGTTAGATTATGTTCATAAAACGCGTCAAAAAAGATTTACTTTTAATATAGACATTAGACCGGGCCGATTTGTATGAAGCAAAATAAAGTCAGCCAGACACCGACTCAAAAGTTAGAAGGACCTTTTAAAACGACTTTTAAAAAATGTTAAATGTTTTACTGTTGTGGATAATATTTAGCCCCAAAATTCGATTTTTCCATATAAAAAATTTGAAAATTCGAATTTTGGGACTAAATATTATCTATAATAGAAAAATAATTTAAAACTTTTTAACGTCAAATTTTTTGCAAGAGCGCAATCTTTATTTTTGGACTAAATTTGGGTATCCATTTTGTGAAGGAATAAAAGTTTTGAGGAAAAAACACCTTTTCTTAGCCAAAAAGGACCTTCAGGAATATCAGAAATGCTCCATTGGTTTTTCTCGGAACGAAAAAAAAAATGACGCAGATATCGTTTTTAAGGGTCCTTTTAACTTTTGAGTCGGTTTCTGAATGAATCTAAATTTCGACCCGGTCTAAAAGACATTTAATTATAATTAAATTCATACATACATACATACATATGTAAATAAATACAAACATACATACATACATATGTAAATATGTTTATAGTATGATTCGATATTTAGTTATCATTACGTAAGTAGCTAATTCTGCGAGGTTCTTGGAAAAACTCGTCCAAAGCTCTTTCCACATTGATTTCGATATCGTGATGTATATTTAGCGAGGCTAAGCTGTTCAGCCGATCTTCGGACATAGTTGATCTGAGGTATGTCTTCAGACGACGTAGCACTGAAAAGGAGCGTTCATTTGTTGCTGTTGTCTCAGGCAAAGTTGCCATAACACGAATCATTTTTGATATCTTGCCCGGCAATGCGTTGACACCGAAGTTGAACTTCAATTGTCCACATGTCACGTGAACTATCAGCCAAAATTGAAACATATGTCGTGAATAGATTTGAGCATGAATTTTTATGAAGCTGATTTTATTGATGCCGGAGCTATGCTTAAACACGCATTAAAAAAACGCTCGTGCTACTTAGTCTCAGCGACGCGCAGTAGTCCTAAATCCTGTTTTTTGGTTCAAAAATAGCCAGAGAGCGCAAATCTTATCAAAACTGAAAAACTCGGGCTCCAACGATTTATTGGCATTTTAGTTCTCTCATTTAAAAAAAAATGGTTGTCTCTCTTTGATTTTTCATTCAAATGCCAATAAAAAACCTATGTGCGAAAATTCCCAATGGGAGGGGTTTGAACCCCCAAAACCCCCCCCCCCCCCCCCTTGCGCACGGGCCTGGCTCAATCTATTGAAGTTCAGTAGTATGGGAGCTGTCAAGTCAACTTGTCGAAATTTAATTTTATTTCATTACTGCTAAAAATATTATTTTGGCAATTTTGGTTTTTACTATACAAAAAGCTACAAAAGAATTATCATTTTGAGAGTTTCCTAGACTTTATTGCAAATTGCTTTCAAATCTTTTTTTATAATAAAACAAATGTTTTTTTTTTTTTTTTGATTCTTATCACTTTTTTGTAACAAAAAAAAAAAAGTAAAATACGTGAAATGCACAGGATATTATGCCTTAAAACTTAAAGTTTAACAACAAAATAGCCAGGAACAGTGAATCTTTGGCACAAATTTCTTGAAAAACTTTTTGTAATTCAGAAATTTCGACAAATCAAAAGCAGTGAGAATAGAAAAACTTTATTTTCTGACATTTATGTATATAGTAACTAAGACATTTTAGCACATTTTTCCTAAATTGCATACTTGTCAAACATCCACAACGATAAGCATCAATGTTAAGCCCTTAACAAACTCAATAAGGCATTGCTAGGAGTCTTGTTTGAGATTTTAACCAACTGATGCACGATGATCGATTTCTCTGCTGTTGCTGTCGCTGCTACTGATGCTGCTGTTGTACCACATTAAATTTAAAAGCCTGTCAACTCCACTCAAAACTTCAATCATCTCTTCATTAACCGAAAGGAGTGAAGTTAAGATTTTGCATAAAATCCACTTAAACTCATTACAAGATGTGCGCGAGTCTTTTTCACTTCATCATTTACCATCAACAACGTTTTCTGCACGCTATCTCCATGTTGTTTTACTGTTGTCCCACAGAATTCGCATCGACGTCATCGTCTTCATCATCATCATAATCATTATCGTTCACGGCATTATTGTTGTTATTTTCATGTCATGAAGGTAATTTTCGGCATGCGGCTTTTGTTGTACGACAGCAAAAAATACAAACTTGCAAGACAAGCGCCAACAAAAGTGAGCAACAGGAGAATTATAATGGAACTTTTATGCCGCTTAACCCTTGAAGAGTTTTATAAGAAAGCCTTAAGTCATCGTTAAAGTGTATATTTTATGCCATATCAATATTTGCAAAAACCTTAAAAAAATTTTCAAAAAAAGTCTTGCCCGCCTGCTAAAGGTTAATTGAAGTCGCCAGCAACGTTCACACATCCATACCTATGTACAATATCCTTAAGCTCAGGCTTATTATGGTACCGGAGTCTTACCGGCTCAGCAACAGCAGCAGCAGCAATATCGCGTCAACAGCGTTGTTGGTGGTTCACAGTTGTTGTAATATTCGTGTTGTGTTGTGCCATGCCACCAAAGAACAACCGATTTATGTTCCACCTTTAGTCTCTGGTTGTGGGTTTTTTTACGTTTCTTTTCTCTTTTATTTTCTCCTCTCCATATACAGCGGCTCGATCACTTCCAGCGCCTAATTGGTAGGTAATGATGTGTTTTTAGTGAAGCTTTTCGGTACCTTTTTCTCCATCAATTTGGTGTCTGTTCTGTACACTGCCGCTGCTGTGTTATGAGCTCGTTAAACGTTTTATTGGCGGCTTTTACATGGTGGCGCGGAAATTTAAAGAGGGTTCACTTTTGAAGCGTGTGCGTGCGTGTGTTTGGTGTTAGGCTTTAAGAAAAAATAATAATAATAATAAAAAAGTTATAAATAACAGCCTCGTTATATTTGATCCACATTTCTTCACTCGGATCTTTTGTGCCACATTATTGTTTTTGTTGCTTTTTTTTTTTAATCGACAAATCGTTGTTGTTCACAGCTAATAATTGTTGCCATCACCATTCGACTCACAGCTTGGGGCTTCATATTGAAAACGATATTTTTTTTTTTGTGTTTTTATTGTTGGTACTTGAGCGACAGTTTTGCTTTAATCATATCGGTTCTTAAAATTATTAGGGATTTGTAGAAATTGTGTCTTCCACATTTTTTAAGCTTATGCCGATTTATAAAAAAAAATATTAAAATTTAAAATACAGCGTTGTTCCTCAGAATTCGTCTTAAAAAATTTTGTTTACAAGTTTTATAGACTGAATTTTGTCTAAATACGGACCACCAATATGTTTGTATTGGTTAATCTTTAAGTGAAACACGTAGAAACTTTTGAAATCAAAACTACAGTGGGCATTAGACCTGTTCAAAATAAGGTCATGTTCTAGAATACTTCAAGAACACTCGATTTTCGAAAACTTATTCATATTCGAGTATTTCCTGATTTAAAAAAATAAAAAAAAAAATACCCTATAGTTGCTACCAACGCTGCAAAATTTTCATTTTTTGGAATTTCGCTAATAAAATGATGAAAATTTATTTTTTTTCTTACTTCTAATATTTTTTTTTAAATATTTTTTCAATTTTCCTTATGTACACATTAGGAAGTATCGAAAAAAAATTTACCGTTATTTGTTAAGCCTATACATAAGGAGAAAAACTGTGGTCTTTCCGCGAATAGAGCTTTGGTGTTTCTTGTGTCACAGCTCAAATCCTTTGTTGTTTTCACTGCATTCACCTTAATACACTATGATTTGAAATTGTTAATGGCACTACATGGAACTATAATGGATATTCATTAAAAAAATAAATGAGAAAAAAATTTTTTTTTTCATTTTTGGTCCAAAAATGATAAAAATTAAATTTTTTTTTATTTTAAAGTTTGAAATAATACATTCCACTGTTGTTTAAAATATTTTTTCCAGCTAAATAATAGATATTGTATCATTTAATTAGTCATAACAATTAAATAAAAAAGCGAACGTGCTTCATCCCTGCAATAATTTTTAATTCACAAATTATTTAATTACAAATAAATATTTTTAAAGTTTATGTTTGGTTTTTGTCATTAAAATAAATTGTAGACTAAATGACTAAATAAATAATGCAATATCTATTATTTAGATGGAAAAATTATTTTAAACAGCAGTGGAATGTATTATTTCAAACTTTTAAATAATAATTTTTATCATTTTTGGACCAAAAATGGAAAAAAAAAAATTTTTTTATTTTTTTAAATGAGGAAATACTCGAATATGAATAAATTTTCGAAAATCGAGTGTTCTTTAAGTATTCTAGAACATGACCTTTATTTTGAACAGGTCTAGTGGACATACATTATAGCGAATGTCGATATAACGAACGCTCTTTGAAACTACATTAGCCTTTCTAAATAACGAACGCTTGCAAAAAATGTACTATCCGATATTACGAACTCATGAATAATTGGCATAAGAACTCTCAAAATATTTAAATTTAACTGCAAATTTCTTTCATGTTTATTCTTGTTTTCATATTCTGTGTTTTATTATAGCCGATGACATCGAAAGTATCGTTAACGCGGACTTAAACAAATTCTAGTGAACATTGACCGTAGAAGACCATATGAATAAAATGAGCCCGTGGTTCATCTAGCCAGTAGTATTTTCAATTAAATTCAGTATCATTTAAAAACAATAATATTCTACCGTTTACGCGGAAATTGATTCCAATTAGAGCATTTTTAGAAAAATCTGGTAAGACCAGCTATACTCTGTCGGAAATGTCTGCCATACCTACTTGAAGGAGGTGACAGATAAGAAAGTTTGACACAAGTTTACTTAAGGAGCTCCTCCTCCTGTTTGTGAAAATAATGAAAGTGTAATCAGAAGTTTTGGGACGCACCTAGTTTCTGAGATATAGATATAGAGTTGAATTTTGTTTTCAAAAAATCATTGTATCTTAGTTGAGCATCTCTGGATCGTTTCAAATATGGATATTGTTTCCCAAATTTTGAAATCCGTTCAATAGTTTTCGAGATATGACAATTTTTCTAAATTTCTTAACAACTTTTATTTAACATTTAAGTGCTACTTAATTTCTTACTCAATAGAACAACAGAGATTTACCTAAAGCTTTATGTTGCTAATAACTCATAAACGATAATCGCCGAAAACATTGTATCTTCGATATACAAAATTTGATGGTCGTAAAGTTTTTTAACTTTAAAAACTACCTTAAAAAGTACTCAGTAGTCCATATTTGCCCAGCCGTTAATCGGACTAATTATATTTAAACATTTTCAGACCCAAAATGGATGCTTTGAAGGATTGTGACAACATTATTAAATTTTGAAAATCGGCTTCGGGAATTTTTTATAAAACTGCTATAAACAAAATAGTGGGTTCCAAAACGTGGTAAAAAAATATTCTGTACACATATAAAATGTATATCCACTACAACGGTAGACTCCAGAGATCAAATTTCCCAGCCAACCAAAAAGCTCAAAAAAAAACTCTAAAAAAGTTTTCAACCCAATGAATTTTGGTTCTTTCTGGGGCTCTTTCAAAATGAATTTTGGATTGTTTTTAAAGCCAAAAATATACAAATTTTAGACTCGTTTTGGTGCCTTATTTATATATAAATTTATACTTTGTAGTATTTCGGCATTTCGGTGGTAACCGCTCATAGCATTAGCAACAGCGCGGTAGCCTCTTCAAATGAAGTAGTGGAGAACGTCTCTATAACCTATATTTTTATTATAATTTTCACTTTCACCTTCCGCAGCTTCCGTAGAACTTTAAATTAAATTAAACATGTTCTGCACACGAGTGGCGTTTAAAATCTTACCATTATTCTCAAAATCACTCCAACGACACTCATTAGTGGATGCTTTTTGCTCTCGATGCGATATCACAACTGCGGCTGTCTGCATTAATTTGCTAACACCATTTAAATAGCTCAGAACATGGAATGTTTTTGGAGTATTTCGACTAAAGCTGTAAGATTAATCCCGGAAGTAATTTTTTTCGGACACTATTTGTGGATCATTATTTCGACCTCTTGGGGTCTCTCATGCACAACTAATATTGTTGTACAAAGAAAGAGTTATCAAAGATATTACAAGTCTACACTATCTCATCCGTCAAAATAACATTTTGACTGGATTTTATAAAAAATTTTATGTCAAGCAAATTGCATATTTTTTACAACGATGTTAATTTATTTTTGATATTTTTTAAAAAATAAGCTAAATTTCTGAAATAGGCTTAGGAATAAAACTTAAAATAAAAATTGGGGAGTATTCCACTTTGAGAGCTTTTTCATGTTGTCTTTCGATTTGTTTTCTCCAAAGCAATGGAGAAATATAGCAACAAAAAAGTGTAAGCCCACCTCGTAAAAATACGACAAATTTATCACTAGACATAAATCTGACTTTAATTTTGAAAGTCAAATATTGTCAACGCTCTTTTTGAGGTATTTTGTATATGGGAAGTTACAACTACTTGTAAGATTTACTTTGCGAGATATATTATTTTGTCACATGTTTTGTTTCCATGGCATGCCATTACAGCACTTATTTATAAACTAACCAACCAATACTTATGTACCACTTCACAAGATCTTTGTCATAATCTTTTTGTTTTATCTCGAAATGACAATATGAATGATGATAAATAGCTTATGAACTTCTACTGATGTTACCATAATTCCTTATTTATTTGCCATGATGTGTCGTTTCCCCGATGTATGTACCTTAAACGATAATTTGAAGAATTCAAAATTCATTGACAAGTATTGCAAAAATTGTGTAATTAAATTTATCTGAGCGTCAAATCAATGTTTTACTTGATCGCTTACAAAATACCGCACAACGGCAAAGGCATCGGCACAAAACAACGTACACTTGTCGCAAAAGTGACGGAGAGCCCACATTGGCGACGCAGCGTATGAAGAGTACCCTCAAGTATCATCGCGTCAAATCGCACATAAAACTACAAATTAAAAAATAAAATAAAAAGACAATGGCAACAGCGACAACGACAACGACAACGACAGTAACAGCTTTTGTCATTGCACTTTTTCCAACAGCACAAGAAATCAGGAGTAAAGCAGAAAAAAGGCTTAAAAGATCCGCCACAAGCTGCCGCAATTGCAAGTAGCTTGCTGCGCTGATTTACTTGCGCCAATTTGCCGTTGGCTGTTTGTTACGCATGCGCACAATTTTGCACTCGCGCATTTTGCAATGGAGGATACGCTTTGAAGTTTTTACCAGCACAGTAATAAGGTGGCTCAAAAACTTATCATCACATTAAAGTAAACTTTTTCCAACTAACAGTTATGAGTAAGCGACGCTATTGTTGCTATTGCTCACGTGTTATTACAAAGTGAGAAATATCATAATATAACTGGAATTTTTTTTTTAAATTTATAATATTTTTAAACCTCCCTTACTTTAATGCCAAGACAAATACTCGTACACGTATGTATAGTCACTCAAGGTAATTTGGAGCGGCAAGTTATTTCCAAAACGGGCCACAAAACAGCGTTTGTATCGCAGCCCCCCCCTTTTCCGGAACTTGCTGCAGTCAATTGCCAAATGCCGGTCTCTTCGCGAGGCACAACACAACATGCTGACATTTCAATAGCATCAAATTGACAGGTCAACGCGCAAATGTTAAACGCTTCTTTTTTCAATGCATACATTTAAAATGCCGTTTTGTGTGTGTCGCGCGCTCTTCTCCGTCCACATTTTGCCGTAGCAACGTTTTTCACAGTGAAGTGCGAGAAATTATGCTGGTCCCAATGGTCAACAACCACATTATTGTAACCACCAAGATGTGTGTTTTGTGTCGTACAGTAAAACTTATAATGTTAAGTGTCTTGATTCCGTTTTCATATCATTTGTACATGCTTTAGCCCATTTGAGCCCCTATATATGTATGTGTACATATAATATAAGGATATTTATTTTTAATAAATTTTTTTTTTTTTTGAATTTAAATACATAATAACATTCAGAAGAAAATCATCCCCGATTTTAAATAGTTAGAGGTTGTCCAAGGTCGCTGGGGCTTTTTCGCATAAAAAATATGGGAGCATCATAATTTGTACCTAATGTATGGAAAATAGAACCGAATTTTTAACTTAAGTATATATATTTACACTTGGTGTCGTTTTTTTAGATAATTAATTGCTTTTTAAAAGAGTTGGTAGCTCAGCCTATCTCGGATTATATTGTTTCTAACAAAATTTTTCAACTTTTTCATTGTAACCTCTCCCCATTTGCGTTGGATTCTGGTAGAGTAGAATCAATAGGCGGTGAATGATCGGAAAAATCGTTTAATTTCATATATAGCATTCACCCTACGTAGCAGGCACCAAATCCCTATTAAAAATTATGGTTAAGTGTTCAAGAAGGTTGACTTTTTTCAGATGAGGTAGGCTTATGGGTAGATCTTGAAATGCTGACGATCGTGTGTATCTTAAAATGATTTTGCAGATAAATTATAAGCTGATCGGCGTATGGCAAAAAAAAAAAAACTCTAATGCTTTGAACACAATTACAGCGGTGGCGGTAAAGCGGCGACAAATATTCGCTGTCAAAAATTATAACATACTTGATCATGTGAAATTGAACAGAATTGCGGCGTACGACTGTTGATCTGCGACGATTCGCCGTCGATTTAGATTTAATTCTATTTCACTGTCCGATCAGTGTTGCATTTCTTTGTCATTCTCTTTGCCAGTACGATTTTCTCAGCAAAATTTATTGTTTACAAATTTTGTTTTTCTCATTCTCTTTTCCCTATAGGATTCTCTCACAAGAAATCAGACGTGAAAAGCAATCGCCGCCGCAATTGTGTTTGTTCAAACGATTTTTCGTCGCGTTTTTTTTTTGACAGCGAATATTCGTCGCCGCTTTACCGCCACCGCTCTAATTGTGTTCAAGCTATAAAGCATGGTTTGCCATAGTACGGCTCGTAATTAATTTTTTTAATCAGTTCTTCTCTAATAAGAAATGCATTTATATCTAGTACCTCATTCTGGATTAGGCGGCTCCAGACGTACTGAAAGCCGAGTGTGTTTTTAAATAAATAAGAATTATGTTCTTCAATTTACCGTCTTTCTTTTTAAAATTTCCAAAACATAGGGTTCCATTGTGTTCACCGCTTTTCTTGACCACAAAAGAGTTGTAAAGGCGGAAGTTGCACGCGCGTTTCCGCCTACAACAAAGACTTTTGATTTTTATTTATTTTTTATTTATATATTTAATTTCAATGTTATTTTATAGTTTAAGAAAAAAAAAATGAATTACAAATTAAAATTATGCCAAGTCTAAGTCTTAAATAATTATAAGTCAAACGGCAACACTAAAGGAACAGGTGCGAGGTTCGTTACAGAGTATAGTTTTTATTGTAGATTTTTATGCAGAGAACACATTTTCGTTGATCCAAAACATGTCTTGAAGAAACTCTTTTCCCATTGACTCTATCAGTGAATACTTTTTGTACTATGAAGGATTTCACCATCAATACTTTTATCAATCATATCATGCTCGTACTTCTATAACACTAGTTTACAAATTTGGGGTTCATCTCGAGATCTGGTTTGTTTGCCATTTTTGGAATCTACGCCCCAAAATACATGGAAAAAAGTCTATGAGAAACCAGATCTTTTTTCTTGTGAACTGATGTAATGAGCCATCAATAGATTCAATCAATCGTCGCAGTCACTTTTCAGCAAGTGCAGTGATAAATGGGTTAAATATGATATGATTTTCAGCACATTATTTGTTCACCGTTTGTTTCGCTTCACTTTTTTTCTCGGATTTTCATCTCTACTTCGGCTTGCGAAGCTCTCATTGGCAGTTTATCTAGGCTGTCATATCTTCGTTTTATACATTCATTCGGAGACTGGTAACGTATTTGTATCTGGACCAGCATCTCAGGTCGTTATAATATTTTGTTCAAAACAAATCAGATGTCAGTCGTTTTTCCTAATCATTATCCATGAGTTTTTTATTGTTTTTTTTTTTCTTGAGGTTCGTTCACTTCCAGCACTTTGTGGTACTCGTAATCCGCAAAACTTACCGTCCGTTGTCTGTCCATTGATCCATCTGCCGGATAAAAGCGATTGCAGTTTTAGACCAGACATGTGGACGACAACCATGTCGACGTAAGCTTTAGTTTATTGTTCTTCGAGCGAGTTAACAATACAAGCCCCGTTGTTGTTGTTGTTGGTTTTGTTACTGGTTATTGGTCGGTTCGCAATTTAATGCACGCTCACACATGAGCATGGCTATTTTTTGTTTCCTTCTTGGTCTTTCCGCGCTTGTTCGCTTGCCTTGGCTGACAATTTGCTCGATAATAATTGTTAACCTTTGGTCAATTTGACACATATTCATGCTGTTGTTTATGGTTAGTGAGAAGTTCTTGCGAAAATGCTCAGTATTTGATTAGGAATTCCTAGAAGTTGCTTGGATGCCAAAACGCGAAAGGGAACGCACGCGAGATTCGAGCGCAAGATAAGTTCATTGCCTGTGAAGTTTGATAGTTCAACTCGAGCGAGATTTTGTGAGATACTTTTAAAATAGCAGCGGACTTATGTGATCGCGGAATAGGTGGGAGATATGATACTTTGAATTTTTAAGCAATTATAATGAGTGTTTTTGTTTTTGATTCACAAAACACTAAAACATTTTGTCTTTGAGTTATTGCCACCTTTTGTAATTAGCTATAGCTTCCATTTTCTTTATTTATAGATTCCAAAGATATAAATCCCAGCGATTTATCCGATGATCAAAATCATCACACTCAAGAGCACGAAGTGCACCCACATCATCAATCCTTATCTTCTCCGCCTGAAACCAATCCCACCAATGAGACTGATGTTGAAATGACTGAAAGTCCTGCGGAAGCGTTACACACTTCGCCAATGCATACTGATCGAACGTCACCTTTGGCATACCTAAGAATATCATATGAGACAACAACATCAAATCGACCACCTAGTGTCACCACTGTTGTGAGATCTACATCATCTGCTTCATCTCAACAGGATGCACCTACCACTTCCAATTCACCGACGAATGCGAACATTGGTAACAATATGGAAGCAGACGACATACATAATGACTTAAATGATGTTAGAACAAAGATAGAATATGACGATGATTCGTCATCACAACAGCAACGTGCAACTCCAGCAACACCCCAAAGTCCGTTTGCAACTTTGGAAACAGAAACAGAAGAAGAATTATCCAATGCAATGAAAATTCCATCTTCACCATCAAGTATTTTGCCAAAACTGCGTTTAAATGCCCTGTTAGCTTCTGATCCAGCATTAAAGCCGGATGCCAAAGACTTAAAAGCAATGCATGAGGAGACGCAACAAACGAAGAAGCGCTCTACTATGCATCATATACCACCACCACCGACGTTAAGCAAAAAGGAAGAATTAGATGCATTATTACCTGGTGCTTCCGGTAGCTTGGTCGAACCATCACTTAAGCAAACATCAACTACAGCTGCCGCTGATTTGCCACCAAGACTAAAAGTATTCATGTGTATGCCATGTGGCATTGGTTTTAGTTCGCCTTCAACGCTTGAGGCACATCAAGCCTACTATTGCTCTCATCGGTAAGTATTTCAGCTGGATAGCATCTATGTTAGAGGATATTTAACTGAAACTAATTAACAGTAGCAAAGAAGTTGACGACGAAAATGCAGCCGCACATACTATTGGTTCCGAAAAAGCTTCTGGTTCACCTACGGGTACATCTGCAACTGCTGGTGCAACCGGTGATCCCACAACGAAGGCTCTTAGGACTGGCAAACAATACGCTTGTGCACAGTGTTCGTACAGCGCGGATAAGAAGGTCTCCTTAAATCGTCATATGCGTATGCATCAGTCATCGCCAGCACCCAGTTCGAATGCATCCAATGGTGCTGGTGGTGGTATGGATGAAAGTACTAGTCAAGTGAGTTAGTTGTTGGTTGATAAATAGGGATTCATGCAATGAAAGCAAGTTGATGAGCAAAAAATATTTTGAAATTATTTTCCAATTACAGCAAATTGATCGTTACTGCAGCGAATGTGATATCAGATTCAACAATGTTAAGACTTATCGTGCTCACAAACAGCATTACTGTAGTTCCAGACGCACGGACGGGTAAGTTAAATACCTCAATTGTTGCTCAAACTTTTCGTTGAGCAAAACTGCAGGAGAAAATGAAGCTTTATGAGTTTTTTTATTAATTCGTGTCAAAATATGATGGGATATCTACTTTTTTAACAAGTACATACCTTCTTCCCGATTCTGGGCATCGCAAGCTTATAAGTTTTTAGCTATAAATTTTACTTTGAAACAGCAAATACTTCCAGTCTGCCTTCTTTTATTAAAAAATAACACGCTGGCCTTCCAAATACTTAAACTTAGCAAAAGTATCAAGTTACAATAATATCCCAGTTAAAGAGTTAATCCACTCTTAATGCGAAACTGCTTCTTCCTATTTTGAAGGCATTCGGAAAGAACAGAGATTTTCAGACAAATAGGTTGAGAGCTTATTTATCAAAATTCCTAAAGCAGATGAAAACATCCGCATGATCCTGAGTTCATCTTCTAAAGTATTGACTAAAGTTATCGCCAATCGCATTCAAATCTATCTTTGAAATCACTGCACAAGCAACAAGCCTGTTTCCGCACAAAATGCTCATATACGGATCATATAGTCACAATTCGTATTATTCTAGAGCAAATGTACGAATGAAAAAATGAGTCTTGCATCGTTGACTTAAATAATGTTATGTTCAATCTCATTAACATCATTAAAGCATACCACGACAGCTTTAAATGTCACATCGTCTGCAATATCAATTTCTTACTACGAATCGAACCAAATACAGGGGTCCAACAGGATCGCTTAATGTCCCCTGTTATTTCTAATTTTGCTAGACAATGTGCTAATCCGCATTTTTATGGTTATCATGGGATTCAATTGAACTTCTGAGCGAACTGGCTTATATCGATAATATCAAGTCCTTGTCATCAAGGTCGTCCGATATGCAAACCAACTTTACACAACTCAGCGATCATACCGCCACTATTGTACTATGTATATCTTCAATTTTATCATGTACAGGAACAACGTTAACAATATACATTGTTATGCTTGGCAGGACCTTGGCTTTCTCAGTACTTTGAGTTGGTATCGCAAACGACGTAGTAGTAAGCATCAACAAAGTGTCTTTGCAAATTGCGAACATTTAAATGAAAAATTAATACTTGCGAGAAAAAAAAGATTAAGATCCTTTAACTCTTCAGCAAAAGAATTATCCGCATTCTTACAGTGGCAATAAGAGGACACTATGCAATCGCAACGTCAGCTGAAAAGCAAATTTTAACTCCACTGAGATTTCCGTATGAGCTACAAGAATCAGGACGAAGTAGAATTGGTGCAGTATTTTCTATGCATTGTCCTGCACTCCAAAGCAAAGTTCATCGCTACCTCGGTGACCGAACTTTCGATAATTTGGGCAATATTACCATTGGAAGAACTTGCCAAATTCATTCAAAACTCGAGATGACAAGGAAGGCATATCTTGCCATGACATGACAATAGGCCTAAACCTAATCTTATGTAAAATGCAAAAATAGCAGTGATCGAAAAGTACTTAAGCAATACGCAAATAGTTCCTCATAAATCTATTGCACTATAACACTTTTTAACTTTAAATCTTTTGAACTAAAAGCAATTCATAATCTTTTTCTTCTCTATTAAAGTCAACTGACACCGAAACTGGAAGTTACTACAACAACTGCGTCCAAAACAGTTGGTGGTAGCGGTGGTTCTATAAGTCCTCAAACACGAACTAAAACACCAAATCCTGCAATGGTTGTCGCTGCAGCTGCAGCAGCCGCAGCAGCAGCTGCTACGTTACAAGCTCCACCACAACCATTTTTGGCGCTACCAACGAATCCTATACTAATCATTCCTTATTCACTAATACGTGCTGCCAGCTTAATACCAGGACCATTGTAAGTTATTAATAAATACATTCACAGTATAGGGATGCATCACTTTTTTTTCAGAACTACGGCCTCATCAGGTATTGTTAATCCTGAAAATACCTGCTTTACACTTGATAACGGTGCGCTTAAGCCACTAGCTACTGCTTTGAGTATGGGCGCCGGCACAACTAGTTCTGCATCGGCTACAAAAACCACTGGTAGCACCAACTCCAATAGTATTAGCACTGCCAACAGCGGGAATGGGCATCAAATTCCAATAATAGACTCTACACGTCAGCAACAGCATGGTGGTGCTGAGTCGATGATATCGCTACTAACAGAGAAAAATGCGGGACGTAATGCCGAGACAGTTGAGAGTACACCAAAGCGAAACGATTGTGTCATACGGTAAGAGATATACAGAAAAGATCTAAACTTATCAGTTCTTCCTAACTACACACTATATTTTAATGGCACAACTCCTTTATATAAAAAGATAAATTAAAGAAATTTTCCTTTTCAGAGAAACCACAACACCTTTGGATCTCTCATTGACACGTCGCTCACCACTCGCCGCTGTGCTACAGCGCCAACGTATGCGCTCAGCTTCCACATTTTTCGATAGCGAACAACAACGTTTGGATATGGACACCCTACTTGAGGCGAGTAAGGAAAATCTGTCAATGGACGACAGTGGCAGTATAACACCGGAACAAATCGTCTGTGCACCATCACTGCCCAACAGTCCCTCGATGAGTCCATCGCCAAAAAGACGTGCCATAAGTCCGCGCAGCTGCGGTGCTGGTAGCACTTCTTCCATGTCTCCGCCAGCTAGCACCGCAAGCACTACAGCTGCCTTAGCAGCCGCTGCTGCTGCTGGCAATATGTTAGATCACTTGCCATTACGTTCCATGCTTCCAACCGATATTGCATTGAAACTATCAGAATCGAATATAATGAATCCATTGTTGGCCAAACAAAATCTGGAATTAGCGTTGAAATTGTCTGCCGCCGCAGCAGCAGCTGCAAGTTCTTCAACATCAGCGTTACCCGGTCATGCTGGCAATACCGGTAGTAACCATTCTGCTGAATTCGCAGCAGCTGTGGCAGCTGCAACCGGCAAATCCTCTGCGTTGGGCTTGTCTGTGCTACCAGCTAGTGGTGGTGGCGTTGGCTCCGCTTCCACTACTAGTGCTGCTAGTCAGCCCCAAATTTACGTGAAACAAGGTGTTTCTAAATGCAAGGAATGCAATATTGTATTTTGTAAATATGAAAACTATTTGGCGCATAAGCAACACTATTGTTCGTCACGTAATCAGGATGTTGGCGGCAGTGGTGGTGACGGTGGAGATTCTAAGTTAAGTGGCACACCACCGATGGCTGCCGGACCTACCACAGCCGATACTACGCCCATGGCATATCAGCAGTTGATCTGCGCTGCCTGTGGCATAAAATATACTTCGTTGGATAACTTACGCGCTCATCAGAATTACTACTGTCCAAAAGGTGGTGGTGGTGTCGCTGCTGCAGCAGCTGCCGCCGCGGCTGCAGCAACGGCGGCTGATGCTACGCAGGTAAATATCAAACTTTACTTAAATAATTTTACCAATTTATAAATAATTTATCTATATTCTCTAGCAATCACTTTCAAAAGAAAAATGTTCCAAGTGCAAGACCACACATGAACTAGGCCTTCCTTGCCCACCGCCACCAGCACTACAGCAACAACAAGCATCACATCTTATGCACGGCTCATCAACTTCCGTAACGAATTCCTCCTCAAATCACAATGTTTACAAGTGTCCTGTCTGCGACGTGGTCAGCATGACAGTCAGCGATAGTCGCAAACATTTGGAGACACATGGTGGTGTTAAGGCATTTCGTTGTTCCATATGCCGCTATAAAGGCAATACGTTACGGTATGTACATATTCTTTTTACTAATATTACATATATGTATTGTATATTAATTACAATAAATAATTTAAGAGCAAAAAGAAAAAAGCATGCAACTCGGAAAAGGCTTGAAGTGTAAAAATCATTGATTAGAGAAAGAAAGAGTGCCACTTTCGGCAACACTTTCGTACCGTATCCAAACTTTCACCATGCTCTAATTTACTTCGTGCACAAATATTTCAATTGAAGGGTAAAGTTCGACAATAAATTTTGGGCATGACCAAAACTTAATTATTTGGCCATATAATTGAAAAAATTCTTTTTGCTTAAATTTATTTATTGGGTATGTCCTAAAATCCATAAGATTTTACCCCGGATCATTTGAAATCGCAGCAGTATATGGGATGGTTAATTGCTCTTGGCGGTTTTTTGATCCTTTTTTTCTAGCAATATGTCGAAATGAAACTTGGACACGTCCAAGGAAGCCCACTATAGATTATTTTTTCGAGAAGTATTCGGTAAAATATTCGATAGAATGTTTTGAAATAAGCATGAAAATTAATTCCAAAAATCGTTGAAAAAGGTGAAAGTTGTGAACGTGATCAGTAGTTGGGATGGATGTTGTGTTTTCTTTTTCTTTCCAACGTCACACGACAAAGCCAACAGCGTGTTACCGAAATTTCATTACGTTAAAACAAAATACCGCAAAGCAGGGCCGCATCTAGGTCTAGTTGACCAGGGTCATATTTCAATTTTACTTCTAGAAATTTTCTCCTGCTATTAAATTTTAAGATAAATTTCCATGGTTCAGAACTTAAAGAACTTCCTCACTCAGGAAAAATTGATTCTTCGGCAATAGCAGAAGTGAGAACGATCATATCGATTCAATACATATTTGATGTATCCAAAAAAGTGGCCAATTGCCTAGATGTCCGAAAACGGTATAAGAAATACTCCCTGCTTCATGGCTTTTTACCAAGCCCATCTCTTTTGTGTATTCTCCTCCCCTATAACCTTTTCCATTAACCAGCAGAATGCTTTACATGTACAGAGGTCATCTTTTGTGCGTTGATCGTTCTGTTTAAGAAAAAAAACTAAAAGTCATGCACTTTAAAATTAAAGCATTAATCTTACAAATTATTCAATTTTCAAGTGGAATGGTTAAAATTTTTACATATGCCATAACACGTTACACGGAGCTTTAGCTTCCAAGAAAACTCTCTGACTTTGCGAATGGGTGTGGCAAACTATAACATTTCTTCATCCCCCCTGCAGCGAATGTTTGCGCTCACCCTCTTTTTATTCAAAACTCCTTAAATAAAATTCAATTCAGTTTTTAAGTAAAATTATTTTATTTTTAACAGTGGTATGAGAACACACATTCGTATGCATTTTGATAAGAAAACGACTGATTTTAATGAAGAGCATTACATGTCCTGTATATTAGAGGACGATGGCTTGGAAATTCCAAGCGTAGCCACTATGAGTCAGGAACAATTGGTGCAGCAATTAGCTGCAGTACAACAGCAGCAGCAATTGCAACAGCAGCAACAATTACAGCAACAACTGCAACAAGTATTCAATTGCGATATATGCAATTACTCTTCTTCATATAAAGGAAATGTGGTAAGTAATTCAGACTACATCGATTCTTAAAAAAAAATCGATGTTTTTGATTCCATTCATCAACTAACATTAATATTAAGACGATAAAAACAATGTCATGTATCAATGCCTTAAATATATGCTTCATTCCATTGGAAGTGACGCACAGCATTTTATTTTCTCCGAAAAATTACAAGAAATAAACTTTTAAAATAATTAAATATTGTATAAACTTGTAACGGGTGTGACATTTACGTGGGATCAGCCATACCAAATTGAGTACCTATATACATATATTTAGGTAAATCGATGTATACATAAATCTACATTAGAGTGGTTCTTAAAAAAGCGAAGGAAAGCGTTTCTTGTAACCTTGTAAAAAATCAAGAAAAAAATGTTAACATGTGTCCCAGAGAGGTTGAATTTGAAAAACAAATTTCGCAATTACAGCACAAATAGGCTCCACTGTACAACCCAAAAGCAAAAGTGTTTGGGCTGCTCTATCCGCGAATGAAATAATATTGACAGCTTACAGTGCATATTGGGCGCCCTGGGCAAACAGATAATTTGCCGCCCCTACAAAAACAGAACATATTATCTGTTTTTGAAAACGTAAATATTTTGTTACTAAAAAAAATTTACTCATTTTTGATACTCGAAAACCTTAGGACGCCCCCTCGTCCCCCCCTAAAAACAGTTCTGATATTTGGACCGTTTTTCTTCGAAAATTCCCATGGTGCAGCCGTAACTGTTGATGGTGATACTTTCCGCCGCGTGATAATCGATCATTTTATGTCAAGAGCATCATTTGTAAAGTTCACACACATGGTTTCAACAAGATGGCGCTACACCCCACATAGCGAGCTCCACCATGAGCCTCCTGCGCGAACAATTCCCCAGGAAACTAATAAGTCGATAATGGGACATGATATGGCCAACCAGATCGTTGGACCTCACCTGCATGGACTTTTTTCTGTAGGGTTATTTTAAGGCTAGAGTGTACGATAGCGACCCGGATATTAAAAGAAATCGGAACTTAAAGAAAATATTGAGCTACCGCTATTTGCACAGAGTCGCTCGGAATACTGCCGATAGATTCCGTAAGTGTGTAAGCCGTGTCGGAAAACAGAAATATATAATTATTTGCCGCTTACAATGTATATTTATTTCATTTACAAGTCCAAAACTTGCCTTGGGACACGCTGAAGTAGTATCTGTAAATATAACATGTGCCTGACTGAAAACCGCTCAAACGGTGCTGAAACTATATCCGATAGATTTTGAGAAATTTTACCCATAAATTACAAAATTTTCATTTATTGTCATGATTTGTAAATCATACAACTCAGCTGCAAGAAATTAAATCTCAAATAAAGGCTTTTTCTTCAAATAGCTGTAACTGTTGGAAAGAAAAAAAAACTCTTTTCAACCTTACAGCATTGATTTTTTTCAAAGGTTTCTCGGAGGCCATTGGTTTGAAATTTGAAAAAAAAAAGTTTTTTGAGTACCACTCTTATGTACATATGCTCGATCTTCCTCGATCTTGTTACAAAAATATTTCAATATGTCCCGAAAACGTGATATACATACATATGTGTGTTATTTTAAAATAACACTAGTTAGCAAAATAATTTTTTTTATGTACCCTTGATGAGAAGTTACTGTCACTGAATTCAAAATAAAAATTTTTATTTGGTACAATTTTTGAAATATTGTCGTTTTCTAATTTTTTAGACTTATTTGCACTTTAAAATTCATATCTTGAGCTAGAAATGACCAATTTCAATTAATCTGGTACCAAGAACAATTGGACATTTCTAGCTCAAGATATGAATTTTAAAGGGAAAAGTGGTCGAAAAATTAAAAAATCACAATATCAAAAAAATTATACCAAAATGTTCTAATTTAGTGAGAAAAAATATATAAGAAAAGTAATCTCTTATCAATGGTAAATTTTTAGTGTAAACTAGTGTAGCCAATAAAATTTTGCTTATTAATTATTTTTGCAGTTGCGTCATATGAAACTTGTACATCCGCATGCTATTATCAACTCACCATCGATTTCACCAGAATCAGGTGACTGCGAAGCAGATGCTGCATCACTATCAAATAGTTTCAATGGAGCTGGAGACAATAATAGCCATGGGTAAGTTATTTCTCTAAATTTGTCGCTCAAAAACTCTATTAGAGAGATTGCTAGCAAACATGCAGATAATCCCAGCAACTTAGTACTATGGGGCCGTCCATTAATTACACCCATCACCCCTTCCGTGAGACTTGCCTCATAATTTTTTAATGTAATATTCTATAACAATGTGTGTATACACTTTGCATGAAAGAGTTGACGTGAGATTTTCATTAACACCCCCCCCTCTTGGTGAGATTTTGTATCTATAACCGAACTCTGACAATTTCGATATTTTTACTATTATTCTTGGGTTGTTTAAGTTATGAAATGTGCACATCCCGCACATTTTCCATGTGGCCAAAAAAACTTAGTTCTCTTAGTATAGCGTTAACTGCCACGTCCAATTGTTCAATCCAGCCCAGTTTTTTGTACCGCTCCTCTACCGAGATTAAAAAAGTTTCGTTTAATAGTTTTCTACGTATTGCAATTTAAGTTTAAGTCGGAGACAATTTATTTGATTTTATTTTTACTTTTTTAATCATGTTGTAAAAGATGAAATCTCGTGGGTAAATACTTGAAGTCAATTGGGTAGGGATGGGGAGGGCATCACCCTAAGGATCTGATATTATAATTAATCATATCGATTCGACTTAAAATATCATTGATTCGATATGCCATTTTAACTCTCACCCCCCCCCCCCCCCCCCAAGCATTTGGTGAAATTCCGCTATTGCTTGAAGTCAATTAATTTTGGAACAAAAAAAAAATGGTCTCCTCGAGACAAAAACATCTTGTTTTGAGATTCGACTCTAAATACCGGAGATATGACGAAAAATTTAATAGGGGTACCACCATTCGGCAAAAAATTAAAAACATTTTTCAAATAGTCGAAATACTTTCGTCGGAAAAGTTTAATGATATTTTGTAATCTTTAATTTTCTGACACTAGAGTGGTACATTAAGATGGTAAGAGCCGAGATCTGGTGGGTAATTACTAGAACAGAGTACTCAATGATCTTTAGAGCAAAAAATTGGTATACTCGAGACAAAAACATTGAAATATCATACTTTAAGATCGGACTGTAAATGCCGATGATATGACGAAAAATGTAGATGCGCGACTTCTATTTTCGGTAAAAAAAAAAAAATTTCGAAACTGCCTTGTCTTGCCTTTTGTCTGGAACGCATCTACTGTGTAAAAACATATCTTTTAACTTCAAAAATATTAATCCGAAAAAGATAAAGAGTAATTTTCATGCTAAAGTTATAGGAAAAAACATTTTAACGTTTCCTACTAATGATTTCAATTATATCTAAATTTTTTCAGCTTTGCCATAAAAACTGAACCCATGGATAATTCCAACTTAAAAGCACCTCTATTACCAACAGCTCCAACACGTTCCCTGTCTTCACTTGGCAATTTGCATGAGAATAACAACTCACCTATACCAATAACAGCCACTAATACTGGCACAAATCATTTTATGGCACACATTAAATCTGAACCTATGGATATATCTATCGAAATCACGCAGCATTCAGCACAACCACCGCCGCCACCACCAGCACAATCACTAAGCTCACCGTCAATGATTGGGCCACCACCACCATTAAATGCTGCGTCTGATGAGAACACTGCAACTGTTGCTGCGCCCATGAATCACAAATATTGTGAAGTCTGCGATATACCATTTAACTATATGAAAACATATCTGGCGCATAAACAATTTTACTGTAAAAATAAGACGCTACGTCCCGAGGCAGCAGCACATCGTGACAGTCCTAGCCCGAATGCAGCAGTGTTGCCAACAGGGCTGCACTCACCGAACGTGGCGGCCATGTTATTGCAAAAGAACAAGGAGAATGTGCAACAGGAGGCAGCCATTTGATAGATGGAGAGTGAACAAGAGATCAGACGTGTTCGTCAGCAATGGGAATGGTACTACATGTGTTGCTAAAATGTCATGCACACATAGTGTGGATGACGTGAACGAGTAATAGATTTATAAAATGCTTTAATAAAAAATTGAATAGTAGGTTTTTGGATTTCGTATGAAAAGGAAATTCTGAACTTTTAATTACCACAGTATTTTGTTTGAATCTCTGTATAAAATTAAATATAACATAATAACAAAAAAAAAGAAAGAAATAAATAAAAATCCAAAGCAAATAATTTAAACTTTTTCAAGTTGAGCCCGTTGAAAATACTATAAAATCGTATTCAATTTTTCATTAAAGATATCTTTGCAATACTGAATAATGTTAAACTAAAAACAACAACATGACATAAAAGGCATGCCAAAGCTATAATTTTAATTTTGAAACAAAATTATATATAAGAAAATAAAAAATGTTTTTTTGTTTTAAAAACAATTCAATTCATAAAAAATTAATTTATTATAAGTGATTTTTATATTGTTAAACTTTATTATTTTGTGCTTGTGTTCATAATAGCCTTTTATATTTTAAATGTAAAAATACAACTTTCTTCCAAACTATTTCATATAAAATTATAGTACATACAAATAAGAATATATAAAACTTATACTAAAATATCATAAACAATAAATGTATTCTTGAATAAAACAAAAAAGAAATTGTAGCAATTTAGCGTATACATGTATTCTATTCTATTAAAGATTTAAGTATGTGACAATAATTATTTATTCCATAAAAATTAATATAAATAAAAATAAATCAATATTGATTTAAACTAATAAAAAAAGAAAACGATGTTTACATAGGAAAGTTTCTGTTTCAATGCATACAAGAGTGGTGCGAACAAATAAAACTTTTTCGATTTGTTTGATTTCAAGGCCGTATCCAGGATTTTATTTCCGGGGGAGGGTTTGGATTTGAAGTTGTGATAAGCCCGAAAAATGAAAAGGGATTATGACCGAAAAAAAGCGGACATAAGGCCTAAAATTGTGTTGTGTTATGACCGGTTACTATAATAATGTTAAAACCAAATTTATTAAAGACAGTAATGACACAGTACCAAATACATACAAAAACAGCACTGATACTAACTACTTATTTATGATCATAATTCTTAGAACAACAAAAACTGCAAAGAAAAAATAAAAATTGCATTTTAAATAAATTTTATCACTATATTTTTGTGAAATGCTCCAAAGCAGTTGGTGTCCTGTGAACGATAATAGTAAAATTCAGTTTCTTAGACATACCCGTATTTGACCAGATTTATCTCAAAAGCAAAGTGTGATAAAAACTAATTAAAACCACATTTCAATTTAGCGTCAAAATTACCATAGAAAATGATACAAAAAAATTCGAATTTCTTAACAAAAAGCTATAAGCGTGAGAAATGTTGATTTTTTTGACTATTTCAACTTTTTTCAACATTTTAACCTTTTTCAACTTAATTGAATTTACCAAGATTTTTCAACTTGACTTTTTCAACCTGTTTCAATTTTTTTTTTTTTTTAATTTTCAACTTTCGAGCTTTTCAACCTCTTCCAACTTTTTTCATCATTTTTCATGCTTTTATATTTTATCGATGTTATCAACCGGTTTATACTGTTTCAGCCTATGCAACCTCAATCAATTTTTTCAACTTTTTCCACCGTATCCAACTTTTTACGTCATTTTCCATATTTTCTCAACTTTTTAGCCTTTTTCAATTATGTATTTCAACATTTTTTTCAACTTATTCCAACTTTTTTCATTTATTTTCAGCTTTTGAACCTTTTCCAATATTTCTCAAATATGTCGGACTTATTCAATCTCATTCAACTTTTTTCAATATTTTCCATATTCTTTTGACTTTCAACCGTTTCAACTTTATTTATTATTGATTTTAAAGTGTTTGAACCTCTTTCAACTTTTAACTTATCTCTTCGACTTTTTCAACTTTTTTTGACTTCTTCAACTTTTTGGAGATTTTCAACCTCTATTAACTTATTCAATACTTGATATATTATCGACATTATTAGCTTTTCAACATTTTATCAACATTTTCCTCTTTCAGTTTATTTAGACGTTTTCAACCTCATTCAACTTTTTTCGAGTTTTTCAACCTCTCTCAACTGTTTCAAGATTGGTCAACCTCATTTAACTTTTTTTAACATTTTCCATATTTTTCGACTCCTTCATCCTTTTTTACCTGTTTCCAAATTTTTTCAACTTCTTTCAATTTTTTTTCAATCATTTCCACATTGTTCTGACTTTTCCAACATGTTTCAGCTTTTCAACCCATTTCAACATTTTTCATTCTTTTTTAAACATACTATATGTATTCTTTATTTAATTTTTTTCAGCATATTGACTATTTTTTCGACTTTTAAGCCTCAAAACGAAAAACCGAATTATGGTCGGTCTCCTGGTACTATATAGTTCGTGTAACTACACAGTTGCCAGCAGTGAATATCATAATGCAATGAATATGTTCGGACAGCGATGAGCTGTAGTTCGACAACATACAATTATGATTTTTATGTCAGCGGATGTGCTTTTTTGCCGCATGTAAAAGTATGAAAAGTATTCCTAATATATTTATTTGTGTTTTTGGAACAAAATTTAATAATAACAATATTTTTGTACAGAGCTTCTTGTTCAGTACTTTTAGTGCAAAAAACAACAAAAAAATTACAAGCGCAAAATGCATCAAAATGGGCAACGAGCTGCTTATACTAGTTTCAATGACCGCTACGTCATATCATCAGTAAGCTTTGTTAGCCGAAGTATAGTAGTTCTACAAGCCTACTATGTAATGTTTCTTGCGTTGATCTGTTAAGAATCACAGCAGTAAACAAAACAAAAACTTCTACATCTTAATGCAATTGACCTTGTAAACCTGTAAATTGACCTTGTAGACCTCTGTACAAAAATATTGTTATTCCTAATATATTTTCATATGGGGAAAATTTTTTTTAAGAAACTGATGACCTTTTTTCAAAAATCATTTTTATAAGGTGCCTGTTTTTTTCACATAATCATTTTCTATGATATATTTCTCACAAAGTCGTTTTTACATAGTGTCTATTCTTTACAAAATCGTTTCTTTATAGTGTCCGTCAAAATATTTCGGGGAGGTCTATCCCCCCATCACCCCCCCCCCCTAGATACGACCCTAGTTTATTTGTACACCGAAAGAAAAGAACAAATAACTTAAGGACATTTTCTAGATATTTCTATTTTTTTCATTATATGTATTTTCCTAGCACTAAACCAATAGGTCCTTTGAGATGTGTTCATGTTCCATCAAAACAAGTTAACGCATTGTAAATTGATCAATGAAAGAAAAAATTTTTTAAGGGCACCTTTTATTAATATAGGAAATCATGTGTTTCAAGAAAATTTTACTGACAACAATATTTGGTTTTCTTGAACAAGTTTTCTCTACAGGCATATAAACTAAGAAGCCAACGGAAAAGTGAAAAACCTGTCCCCTCTCTTCAAAAATATGTACAAAAATGTAATGAAGTCCTATGTATGAGTTTGTTGTTTTTAGACTCTACATGATTTTTTACGCTAAGTCCAAACGAGGCATGTATTATTTCATCTTACGTCCCGTTTTTACCCTTCCAACATATTTCTCAAAGATTTTCTGAAAAATCAGACTGAATATGTAAAATGATTACCAAATTTGAGTTCAGTATAAAAACAAAATAAGCAGGGTGTAAAAACACTCTTTAGTAGTTGATAATTTAATTCATAAATGCCGGCCCGTGCGTAAGGGGGGGGGGGGGGGGGGTTGGGGGGTTTGGGGGTTCAACAATAATAATTCTCTAATATTTTTTTTATTTCAATTATTGTTACATATTTTATACTTACATCACATATTTAGCTATTTTTTCGTAATTTAAAGGCATTTGTTAAATAAAATAATGTTTATTTTTTATTAAATAAAAAATTTAAAATCGTATCGTATTGTAACATCGTATTTAAATTAAAAATGAAAGATAACTAAAACGCCAATAAATCGTCGGAGCCCGAGTTTTTCATTTTCGACAAGACTTGCGCTCTTTAGCTATTTTTGAACCAAAAAACACGATTTGGGACCGCTGCGCATCGCTAAGGCTAAGTAAGAAGACAGCGTTTTTTTAACTTTGCAGGCAACTTTGCCTGCGACAACAGCAACAAATGATCGCTCCTTTTCAGCGCTACGTCGTCTAAGGACATATGTACCTCAGATCAACTATGTCCGAAGATCGGCTGACCGGCTTAGCCTCGCTAAATATATGTACATCGCGATCAATGTTGCCAGATTTTTTTTAAGGAAATCTGCAAATTCTGAAAAAAAAAACTAAAAACTGCTACCTCCGAAATAAACAAGATCGTTTGGAAAATATAAAATTTTAGTGGCTATTAAAAGTTGACGACCTTTTTTTTTAGTCATAGTTTCATAAAAAAAAAACTGCGATTTACAAAATAAAACTGCCAGCGTGTCTTTATTTTGCAGTTAAAAGTGCTAAAATGACAGTTAAAAATATGCATCTCAAAGTTTTAATATTTACCATCATTTTAAAGTCCTATCTTCTGCTTAACCCGGAAATGCTTTTTAAGCCACAAGAAACATAAAGTTACACAGCTAAAATTTCTATATGCGAATTTTTATTTCGATAGATTACAACAGAAAAAAAGACTGTCTTACGGATTACTAATATTTGCAAGGAAGAAAATGTTTACTTAAAGATCAATTTCTAAAAGTGTTTTGCAGTCGCTTCGCAATAAACAAAAAATTATTTGTATCGAGATTTGTTGATCTAAAACTGAAAATTCATTGAATTTGAAGTATGTATCACCTAATATAAACAACGAAAAAAATGATTTTAAGAAAATCACCAAATGAACTTTTGAGTACAAAGTCAAAAGAACAAAATAGTCCAGTGTGGTTCAATTCCGATTTTGTAAATTATTCTGTAGAAAAATAGTCAATCCGACCGATCTGAGTGCGAAGGTAACTAGTAAATGTGTTATCTTCGGCCAGGCCGAAACCCACATACCCTACACTAAATTGAAAGTACCTTTTGAATAAATGTTAAAAAGACGTTAAAGAGGTTGAATAAGTCGAAAAAAAAGTTATATGTGAAAAGGTTGAAAGAGGCTAAAAAGTGTTGAAACAATTCAAAATCGCTGAAAAAGTCTTAAAAATAATGAATATAATGAAGAAAGTTGAAAGAGGTTCGAAAACGTCGAACAAATACTACATATGGGATGTATTGGAAAAAATTAAAAGGTTCAAGAAGTCAAAAGCATATGAAAAATGCTAAAAAAAGCGAATAGAAATTAAGTAGTTCCAATTCCGCCTACTTTTGGTTCAATAAATTATATCCGTGATAGACATACACATACCAAATTTAACCACAAGAACTTGTACAGTTTGCGATACTATGAATATGTGAATTTGCGTTAAAATAACACTTATAGAAAACTGCAGAAAATAGTTGCATCTGTCAAAGTGTCATCTGGTGACTCTTTTCGGAACTTTCATTTACAATAAAATGATGTTTTCTTCAATCAAATCGATCCATTGATTCCGAAGAAAACAGCAGAAAATCATTGAAACTGCTAAAAGCGCAGTTCTGCATAGAATAGATCAACTTTTCAAAAACACCAGGAACAGAAATAGCAGCAGGGATTAGTTGTTTATTTTATGCTTAAACTTGAATTACTTTGGAGCTAATGGACCGATTTGAATGAAGCAAACGTCATTTTATTAAAAATGAGTTGAGGAAGTGAATGGAGAACTCAAAAGTTCTGAAAACTGCCACCAGATTGCGCTTTTAGCAGCATTAATAATTTGTTGCCGGTTTCCAGAGAACAGAAGGTGTAATTTTGATGCAAGTCCTCAATTTTTGATACTAAATGAGTTGAGCAGCCACTGATAGGCGCTTTTAGCTGTTTTAGAAGTTGCTGATAGTTGTCTAAAGGACAAAATCTTCAATTTTAATGGTGATATTGAAATTTAATTAAAAATTGATTAAACGATTAGAGGACGCACTGCCCTAATCGGAAACTATAAATAAAAGATATTATTGTGCTCGAACTGAGAGATATGCGCTTTGGGATTTGACAAAAAAAAATGTGAACTTTTTCAGAGACCTATGTATCACACATCATAGTAATTGCACATCAATCTGTATTATCCCAAGCAAAAGTAACGAGTTATGCGCTTCATTCCTAATAAACAAAAGAAGTCCAAACATACGTTTCATTTACATTTGTTGGTCCCACCAGATTTTGATAAGACTTTTTTACAAGCCAACCCTGATAACCTAGGTTATCTGCTTACCGAATAAAACAACACAATGTAAATACATTTTAAACAATGTACAATTTTTATCCATTCTTTATTTAGTAATAAATATGTATTTATACATATATTTTTTTTATTTTATATTTAGTTATCTTAATATGAATTCGACTTGTTTTTGTTTCTTAATTTAAGCCTTCAAGTTCACAAAGAAAATTGGTTGTCTGGTGCCCGAAATATTTTTGTAAATGGATTTGATTTTATTTTTTACCTATATTTTAGCTCGAAGCTTAAAAATAATTATCCCAAAATTTGAGCTTCCGATCTCAATTTCGATTTTGTTCAAACTTTGACGCGTCAAAGTACTTTAATATAAACCACCACAGCTCAAATTTCAGCTCCCTAGGATGTCGGGGTTCTAAGAAAGAGCCATATTTTTAGCCTGAAAATATCCGTTTTAATCCGTTTTTAAAATGTTAGTTCTAAAAGCCCACAAATCCAAATTTAAAGTTATGGATATGAATTTGTTTTTATTGTCATCAAAAATGTTTAAGCTTTTAATGCTTGTCGACTATAAATATCATCCCGAATAATTGCCCAGTAGTTGAAAAAAGCGTTAAAATCACCATTTGTTTGTTTTGAAGTATTTTTCGTTACACTACAACAACAAAAACTAAATAGCAACACTTGTATAAATTGAGTTTTGGCCAGAAAAGTGAGCTATTTGACCTAAAGTAGGTGGCCAAATTATTAGGGACAGTACTCAAATTTTTGTATTTTCTAGTTTAACCGAATTTTTTGAGCATATAAATTTACACAACATGGCTTTTATGTGAAGAGACACAGATTAGATTGTGAAAATTTTATTTAGGGTGCATACTTAGGGTGGCCCTCATACAAATTTGAAAATATCATTTTCACAAAGACAGGTTAGTTGATTCACACCGAATTTACACCACGTAGCTCTTATGTTAAGAGGCATAGTTAAGGATACAAAACTTTTATTTAGGGTGGCCTTCACACAAAAATATTTTTTAAATTATCATTTTCTCAAAGACTGCTTAATCGATTCTCTCGGAATTTACACCACGTGGTTTTTATATTAATAGGCACTGCTTAGGTTGTAACAATTTTATTTTGGGTGCAAACTAAGGGTGGTCCTCATACAAAAGTATTTTTTAAATAGAATTTTCACGCAATATGCACATGGAATATGGACCACGGTAGAGGTGAAGCGATACGCACAGGGTAATGCTAGTTATATATAAAATCAAAGTATAGAAACAAGCTTAATGTAGAAGCAGACCTGAGGATAAAAATTTCGAATATAGAGCCGGACATTGTGGATTTAGTTTCAAGAAAACAACGTCATCGATCTCATTAAATAAAAACTTCTATATAAGAAAATATAACAAATTTAGTTTATAAAATAACCAATAGTCACCAAAAAAATAATTTTCATTATAAGCTTTATTATTATTATATTATTTATATTATATCATAAATAGGAAAAAAACGATCTATTTTCTAAGCTCTATTTTGACCAAAAAATATTTGTCTGAGTTTAATGTACATATTTTGACTTGCAACTATTTTAATTCTTTAACATTTCCACAATTTGTATTCATTTGGGTTTTACATTTAGATTTAGATTACATGAAAATCCTAATAAAAAATGTTTGCCTCTATAAATGCGTAAGATTTGTTAAAATACAGAGCGATATAGTAATGGTATGAGTGTCAATATTTATTGGAAAGTAGTGTCAACTTTTGGACCTTCAAATCCGGAAAAAACCTTTGAAAACCGGAAAAATTAAAGCAAAATAATAAGACTTCGTTCCTTAACCTCATCAGAAAACCGGACATTTTATGTCTGATTGAGTTTGACAAACGGACAAAACTTTTAAAAACCAGACTGTCTGGGTGAAAACCGAACGGTTGGCAAGAAAGCCAGAAAGTAAGCTTAGGAACGACGTCAAATGTCTACGGTTGGAATGGGCTCCGCAAAAAAAAATTAGCTCGATAGCGTGTTCTCGGATTACACAAGTTTAAGAACCCTTTTCTAGAGAATTCCGGAATATCACGTAGCCCTAGAGACTGCTAGAAAATCCGGCAGGATAGAGTTGGGCAGTGATAAATAAAATAAAGATTTGCAAAAGAAAATATAAGCAAAATTAAGCATGATACCGCAAACCGTGTTGCATTAATAAAGATTTTTTTTAATACTTAAATTTTAATGTTTGATTTTCCTTACAAATGAAACTAATAATCAAGACAATGTTAACACTATATTGTATTAGTGATTGGATTTCCTCCTCCAGAACATCACATCATCATTTTGCCCACAAAATGGCCCCACATAATAACGTTTTTGTTGGCAACGCAGCCTCTGATCCATATTATTGGGCAAATTAGAAAAATTAAACATGCAAAAAACAGTGGCAGCTGCAGGTAGGTCAAAATAGAGGTATCGTTCAAATACTGCCTACCAAAACCCAACAACTTTTGAAACGCCATTTTGTTAACTCTATAATACGAAACAAACTACACAAAACAAAAAGCTAAATTACCAACTTCTACTGCAGTTATAAATTTATACTACTTACGCAGCGTCGGGAACTTCTAAAGGGTTGAAATATTTACGCCTCTTTTCTTTCCTTAGCATTTTCTGCATTTTACACAATTTTTGATGCATGTAATTCCTTTCATTTTTATATTTTTTTAAAATATAGCAAAATATTTTCTTTATCACCATTTTCGAACTGAAATTGTGAAATTGAATCGAGTTCGAAAGAGACAAATCATTCGGATTGTAGAACACCAAAAACAAATTCACTTTCATTTTACTCGGATTCTGAAACATGCTTAATAAGCACGAAATATATCGCTTTGTCATATAATGCCAAAATAATTTTAGAATTCAATCTTCGTAGCTGGACTTTTTACAATTTATTTCAGTTTCTAGGGTAAAAGGAAGCTCAGTTGAGTGGTCATACAAAGAGTTGTCAAATCGAAAAAGAAGCAATACCCGACCAAAATCGTGCAAAACACGACTATTCCAGATATTTTTGAATTCTTAACATGCCCCCATCAAGCATAATAGGAGTAAAGTACTACATAATTGTTTTCAAGGAAAACTGTTTTATCAATTTGGGCTTAGAAGGTCTAAGTACACAACAAAACATATTGGAAAACAAGAGTTGATTTAAAGTTGCTAACAAATTGTAAAAATCTTTAGCAAACAAGAATGCATTTTTACTGAGAACGCTTATTTTTGCCACTTGTATTTAAATCTAGCGCAATCAAAAACGTAAGCTTTTAACAAGACCCTGCGTCACAAGTTGGTGTTAAGAGCAAATTTCTGCTGTGTAAATATCATTTTCCAACAATAGAAAAGAAAATTGCATTGAGTTTTTCTTAATTTCTTTTATTATTTCTTATCAATTTAAAATAAATCAAAATATTGTAGATATCATATATTAAATGTATGTGTATATGGATTTTAAGTAGGGTGAGTTTACATCAATTTATGTTAAATAAAACTATTGAAACAGCATTAAAACCAAATTCATAATTTGCAGACTGCTTTCTAGTGTTGCTTTTGAGTAGTTTATTTATGAAAAAGTTGATTTTAAGAAGGCTAGGAGAAGAAGGTGGTAAATGTTAAAATTTACATACTTTAATTTTGTATTCTTTAATTATTACATAGTGTTCGCAATAAAACATTGTATTTATCTTTTTTGCTTTGTTTTGTTAGCCAGCGATAATTCCTGCACGGCTACAATTCTTGTCAATATAAATCAAATAGTAACTTCATACAACTTCTAATTGATTACAAAAAATAAAAAATTTAAATTAAAAATTAATATGTAGTTGCGCTGCTCCGCATAATCCAAATGAAAAAAGAAGAGTCCCGGCAAACACAGATGATGCAGTACATAAAAGGACTCATCATTCCATGCTTATTTGATGCAGCTATCACTTCCCTCCAAATAACACTCTTTACTCTGTTGAAGCCATAGCTCTGGCCTGTGCTCGCACACGTTTCTCATATTCCAAGCGATTCTGGCAGTAAATTGTGTACGCTTCCGCTTGTGCGGGATCCTTGATATTCGGCTCATTCAATAGATCCTGTATTCCAAGCAAAATCTGTTTAATAGTTATAGCTGGACGCCAATCTTTTTCCTCATCCAGCAACGATAGACAAACTGTACCCGATGGATACACGTTGGGATGGAATAGAGGCGGTTCAAATTTGCACTTGGGTGGCGATGTGGGATAGTCATCCTTGAAAATCATACGCAATTTGTACAGACCACCCTCCCAGGGTGTGCCCTTCTTTCCAGGAATTGCACACTCCCAGATCATAAGATTGAGGGTGCCGTCCGGATTCTTAGCTGGGCGTGCAACAAAACCGAAGGGGTGATCTTTGCGCCACGCCTTACGTTCCTCACCGAGACGTGTAATTGCGATTCCGGACATGATTTTCCAGCTGCGATTTTTCTAAAAATGGGTGCTCCGCTTTCAGTAGCTATTGAAGTTGTTGTAATCGATGCTGCTGCCGTCTATTGGCGATGTCGTGTTCTTTCTACTTTTCTTTGTTCAATTTACTTTCAGCTGCGCGTTTTGCTTTTACACCCTAATCGTCAAGTTTTCATAAAATTACTTACATTATATACAATTTGATTAGTAGTATATTTATATTTTACCTTTTTATTAGTTTCGCCGCATTTAAATTGATCTTTCCGCACAAAAACTCGCTCCGAATGCCTTGTGAAATTCTTTGCAAATTTTTTTACCGCTTATTTCGTGTGCAGGCCGTGCGTCGAGTACGTAAAATGCTTTTCTGTCAAAATTGACAGAAACTTAGCTGCAAAACTGCTAGAATGTATTGGCGTCTGTTTGGAAAATCGTAAAAGATTTCGAAGAGTAAAAGAACTAATTTAATTGTAAACTCAACTTTACGTTGCACATCATTTGTTCCTTAGTCAAGCATATCCCAGCAAAGTAAAGATCCTAACTTTATCTATAAGGTCTATTACAATCGTATGGCATTATATATATGTCTTCGCATATGCGGGGACATATAATTGTGAGTCTGATGTCGCATGGGTTCTCTCCATAGAACGCACCTAAGTACTTTCATTAGCTTACATTGAATGTTACCATGTAGCACTCAGTCACACAACTACTTCGTCGCATGTATGCGCTGGACTCAAAGCACATATAATCAAGGTATATGAAGCTTGCAACTGATTGAAAAGATTTATTTATTATCATTTTGAAAGATTTACAAACACATACATCGGTGTTAAAATATTGTTCATAGTTATAAAAACAAATCAAAAAATAATCTGCTACTGAGTATTCTAAGACTAAAAATTAATAATAGTAGATGTCTTCTCCTATTTTTCTTATGTATTTGTATTTTAAAATTTATTTCTATTAAACTTTAGGTAAATGTAATCCAAAACATTTTTAAATTACATTTTAACCTAAACTTTTTTGACATTTGAATACCGACGAACAAGTCCCTAGACATACGACAGCGAATTTGATTATCGACTCACTACACCGACGTACAAGTACTGAACAACTACTGCGACGTATTTTGCATTCACACATTTAAAAGCTACTCCAAAGTCACACGCCATCGCTTACATTCGTTGTGTGTGAATAGAGTAAGTGAAAACAAAATGGCAGCTGAATTTTCCGTATTCTGAGGCAGTTGTGCTTACTCGAACGCTACTATTTTCACAGTAATACTCTGTTTAACGCATATTCATCGCCTTATAGCTTAAACACAATTGCGATGGCCAATTGACAAAATCTATTACAATTTGCTAGTGCAGCAGATAATTTGAAATCATTCTTTAGGGCATGTGCATAGAAATAACATAGTAGTTGTGGGACAATTGTTTATTCAGGAGTGGTTTCTCTGATGTGATAGTTGATAATGAACTATCGCACTTTTGTTCTCTATAAGGTGATTGTCAACTTGATTACCGCTTATCTTAATGTGATTGCTATTTAGGTGTCGTTTTCAAAAACGACAATCAAAAAATTGACTGTCGACTATCACCTTTGCGGATAACACACCAGCAATAACTGCCGGAAAACGATTGGCTGACTGAAATAATTTATTATTTTAATCAGACATGGTGGCAATACAAAAATACTTTAAATTTTTCACTAAACTGTACAATGCGCTCACTAGTCAAAGTATTATTTTCTTTTGCCGGTATGGTTATCAAAGGCGAAATCTTTCAGCCAGAAATTTTGAGAAACTTGTTCTTATGAAAGAAATTACTATGTTATTGTACATAACGTTTCCGTGGTTCAGTGTTAAATAAAACAATTTTAAAATATGTAAATGTTTACTTTGATGGTGGCTTACAGAATTTTCGACACTCATATAGTTGTAAAAATTAGTGATATTATCGATTTCTTCATCATAACAGTTATTAAACAGTGTTGTTGGTAGTTATAATCGAAATTTAGTGGTAATTTAATTTGTTAATTTCCACTAAAATTATTTAGTGATAGTATACATTTTTCAATGATAACGAAACTTTAGTGGTAATGGAAATTTTTCAGTTATCACTAAAGCCTAATTTCCATGCTATCTTTGTTGATCCCATATCAGGGATATCAAATCAAATTTTTGTTAGAAAGAAAAAGCATGCGAACAGAACCTAATGCGCTTGGAGAATGCGAGAGTGAATAGCATACATTTGCTATCTTTATAGCATGTGATGTCCTCCCTGATATTAGATAAAATAAGTTCAAGAAAGATCACATGGAAATTAGGCTTAAAGCTTAGTGATAATTGACACAAAAAAATTATCACTTAATTTTGGTGATAATTAAAAAATTTCCATTATCACTAAATCATTTTAAATGCGTTAGAAAATTTCAATTGTCTGTTAAATAAATAATTTCCGCTTACCATTTTATAATCAGCGCGGCATATTTTGAAATATTTTTCAAATGACATAAACTGTACTAGAAAATTTGTCAAGTGCTCACATCATCAAATTGTTAATCAAAGTGTTTGTAAAACAAGCATAATGAATTTGATGGCCTGAACTTCGCTAAGGACTGATAACCATCTGACAGATGTCAAAAATTTTCGAAGATGTCGAATAGAGAAACGCAAATCTCTTTCAATTTAATTTAATTTAACTTTTATGCATTTAAAAATGCAGTAAAAAAGTGTAATTGTGAAAAAGTTATTGTACTGTGATTATCGAAAAATAAATGTGATAAATTTAAGTGCGACTGAAACGAAAAAAAATCTTCGAAGGATTCAAAGTTCAGTCGAGTCAACGCGATTGGGTGCGGTGCAGCCCAAAGTGGGAAAAATCGAAGTCTTAGCTGTTGCTAAAAAAAAATTGGTTTTCATTACGACGTAGAAATTTTTGATTAAAAAAGTATCTTTGAAATCCCCTAAAAATAAAAATCAAATAATTATGAGAAACTAAGTGCAAAGAAAATATTTCCGCGAAAGTCCAATTTTAAGTTTTTTATTTGTGTTAATTTTAATGTAGAAAAATTGATACCCACGAAATTGCAACGATGTCCGGAGCCGAAATGGAGGAAAATGATCTCAATTTCGGCTTCCCGGAGGCGGGTACATGGAACAGCACGAATAATATTCCATTAGAGAATATGAAAATCGATGCACCGATGGTAAGTGGGTGGGATTGTTGGGTTCCAATTGTGTGCTTGGTTGGGTTGATTCTCCTTGTGTGAAATTTTCCAACTTTAAACCATCTAATTTCATAATACTAATGACTCATTTACAAATTAAAAACAATATCGTCAAAATGTCGATTAAACTTAGAACACCAAAACCTAATCGCTACTTCGTGTTTATCAGTTGTTTTTCTTTTGTATCAAATTTGGTTGTGTTTTATTTATATGTTATATGTATTTTGCTATGATTCGCTAGGGAATCAAGACAGTCTGATACCATTATTGTTTTTTTTTATTTTTTTTTTGAAGTTTGAATCCGCCTAAAGGATATTTCCGTATTTAGAAGTCGCCAAAAGCCGATGAAAATTTTCAATATAAAAATGTATGGAGGCATCATAAGTTTTGCTTAAGCCCTCGTAGAACAAGACCCGAACCCAATGAAAAAGCTAGTTTTTGTGGATGAAATCTCAATTATAATGGCTTGATTTCGAAAAACACGAAGCTTAAAATTTTTCAAGGATCTGCAAGGACATTAGTTATGAGTGGTACTTCTAAGCACCGTTGGGTCAAGAGAAACCGGAAAGTAGGAAAGAAATATTATTAAAATTATACTTTCTTTGTTTTAATCCTTAATTATAAATTAATTATTTATTGATGAATTTGATGGCATTTCGAAAAGCAGTTTTATTTAGTTAATTATTAACATAAGAAAATCTCACAATGAACACATTTTGAATATGACTTCGATTGGATATTATATATATTACAAGGTACATATCTTCTCCAAGTGGCGACGAAAATTGGAAACTTTACACCGAGATTTACTATTAGAACATCCTAACAAACTGATTCAGTTTTATCCCACGTTTTTTGGAGATTGGAAGTAACAGATCCTCTTTCAGTGCGGAATTCAAGCGTTTTCTGTTTATGTCCTAATTTCCAAAAGCGTAATTTCTTTTGAAGACTGGCAATAAAGTACTCTTGTGGACCCCAAAAGATTTCGTGCCATTACTTCTTCAGATTTTCAATTTAAGCCATGGGAACTCCGCAATTTATCAGCATGCTCAATTCCACCCATAAAAAGTAACATGTCCTCACAACTGTTGTGCAATTTATGTTCTTTAGATTGTCGATATGTTCCTCCTAGCAACGGTCTTTCTTGTCCATCCATTTATAGAAACTTATGATATTAGATAACACTCTGAAATCCTAATAAATTTAACGATGGTTGAAGCTTAAAGAGTTGATTCTTGTAGTCTATTGGAATCTTGGAGTTATCATTCACATTAAGGTTGCTTAAAATGAAATAAGTGTCGAATTTTCAGATATAAAGGCTTTAAAGAAACTTCTCTCAAATGACTCAAATTTCATCAAAGCAGGATCTCAAAGTCAATTTTAAGTCTCATATCAGCATTAACTTGTTAATGTGGGCATACAATCGGTGTAATTGGATATTAAAGAATTTATTAATTTTCTTTGAAGCAAGTCAAAATCTCTGCGATAAATGTAAAGTTTTAAACATAAACAATGCACTGCTTTCTATAAATACATAAATCATTTTATGATGTTTTGTGACCAAAAGTTGAATTTGAGAACCTTTGAAGTTACCAGACACATTTTTAAATGACTAGAAGTTATTAAAACAAAAAAACTTCATCAAATTATTCGAATTCGAAAATTTCATGATAATTTTAGAAATTAAATTTCGTAAAAATATATCCTGCGCTATGTATGGATTTGTGTCCCGATTTTCTTTAAATTTTGCTGTACCGCGCAGTATGCAGATCAAGAATATATCGATATGTTAAGCACGGAAACGCCTCCTTCATATTTTATTTTGAGCTTGAATTGCATTATTCACTAGAAAACTAAGTACTGCTAGCAAAGCTGTTGTTCGACATATTCAAGAATCTAAACCCTGAGCTGCTACTATGCAAAAGAATCTGGTGTTTGATGTACACCATATCGTGAAAAATGCGATTTTCAAGCTCAAAAAAAAAAAAAAGATATGAAAGAGGCGTTTTCGCTCCCGACATACATACAATTGTGTTCATAATAATAGTAGCGATAACACACAAAAGCAAATACAAGGATTTTTTGTTAGATTTTAGTTATTACAAAAAAAAATTATTTCAGGAAACTTAGTTCTTAGTATTTAGCAGGGCTTTTACAAAAAAACAAGAACTTGAATACGATACATATTTAAAAAAAAATTAAATTCTACTTCAACTTCATATAGTTACTGGTTGTTCAAAAAAATAGGAGTGTTTGCTAAAACCATGAATATATGCTAGTAAAAAATTACAAAATTAAAATTTTGAAACTATTTATTAATAAAAACAAAAAATAAGCTTAATATTTAGTCGAAAAGACATTATTTTTTTAAAACGGCTTCACAGCGACGCGACATTGAGTCCATAAAACTTTGACAGCGTGTGGGAGATATCTTTGTCCAGGCTTTTTGGACGACACTCTAAAGCTGCTTTTTATTTGTTGTACTTGTTCATAACCTCAACACTTTTCACCCAAAGCCATTCTTTTGCCCGTTTTCTGGTGTGCTTCGGGTCATTGTCTTATTGGAATACCCAACAAAGTGGCATTTCACCTTCAGCAAAAGGGAGCATAACGTTTTGAAAAATGTTGACATACACAATTTGGTCCATAATGCCTTTTATCCAGTGTATTGGTCCTACTCCATTATACGAAAAACATGCCAAACATTTATTTTCGTGCCGCCATGTTTAACCGTTTTTAAAGTGTATTTGGGCAAATATTCGGTATTGGGCGGACGCCGGACATATTTTTGGGAGCCAGTTCCACCAAATTAAACAATTTTACTTTCGTCGGTCCAAAGTACATTGCGCCATTTCTCAACTGGCCAGTGAGCATGACTTGGTAAAACTGATTCGTGCTTTGACATCCAGTACACAGGATAAAAGGCATTATGGACCAAGTTGTGCATGTCAACATTTTACAAGACGTTATGCTTTATTCTTTTAATGGAATTTGAGAGACAAGTAGAAAAACAACATATTATAATTATTAATTTTTTATAGGAGCTTATAAGAGCCATTTGGCGTATGAAGTATATAGGCATGTTCACCTCTTTGTCATCTTTGAAGAGACTCCGTATCTTTCTAAGGTGTTTAAAAGACACATTAAAAAGACTTAAAGAGAGTTGCGTAAAAAATGTCTTTCTTAGAGACTTTATTTGAAAATTATAGACTTATTATATATAATTTTATTATCTTACTTATTTATCATTTTACTTATTTGCATGCTGGTCTAGAACCCCCAACGATAGTGCAAGATATTATAAAAACAAAATTTCGCTACTATGGCAAAGTATTTTTTTAATTATTTTATCTCGTTTGAAAATGATTGAGAAATTGCTATACTGTTCTATAAAAAACCTTCTACTCAGAGTTTTTGATCATTTGCTTATAAAAATTAGAAGCACCCTGATAGATGCTTTTTATTTTGCACATTCTATTACACTATTTTTGTCTGGAAAAAACATGATGACCTGTTTTCACTTCCATACATCAATTTCAAATAAACAAGCACCGGGCTATGGCAACATCTCTATCAGTGATTAAAAGAGCAACTTCTTTCTATTTTCGAAATCACCTATACGTGCCGAATAATTTGAAGGATTACATATTAAAATTCCAAAAATGAGTGATCTTATCCTCTTTTGGAACTATAAAGGATTCTGAAATTGTTCTCTAAAGTAGGTAGTTAACCCAAATGATCTTGATCTTGCGGGCCACTTTGGATATGCATCATAACTCCGCGGGCCACATATAAAAATACATATTCCCATATTAGATTTAGATATACCATAGACCTATATAGAGTTATTACCTGGCTGTCATTGTTTTAAATATGTATGTTGTTGAACTACACTGCCCTCAGAAGCGAAAAGGGCGTATCAATTTGTTGAAATACTTGTTAAATTGAGGTAAAGAAAATTATCTTAAAAGATTTTTTATATGTTTCAACTAAGATATCGGGATAAGGAGTAGTTCATCAGACGCGTTCTTAGCTATAACTAATTTGTCCCACCCTTGACTTACGTAGATCATGATTTAAGTAAAAGAAAGTGTTTGTGTAAATTTTCGTGAACCTAATAGGTTTTTCTAATTTTCACAAATTTTTCCTGAATTAAAAAAAAAACTGACACAAAAAGTAAAAATTCATATAAAACGATATTTTGGTTTAAAAATCCCATCTATAAAGCTTATAGCGTTAACTAACCTTTTTTTTTTCATATTACATAAAAATTTACTATGAAGATGCGAAAAACAAGGATATGCATTTGCATCGCACAGCTGAAAATTTCAGACGTGTTTAATAGAAACTTAATTTACAGTGTGGCCCATAATAACTGTCACCAAATTTCACTGTTCCGAAAAAAATTGAAAACCTGATTTTTTTTTATAATCTAAGAATGCATTGCTTTTCAAAATTTAACGAAAAAGTACACAACAAAAGTACACGGCAAAAAAAATATTCATTATATCAAACTCAAAAGCGCCATGGAAGGTAAACGTAACTTAGTTATAATTTTTTTTTAAAAAAAATTACAGAAATTGTGATATCATAAAAACACTAAAACAACTCGGAATAGCAGACAAATTCATACATAAGACAATAAAACGATATAAGGATACGGGAGGCTCGAAGATTAAAAAAAAGTTGGAAGCAGTCGGACTGTGGGAACAAATGACGTCATAAAACAAGTGAGAGGAGGCTGCTCAATCAGCCTCTTCTGTAGAAAAGGATATGAAAATATAAAAAACTTCCTAGCAGCTTCTTATCAGGAATGATCTAAGACTCAAGGCCTATAAAAGCTAACGCTTTCATGGGCTAACAAATAAGCAATAGCAATTACCTGTTACAAAAATTAAGGAGCTACTTGACTGGCACGGTGGAGATGAAATAATTTTTTCGGATGAAAAACTGTTCTTCCTGCAAGACAGCCACAACCAGCAGAGTAACCGTTTGTATGCAAGAAGTTTTGAGAATGCTCCAAAAGATGATTTGACTGCTGAGCGATATCAAAACGTGACCAAAATCAAGGTGTAGGGAGCAGTAACTACCTCATATAGGAAAAGGGCCGATAAATTCGACTGATTTCATCTCTGCGGAAGATTGGGCAGCATCATCACCGGATCTCAAGACATTGGATTTTTGAGTATGAGGCCATATGCTAGGTAAAGTAAGGTCAACAAAAGGCTTAACAATTGAAGGGTTCAAGCAGCGTTTGACAAGAATTTGGGACGAAATGGAGAAGAAAATGGTGCGTGCCGCCTGTGAATCCTTTTTCAAACGTTTACTTACTTCATCAATAATTTAATAAATTTTGAATTGTTATTAAACGTTTGTGATAAATAAAAAAAAATATTGTAGACGACTTTGATTTTTATAACAATTTGTTTTAGTGACAGTTATTATGGGCCAAACTGTAAACACATTTCCATCATTTTTATTAAGAGCATGCGCATTTTTAATGTTTTTGTTTTAGTGGCTTTGTTTACGTTATTGTTTGCATTGATTTGTTTACAGCAACGGATGATTGACCTAGATGTACTAATGCAAATAAACAAATTTAATTGAGTTTTATTGAAATTTTTTTTTTAACTCCTTACAATTTTTATATAGTTGACCTTATCTTACACATGTGAGTTTAGAACTGTGCTGTATAATTCTAAATGAAAGTACAAACCCAGATCAACGATTGTTGATCTCCAAGGCAATGAATCTATTACTAGGTGTACGATTTTAAATTTTTTGTTTTGTGAAACAAAAGCAGCAGATTGGCTTATACTTTTGCGAACGGTATGGTATTGAGTCATGACGTTCTCAGTTAAAAAGGCCTAAGTTGTCGCATAAACATAGTACTGGGTGTTTTTTTTAGAGGTTTGTTTTTCGAATAGAGATTAAACTGGCATTTTATGGTCAAATCTGGCAACTCTAATGTCATTTATGTTCAGTTTGGTTTGCCATTTCATCATGAACAGGTTGACAAAAGAACAACGCTTGCAAATCGTGCAAATTTATTTCGAAAATAATGGTTCAGTTCGCGAAGTTTACCGCAAGCTCCGTCCATTTTATGGTCGACATAATCGTCCATCAGAGCAATTAATTCCGTTAACCATTGGTCGTTTTCGCACTACGTTTACTCTATGTGATAATACGCATCCGCAGAGACGTCGAACAGTGCGCACCGAAGAAACAATTGCCGCTGTAGAGCAAAATGTTGAAGAGGACCCGAATGAATCGATTCGCAACCGTGCACAGCAATTGGAGCTTTGTCCATCAACTTTATGGAAGATTTTGCGCAAAGATCTTGGCTTGCGACCTTACAAGATCCAGCTTGTGCAAGAATTAAAGCCGAGAGACCATGCAATGCGTCGTGATTTTGGTGTATGGGCCGAAAATGAGATTGATCTCGATGCTGATTTTCATCGCAAAATTTTGTTCAGTGATGAGGCTCATTTTTGGTTGAATGGCTACGTCAACAAGCAAAATTGCCGCATTTGGAGTGAAGAGAATCCACATGGGACCCTTGAGACGCCATTACATCCACAAAAACTGACTGTTTGGTGTGCTGGAGAGTCAGTTACCGTTAATGGAGACCGGTATAGAGCCTTGATAACCGACTATTTTGTTCCCGAATTGGATGGCATGAATGTGGATGAGTTGTGGTTCCAACAAGACGGCGCTACATGCCACACAGCGCACGTCACAATCAATTTATTGAAGGAAACATTCGATGAGCGCATAATTTCGCGGAATGGACCTGTCAATTGGCCACCAAGATCGTGTGATTTGACACCATTGGATTATTTTCTTTGGGGATATGTGAAGTCGCTCGTCTACGTCAACAAACCAGAAACGTTAGGGGAGTTGGAAGCCAACATTCGTGGCGTTATTGCCGACATACGGCCCCATATGCTCGAAAAAGTGGTTCAAAATTGGACCTGTAGAATTGGCTTTATTCGAGCCAGCCGCGGCGGCCACATGCCCGAAATCATATTTAAACATTAATGGCATAAAATTATCCTTCCAATAAAGCGAAATTGATGGACATTAAAACGATTTTCTTGTGTTTTATTTCAATTCGAAGCTCTATACCTCTAAAAAAACACCCTGTATATAACTCTTCTCTTATGATTCCTTTTTACTTAACGAAAAGGCACCGATTACCGACCGCTTATCAGCACGTCTGTTTGAATCTCTTAAAAGATGTACATATCGCTCACTTTCTTCAAGACTGGCATAACTCAAAAAACTTAAAACGCATTTAAAGTTTTCAATAAGTTACTTTTTATATGAAAATGATAAAAAGTATGTCTACATTAACTCTTCTCACAAGGTAAGTTTATGAGATACTTTTCTGATTTTTTCAAACAAAATAAAACATGAAATGGCGGATATTTCTGCATCATTAATTAACTCAGAAATCACGATTTTTGAGTTATGCCAGTCTTGAAGTAAGTGAGCGATATATACATATATAAAATGTAATTTCACTAAAATTAAGCTATTTTTTTGTTATAAGGGGCCGTCCATAAATTGCGTGAGTCAAAATAGGGGGAGGGGGCCCAGCAAAATCTCACCTAATCTCACAAAGGGGGAGGGGGGGTCAATGAAAATCTCACGTCGACTTTTTAATGCAGAGAGTATGCATTATTATAGCAGATTACATCTAAAAATTATAAGGAAAGTCTCACGGAAGGGCGGGGGGGGGGGGGAGTCCCGTCAGAACTCACTAAATCTCACCAAGGGAAGGGGGAGTCCGAATTTTCAAAAAAACACATTACGTAATTTATGGACGTCCCCTAACTGATGTTTCACGCGGAAAAAATCAGTTAAAAATAATTTAAATGATTGTGTTAATTTCTAAATTTTTTTTTACCGTGCGTTCTGTCGAGGGTTATTAATTACACTAGCAAAAGAAAACAATCTTTTAATTGGCGCTGAGATGTTAAAGAAATATTATACTTCAATGGTGTAGCCCTTCGCAACATAGGATATTTTTTATTATTTCTACCGTTAAGTTTGAATGACTGTAATTGTAATTGAAAGCTAATTTGGAATATGATTACTCTAATCACAATTGAAATTTTGTTGATTACAGGAATTGCAATCCTTTTTCATAAGATATATTACGTACGAATATATTTTAAGCGTTATTTATAGTTACATTGAAAAAAAGTTTTATTAACTTAGGTTGCTATTAGATGATAACTTTTCTTTTGCACAAAGCGATGATAACACGTGTTTCAAGTTAATTTATAGAAAAATACTTTAATGATAAAATATATGTAATGTGCTCATTTCAAAAATAATGATTCAATTAAATTTTATTTTTAAAAGATATGGCTGCTTTGCTCTCTACTAACATCAATCACATGGGTCACCTATATAACATTTTACAATTCCCGTCTCATGGGTGTTATAATAACAAAAATTGCAAACAGATGGTTTATAAAAGGAGCGTATTTCAAAATTGGTAAGCTTTTCTGAAAAAAATATCTATCATTTAAAACTAATTATTGTTTTTTACCCGTATAAAGGTTCTGTGTCTTTAAATCCTTTGGCGGGCAAAATTATGTTTCGAGATTTTGTTTACATTGCCTTTGATTACTCTGTACGTATACAAGATGGGTATTTCATTTTTCGTTGGTGGCGTTCATACGTACCCAAGGATGTGTCAGAAGGTAAATAAGAAATAAAAATATTAAAATATCTCTTAAATTTTTTAAAATTCTCTAGATCTCTCACACTCGGATACACGTCTCTCTGTGCAACTAAATGGATTTGAGCAGCATATTTACAATCGTTCTGATTTATATGATCAGCTCGAAAAAACTTTTGGTCTTAAAGCATCACTCTTAATACCGGTAAGCTTAAATAAAAATTTATCTGACACTTGTATCCACCATTGAACTGAGAATACTGAGTTGCGTGCAGTAGTATAATTGCAGTTAATGTTGGACATAGCTCTTCAGTTCTGAATTTGGTGTTAGCTCAAAAAATTACTTTACTTATAGACGGACAATCTCTCTGCTGAAGAACGTAGCAAACTAAAAGAACATACAATGAATTTAGAAAATACTCGTCAAAGTCAGCGTGAAAGTCGTAGAAAACATTCCGAAGCAATGAAAGCCACGACGTGGCGTGATCTCATACCTGTTATTAAAATTGATATTTGCTCTGGACGTTTTGTTTTCGGCAATCGTCTTACGCCGACGACACTTTCAATTTCAGTAGAGGAAGCACATTGTACTTATAGCACAAAGCCAGCTGTTTGTCGTTTGGATCATTTTATGCACTTTATTAAGGCCAATGTAGAAAACGCAAAAGTCATGTTTGCGCCAAGCCCAAAATATACTGGTTTAGTCGATGAGCCACCGCGTTACATGGGTGAAGGTTTTGTTGTAATGATGTCGAATCAAATGGAACTCTATTTCTATATGGATGAACCGGGTGTTGTTCCGGAAGAACCAATTCATATAATTCTAGCTAATGGTGATATTGTGGAGCCATCTCCACCTGTTTGGGGCATTAATATCAAATGTTTGAAGGGTACTGATTTCAGCTATGGTCCCTGGGCTGATCGACAACGTGATCATTTGTTTAATTTTTTCTATCCATCTGATTGGCAATTGATAAAAGTCACACCAACAGCGAAACCAGGCGAGCTGCGCAGCTACCAATCATTTGATATCACACTTTGTGTGCTCAATGAGGCCACAATTGATATACTATTTTCAAAAGAAAAAGAAACGAATGCAATGCATATTACTGTTGGTCCTGCTTCATATGTGGAAGTGACTATACCATGGGTTACGATTGCGGAAGGTTTTACTAGTAAAATACAGGGACAACTATTCCATGTGGAAGCTACCACTTCATTGCAGTATCGAAGTTTAGCGGAATTTGAATCATTAGAGTATAAAGTGCGTATACATTATCCAACAAAATGGAACGCACCACAAGATTGGAGTATTGCACTGACAGGTTGTAAAGCTACTGCATATATTGTGTACAAGCACAAATGTTTTTTCCAAGATCTCATCGAGGATTGGGCCAGCAAAGCACGTCCAGATATTCTCACTTTTGTTCCATATACCTGCAAATTTAACATTCTCTTAAATGAATTTGAAATCCTCACGCTATGCAATGAGTATAATTGGATTGATTGCTCAAGCGCCAATCAAGAGAACAATCATTTAGCTTTTTGTGGCGATGTTTTCGATATGAGCTTCGCTTTGCCGTTTGACGATTTTCTTCCAAAAACTGTAACTCTGAAATTTTGGATACATGGTGAAGGCTTGGATTTAAGTATGTATGTGCCAGAAGTATCTTCAGTACGTCCAATTGTGTTAGCTATCGATGAAAATGCTAAACTTTTAACACGTGGTGGAAAAGTTAAAAACCGTCCAGAGCTGTATACAAAGAAATGGCGAAAAATTTGTCAACGAACGTAAGTAAAAATAATACAAAATGTTAACAAATATAATGCAACCCAGACTAACAATAGTTAACATAAATTTATTTCTAGCGCTGGTTGGATTGATTGCTGGACAGTACCCATAGTTGCTCTCTCCATACAGTATATTTATCATCCTGTACCACCACTGGGTCCAGATCCACAAGCCGATATAACCACACCTGAAAAAGAAGAAATTTTGCTCAGTCCTATGCGTATACCAAAAATACGCAAATCACCCGTTAGCAATTGGCAAAAACCAGAACAGTACAAATTCGATCCAGCAACGCTATCTGCTGATCAAGTAACCGTAGAATTAGAAATCGGTTCATCTGTTTTAATGTGTTACGGTAATGTGTTACGTAACTTTATAAATTTAAAAGAAAACATTTTCGGTGAAGATCAAAACTTTACGGATATGGAACAATCGAATGTTAAGATTAAGGAAAATAATCGCACCAATCCAAAAGATCAGCTGCTTAGCAAGGAAAAAGATTTGGCGACAAAATCGATTTCCGAAGTCACGGTACCTGAAGAAAAACAGAAACCTTTCGATCCTCGACTTTATCGTCCATTGGAAGTTATAGTATCGTTGATAATACACGACATACAAGCGCATGTAATGAAAAATTGTAATGAAGATGATCCAACATGTCCAGTAATTTTAATTGAACGCTTTGGTTTCGAAATGAACAAGCGATTCACGGAAACTGAACTACAAGTGTTGGTAAGCCCAGCGTATTTGATTACTTCAGATACATTGGCGCGACCAAATCGAGATAAGCATATAAATCAGGGACATTTGCTCTTATCAGCAGTGCAGGTAAAACTTTATTACAATCTCGCGAAAATTTAGAGTTTGATGTTTTGAATTTAAATACATAGCTACATACTCGTATATCCTATGTTATTGATCTCTTGTAAACATTTTTTTAACCAATGTAAAACTGTAATGTACCTGTCTAATTGGTACTTTTATGTGGGTAAATTTAAACTTTAGGCATACAACTAGAAAAAAATATTGCCTCGTAATGATATATTATGTCCGTTCTCTAAATTATCACTATAATTTAAAAAGCTACGGTATTGTGAAGAATAGATGAAAGTGTTTTCAATCGATCGGCTTGTAATTTAATTTGTTATGCATTTTATTACTTTTTTACGCAAAGGCATTTAAAAAACTCAGTTGTTATAATTTATGTTTAACAATAAAGATAAAAATATAGCTCAACACAGACTTACAAAAATAAAATATCTGGCATGAATTGAATCTAACGCCAGAATTTTCCCATGAAGTCAGGTCTTTGAAATATTTGATCTTTAAATGCCGAAAATGCCATTTATGCCTATGTATGATCAGCACGCTCTAGTCTGAATTTTCAAATCAAATCTACCTGATGTCACTCAATGAGCTCAATGATTTTTTGAAGTGTAAAATAACTTCAATTTCAATATTTTTACGTAAACAGTTAACACAAAAGTCTTTTGAACCTACATAGTCTGACCTCTAGGTTAAAATATCTGTGCTTGTAAATGCAATTGCCTAAAGCAGCGATGGGCAAAATGCAAAAAATGAGCCATCTATTGATTCCTGGAATTGGCTTTTGGTTTTTTGCTGATGAATTCAAGATCAAAGTTATAGTGTGACTATTTGTTGATATTGTAATTGTTGTTTTTTTGTTGTACATAAGTGGCTCTCGCTTCCAAAATTTTGCCCATCTATGGCTTAAGCATTTAGTTCTCGGAAAAATGTATGAGCTAGCTTAGTATTATTAAGTTGTACTTCCTTTTTTTTTTTATTTTCCTTATAGGTTCGAGGTCATGCTTTGTTTAGCAATGAAGGCTGCGCTCTTGATGAAGATACTCTAGAATATTCTTGGTTAATTGAAGTGCAATTGGGAAAGCTATCTGGAAAGTTAACATTACCACAGCTTTGTAATGTTGTGGTAGGCTTAGAAACTTTAGTTCTACTTACTGTCGATCCTGAAAATTGCTTAAAATCACCAAAAACTGTGCGTAATTGTCATCACGGTGTGCCAAGTAATCAGTGCCCACATACGAAAGAAGAAAACAAGTATAAGTGTCCATCAGCTGAAGACATTAAATACAAAATGACTCGCGTCTCTATTGATGCAGTAGATGTATATCTTATAGAGAGTGGTACTGCATTGCATACATGGGTACGAATATCTTAAAACATATTTTAAAGGCTAAATCCAAATTAAAAAAAATTTTGTGCTTTCAGATTTCACCAATACGCTTAGCCACGTGCAACTTACATGGACAACGTGTTAAATCTGGAATTTCTGGTTTGCTTCCTTCGATTTTGCTGCGTCTGTTTATGCTCAACACAGGCTGTAATTCAAACATGACAAATTCTTACAATACAAATACTACTGGTAGTAATCGTTCCGGTAAAATTCGTCGTCACGATCAAGATTCTATTAAATCCGACATACAGACACAACAACATGTTAGCAAACCAAAGCGATCCTCTAATTCTTTTTCACAGCGTCGTGATTCACGTGAAGAAGGTTCGCGTGCCAGATTGCGTGATAGTTTCTCTGAAACTAAACGTGCATATGAGACAGAATTTTTTGAAAATTGGGTTGAAGTAGGGTGTACTTCGCTCGGACCAATATTATTGGAGGGCGCATCAGCATTACCTATACCTGATCATAAATTGCATATTGTGCAGCATAAGTAAGATTTTTGTTCTTGTATTAGTCAAAATCAAAAATTTTACAAATTCGTTTCAAATTAGTTTTTTACGTGAGCACGATGTCAAAACTAAGCGCTTATGGTTCCTTTGGTCAAGTAACAATGGACAAGCTGCTACTGCCAGCACTGAAATCTCGCGCTGTGGTTGTATTGGAGGTTGTGCTTTCTTTGGCAGCAATCGTAATGGCCTTAAATTCTTCAAACCCTCTGCACAGGACATGCAAGACAATTATAATATTGCTCGTTATTAGTAAGTTAGAAGAATGTGAACATATTTTATAGTCAATTTTTAAAACATATTTTTAAAGCATAATCAACAATAAGAAAGACTATGGCTTTGGTGAAAGCATGTTGCATCAAGGACAATTAGTTTTTCACACTCCACCTTATAGCTTAAACTCTGTTTCTCTGCAAGATAGTGCTGACTTCAATGGAAAAGTATTATTATATGGATTATGTAAATTTATTTATTTTAAAAATGTTCCTGTTCATTAGGGTAAACTTTATCGACCATCTGTTGACTTGCACAATGGAAGTTTGAAAAAATCTGATTTAAATAACAAAGATGTAGTTGGTAAATTTAAGATTGTTTGCGATAAGCAAGATTTGAATGGAAGAAAATCGAGGGAAAGCATTGGTTCGCCGAATACCTTGGAGCGACGTAGTAAACGGTACTCATACACTGCCAATAGGTGGGTATCACCTGCCGGCTTTTTTTTAAACATATATAATTTATTTATCGAGTGATTGATTTTTAAATTATAAAATAATGATTTGCATTACAACTAACAACACCGTTTAAAGACACAAAACGATACTTAAATAACTATTCCTTTATTCTGTTGTTAGACAAACATCTGTAGAAGTGCCCTATGCACGTTTGCTTGACAGTCCTTCTAAGAAAATAATGCGTCAGGAATCGTGTGAGCCGCAGGTGATTTCATTTAGACGTGGTTCCGATTCGTCTAAGGTACAACCAAACACTTTGCGTGTTTCACCACCGAAAACAAGCATCTCCGACTCACGCCTAACAGGCGAAGCAGATAATGAGGACAGCATTGAGGTAAGCAAATGTTTGTTAATAATTCTGGAACTGTGAAATTCATAAACATTTTATTTTAAGATTCCTGATGAAATGTCACATTCGGCACCACATTCGCATCCGTTAGAGTTTGAAGTTGCTGATATAACATTGCCACCTACTTTAGGGACGGATGTACACAATAGTGATCACTTAACTCGTGAGGTGCAACGCACTATATCCCTTACATCAGAAAATCCATCAGAAATGTTTTTCTCTGCTGAGGAAGATATTTCCAATGTTTTGTCACAAGGTGGCTCTATAAAAAATCGTAATGGTTCCATTGTACTCTCGGGTAAAAAGCGTTTTTCTTCTGAACTGAGGTAAATGTTTAAACAGAACACATTGGTATGTTTTTGATTGATATAAACTTTATTGCAATTTTATAGTATTGGTGCTCAGAATGATGCAACCGGTCTGACGCTCTCTACGTACCGTAGTGATTTGGAAATACATGCTGCAGATAATAAAAATCTACCAAAACGTCCACAAAGTACAATGGAGTTGGTAAGTCTAATAGCATTCATTATTTTGAATTAAAAAATTCCATCTTTATATTTAGTATTTGCTGCTTTTAAGCAAGTTTGATTTTTCTAATATGTACTTAAATACTAAACTTTTAAAATTTACAACTTCAAAACTTAAGTAAATACTTATTTCAAAGTATTTTTCTATTTAAATTTTGTAAGCTATTACTTTTCTAGCAAAGCAATATTCTTTAATAACTATTTATTCAAAAAACTATAACTAATTTAATTTTTTAACATACATATATGAAATCCTCATATACTTCATTGACATCACGGTAATTAAATTGAAAACACCAAAAAAATGAATAATGACAGTGATCGTAAATTTTTTATACAATTATATTTGTTGCATGTAGCTTAAAAGTGCCTTGTATATGTTAGACAAGCTCAAATACACATTAAGACTTTAATTTTTTATTTATTTTAAAATGAGAAGCAAATTTTGCAAACCACATACAAATCTTTTCAATCATCACTTTCATAGAACGAAGACGTGAGACGTATTCATGGTCTTGCAACACCATTAAGAAAACTAATAAATATTTCATCAAGACCAGAGTTTCGACATTTTATTCATGATGTGAGTAGACTTAGCTCAAAACTATGCTCGAACTATACTACTAATACTTTCTTGATTAGCAAGATTATTTATTTCTTAAGAGAATGTATTCAAATGTGTATGATGTTTATGTCTGGTTAAAATAGATTTCTCTTAATTTTAACATTCTAGCATATTGGATGTAATAATTGTACTCGTGACACGATGAATTTTTCTGTAAACTTTAACTTATTAAAATTTTGGTTAATATTTCTATATTATGATAAGGATAAATTTTGGTTCATTATAAACTTTATTGAAATAATATGGAATAACTTTCCTATTTCATGACTAAAAAATAAGAAAAAAAAAAAATTTGATGAGTGACTTATTAGTAGCTTATAGCCTCAGTGGCTTTACCTCTTATGTGTATGCCAAATCTGCTTATTATATCAATTAGTCAGAGATCTTCTTCAAACTTTACTTTTTGACCCTTTAAAAATACTTTAAAAGCATATTTGAATACTGCATAGGCAACATCGGAAAATCGAAAACAACCGTTCTGAACAAATTTGGTACCACTTTGAAGAGAATTCTCCAACTAAGAAAATTATAATTTGTCATCCTTGAAGAAGGATGTCCTCAAATTGAGGAAAGTTTTAGAAAAAAATATTGTTTTCTCAATGATTATTATTTTGTAGTTGGAGACAAAAGTCGTCACAACTGCATTTGTAATAGAAATTAATCAAAGCTAAATAAAAATAAACAGTTTTATTTCGTTCAAAAAACTTAAGAAACATACATTTTATGAAGCCTTGGCCTTTATTTTTTTTTAAATAGTAAAATTAAAATCAAATCTTCTGTTAACATTAGTCAAAAAAAGGCTTAAACCAAAAATAGTCTTATCCTTCTGTAGATATTCTTATCCTTCTGTAAATTAAAAATACGCAGGCGCTTTCAGCTTAGGAGACATAAATTAAGTGAACCGTTTTTTGAAAATTCGGATCTGACGAGACTTCTCCTCTGGTGAGATTTACCCTATAAACTTTAAATACATAATAAAATTTACTTTATATGTTCATGTATTTTGCTTCATGCCACTAATACGAATGTCTTTTACCCACTAGGCATGTAACGTTTCAGAAACTAATAACTTACAAATAAATTTATGCAAACACACTGACAATAAAACGCTTATCGTGAATAAAACTGTCTTAATCACATTTCGATTTCGACTTTTTTGCATACATAGAATCTTGTAACGATGCCTCGCAACTATACTTATGGTGTAGCCTAAAAGCCCGCTGTAGAAAAGTCGAGTGTATACAGAATTAGATGCACTGGAAATATAGTGAGGCATTTTGGTGAATCTAACAAATCAGAGATGCCTTATAAAGGCCCGTCCCTATGCCCAAGAAACCCCGAATTTTGATTTTTGACTGACCGTTCAGTTTACATAGAGCTGTTTCGAGAAAGCGATACAAAAAAATCAAATGTGCATTTGTTGATCGTAAAAAATAGCTCTCAAATACACATCCACTCAAAATGCTGACGTGATATTTCAAAACATAGCGGACTTACACCCAATCGAAAATAAGACCCTAATGTGAGATTTTGAAGTTTTATGTAAGTAGTTTTTTCGTCCTCCTGTAAAATTGCAAATACATGAGTTAGGGCCTTTCTACCCGAGAGCGACGCTTTGCTCTTAAATTCTATCTAATATAACAGATAAATCTGTAATAACATTTTTTTTTTGCAAAATTTATAACGTTAACTTCCTTTTATTTTATATTGAATAACACTCTTTGTCTTAAAATATGAATAATGTTTCTATAAAAACGGTTCGATTATAAACCATAGTGAGGTAGTTTTGTAGACATTTGCATGCTTTTCTTTCTCAATTTTTTATATTGGTTAAAAATACATTAATTAATATAAAAGTAACAAAAATCAAAGACAATTTTAATGACATCCATGCAGTAATACGGGTAATTTATTGAGTCGATATTTTCTATAAAATGCATTCAAATCAAACCAGAATATAATATAAAATTTATAGAAATAGGTTCCATATTTTAGACCGGAAGGATTAATATGTACTTTGCTTCCGAAGTAAAAAAGGCTAATAAATAAGTTTATTTAAATGAAAAAAAAAAGCATAATATAACTGCTAAGTAATTCTTGTTTTCAATATTCTTCCTTTTTAAATGCATGTGGTTTGTTTAGAAAATATATGTGGTTACAAAAAATTGGCTTAATCAAAATTTATTCATACCTCCATAATGTCATTGTATTTGAACCATCTTAATTTAAATTATCATAAATTTCTTAATCTTAAATCTAAAATTCTTAAAAAAAAATAATTTCTATTTTAATTAGCCTTAGAATGCTTTTAGTAAATTTCATTAGATATAATTTTTTTATAATATGTAAGGCACTTATAAGTTTTAATCATAAAATATTTCCTTTTATTCTAAAATAAGGTTGACTCACGTGGTTCATCATCAGAGACACCATCACTTTCATCAAACTCATTCATTTCCGCGATGTCATCACAAGAGGATGTGGCGTTGGTTAATTTACATCAGCAAGTTAATCGTCCAATTATTGACTCACCATTACTAATGGCCAGCTATTTAAATCATTTATCACAAGTTAAGTGTTTCAATTGGACTGCTTGCTCATTTCCCTCTGGACCAGATGTATTCTCCACACCATTATTTCAAGAGAATGAAGATGGTGGACTCACTTACATTGGCAGCAAGATGATACCCCATTTCGATTTATACTCTTCTTGGCGTGAAATTAAAGTTGTGCCACGTTATGAAAATGCGTCCGGCAGCAATAGTTCAAACACTTTCATTGGCGGCCCTAAATCACATCCTTGGGATCCAAGCGTTTTGCTAAAAGAAGAAGAAAGTGACAAGTCTACCAATGGCTTTGATGATGGTGAATTTATGAGCTTGCAAACAGAAGGTGCAGCTTGCACATCAGTTGTGGCGAGACTAAAAGGACAAGTTAATGTTTTTCTAACACCTCTTTTGTTGGAAGGATTACAGCGGTCAGTAAAATAATAATGAATTAAAGAAATGTTTTTATTATGAACTAAGTGACTTAAAGCAAAATCAATTTAGTTTATAATGTTCACTTAAGTTTATTTTTTTGTTGTTTGTCCATAGTTAGCTTTCTCTTTACGCGGATGTGCTCTTTTTTATTCTCAGAGTCTTCGTGATCAGTTTGTTCTGCACCGTGTGGAAATGAATTCTCTAATAGCTTTAAATATTCTGCATCCACAGTATTCTGTATAAATATTATTAACAGATGAGCGAAAATCATTTTCAAATATAATTCACCGTTTTATGTTATATATTGTATTTCAAAAGTTTCTCTATCTCAGGATGGATTTAAAATAATTGACAAATTTAAAGAATTTGTGGGTTTTTTGCACTAATACTTACGTAGCATATAACTGGTTGTTTTTTAAAATACAATTAAAAACGGTGCATGAAATAATTTTTCTTTTTACCCACCCCTTGGTTGTTTTGTGAATCCTCACGCTTAGCTCGAGCATTTTCCATGGAATACTGCGATAGTAATGACTCACGTGGAATCTGAAATCGCAATACATTACGTGCTTCACGGTAGCCGTCTGATTCTGGCTCATTATCATCATCATCGCTATTTTCAACAGGGGTTTTGTCGGGAAAGTCATAAAATGTTTGCATGTGTTCATTGCTATCAAGAAAGCTGCAAATTCAAAAACTGAGAAAAGTTTTCAACAAAGATATAAGCTCTGGTACTTCTCATCTGTTTCATCATAGTCTGCAGAATTGGAAGAATCTATTAATTTGCTTAATGCTTTCAAATCGGGCAAAGAAAGGTCGCTTAAGGCCAGCTCAATTTCTTTGTCACTCAGTGTTTTCGTAATATCCTTTATATCATTTTCGAAAAGTGGATTTTTCTAAAGCAAACATTTGTTTAGTAGCAGCAAAATTAAAAAATATTTTCTTGAAGTTTACCATATAGTAATTGGCGCCATTAATGGCATTCACACTGACGAGTATCACTAACACACGTGCAGCTATTGTAAAGTTGATATAAAATATCATTTTTTAAGATTTTTGAAATATATTTGATGACACTTTGAACTTTAACAAAATTGTAGCTTTTCTGTATTTATCAAAATATTATTTTGTACAAACAAGTGTTTTATTTACTCAACAGAATGATTGAGGCGTCTATACCCACCATATCTTCAATGCACTTGCTGTCAGTGGTAAATTATATACATGCTTCATGTATAGCCAAGGTGAACAATGACAATATATTAAAAAGAGATCAAAGCTTGAGTTATTGGTCGCAGGTATGCAATTAGTGTGTCCTTAAATAAACTGCGACTAATAGTGCACTTTTTTCAGGTTCATTCCAACTCTAAACGCTCTACAACAGAACGCAACTTGCAGGGTCCAGGAGACTCATTTTTGAGTGATGTTTATGAAGAAAGTATATCAACGAAAACTCAAGGGTTAATTGTATTGCCGAAAATAAGCGTCACCATGTTGCAATCGTCCATTATAGAGGAAGTGATTTCAGTGGCAGCATTGGATAATGTACAGGTAATGAAAAGGTTAAAGGCATTTATGGGGGTGCTCATTGATTTAGTCTTATAATTTGCTGTTTGAATTCAAAATAAAATCACTGCGTTTCAGCGACTTAATAAACAATTTTCTTGCCGATTTTACCGCTTTTATCATTTAACTCGTATCGTCAAAACATACATAATTCCTTAATTAATACCATAGCTGAATTAAAATTTTGTACTAAACTTATGTTTCTTCTTAGGATCTCAGTTGTGTTTCGCTACTTACATTTTACATCGAGGGAGTGTCAACTAAATTCCACTTGGGTAAAACAACACGTGCTTCTATGCATAACGTTTATATACAACAAACCGTGCAGTCTGGAAGCAGCCATAAGAAAGGTGGCATTATGAAAGGTACTCGTGCTCTGCTAGCACATCTTTCCTCACAAACTAGGCCAGATAACATACAAGGCGAACCCATTTTGATTGAAACATCTGAGAAGCAATTGGAAGAGTTAGTAATTACATTAGATATTGGACGAGCACACGCGCAATTGCGACGCCTAAAGACAGAAGGTAGCACTTGTCAAGATACATCGATAATAGTAACTGCTATACCAGATCATCGAAGTAAGGCCATGTTTGAGTGCCTCAAAATGCCAGAAAGTACTGGTATCGATTGCATCGGTTATATAATGTTCGAATGCGGATTAGAAGGTGTAGGTGTTAAAATTGTCAAACGTTCACATTTTGAAAAGTCCGAAAATACCAAAGAGGAACTTGCTGAAATGACAGAAGTTGGTGCTAATGGTGTAGTAACTGGTAACATTAATATAAATGATCTTGTAGGCGGTTCGAGTATGGCTGCCACAACGACAACTACAACTGTTGTTGATGTTACATCAACATCAAAAGCAGAAGCTGCTTGGCGTTTAATAACAAAAAAACCACCAACACCAAAGACACCAAAAGAGAAATTTGCCCATGCTTTAGAGAATATAATAGTGTCCGACCATCGTTTAAGCGAGGGTAGTGCTAATGATAATCGTAAATCGACACCAAAGCTACCCGATGATGATGTGGAAAAGGGTAAGGCTGGGACCACTGGTGCTGCTGGCAAGAAACAAGAACCCTTCGACAAAGTTCTGCCAAATGTTAAAGAAACAGATAAGAACTCATCATGTGTCATTGAATTAAAAGCAGTTTGGTTCAATTTTGCGGCACCTCCTTGTGTGCCGATAACGCGAAAAATTGATTTTTCGAGGTATGCAATAATTAAAGTGGTTTCTTTTTTATTGAAAATAAAATAACTCCGTTTTGTAGACTTGACTGGAATTTGTTAAGTACAGCCTCACCAGCAATTACAGCTTGGATGAATCCCAGCAATCGTTTGGCTATAAAAATTGTTTCCCTTATGCGTGCTTTGCACACACGTCACACTGCTGTTGCTGCTTGTTTAATGGCAGATGCGTTGGAAAATGAGAAAATTCAAAGGAATCCAAAACTTAAAAAGGTAATTTAAAACACTTTAATTAGTTGAAGGGATCACAAGTAAAGAAGAATAATCACAATTGGTAATGATAATTATTATGAATTGGGAAAATATGCGAATAAATAATGCATGAAAGTTGTTTTTAGAGTATCGTAACTTTATGTAAAATCCGAGTTTAAGGCCATATTGTTTCCCGGCTTACAACAAAACAAAAGTCGCTCTAATTCATAAAACTATTTTTTACAGAGTCGCTATTCCAGTAACTATACACTTCTTTCAAAAACTCTACAAGAAGATCCAAGCTGTCAACTATGCTATATAATGCAAAAGTTGGTTTTGGACGAAGGTGTACAGAAAGTAGAAGAAATTTTCAAGCAAGGCGATATACCACATCTCAACACACTTCGACAGGTTTTAATAAACTTTTAAATTAAATTAAATGCTTAATATCTTTTAATTACTGTCTTTTTTTTATACAGGGTATCATTGTTCTCAGTCGTCAATGGAAAAACACTCTATATAATCCTATATTATTCGAACATCAATATAAAAATAAATTATCGCGCCCGATTAATGTAACATTTTCTTTTCCACAAAACGAAGAAGAATGTGATGATCCAGAATGTGAAGGTGATGGAGATATATTGGGTGGTGCGTTTGCTACAAACGTTGGAGATAATCCGGAAGAGAGTGAGAATGCTTTATTACTTGGGCAAACACAGCATCATCGAACTCATATTGGTATTTTTTGATTAACGCGACTGAAGAAATTCAGAATCTTTTGTTTTAACCAAAGACTTGTTTTTATTGTTTTATTTATCTTGTTAAATTGGCGCATAGAAAGCATTTGCATTATTTGTAACGCACGTATTGTGCTGCAATATCTAGTGTAATTGCTTTTGAGTGGGCAATAAAAACTTACACAGTGGACATTTTGGCTTGTAATAAGCGGTTATACATTTGAAATTAATTCGTTTCTTCAAGTAAAGTAATAATAATATTTAAGTCGTTACTAAATTCAAATGTAAATCAGATTAAATTTACCAAAAGCCCACTTTGTAAAACGGCACATTTCAGCTGGGGTTCAAATATTTTTTTCGTTTAGTTTTATGTTGCATTTATGTTACTATATGTTTGATCTGCTTTTTTATATTTTGTGTCTTCGTTGTAAAAATGCTTTTAATGTTACTTGTATCAGTCATGCCATCATTATTGTTTTGCTTTTGATGTTTATAGATCGGCACAAATTCAGCTACAAAATTACGTTTGTTTAGAGTAATTAGTGTATGTATGGTTTTATTTGGCTAAAAGTTGAAATGTGCTGAATGTTATACAAAAGTTTCTTTCTTATTATGTATTATGTATGCTAAGAGGCAACTTATCTATTGTCAAAGAAGGCAATGTATTGAAATATGTCTAGATTTTGGCGTGACTTACATTATAGTTTATGAAAAACAGTATTTGCGTAAACCCACACTTACTATTCAACATTGTAGTAGGAGCAAGTAAGTGCTCTGGGCTATATAAAAATAATTTTCTTACGTCTATTTCACTATTTCATTTATTTTGAGATGATTTTTGGGCTATTCCAAAAATGATTTCGTTGTCGAAATAAAATTAAATTTCACATTTATGTGGAAAATTGAAAAACAGAAAAATTTCTCAAGTCTTAAATCCTATTTGTTAAAATCAGGCAAAAATAAATTCGCGTCATGGTTTATTTCCCTTAAAACTGCATTGTGTACAATAAAATTCAATTTTTTCGTGTTTCCCTTCATTTTTTCTAGTTAAATAATATTCAATATAATCGTTGTTGCCTCTTAGCAATTGTGCCAAATTTCACTTACAATTTATCTACATATTTTTAACAATGTCAGATTCCACACAATTCGGTCTGGGTTTTTCGAATGAAGCAGGAATGCATAATACTTCACAGCGCTCAACATCAACATCACCGAATATTAATTCAATGCGCAAGGGGTAAGTAAAACAAATATTTTCATAGTTTTTTTTTTTTTATTATCAAAAAATGCTTTACTTTATGTAAATATTCATATGGTTGTTGTCACCTGGCATGTATTGTCCTTGCGTCTATAAAATAATTCTTTTAGAAAAGAGCACATTAAAGGATCGAATTTTTCACACGGCAATTCATCTCGTTCCAGCATACAAATGCTGCCAATTATTTCAGGTTTAGTTGAGAAACAAATCCCCGAAATCGGTAAGCTGATTGTGGCTATTGTTTTAAAATATAGACTTTTTTCAAATGCATACTACTAATTTCTATTTGCTAGAGTACGGCACACTACAAGAAGGCTCATTAAGTTCCACAAATTCTGTGAACAAATTCTGGCTTGGTCCTGAAAATCAAAAAGAAGATCTTTACTTTTGGATGGCTAAGCAACAAGAAAATAAAAAGAAAGAAAGTGTTACTGAAAAGGTAAATAATATTAATATTTAATTACTCAGAAAATAAGCATGTAACTTAACTGTAGGAAACTGTACGTCCAGCTCCAACCAAAATGAATGGACAAATGCCAACACGCGGGGGAATTTTGCAGGATTCGATAACACTACTTGATGCCCATTTAATTTTTGAACCACTGTTAACGTGTCTGGGTGTAATGCCACAACAAATGATCAACAAGTTTGCTAATGCCGGTAAGATATTCTATTAATTAACGGTAAGGCTAAATAAACGGCCAGAATGCGGAAGTAAACATAAATCTCGAAGCCGACATTGAAAATCTTAACTTAAAATATACTTTTACAACCATCTTTTTAAGCAACTTTTCTATTTAGATATATCGACTTTGGAAAACTTTGGTACAAATCTATCGCTTATTGGTACATTTGACTCCATACGCGTTGACATCGTAGTAAGTGAAGCTGGTGACAAGAAAAATAAACCTACGAAACTCAACAAAAAGACAAATCAAGGACGTCCTGGAATTATGATTGATACGCCTTTGTTTTTGTGTGAACGTGTTGGTGTAGAATTAGAAGTTTTGAAAATGTCCGATGGTAGGGTAGATCAGGCGCGTCAAAATGTTATATATATGTCACGCCGTCAACTTAAAAAGTATACAAGCACTGTAATTAATTTCAGTTTAAATATACGATTTATATCACAACAGGTAAGTAAAACTTAACCCTCTGACTACACACATGAGTTACGATACGAGCACCTAGAAGCCATTAAAAAGTTAAAATGTCTATTTCTGTCAAAAATGGGCAGAAATGAACCCTCTGGATTAGCGTTACCCATGTGTGTACTGAGTAGCAACTAGCGTGCTTAAGAGGATTAAACATTACGTATTTTTTATAGTTTTTTTTTTAACATAATGTCAATAATCATTATTTTAAAATAGGTTAATATGCCGCTGTTACGTTTATTGCATCAAATAACAAACATGTACCAAAATGTTAAGGATGCTCAAAATGAGTTCCATGATCAACCAGACGTTAGCAAAAAGTCAAATGCCAAGGACGAGTGTAGTTTAGGTATATACTAGTCTTAGATATGTATTATAATAATTGAGATTTTATTATATTTTTTTGGTTTTTTTTTCTTATTTCGGACAGCATCTGAACCAAATGATCTAATGCCTTTTGGTTCCATATCGGATCGTTTTACTCACAATGAAAATTCAGCTGATGAACGTTATGACAAATTTAATGAAATGATTTCAATGCCAAATACAGTTGGAAGGTAAATATTTTGCAGTCAGCGTTTTACGTTGGTCCAGTCTTGAGTCAGTTAATTCTACATGACTGATTATTAAAACTTTTATGTATTTTTGATCATTTTATATATTAAATTATTTTAGTAATAAAAATCGCACCAGTGGCTTGGGACCCCTTATCCAGCTTACACCATCGCCTATTGCAAAAAATCGCCCACAAAGTTTTGCACAAAAACTACGTTCAACTGGCAAATCTGTAAAAGGAAAACTGGGTTAGTTAAAAAACATTTTAAATATAACATCCACTTAATAAAGTCTTACTCTTTGCAGGTTACACCAATCTGAATGAATCAAGCTCTTCACCAATACGGGATAGTCCTACAACTTCTGTGAGTGAACCGCCTCTATTCAAATTGTCTCTAGAATCTAAAGCTTCGTTGAATGGTGCCTGTGCAACTAGTGTTAGCGGCGATTATAACACTTTGAGTAAAAATAATTTTATTGGTTTGAATCCACCATTGTTAGAGACTCCAAATTGTTGGAAAACTATTTATCATTTATTGGAGTTGTATGGAACAATGCCTGAAACAAAAACGGTGCAGAGGTGAGTTTATGCAATGTGCAGTATAATTTTTGAAATGTTTCTTTTTTTAATCTAGAACTTCCATGTCAAATGATGGCCATGACGGAGCTAAGAATAACAAGAAAAATGCTTTCGTTTATATGCGTCAAGATACACGCCAGGATGATGATGATTTAGCAAGTGCACCAACACCGCTGCCACAACATCGTGAAATGTTTGGTAAATATTAAATTCAACTGTTTCAGTTTTATTTTTTTTTTTTTAAATTACAACTTTTCATTACAGACAGCATCTCACAAGAGAAAACACGTTTAATTGTATTTGGCGTTGCAAAAATACATAAGACACGCTTACTTGCAACCTTGAGTGGCTTAAAACTGGAGGCCGAAATTACAACTTTAAATAGCAGCGCCACTTGGCGTAAAAAAGCACGTCCTGTTTCACTGGAGTGTTCGCTTACTGGTCAAGTTGGACGTGCTATGATTGTGTTATTAGAAGGCGTGGCACCAAATCAACAGTATGTTTCTCTTATATTATCTTCTTCTCTCGAATTCGTTACATTTGTTTTTAATGATGAATTGAACTATGCTCAATGACTTATTGAATTCTCTTCACCTTCACCTTCATTAACTTATTGATTTCAATTCAAAGAATCAATTGAATTGAACCTTGAAAATCTGAACTGCATAATACTCAACATTTTACTTTTCAGAACTGTTGTTAAAGTGACTGTTGGCAAAAGTCAAACCCTATACTCGAGTCTAACTAAACGTAGCAAAGATAAGAATAGCGGTTTGATTTCAATAGGTCCTGTTAATATTGAAATACCACAACATCCAGTAGCTTTACATGGTATGATGACGCGAAGCTCTAAACAGCTTTCGTCGACTCTGCAGGAATTACGTGTTGGTCGTAATTCGGGGCGAACATCTTCCCGTGCTCATAATCCTGATGAGCCAGAATCACCTTTTCATGCACGTACTTCAGGTAGCACTGTTGATGCAAAAGAGCATAAACAACAGCAAAATAAGAAATTCTCCTCATTACCACACAAAACTGTGGCACAGCCACAAAATGGCTTACTACAGCCATTGGTGATGCAATTTAATATTTTGCTACAGAGCCTCTCTATCAATGCTGCATTGCTGCCTTCATTGCAAGCACAATATCGCATGAATCATGTTAGCTCTACAGGTGTAACAGGAAATCGTGCTAAATTTGTAATTGACTTGCCAACACATACCCTGAGTTTTACCACTAAAATTCAGGTAAGGGTAAGTTATATCGTTGCAATTTTATTTGATTGAAATAAATTCAAAAAAACTATTCAAAGCTATTAGCTTATATTATATTAAAGTATTTTAACTATCACTGTATGTTATGATATTCTTTAGTAGTGTAGTATTAAAAAAAAATACCCTCCAAGAAAGCTTAACGTGTCGTTTAAGGTTTCGTCATTTAATACATTTTTTTTTTTAATTTGATGAGGATACCTGCCAGAGCGAGAAAGTTTCCGGTCCATTACTTTGCATCGGCTAAGGCCTGTTTTCTGTTTCAAATGTTTCCATATTTACATTTTGATTCCCAACTTCATATCCATCTATATTTTGTTTCTTCTTTCTTTTCATTTCTATCTGTATCTCTACAACTACCAGTATCCCTATCTGAGTTTTTATTTATATTATCATCAAAGCCCCATAGTTCATGTTGTCATGGCATTCGTATCTGAGTTTGATTTAATTTTCTTGGAAGAAAACTATTTTGATATGAACACTTAAGTGTTTGCCTCTATGGGCAGTACAATGCACACTTGTGATAGTTTTTATTGGAGATAAAGGCTATGCGTGTAAGGAATAAAACTAGAAAAATTTGATCACAACCATGCACATCGATGGACCTAGCTATCATTTTTCTTATAAAGATATCTAGGTCGGGTCGGGGCTTTGCAATTTTTTTCCTTCAATATTATTGGTTGTAAATAGTAGAATATCAAATTTAAGAGTTACTTATAGCTTATTTAATGCATATCTGAAAACTTTTTATTTATATTTTTAGAATGAAATGAACTTGCCCTCAGAAGCCTGTATTGCATTGCCGCCTGTTCATGTGAGTGCGGAGTACATTCCGGAAAATAAGCAAGAGGTTTGTAAACATAAATTTGTCATAAATACATGAATGTTACATTTGTTTTATTTGTTTCGAAGGACATCGACGTCGAAGGTATTGTTTTGCGCCAAGGTGGTTACGTTAACGCTTCTGCTGAAATTGGGGAATTTGAACGTTGTCTTACTACTGATCTGCTAAATCATTTAGTATTTGTGCAAAAAGTTTTTATGCGTGAAATAAATGAAGTTCTACAAAAGGTTTATGGCGGTGAGAAACCAGTACCACTTTGGTCTGGCGAAGATAGCGATAGTGGTAGCATACAAGAATCTACGCTGAAACGAATACTTTTTTCTATTAATATATCCATGAAAAGGATACAACTCACAGCAACCACACCTTGCTCGTCGGCGGTGCGCTTTGAAACTGGCACGCTCGAGTTACATCTCTCAAATCGTGTTAAAAACTTAGGCGAAGGAAACGATCGAAAAATGTTTGGCAAGGCACACATTGATTTTAACCTTTCTCTAGGTCAGATAATACGCAATGTTATTTTTGATGAAGCCGAGCCAGAGTTCCAACAATATGCCTTTTTCCACACAACCATCGGTTTGCGTAATGCATTCCAAGATGAACTTCTAAATGAAGATAAGGAATTGATCTTACTGAAGCTCAAACGTCCGTTGGTATACATTCAACCGATAGCTGTGGATAAGGCGATATTAGTTTGGTTAAATTACAAGAATGCTTACGAGTATTGGGCAGAAAAACGTGCGAACTTAAATTATGAGTGTTCCCAGCAAACACAGGTTCGTGAATTTGTTGTAAAACATTTTTGTTAATCACTTAATATTGGCTTTATTTTCAGGTTTTTGATCGTGCTTTTGGGCAATTTGGCAATATTGCTTCATCAAATTTATCTACTCTGTTCCTACAATTGACGGTGGAAGATATGGGTATTTGTGTGCCTCTTAATCAGGCTGCTCAAGTAATAAATGCTTTTTATTAGATTTATTTTTTGTTATTACATTAAATATTGTGTCTGAATTTTTAGTCATGGGGTTCCCGTTCGTATCAGGATTTTGAACCTAAGGGCGCTGTAGTCATTACCCTCGAGAATACTATAATTTCTGCATGTAATTCTGGATCTTTAGTGTCAAAAGGAAAATTTTCAGGCTTATGTCTGCGTTTTGCTGACGATTTCGAGACTACTTTGGACGATTGGAAACCAAATACCAATGATGCCAACATAATGAATTTGTGCATAGTATCTGAGGGTACCTATGAAGTTTGTTCGCGCACAGCTGCTGCTAAAAAACTTGGTAAGATCATTAAACTTTATAAGGTACGATTACAAGTCCATAAAAGTTTAATGAGCGCAGAGCGCATCACATGTTTGAACAATTTGTTTATATATTTACATTTTATTTTAAAGAAAATGCTAAATGGTTGCTCAACGTCAAATGGCAGATGGAAGGTGTGGATATACATTTGGATATAAACATTGGCAAGCAACTTTCTTCTCTGGGTCACACTCTTACCATGTTAACTGGCTCTGAGGATGAAGATACCAATATTGAATCGCCAGATAGTGATGAGGGTGATCATAGTTGCCGTGATACGTATGTGCGTAAGCGTGAGTTTGAAAATCTTCCTGCTTTTGTATTTGATCCCACCATTGATTCGAAAAAGCGTTCATTTATGATGGAAAAAGAAATTGCTGAGCAACTAAAGATAATAAATGATTTGCGTACACTTGGTGCATCGCATAATACTGTAGCGCATGAGGAACGTCGTTTGCAGGAGTTGCAGGCAATTTGCTACAAGTATTTCCGCCGTGATATGATACAAAAATGGAAACGTCCCTCCATTCGACGTTCAATGAAAACATCAACAAGATCGTATTCATTCATAGGTGCATCAGCGAATCGGGAACAAATAGACGATGGTGGATTAGGAAATGCTTACAACAACACAAATCGTAGGCTTGATCCCATCGCATCAAATGATGAAATTTCTAGCTTACAAAGTACACCTGCCTCTGGTCACTCACGTAGTGCATCGTTGCGAGCTTGTCCAGCAAATCGTGTAACATTTTCAGAATCAATGCGTCAAACATCTTTGCCTAATGCCGATACCGATAACGAAATGCAAGACAATGACTCAGATTGGAAGTCACAACAAGACGCATATGGTTGCGAATCGACACCAACAGAAATGGATATTGATGGTACATCGGTAGAGATGCGGCGTAAACATGGACATCAGCAAAAACAACAGGAGCCAAGTATTGACTTTGAGTTGGACATTAAAGTGCTAGTAAATTCGGGTAAATGTGTGTTACACACTAAAGAAACAACTGAAGAACGTTTTGTGCTCGGTGCTCCAAACACTGTTCGGACGCATAAACGTGAACGAAGTATAGGTAATGATTGGGGTAGTCCGACTCCTTCACGTCGTCAACGAGACAAGAGCAAGTTGCGTTACAATCCATCAAATAGTGCTATGTTATCTGATCTCACAATTTTTCACATTCCTGGACTTGATGTTAAGTTACACTATCAATCGCATACTTTCCCCGATGTTACTATGGATTCAGCACGCATAACTTCTGCGGAAAGTTATCATTCAGCACTCTCAGCATCGTCACGACGCTTGGGTAGCAAACGTGCTTCGCTTTTTGCTTGGATGACATTGCAGAGTATTCCAGAGGAGACAATTATTTCTCCACACATATTGGAATTTTTGGAGCAAACATTAGAGCCGATACCAACTAAAGCCGATCATAGCGGTTCACAAACACCTTCCACAAATCATCCTGTTAATTTGGATATTTTACCAACGAATTATGTTACATACGGTTCGTTCCCGGTGGATGTGATTGTTTATTTCCATATGCAACCTTCAACATTTAGATTCTCTTGCTTGCCCGTATCGCGTGTTGAATGCATGTTACAACTGCCGAGCTTAGATATTGTGTTTAGCTCAAAACGGTCAGCTGATGAGGAACAAAATCAGCACGATATTTCATTAGATAAATCATTGGATAAGGATAAAGACAAGACGCCTTCTGGTGGTCTAAGGTGTGTTGTATGCAATATTATTAAGAACAAAAGCTAGATTATTCCAATGTGCAATTTTATTTTTGTTTTCGAGTTTTCTTTGTGTGAGCTTAACCTATAAGGTTCCACTGTTTGCTATATTTTTTTTACTATATAACAAATTTTAGGTTATGACTCAACTTTTTTTATCTACTTTTCAGCGTCACGGGTTGTTTAGCTGATTTCAATGTCTACATTTTTCATCCTTATGGAGGGAAAAAGACAAATGTCAAAGAAGCTGCACAATTTTCTCCACTTACTGATAGTGAACGCAAAGATTCGCTTAGTATTAACGTTGAATTTGTTAAGTTTCATATAACACGTTGTCGCAAGCTTTACATTGAGCCCACAACGAATGCCAAACGTCAACCAGTTGATCAGTCACGTGCAGTAATACGAGTTTCCACCATTGTGGATATTGGCAGTGCTTCATTTAAATATGATATGCGTCGTTTAACTGAAATCTTAGCCTTTCCCAAAGCGTGGTATCGCCGTCGCATTATGCGACGTCTATTTCTAGGTGATTTGAGCATGCATCGCTCTGCGGGTAATGATCCAGATATAACATTAGGTGTACCTTCAACACCTAAAGAACCTCATGCTACAAGGGCAACGCTCTTTGAAGGCTCCAAGTCACCAACAGATGGTAGCAATTCAGGCGGTTATTTTGGAAGAGACAAGATGCGATTAGACTTTGATGATACCCAGCAGGGTATAGCCGGCAGTAATTCTCAATATGGTGGTGCTGCGCGTAAGCTAAAATCACTTGGAAAGTCATCAAGCGGGGATTCTTCGAACACGCCACCTTCAGAGAAAAATCAGATCACCGCCTGGGAAACATTAGTTTTATTTGCTGTCAATTTCACTAAACTCAATGTGCAGATGAATATGGGCAATGTGATGGGCAACGTAGTATGGCTCACAAAAGATTTTCAATCTGATGGTCGCCTTTCAATTGGTAGCACTGGCTATAAAAATATGTACATGGGCATTTATTTAGGTGGTTCATCGTTAGATGCAAAGGGTGGCATTGTTGGAGGAAGCTTTGAAGTTAATAAAATTAATACACGCTTTCACATAAAGGAGGAATCCGGAGTCGAACCATATCATACATTGGGTTTGAGTTTTATAGCTTTAGAATTGCGATTGGATTATATGGGCACGTCAGTGTTGATGACACGCATAAGCTCTTTCTCAGCTGCAATGAAAGATGAATGGAAGACCAGAGTTAACGCTATTGGAAATGAATTCGCTAATCCTGGTGTTACTACTAGTACAATTGGACAGACAATGCGTCCGAAGGCAATAATATTTATACATGGAGACCTCTCATGGGATCAGGTGATATTTCAATAAAAAAAAAAAAATCAAAATAAGACTTATGTCATTATTATCTCATCTGTTTTAGCTACAAATAATTATTTCTAAATCAACCACCGCCGATTTGCTCAAGATGTATTTTAAATTAGAAGAATTCTTTACACAGCAGTTCAAATCTTCAAAACGTGTGTTTTCTAGTCTTGAGCCACGCTTACATGATCGTAGCGCTAGCATGAAACGTAGGGGACAGGTATTTTGAAATTACCATCATAACATTCAATAGAATTATAAAATTTTATGTGTTTCAGAATATGAAAAAGAAAATGAACGGTGATTGCTTGCCAAACGCCTATAGTGTAACAGGTGATACTAACAACACTGATGCGCGTCATCATCGTCATTGGCAAAAACCTATAGAACAGGCAATTGGATTGATTGTACCCACTTTAGTAACCCGTTTGCCTCGTAATGGTAATGTTTTGGGTGGTACTGCAGAATTGCATGGCAATAACATATCGTTGGCCTGCTTTCATGGTATCAATTTTAAATCAAAATCATGGGCGCTCTTTAGCTTGAAATCGCCCTCAATTAATTTTGCTACCGAGGCATATCAAATGCAAGATACTCGTGAAGTATTTGTCACACAAACTTTGACATCATGTTTGGGTCAAGCTCCGGAAATGCAACAACAGCAAAATCATTCAATGGCTATAGTTAGCAGAATATCAAGAAATATAATATTTCCACCACAATTTAAGACGCTTAATGAATGGTTTCATTATGCGTTTGCTAATAGTGAAATCGATGGTAGGTTTAATGAATAAAAAATTAAATTAAATTTTAGGCTAAAATTCGCGTAGAAAACCAAAACCTTATCAAATTTTTGTTTCTTTTTCTCATTCGTAGCTGTTGATCGTTTTCCATTGCTTGAGCGCGATCGTGAAATTGCTACAAACTCAATAGAGCGCACTCGTGCAACTGGTGGTGTAAGCAGTGGTGCTGCGAAAACGCAAGAACATAATCATAATCGTGAAGTTATATTTGCTTTGCCAAGCCTACAATTACAATTTAAGACTGAACATAAACAAGGACCTGTTACGCCTGAGCCAATGGGTAAACATTTTTCATTATTTCTTTGATTAATAACTATTTGCACTGGCTAGCGAAGCTATAATATATTCAACACCAGCTTGGCTAGCCAATGTACATATTTTTAAAGAAATTGATACATTTTGGGCGTTACGTCTTATGAGTTTGGGCGTTATGTGTTTGGGTGTTATGACACACCTCCTATTCTGTGAAGGTAAAAAAGTTGCACGCAAAAAAACATTTATTTTTTTTTTGACAAAAAGGGCATAGGTACAAGAGAACCAAAAGTTTGAGTTTTTTCTGATCGAAAAAATGATGCAGAAATCACTTTCAAGAGTGCCTCTAACTGTTCAGATCCCTTCGAGCTGATTTTTTTTTTGCTGCACACAAATCAATCTGGTCTAATGTGCATATGATCGTTCTCATCGGTAACATTTTTTTGAATTCAAGTTTGAAAGGATATTAAATTTAAAAACCGTGTAAAATCATTGATTCTTAAGACATACAGTTATGGTCAAAAGTATTAGGCACATCTTCATTTTTTCAATTCTTCTTGCATAAACTATTTTATTTTAAAAAAATAATTCTTCTACGTGGCATATTTTTAACTAAAGGCTTACATATATTTTTAGAAACTTTTCTTCACTCTTCTTTTATATATTTAACCAAATAGGAACGTCTGTGCTTTGCCCATATGTAGTTTTAAAAAATGCTCGACTGGAGATAGGTCCGAATATATAAGAATATGATTTATATGAACTTACATACTTTATGATTTTGACTCACAAGGAAGAGCAAATATATTTTCGTCGTTCATTTGACTTGATGTTTTTTTTTAGAAATGGTGAGAAGCCTCAGGGTGCTGAGTGCGCAGAACACTGACTGACTACTGACTAATTCTAAAAACTGACAAAACATCCATATGTTATAACGTGACGTACATTTTTTACTGATAAACAAAAAATCGTAAATATAACAAATGCCACTAGTCACACTATAACTTTGAGGGCTTACTTCAAAAATGTCGAAGTTTCTAAGTGACATATCCTATCAAAAGATAGTGCCACTGGTTATATAAGTATTGAAACAGTCCCTTTGATAACTTTTTTTGGTGATTTGGCTTTACTTTGTGAAGGTTACGTAGATAAAAAGAATAAAAAAAAAGATTGAATGCTGTTAGTACAGAAAAGTATCGATAAAATAGAACAGTACATACTAAATTGTTTCGAAAATCGAAAAAGTTGATGAAAGTCATTAAGTATCGATCGGTATCGAAAAAGTCGATAAGAATCGTAAATTTTTGAATGACATCGAAAAGCATCAATAAAGTAGACGAAAAAGTGAAAAATGTAAATGGCGAAAAATTCTGAAAAAGTTGAAAAAATTTTGGAAAAATGTTAAAAATAATTGAAAAAATCTAAAAATGTCGAAAAACTCAAAAATATTTGAAAAAGTTTGGCATTATCGTACCTTGGTGGTAGGTTTTCAGCTAAATCTTTCATATCCGTCAGTAAAAATGTTGGCGCATCCATAAATATGAAACTATAAAAATAATCTCTGAAATCTTGTCTAAAAATATGTGTAGCGCAGGGACAACCAAAAAAAAAAAAAACTAAAATTTTATAATTTTTGCACAAACCCATTAGTAACTGAACCATTTTCATTGAAATACATTATAGACTCTAAGCCAGAGGTAATATGCAGTTTTATAACTGAATTTGATGACCACATTTTTGTTACGGTTGACGCCGATGCATTTTTCTTTTTACATGACTTAATAACATCTTATGTCAAAGAAAAAGAGAAAGTGGTAAGTGGATCAATAGTTCCCATTCACATTTCATTACTATTAACTTTTAACCTCATTTCAGATTGGTGCTCAATCTACGCGTGCTGCCTCACCTAATCTTTCTCAAAATGCTAAACATCAATTAAAGCCATATGTAACTGATGAAATTTTAAAAGATAAGAATTTAAACTCTTCAACAACAACTTCAAATGCCAACAACACTATCAGCAGTAATAGTACAATAAACACCATGACAAAACATCATCTATCGACATCAGCATTGGATCCAAGTGGTATAAATACACAACAAACAACAGCCAAAATATCGCCGGCATCTAGTACTCATTCTACGGCTGTAAGCAGTGTTGATACCAAAGATCCAAATCCTCTTGTAGCTTCTTCAACAGCTTTAAATAAAGAAATTCCCCCTAGTGGTGTTGCTAGTGGCACCTCAACTGCAACCTCAGCTTTGGCATCAACGACATCAACTACTATTGATTTAGAATCATTTGTGCGCGATTTTCGTCATTTTGAATGTCAAACATGGCATTTGGAACCGACTGTACGTTTGCTCTCTTGGGCTGGAAAGTCCATTGAACCTTATGGCATTGATTATATACTTAATAAGCTTGGATTTAGTCATGCTCGTACGACTATACCTAAGTGGTTACAGCGTGGTTTCATGGATCCTCTTGATAAGGTACAGGCGCTAATGATGTTGCAACTGTTATTTATGGTACGGGAAAATAAAAACGAAACATCAACATCGACATCGGCGTCAAAAGCAAAATCGTCGAACTAAATTTTAACATAAAATTAAAAGTTATACAGTTACAAGGTTTATTTTAAATATGCAATAAAATAGTGTTAGTTGCATTGTAAATTTTGTTTTTCATAAAGTGCATTATTAAATTGCAATGTAATTTATGTTTATGTATGTAAGTAATATTTAAATATTTTCCAAACTGTCATACTTCGAGTATTATAAAGTTTTTTTTTTTATATAAATTTTAATAAGCTAGTATAATTAGCAAAATTTTGTATACGCCTTTTTTCTGTTATACTTTTACAAAAAAAAAAAAAAAAAAAACTAAATAAAAAAATTGTTTAGACATTAGATTGGTTCTTAGAAAATATTAATTTTTGAATTTGAAGGCAAGCGCAGCCTAGAAGTCCTCTAAAAAAAAACACCCTACAAAATTTGAGCTTTCAATATTCGAGAATAATCCATAGCTTTATAGAAAGATTCAAAGATTCTTCCGGTGTGTGCATGTAATTGGTAGAAATTTTACGACAAACTTCTTCAGTTATTCCTCTTAGCTATTATAAATGAGTTCAAACTAAAGTTTTAATTTTTCAATTCAAAACTTTAAATTCTTGAAATATCAAGCTCAAATTTTAAAGGAATTTTTCAATTTGTTTTGCATTATTTCCTTAAAATACATAAATAAGTTAGCATTTTAAAATATACCTAAATAGTAATCAACTTTCTATAAAAATAATATTCAAAATATTAAAATATACCTTAAAAATTAATGAAATACGTATGCGTTTTATTGAATTATATTTTTACCCTATAAAGAGAATTCTTGCAATTTTCTTTTTTTTTGATGTATGTATAGTTTGTACTTTTGTACTTTCCATCATTTTAAATTAAGATTATTAGGTGTGAGGAAAACTCTTTCGTTTTTAAATTTTCATGTTTTACATCCGGTATGTAGGTTTTCCAACTTTAGTTACAAAAAAACGTGTAGGAAAGCAATGCGTGGCGTGATTTTTGAACTAAATGATGTAGAAAAGTATCAAGTAGTGTCGTCAAGAATATTAAGTACCGAAAAAGTTGAAGAATACTTACAGCAGGTGGCCAAATTATTGGGGACAGTACTCATATTTTTGCATTTTTTAGTTTGAATCATTTTTTTGAGCAAATAATTGAATCTAGGTCTAGTAAGTATTTTTTATTTACTATAAATTCTATTAAGATAATAAAATCAACATATTACGTAGTGTACATTCAATTATTTTTTCGTAAAATTAATATTTACATTCTCTGAAAATTTTATGTAAATAATTATAATATTTGGTGATTCCACCCATAGCTACAATTATGGCTTGTATGCGTCGGAAATGCTCTGTATACAATTTTTTTGGATGTTTCTGGAGTTCGGTGTTGTGATGCCATTTTTTGGCGATTGCTTCAATCTATTCAATTCTTTGACAACCGCCCGTTTGGTTAGTTCCCACAAGTTCTCAATGGGGTTTATGTCAGGTGAGTTCCCAGCCAAGGCAAATAGCTAATATTTTTGTTACACTCCTGGTTTTATGACAAGGTGCCGAATAAAAAGGTGCATAAAAAGGTACTCTCGTCACCAGGGAACCATTCTTCGAGCTGTGACAGCAGGCAAGTTCTTAGTACTCGCTTGAGAACACTGTTGAGGTTACACCTCAATATCGTTGTCCAAATATAAATTAATTCATGAAACTTAGTAAAACTAATTAAATAAGAACCATTATTTACATTTTGAACATTAATGACAGGAAAGGCGGACAAAAAATTGTTTATTCGAACTTTGAACGACTAAACTACAATAGCACGTTTTACCAAATAAGAAGTAATCTCACTTAACCTCTCTTATTTAGTAGATGACGCAGACTACTATTGTTGCCGCTTATCAAATTATTTGTTATACCAGCAGCAAAAGCAAATTAATAAACGTTATGGGAACTACACCCAACCCTCTTTTTACACGGTAGATACGTTCCTTAAAAAACCGAGCAAAAAAAAAATCGTGTAAAAAAAATACATGCGATATATGGTAAATGTGGGGAGATGTTCCACAACCTTAAAATATCGTGTAAGATGAAAAAACTTTCCCAAAAACCGTGCAAAAAAAAGTTTAGACAGTCTAAGATTTTTATTTTAGTTTCTAACGAAATTGCTCTTCTCTTTGGTATATTTTGTTGTTGTTTATGCATTTTTTCAATCGGGTGTGTACTAAACATAAAGATGTAAAATAATATAACATATTTATAGGACTTATCTAAGCCGAATATTTAACACATTACCTTTATTAGTAGTAAAATATTAACATGAATGCAAATTATACTTTAAATTTCACCATCGAATTAAAAAAAACTTTAATTTGAACATCAACTTTTAAAACTACGAACTGAACGCTTTAACACAAAATAAATACTAAATAACCTAATGCTGTGATCAAGTTGAAGTGCAATCAGATAAAAAAAAAACTGATTATAACATTCGGGTATTCCCCTAATTGTATTTTTGTTGCTGTATACACAACTTAGCTGTACAACTTAGAATTGAAATTAAAAAAATCTTTTTTGAGATTCGTGCAAGAACAAAGAATTCGTATAAAAAAGTTTATTTGCTCTTATTTTTGAACCGTGTTATTTCAAAATCGTGTAAAAAAGTACCGTGTAAAAAGAGGGTTGGGTGTAATTTATATGCTCAAAAAATTCGGTTAAGCTAGAAAATGCAAAAATTTGATTACTGTCCCAAATAATTTGGCCACCAACTACTGTGCTTATTTTGAGAAGTAACGAAAAAGTTAGTGAAAGCCGAAAAATATTGACTATCTAGTTCCGTAAACTGTTGAAAAAAACCGACATCAGTCAAAAATTTTTGAATGATATAGAAAAGCATAGAAAAAGTTGACGTCAGTCATGAAAATCGCAATAAGCTGAAAAAGTAGTTAAGTGTTGAAAAATTTAAGAAAAAAGTCGAAAAATTTTGAAAAAGTCTAAATACCAAGGTATTTAAATGTTATATATAGATTTTTCTTAAATTCCACAAATTCCATTCAACTCTATTAAGCTCCCCGCACTCTCTGGTCGGAAAGGCCCTGGTCATATCCCAGATGAATGAAAGGAGGTCAAAGTGGTTTTTATCCCACAGTCTAGCCACATAGTCACAAGGGACAGGCTAGCTTATTCATCACCGCATCTTTTACACTCACAAAAAACTAACAGCGCTAATTTTAACATTTTATTTTGGATTCAAACGAACAAAATTCAAGTTGAAAAAGTAAAAATAACCTTTTCTCCCTTTATTTTTAACACAAATATTTTTAAATTGCATTTTAGTTTGCAAGAATTGAAAATAAAATAGCTATCTCCTTTTTCTTATGACATCCCAGGTAGCGTCGCTCATCCAGGGTTTTCTACTCCGTGGAGTAAAGCCAAGTATGATCTCACTCGCTGTAATAAATGACGACTTGCTGTTTTTCCATTTAGATTCAATTGAGCTCCGGCTGTTAGTATCGCTGAGTCATTACTTCGTCGACGTTTTTCCAAAGTCAGAAATCCTTGAGTTTACATACATACGTCAAATTTGTTGGTCGTGGCGTGGGTCGTTTTGATGTATACTATTTTGAGCCAAGGAGAAGCTACTATACAACGAGGTTGTGATTTGAGTCAATGTCGTCGCTTCTCCAGACTCAATAAAGCTATTTTTCTATTGTCCCTATGCAGAAATGGTCTATCTGGTTTTCTGTTTGATGGTCAGGTGAAACCCACGTGATTTTATGCTTAAGCCTGTGCTGGAACAATGTCCCTCCAATCATAAGATTTGCGTTACTGCAGAATTGGGTTAGTAGTTCACAATTTTCATTTCTGGTGCCGACGCCATGTCGACAAATAGCTTGAGGCTATTGTTGTCGATTCCCACTTCGGCGTTGAAGTCGCCCATCCTTTTTATGAGAGGAGTTTGCCATAGCCGTTAGTTGGCTATAAAACGCTTCTTTTATTGTTATATCAGCGGCTTCGGTTGGAGCATATATTTGTATTACTGCCACTTTCTATTTTCTTTCATTATGGGTATTCATCTAAACGCGCAAAACCCTCGCAGGCTGTGCAAGTTGTGCAGTTTTGCGCCGTCGCAAACGAACTGTCAAAAATCGTATGGAATGCTCGACAATTTGGTTACGCAAACTTGCGCTGCTAATTGTGCAATTGTTGTCATTCTCTTTTCCCATACGATTCTCTCACAAAAAAATGACATACTCATCAATTGCCACAAATTGCACAAAATATTCGAAGGGGGCGTTCGTGAAACACACAGCGCAAAATTGCCTATTTGCACAAAATGGGGAACTTGCGCATTTAGATGAATACCACTATTATATTGTTAATGGACTGTTACAATTTTGCGATCCGTTGACTGAGAAGAAGCCCGATTCCATTGCGGTGGACTAAAATAATAAAGTATTAAATTTAAAATATAGGCAACAGCTTCAAATACTTCATGGAATTAAATTACTTCTTTAAATTAAAAGAAAATTTACAAGAAGTATCGTTGGTACAAAATACGGCATTGGACGCAGGCGCGGATCTAGAATTTTTTTCTGGGGGGCGTCACAGGATAGAAAAAAATCAAAAATAACAAGAATAACCAAATAAACAAAGCAAGCCGAATTTCTTCAATGAATAAAAACTAAGCCAGAATTCACTCCTAGTCGTGAATTCAAAAGGTGCGGACGTGTTTATGCTGAGTCGAATATTTTATTATATAAAAAACTTAACATCAATGTAATAACTTAGCTAATTTTACTAAATATTCATCCGCTCAGCCTAACAATCAGTTAGGTAAAACTTCACAATTTCGGATTTATTTCCAAAATATGTCTGGGATCAGAACTAAATCCAATTCCATTTATTATTATACCGCGGCTGGAGATTTTGATGTCATCGTATTTGATGAATTTTTCGATGGAGAATTCTTTGATACAAATATATATCAAGTATACAGAAAGGAACGTGACGCTATAAAAACAGGTTGTAGTCGAGGATCCTTCAGAATGCGGACAGTTTGTACGAACAATTAAGTGTCTCCATTTCTGGCTCATCAGGCTCTTTATATATTTGTGCCTCGTATATCCCGCCAAATAGTTCTGATGAAATTTACGATGCACATATAAGTAACATTTTATCGTTACATTCATCGTTGGACCATAAAAGTCAGCTTTGCATATTGGGGGATTTTAATTTAAACAAAGTAATGTGGACTCACCTCGCCGATGACTTGACGCCAACAAATATCAATCATCCTCATGAAATCAATCTAATTGATAGCTTCTTAAGTATTGAATTAGTTCAAATTAATAAAATAAGTACTTAATAATCTTGGCAAAATTTTGGATTTAATTTTTATTTCGTATAATATTAAATACAATTTATCTGAATGTTTTTGCCCAATTTCACCATCTAATATGCACCATGTTCCAATTGTTCTCGATATAGAATTTTATGAATTTATTGAGCCTCAGCCTGCTAAACATGTATTTAACTTTAAATTATGTGATTTTGAATTTTTAAATAAGTAATAATGTAAATGATATAAATTGGAAAAATTTATTTAATGGTAAAAATGCCGCAACTTGTTGTGATATGTTTAAATTTAATGTGTCACAAATCTGTCATGACCATATTCCAATTTGCCCTCATAAGGTATATAAGCTTCCATGGTATAATTCTGACCTTAAAAAACTGAAAAATATGCGCAATAAATTTCTAAAACTTTTTAAATCCACTGGGAACTTAGAGTATAAGGAGAAATATGTGCATTACATGAGAGAATTCAACTTTTTGAACAAGTTTTTATACAAGCAGTTTATTTTGAAAACGGAAACCAATATCAAATTGAATCCGTAATCGTTTTGGAATTTCGTACAATCGAAAAAGTGTGGATCTTTCATCCCCACTTCTATGTTTTTCAATAATATTAGTTCGTGTACAATTGCAGACACAGTTAATTTATTTGCCGACTATTTTAAATCAAATTATACTGAAGATGCTCCATGGTATGAGCCCTCTATCCTGCAAAACATCAATTCTTTCGTGGATGTTGGTTCTATTACTTTGAGTGAAACAGACGTTTTTAACGCATTATAAAAGTTGAAGATTTCTGCTAAACTGGATGTCGATGGATTATCCTCTATAGTATTATTAAAATGTGCTCAGGCTTTGTGTAAGCCACTGTGTCTGATTTTCAATAAATCTTTAAATTCCGGAACTTTTATTGAGCCCTGGAAGGTAGCATGTATTACCCCTATTTTCAAAAATGGGCTTAAAAATAATGTCGCGAACTATCGTCCCATTTCTAAATTAACAATTGTCTCTAAATTATTTGAAAGCATTATAAAAGATAAGCTTTACTTTTTAATTAAGTGTCATATTTGCCCAGAGCAACATGGCTTTGTATCTGGTCGATCCACAATAACAAATTTATCATTATTCTCTAATTATTGTGTATCCTCTTTTGAACGTGGCTATCAAGTGGATGTGCTCTATGCTGATTTCGCAAAAGCCTTTAATAAGGTTAAGCATAGTGCTTTAATTGCTAAACTAGCTAAAATTGGATTTCATGGTTCATTTTTGGATTGGATTAAATCCTATCTGAGTAATAGACTGTGTGTTGTACTTGTTAATAATACTAAATCTCATAATTTTGTAGCGTCGTCTGGAGTACCTCAGGGTAGTATCCTTGGACCTCTGTTCTTTATTTTGTTCATGAATGATATTCATAGTTGCTTTCAGAGCTCAAAATTTTTGCTTTACGCAGATGATTTAAAATTATTCAGTCGTATACGGAATGTAGGTGACGTTGAATCCTTACAACGTGACTTGTCTAATGTGAGTAACTGGAGTAAACTTAATCAGTTACCTTTAAATATTGGGAAATGCTTTCCCTGCACATTTGCAAAATCAAATAATATACTCGATTGTTATTTCTCAATTCAGGGTAAACTTCTTAAGTCAATCAATCTTATAAAGGACTTAGGCGTAGTTTTCGATGCTAAGTTTACATTTATTGAGCATTTGAATTTTATCATCCCTAAAGCTTATGCAATGTTGGCTTTTGTTCGTAGACACAGCTCTGATTTTATGGATCCACATACCATTAAGAGCCTTTACTTTGCATTTGTAAGATCTAGATTGGAATATGCCTCTTTTGTTTGGAATCCGTTTTATGCAAATCATTGTGCTAGAATTGAACGAATTCAGAAAACTTTTTCTAGATTTGCATTACGTTCTTTGTATTTTGGTGATTCAAGGCCATCATATAATTCACGTTGCCTGCTTTTGGGCATAAATACCCTTGAATCGAGGCGGAAAGTTATGTCCTTAATATTTATTTATGATATAGTTAATAGTAATATTGAATGTCCGGAGTTACTTCAGTTAATTGGTTTTTATATCCCACCTAGACAGTTGCGTCATTTTGATTTATTCCTCATAAAAAAACATAAAACTAATTATGCTCAGAATGAGCCTATATTAAGAGCTCTCTCATTATTCAATAGATTGTCATCCATAAATGAATTTGATTTTTCGATGTCTAAAGCAGTGGTCGGCAAAATTTGATTTTTCATAGCTCAATTGAGCTGAAGTACATCACACACATTGTGTTTTGCCGACCCCTGGTCTAAAGACTCTTCTAGTCTGTAAGGAAATGTAATCCAAAGGCTTAATAAAGAAATGAAATAAAATATGAAAAACTTGTCCAATTTGTTTTACTTGAAAATTCATTACATGTATATATATATTTATTGTTTATATAAAATTATAAACTTTTTTATATAAAAAATGTACTCTTAAAACTAAGAAATGTCTTAGCTGATGAATATTTTTATTTCGAATTTTCATTGGACATCGATGCGATCATTAACAGATTTGCGAAACAAAATAGAAGATTGGATTTTGTTTTATAAATGATGCTTTTAGTTGGAACTTGTAAACAGATTGTAAACAGATGATAGTATATCAAGTAAAGCTACAATCCAAATGTAGAAAAAATAATAAAAAAGTCAGTCTTGTTTAAGAAAATTAGTCAAATTTGTTGATTTAGTAATTTTTTGATTCCAATTTTTTCAGAGTGCAAAAAAATAAGTTAATTTTGGTCGTTTGGTTAGTTTCAGGTTTTTAAGTTTGCAAAAACTAGGTTTTGTTCGTTTGTTTTTTTTTTGTTTTTCGGTTTGCAAAATATTGTTTCAACTCTATTTTTTGAAATGCGGGCTGTTTTGGGGGGGGTCATGACCCTCGTGACCCCCCCCCCTTGGATCCGCGCCTGATTGGACGTATATACATTAGGGTGATTCAAATTTTTTTTTTTTGGTTTTTTTTAAGGTGCTGTTGCTTAAAAAGTAAGTTTATGATATGAAGAAAAAGTTCACGAAATTTCAGCTCTGTAACTTAATTTTATAAGGTGGCGCCGGAGCCTGTTAGTTTTACATATAAATTATATGGAAAAATTATTTTTTACAAAAAAGGTATCTAAATGAATAGGTGATTAGTGTTGTTGAGCTGAAAAGGGTCGTTTTTCAACGTAATTTTTTACGCTGAATCCGAATCTGGCCTCAGAATTGACCCATCATGTCGGAATTCTGAAATATTTGAGGTTAATTACCTGAAACATGATGTTTTTTGTCTACTTTCGAGGCCATGTATAGAATTCAAAGAAAGTTGATCAGCTTATTTTTAACAAAAGCATCATTTAGTACCATCCTTGCCCTTTAAAATGAGCTTTCAAGTGGTGATCTGTGATGCTTCCTTGCAAAGTTGCAGCCATTTCAAGGTGACATGAATTTGAAACCCGTTGATTAATATTGTTGGGTTGCAACCCTTTGTAAGGGATCCAATTCATGTCACTTTAAAATGGCTATAACTTTGCAAGGAAACATCACAGATCACCACTTGAAAGCTCATTTTAAAGGGCAAGGATGATACTAAATGATGCTTTTGTTAAAAATAAGCTGATCAACTTTCTTTGAATCCTATACATGACCTCGAAAGTAGACAAAAAACATCATGTTTCAGGTAATTAACCTCAAATATTTCAGAATTCCGACATGATGGGTCAATTCTGAGGCCAGATTCGGATTCAGCGTAAAAAATTACGTTGAAAAACGACCCTTTTCAGCTCAACAACACTAATCACCTATTCATTTAGATACCTTTTTTGTAAAAAATAATTTTTCCATATAATTTATATGTAAAACTAACAGGCTCCGGCGCCACCTTATAAAATTGAGTTACAGAGCTGAAATTTCGTGAACTTTTTCTTCATATCATAAACTTACTTTTTAAGCAACAGCACCTTAAAAAAAACCAAAAAAAAAAAATTTGAATCACCCTAATATACATATGTACAATGTAACATCGAAAAGCAACAATTTGAGTTTGAAAAGTCGAAATCCGTTTTAATGCAGCTCTGTATGCATTCATAAATATAATTAAACTAACATAATGCACACATTTCAATAATCGAGTTCAATTAATTATAGGCTCACCAATATTTGTTTCATTGACAATAGAAAGCCTTCACCAAAAACCAAATGCAATAAAATACGCACTTTGAGTGGAGTATTCAATTATGCCATCGTGCATTAGTTCAAATGCATTTTGTGGCTGAGAGATTTGGTCAAATGCATGCTAATGGAACTACCACGCCCAGACATTCAAATAAAAGTTTACTATAAATATTTTAGGCAACAATGCGAATTGTTGAAATATTTTCTCTGTCATTAAATTTGGAGTGAGATTGAAACAATTGTTGGTTTAAGCGGTTTCGTAGTTATTGATTTGTTATTGTTTTCAATGATTTCTTGCATCTATTCAAATTTGGTTTCAATGCTCAATTTATAAAATACAAAATTAGTTACTTAAATAAATAATATTCATAAAATCTAAATGGATTTGCGGACACAAGTTAATTTCGGAAATGTGTTAAAAGGACAATGACCATTTTCATAATGAGTTTGATATTTCATAAATTTGTCATCAGTTAGGGAAACTCGGACAATAGTTTAGTCACATAAAGACGAATATTTTTTTGTGTATTGTAAACTCTGTAAGCAGCGAATCGAAAGCTAAAAATTTTCACCAAAGTTCCGCCGAAGAGAACGATTTGTTTATATTTCAGTTAAGTCAGGGTACTAAGGGAATAATTTAAAGCTCAAAAATCAATTTTTTGCAGGGAAAGTATGCAGAGAAAGGTCAATGGGTAGAAAATAGCTAAATCGAAATTAAAAAAAAACAAAATAATTTCCCCACACTGAACCAAAAATGTACATAAATTTAGAAGAAAAAGTTTCTTCAAATTATTTATGTAATTTTTCTTACACGATAAAGAAAATTTCATGTAACTGAAGAAACGTTTCAAAAAACTAGATTTATCATAAGAATAGTTTCTTATAATCTTAAGTGTGATTCATTAAGTTATTGAGTATAATCCTCCTTTGGTTATAAGAAAGTTTTCCTAGAGTATTAGAAATCATGTTTTTCAGTAATTTCTGGTCTAAGCATAAGAAAAAGTTGTGTATGATCTATAATTGTTTTTCTTAAATTTCAAGAAATGTTTGTATTTCAGCATACGTTTAAAAACATTTGCTTATAATCTAAGAAATTTTTCTTATATGCTGAGGAATATACATTTCTCTGCCCTTTCGACAAACAACGTGTTCTTTTCATATAAGAAACGTTTCTTGGATCATAAGATAACTTTCTTAGCGAACACAGCCCTTGTCAATCTCTTTGTGTGCAAGTTTGAATGTAAAAGAATTAATGAATGCAAAATTATAGCTGAGATTTTGAAAATGTGGCTCGAATATGGAAAACCATCTGGATACAGACTTGCAAATAAGATGAACGACCACATTGAATTCCATCAAATAATATTTTTATGTACAGATTGATATCGAATTTAAAATTCTAAATTTAAATGCGAACGGTTTTCTGGAAGTATGGGAGGCAAAAATGGGGAAACTATACAATTTCTTTAAAAACCTGAATGCTGCTAGAGAAGGACCAAATTTTATACAATTTCAAAAACTATCCACGCAGTCAGTTGTAAAAGGTAAGAAATCCTTCTTGCCACTGTAAAATAAAAAGCCTTACAGAGCAGGAATGAAGTTTTAATATGTATATTTGTTTTCAGGACCAGTATTTATATAAATATGTTTTCAAATGTATACTCGTGTACTAATGCACTTCTTATGTTTTTATTTTTTCAAAGTAGAAACATCATATATATTCACCACGCTCTTTTTTCTGTACACTTACCTTTACCCAACCGGTAAAGTAATGCAAACAGTACTGGTAAAAAATCTGTAAAGAGATATACTATAAACGATTCACAGTAATCCGTATGTTTCGTGGACCAAACTAATCAGCAGATTGAACAGCACATAATATGAATATCTATCTACTATTATTAAACGAGCTAAAATTGTATATTTATTTATATATGACTGAACTTTATTTCGAAAACGGCTGCAGCGATTTTGATAAAATTTCGGGATTTCGTTCATATGTGAACAAAATTAAGATTGGACTAGGTTTAAATATTTTCAAGTTTCTAACAGGGGCGTGGCACAGCCCTAAATTTTAATTTTTATTTCGTGATAACTCGCAAACCATTCAAGGCATTGCAACGAAATTTGGTAGACGGATGCATATCATAAATATCTTAAATGCTATAAAAAGTGGGCGGAATCGGAACAGTGGGCGTGGCATACTTCAATAATTGAAAACTTTGATTCGATATTACTCGAAAACGGCAGCGAGGATTTTCATAAAAATTTTAGAGTTAATACCGCTAAATGAGGTCATTATAACAAGCTATGCCACTGTTGGAGGAAATCGGAGTTTACTTCTTATTAAATCTTATCTAATTTGAACTATTATATTTTTATTATAATTATCTAAAAATACTTTAATTTTACGTTAAAATACTTAATATCTAAATATTATGAACTAATTATGACTTAAGAATACATATGTTAAACTATAACTTTATCACTTAATCTTAAATTTATTTCTTAGCCTATACTAATTTCGTACACTGTAACAAATTTCATTTTTATTTAATGTACAATAACAACATAACATGTACTAAAATTAGATGAGCGTAATTTTAGTACATGCATTACAATGCTATTGCTTGCTCAAAACCAGTTTTGTTCGATTGCCGCATTGCAATCGTCGGTCTGCAGAAACTTGATTCTGCTTAGCCAAATCACTTTGAGAATAGCAAGCAACAGCAGAGGTAATAATTTTCCATTAAGAAATATCTAATCATTTCATTTTTTTAGCATTTGTATGGACATAAGTACATACATTCTTTGTAATTTTGTATTGCGCTTTGATTTGCCCTTGAATAAAAGAATTTTTGTGAGCTTTAATTAAACGAAATTAATTCTTTCATTTCATTTTCAATTAACAAAACTTTGCTTTTCGTGTTGTTAATATCAAATAGAAATTTTGATAAAATACAACATTTTTTGGTGCCGAAACCCGGGAATTAAGGAATTTAGTGAATTCAGAGAACTCAAGTGTATAAAGTGTTTTTTTTTCTTGTGTCAAATTTTCCAGAAATTTTAAAGTAAATTTCATTTGGTGACTATTGGCAGTGCTTGTGAACTATTTCATTGCTTATTTCTGTGCTTTAAGGTAAAAATAAAATGTCTGGTTTAGAAACTTACATCGAGCAGCAACGCGGTTTGCTTAATCACCTTCGGACCATGTACGAAGGTTATAACCAAAAGACCAATTCGAGTAAAACACGTGGATATCTCACTAGTGTTTTACAAGAAATTGAAAATTTGTATAGCACATTTAAGGAAAAGCATGAGCAAATTTTTAAACTCATTTTAGAAAAATCAGTGAAACCTAGTGATGTTCCTTACGTATCCGAAAATAGTTATTATGAATACTCGGACATGTACATGAGTTTTAAAGGTGAAGTTTTAGATGCTTTGTCTGAAAAGGCCACACTTTCTCCAGATATTCATGCAAGCACTTTTGTAAATCCAAACACACGTAGTCACGCTGATATGTTTTTAAGTATGGAATCGAAACTTCCAAAAATTTCATTGCCAAAATTTTCAGGCGATTATATGGAATGGATTCCATTTCAAGATATTTTTGAGTCCTTAGTTCATTCTAATGATTTAATTTCAAAGATTCAAAAATTCTATTATTTAAAGGGTTCATTAGTTGGTGAAGCAGCCAACCTAATAAAAACTATTTCTGCAACAGAAGCAAATTACGATTCTGCATGGTCAACTCTTATGAATAGGTATCACAATAAACGTTTAATTGTGCACACCTTGATCAAAAGGTTGTTTGATATTCCAAAGTCAGATGGTACTTTTAAAAGTATCAAACTTTTGCTTGATTCCACACAGGAATGTCTTTCTTCACTAAGCAATTTAAATATTGACATTTCCAAATGGGATCCTTTTCTCATTTACTTAATTGCTCATAAGCTTGATTTTCAATCTCGAAAGGATTGGGAAAAATCACTGAAGTCTTCAACTGAAATACCAGACGTAAAAGAAATGTTCGATTTTCTTGAAAGAACATTTCGAACACTCGAATCTGTACATGACGAATTACCGTCTTCTAGTAATGTTACTAGGTCTAAGCCTCAAAAATTTATTCAGAAGAATAAATTACATTCTAATCATATTTCTCAGCCTCAAAATTGTTCGTTTTGTGAGAAATTTCATGCATTATCTAAATGCTACAAATTTTTATCATTGTCTCTTAAATTGAAAAATGATTTTCTTTCTAAGAAACATATTTGCCGCAATTGTCTTGCGCCTGGTCATAATCATACAGAATGCAAGTCGCCATTTCGGTGTCATACTTGTAAAAAACTGCATCATACTCTTTTACATGTTGATGAACATTCAACGACAACTAACAAACCAGTTAGCTCAAATTCTCTTAACCTAAATAATAATTTCAACAGTGAAACTAGCTGTGTTATTTTGCAATCACCAACAACTGATTCTAAAACTAATATTTCTACGCATAATACAAATTGCTTCCCGCATGTATTGCTATCAACTATTCGAGTAGTTGTTAAATCGTTAAATGGTCAATTTGTTCTTAGAGCCTTGCTTGACCAGGGCTCTCAGGCAACATTGATTACTGAAAATGCTGTGCAGTTACTAAATCTGCCAAAGCAAAGAGTTTACTGTAAAGTCTCGGGAGTAGGAGACGCGAGTGAAACTCTTTGTCGCAACAGTGTGAGTCTTGCGTTATGGTCATTACAAAATAAACATATTTTATCATGCAATGCTCTTGTGTTAACTAATTTATCTGCCTATGTTCCAAAAGTTTCTACTTCTAATTTCAAGATTTGTGAAATGGTAGCTGACTGCTTGGCAGATCAAAATTATAACTATTCAGATCCGGTAGATATCATTCTGGGCTCTGATCTTTTCAGTAAAATAGCCTTAGCTGGCGAATCTTTTATACATAACCAACTTTTCTATCAAAACACACAGTTTGGTTGGGTTTTTTCAGGACCATCTGAGAGTCCAGCTATATCTAAATTGTTGGTAAATAATCTTAACATTGAAACAATTCTTCGCTCCTTTTGGGAACAAGAGGAAATTTTAGACAAGCGAGCTGCATCTGAAGAAGAAGAGGCATGTGAAAAATATTTTCAAAAAACAACTCAACGGTCTCCTACTGGTCGTTACATTGTCCATCTTCCATTCAGATCAATATTATCTAATAATGCCGAACCAATTTTTCAAGCTAATCATATTAGCGCACTTAGGCGACTCAAAAGCCTTGAGCGTTCATTTATTAAAAATAACGCATTTTTTGAACAATATAAATCGTTCATGATGGATTATGAAAACTTAAATCATATGACCAAAATTGGATCATATCCTGCTGACATACAAAATAATTCATACTTTTTACCACATCATGGTGTCTTCAAAGAAGACAGTACAACCACAAAACTCAGAGTGGTTTTTGATGGCAGTTGCAAATTTACTGGACAAAATTCTATTAATGATGAATTGTGTCCAGGGCCTGCATTACAAAATAGTCTACCTCAAGTTATAACTCGTTGGCGTAGACATAAATTTGCTTTTTGTGCGGACATTGAGAAAATGTTTCGTCAGATTCGGGTTGCTCCTGATCAACAACATTTTCAACAAATTTTATGGCGTTATAATCATAACGATGAAATTTCAATTTATAAATTAAACACTGTGACGTATGGAACTACATCGGCTCCATATTTGTCTATTAGAGTTCTAAGGCAATTAGCAAATGATTACAAACTAACTTATCCAATTGCATCTAAAGTAATATTATCTGACTCCTATGTGGACGATATTATATCGGGATCTGACAATTTGTCAGATGCAATTTCTTTGCATAAAAATTTATGTGCCTTACTACAGCAAGGTGAATGTAAACTTAGAAAATGGATTTCAAATTCTCCTGAGTTTATTGAACAGATCCCTCCAGAACTTAGGGAAAATTCATTGACTGTGAACTTTGATAAAGACAATTTTGTCAAAGCTTTAGGTGTTCAATGGAATACCAGTTTCGATCATTTTTCATTCACTGTGAATTTTAATTCTTCTGACGAAGTAACAAAAAGAACTATTTTGTCTGACTCTGCACGTCTTTTTGACCCATTGGGCTGGTTAGCGCCATCCACAGTTTTGGCTAAAATAATGTATCAAAAATTGTGGCTGGCTGGTGTTGATTGGGATGATAGTATTCCTTTTGAAATTCGAAACGATTGGCTAAAATATAAAGAATCTTTAGTTTTGCTTCAAAACATAAAAATACCACGATGGATTGGATTTCATCCAAAAGCTAAACTTGATTTGCATTGCTTTTGTGACGCTTCACAAGTTGCATATGCAGCTGTGGTATATGCTCGAATTCAAACATTGGATAATGTTTGTGTTAATTTGCTACACGCGAAATCAAAAGTAACGCCAGTGAAAACTGTTACTATTCCTAGGCTAGAACTTTGTGCTGCGGCATTATTGGCAAAACTTGTCTCAAAAGTAAAACAATCGTTGAATGAAGTTCCTATTTCAAATACAATTTTTTGGAGCGACAGCTCAACTGTCCTTAGTTGGATAAGACAACCGCCATTACGATGGAATGTTTATGTGGCAAATAGGGTTGGAGAAATTCAACGTTATACCAACATTCAGCAATGGAGATATGTTCCATCTTGCGAAAATCCTGCTGATTGTCCTTCCAGAGGAACTATGCCAGAAGATTTAATAAATAATAATTTATGGTGGCATGGACCAGCTTTTTTAAAATTGCCTGAATCATCATGGCCAAAAAGACAGTTCAATACTCAAACTTCTTTAGAAGAGCGAAAAACTAACATTACTTCTAATGTGGTCAATTGCAACTCTTATCCGGATATTTTATTAAAATTTTCTAACCTAAATAAGATGCTGCGTGTTCTATCACTTTGTTATCGTTTTGCTAAGAATTGCAGAGCGAGAAAGGAATTTCGTGAAGTTTCTTCACTTAAATCAGTAGATTTGATCACTACACTTAATTTACTTGTAAAAATTGTTCAAAACATTGACTTTCATTCAGACTTTGATAATTTTCAAAACCATAAAGATATCAAAACGAAATCTTTATTAAAACTAATGCCATTTATTGACGATGAAGGATTTTTGAGAATTGGTGGGCGACTGCAAAATGCGCATCTACCTCTTGAAACAAAACATCCTGTAATTTTAACAAAGTCAAATCCTTTATCAAAACTCATAGTCTTGGATGCACATCAACGAACATTGCATGGTGGTGTGACTCTAACTATGTCATTTGTTAATCGCAAATTTTGGATTATTTCCGGCGCACAGCTTGCCAAGAAAACGATAGGCAACTGCCTAGTTTGTTTTAAATACACTGCAAAAACTTCTCAACAAATAATGGGTAACCTGCCATCTGTAAGACTTAACGTCACTAGACCATTTAAACACAGCGGTGTAGATTACGCCGGACCTATTTTACTAAAAAACTCAACGTTAAGGTCTGCTGTGATTTCGAAAGGTTACATATGTCTTTTCGTGTGTATGGTTACTAAAGCTTTACATCTTGAAGCGGTCTCAGATATGACCACTAACTCGTTTTTAGCTTCATTTAGACGCTTCGTATCCCGTCGGGGTAGTTGTACCAATTTATATTCAGATTGTGGTACAAATTTTGTAGGTGCGTCTAAGGAGCTCAAGGCACTTTTTCATAAAAGCAAATTATCACTTCCAAAAGAACTGAGTGACAGTTTAGCTTCTGCTGGAACTGACTGGCATTTTATTCCACCTGCTTCTCCCCATTTTGGTGGGCTCTGGGAAGCAGGCGTTAAATCTGTTAAACACCACCTTAAACGTGTAATAGGTGACCGAATTTTGAGTTTTGAAGAACTCACTACCCTACTCTGTCAAATCGAAGGGTGTCTAAATTCTAGGCCACTTTGTCCACTTTCATCGGATCCTACTAACTTTGATTCATTGACTCCAGCTCACTTCCTAATTGGAGAGCCGACCAATTGCATCCCAGAAGAAACACTTTTGAACACCAATATAAATCGGTTAACAAGGTGGAAAGCAATTGAAAAAATTAAGCAACATTTCTGGAAACGTTGGTATGGTGAATACCTTAATCGCTTGCAAGCGCGCCCTAAGTGGCTGAAGCCTAAACCTGACGCAAAGGTAGGAGATTTAATCCTTATAGCTGATGAGCGCTGTGCTCCCGGTCAGTGGTCCTTGGGACGTATCCAAGAAGTACATCCTGGCAGTGACGGCAGAGTTCGAGTCGTCACCATTTTAACCAAATCTAAACTTTTAAAACGACCTATAACTAAAATTTGTTTTCTTCCTGTAGATAGCCCTATTTGTGATGAAGGCAACAATAATGTATCTAAAACATCTAACGATTCTGATAAAGAGATGGAGCCCGTTCCTGAAATTCGCTGTGAGTCGAAGCATAGCGGAGTCTAAGTGACTCAACTAAATTACTTCCAACTTTGGGCCATCCTAACTTATCACCTGGATCAAGAACAGTTGTCCTTAGGGGGGAGAATGTTGGAGGAAATCGGAGTTTACTTCTTATTAAATCTTATCTAATTTGAACTATTATATTTTTATTATAATTATCTAAAAATACTTTAATTTTACGTTAAAATACTTAATATCTAAATATTATGAACTAATTATGACTTAAGAATACATATGTTAAACTATAACTTTATCACTTAATCTTAAATTTATTTCTTAGCCTATACTAATTTCGTACACTGTAACAAATTTCATTTTTATTTAATGTACAATAACAACATAACATGTACTAAAATTAGATGAGCGTAATTTTAGTACATGCATTACAATGCTATTGCTTGCTCAAAACCAGTTTTGTTCGATTGCCGCATTGCAATCGTCGGTCTGCAGAAACTTGATTCTGCTTAGCCAAATCACTTTGAGAATAGCAAGCAACAGCAGAGGTAATAATTTTCCATTAAGAAATATCTAATCATTTCATTTTTTTAGCATTTGTATGGACATAAGTACATACATTCTTTGTAATTTTGTATTGCGCTTTGATTTGCCCTTGAATAAAAGAATTTTTGTGAGCTTTAATTAAACGAAATTAATTCTTTCATTTCATTTTCAATTAACAAAACTTTGCTTTTCGTGTTGTTAATATCAAATAGAAATTTTGATAAAATACAACAGCCACTATACTGGCAAAACTCGTTGAAGGGCGTGGCACAGCCCACAATATTTATAAACGCTATAATAAGAGAACTAACAACGCAATCGTTATGAAATTTGACTTGTCAAATATACTGGCTATTGGGTATCTTGTTACCAAAAGTGGGCGAAACGGCACCTGTGGGCGTGGCACCTTCCATACAAGCGAAAACAGTTAAATGCTACATTTATTGTTCTATGAGAGTAATATTTTTTAAATTTTGTATAGAGATGGCGGTTACTATAAGCTTTGAAACTAAATGGATGGGATTGCATCAGTGGGCGTGGCACCTCCCGAACATGCAAAAAATGTTAAGTGTTATATTTAGTGTGCTATGGGCATAATTTTTTTAAAATTTGGTGTAGAGATGTCGGTTACCATAAGCTTTGAAACTAAATGGATTTCGATTGGATTGTATCAGTGGGCGTGGCACCTCCCATACAAGCAAAAAATGTTTAAGGCTACATTTAGTATGCTCTTGGAGTGAAATTTTTTAAATTTGGTGTGGAGGTTTCGGTTACCATAAGCTTTGAAATTAAATGAAAATCGACGAGATTGCATCAGTGGGTGTGGCACCTCCCATATAAGCAAAACACTTTAAATGTTATATTTAGTGTGCTATCGGAGTAATATTCTTTAAATTTGGTGTAGAGGTGTCGGTTACTATAAGTTTTGAAATTATATGAATTTTGATGGGATTTCATTAGTGGGCGTGGCACCTCCCATACAAACTTATAACGTTGATGACATATTTAGCAAACTAAAGGAGTGATCCTAATAAAATTTGGTCTCAATATATTCAGCCTCATTCAATGAGTTTTTCAACGTCTTTCAACTGCTTCATTATTTTTCAACCTCTTTCAACTATTCTAAACGATTTTCTACATTTTTCAAATATTTTCAACGCTTTCAATATTTGATTGACTTTTTCAACCTCATTCAACTTTTTTCGAGTTTTTCAACTTCTTTCAACTGTTTCAACATTTTTCAACCTCTTTCAACTTTTCTCAACATTTCCCAAATTTGTCTGACTTTTTCAACCTCTTTCATAGTTTTCTCAACATTTTCCATATTTTTTCGAATTTTTTAACCTCTTTCAACTGTTTCAACATGTTTCAACCTCTTTCAATTTTTCTCAACATTTTCCATATTTTTTCGAATTTTACAACCTTATTCAACTTTTTTCGAGTTATTCAACCTCTTTCAACTGTTTCAACATTTTTCAACTTCTTTCAACTTTTCTCAACATTTTTCATATTTTTTCGAATTTTTCAACCTTATTCAACTTTTTTCGAGTTATTCAACCTCTTTCAACTGTTTCAAAATTTTTCAACCTCTTTAAACTTTTTTCAACATTTTTCATATATTTTCGAATTTTTTAACCTTATTCAACTTTTTCCGAACTATTCAAACTCTTTCAACATTTTTCAACCTTTTTTCAATACTTTTCATATTTTTCGAATTTTCTAACCTTATTCAACTTTTTTCGAGTTATTCAAACTCTTTCAACTTTTTCAATATTTTTCAACCTTTTCAGCTTTTTTCAACACTTTCCATATTTTTTGGACTTTTTCAACCAAATTCAACTTTTTTCGACTTTTCAACCACATTCAACTTTTTCCGAGACTTTCAACTTTTTTCCAGTTTTTCAATCTCCTTCAACTTTTTCAACACTTTAACGAGATTATCAAACTTTTTCACCTGCTTCAACCTCTCAACTTCTTTCAAATTTTTTTTAACTTAATTTCGGCTTTTCAACCATATTCAATTTTTTCTAAATATTTCCGACATCTCATTCAATTGCATTACATTTTTTCGACTTTTTCAACCTGAAATCGAAAAACCGAACTTTGGTCGGTCTCCTGGTACTGTTAATATTATAAGCTATCACATTCGAAATAAAATACAATAATAAACATTTGATTCTGTAAACTTAATGTGTGTTTTCTTTTTAATTGATAAAGAGAAAAGAAATATATGCTCAAGAAAGACGGTTAGTGTCTTAAACCGGTTTTTGAGAAAAACGCGTTTAAAGTTTTCGTTGGATGTTTTTTTCTTTCTCGTCATTGCGTTCGTGGCCAACCGAACTCAAAAAGGAAGCTTGGGATCAACTTGAGACCACTCCCACGTGCAGGAGCACGAAATTTCCTATAAGATGAAAAAAAAAAAACAAAACGATTTTCAGACACTAACCGTCTTTCTTAGGCACGGGTCACATATGAAAAATTAGATATAGGCTAAGAAACACCGCATAAAATTATATTATGTAACGATTTTTATATACTTCAAAAGTAAAAGTAAAAGAAACTTTTCTTAAAGACCAGTAGAATTAGTCGAAAAAATGAGAAAAAAAAATAATTCGTTACAGCAATCTGACAGCGGAATATTGTTGAACAAGCTCTTGTAAAAGCGGACAAAAAAAATCGAACCGACAGCAGCTATCCGGGGTGGAATGGGGTGCATTTTTAGAGGTCGAGCACAGTTTTTCACGATTTCTGGCTAAACTGTGCATCATATCAAAAAAAGTTTAATGCAAAAGTTCTAGGAAATAAGAAGATCTACAACTTTTGTACTGATCATTTCGCCTCAAAATTTTTTAAAAAAATGGCTGAAAACCGGTTTTTTGGTTGCTGGAACTGAAACTTGGGCAAAACATACTTTTCAGTGTTACACAATGGCAGTAATTTTTTAAGACGGAAATATTCAGAGGTTGTTGTTAAATTTAATTTTTAAACTAAAAAAACCGAAATTTTTAACTGAGATTCCTCTTAAAACTACACCTCCTAAGGAGTTCTGTTTTGGCTCACTTACTCTTTGTTATGTCTTCTTTAGATAAATGGTAAAAAAAAGATATACTGCAATGGAAAAATTGACCGAAAAATTGAAAATATGTGGTCTCTCCGCGAGTAGAGTTTTGGTATTTCGTGTGTAACAGCTCAAATCCTTTGTTGTTTTCACTGTATTCACCTTAATACACTATAATTTGAAATTGTCAATGCCATTACATAAATTTTCATTAAAAAATAAATGTGAAAAAAAAAAATTTAATTTTTGGTCATTATCAAAATTTTTTTTCTCATTTATTTTTTAATGAAAATTTATGTAATGGCATTGACAATTTCAAATTATAGTGTATTAAGGTGAATACAGTGAAAACAACAAAGGATTTGAGCTGTTACACACGAAACACCAAAACATTGCAGTATACCTTTTTTTTACCATTTATCTAAAGAAGACATAACAAAGAGTAAGTGAGCCAAAACAGAACTCCTTAGGAGGTGTAGTTTTAAGAGGAATCTCAGTTAAAAATTTCGGTTTTTTTAGTTTAAAAATTAAATTTAACAACAACCTCTGAATATTTCCGTCTTAAAAAATTACTGCCATTGTGTAACACTGAAAAGTATGTTTTGCCCAAGTTTCAGCTCCATAGAAACTTTTTTGTGAAAGAAAAAAAATTAAAAACCAAAAACCGGTTTTCAGCCATTTTTTTTAAAAATTTTGAGGTTAAGGCGAAAATGATCAGTGCAAAAGTTGTAGATCTTCTTATTTCCTAGAACTTTTGCATTAAACTTTTTTTGATATGATGCACAGTTTAGTCAGAAATCGTGAAAAACTGTGTTCGACCTCTAAAAATGCACCCCATTCCACCTCGGATAGCTGCTGTCGGTTCGATTTTTTTGTCCGCTTTTACAAGAGCTTGTTCAACAATATTCCGCTGTCAGATTGCTGTAACGAATTATTTTGTTGTTCAAACCCTATTTCTACTGGACTATTAGAATAATTTTATGTAATGTTTCTTATACCTTAACAAAAGCTACTTGAATCATAAGAAACATCAACATAATAAATTGTATGAACGATTTCTTGCAATATAAGGAAATTTTCTTAAAAAACTATCGATATGTAACTTAATGAATACTTTTTCTTAGATTATAAGAAATATTTCTTTGGCTAGGTTTTTATGAAATTTTCCTAGTATGTATATACACAAGTAGCTTTTCTTATCTGACAAGTACAAATTTGGTTCAGTGCAGAAATATTTTTGATACAAATAATACGTACTCAATTTCAATAAAATTTTTACAACCGGAAGAAACGTCCATTTTCAAATAAGTGTCGCAATTGCACGAAATACGAAAAAATAGACCATAGCAAGTCTTTGAACAGACGCACAGTGATGCGACCTCATATAACAAGTGGGCAAAATCAGAAGGAGTGCTCTTATGATCTTGAAATTCGGTATGCTTGTTTAATTTATGCCAATTAAGAAAAATTTCAAAAATAGTTGAAATCGGTCACATGTATCTTTGACCTATCTACAGTTGTGTTCAAAAAAAAAAAAAAAAAAAAAAAAATAGTAGAGCCGATGTCATTTATGAATTGAAAGAAAATATTTCGAACAAATGACGATTTTTTTTTTCTAATCTTTTGAAATATGGTTACTTGATAAGTACACAAAATAAGCACATGACATTTTTTTCCAAAAAAATAACGGTACTTTTTAAAATTGCTATTATATGGAGTAATTTGTAACTTCGACTGATCAGAATAAAAGTAGTGTTCAACTTCATTACTTCCGAAGATTAGATATTTACTCTTATTAAAAAAATTTGTTCGTAAAAAGAAAGTTCTATTATTTTAGTAGTTTTTGCATTTTAGTGGGCCGTGGAAAGCATTATACGACAGAGCAAAGTAAAATTATAAAAAATTCCATTTAGCAAGATAGCGGCCATACCAAGTACCCGTGCGCAATGTCCGATTTCTTTGTGATATGTATGTTTTTTTAACAATGCAACTCGTCGTGGATTCTGGGCACTAAAATTGATATCCCTGAATCTTCTTTTAACGGTTTCTACACTCGCTGCTATATTTAACCACTTTCTTTATTTCCGTAGCAGGAAAAAAAGGATTATGCATCGAACGCCGTTTCGAACAATTCACGTCCCGGGGGGACACGCAAGGCATTCGGCCGCGTGTTTTTCGTTTGTTTGTGTATTTTATCGTATTCGAAAACATTTTCGCATAACATCCGATAGAATTTTAAATTTCCGTAAAATTTTACCTTGCGAAATGGAATTTTTAATAATTTTACTTTGCTCTGTCGTAGAATGCTTTCCACGGCCCACTAAAATGCAAAAACTTGAAAAAATCATTGGAATACTATACAAAAATAAAAGAACTTTTTTTTACGAACACATTTTTTTAATAAGAGTAAATATCTAATCTTCAGAAGTAATGAAGTTGAACACTACTATTATTCTGATCAGTCGAAGTTACAAATTACTCCATATAATAGCAATTTTAAAAAGTACCGTTATTTTTTGGAAAAAATGTCATGTGCTTATTTTGTGTACTTATCAAGTAACCATACTTCAAAAGATTAAAAAAAAAATATCGTCATTTGTTCGAAATATTTTCTTTCAATTCATAAATGACATCGGCTCTACTATTTTTCTGATCACAGCTGTACATTAATTTTGTAAATGCTTTTGTATCGGAGGTACATACAAAAGTGAACCAATCTTAACGAAATTCGGTCAGATGATGTATGCATGTAGATGTGTGTAGAATATGGTTGAAATCGGTTGCACGCTAGGGGTATCTCGTCTGGACCTATATAAATTTTGTATATGCGTTTGTATAAAAGTTGACCAATTTTAACGAAACTCGGTCAGAGTGGTAGAAAAATAGATCAATAGATGTGCCTAGGGGTACCTCCTTTGGACCTATATTAATTTTTTACAAGAATCCTTGGATACCAGAACGAAAATCCCAAGATTAGAGGGGCAAAAATCCTCCGGTATTTTGTGATCTCAAAATTTGGTTTTCTTAGTATATGCAAAACAAAAATAATAATAATACCCCTAGTTGCATCAGGGAAAGATATGAAAATAAAAATCCAGCTTACAAAACAGTGGTGTCTTTTAAATAGCTGTGTATCAAAATTAATAAGATACTTCGCCTTTGAAGCAAAATTTGGTTTTATAATATCTTGCTAGAACAAGATATAAAATCATGATAATGAGACCGAATGTCTCTTATGTCTTAATACTATAGCCATATAAGTCACTTGAAAAACATGACGTCTCATGTTTTTAGAAACACAAGAGATAGGGCACATTATTGTCCATTTTTTTGTCGCTTTACTAAAACAAATGAAGGGATGATATGATTCGCCTTTGACATACATATAATATAATATATGACAGGTATCCTAGTAGGTAAATCGTAAGTAAAAATTAAATTTGATAATAAAATCAAATTAAATATAAATATATATATAACAAAGTTCTATAAGACACGGACATTTTTTTATGTGTTTTTAATGTGTCTTTTAAACAGCTCAGAAAGATACTTTACCGAGTCTCTTGAAAGATAGCAATGAGGGGAAAAAGCCTTTATACTTTATACGCCAGATGGCTCAGACGTTGTCTTTCTACTTGTCTTTAAAAAACCTGTAAAGGAAGATATAAGACCTTTTTATGCTTCTAGGGACACTTGTTAGAATACACTTTCATACACACATATGTTTTATTGTTTGACAATAAGTAAATGCAAGTGTTTGAACAAATCGTAATTTAAGTCTTTTTTAAAATTTATTTTTAACAAAAAGCTGAAAAAAAGTGGAGAACTTTTTTTTTTAATATTAAAATATCTTAGATATGTTTTGGCGAATTTCTTTATTTTTTTCCATCAAACTTTGACATTTTTTGTGTTTTACCAATAGAAAGATTGAGTTTTTGTAAGTTCTACAAAAAATTTCTTAACAAACATTTTGAAATAATTTTTGTTTTATTTGTTTCTCTATCAATGTTCTTTCAAATGTTGTTTAATTAAATCGAATCGAGTGAAAAATGTTAAAATATTGTTACAGTTTTTTTAGTGAAAGTATTACCTTTCCAAAAATACCAAACACTTGGATATTTACGACATGAAATTTTTGGACTTTTGTCTATTGGTGTGCGACGGTTCAACAAAGCTATGGCACAAACAAGAAATGACAAAATAAAAAAATTAAAGATGGCGCAATGTGTACGAAATACATTAACCTGCACTTTGCACACCTTGTGGGGAGAACTCCTAATGGGTCAAGTATTAAGAGCGGTTGTCCAAATATAATTCATGGAAAGGTCGGTACCAAAAAATTGGTCTGATGTGGCTATGTATATCGGTCATACTTTTAATAACTGCAAACTTTGTTTTTTTTTTACGTTTTTGAACATTTTTTGAAACGAAATATGTCAAAAAGTATAGTAAATAGGATAAGAAATCATATTTAAAACAAATTTAAATATTTCTTTTGTTTTGATTTTCTTATATTTTATTCCTCAATCAATCCTAAGAATGCATGTGCTTTCATATCGAAATTCTCGCTACAACTTTGGAAACTACGAATTTTTTACTGATGACGCGCACTATGTTTTTTCAACATAAAATGGAAAATACATGCACTTCATACAATTAGACTGATGCGCGCCTTCATGAAAACTCATATTTTTCAATATTTTTATGTCGGGAATTTCGATTTGATTGCATTCTTAGGATTGATTGAAAATAACATTACAAAAAATAAATAAAAAAAATGTATGTCGCCATCAGTAAAAAATTCGAAGTTTCCAAAGTTATGGCGGGAATTTCGATATGTAAGCACATGCATTCTTAGGATTGATTGAAAAATAACATATAAAATTAAAAAAAAGGAAGATTTTATATTGAAAACATTTTGAGAAAAATTTTTTTAATTAAAAAATTAGTGTTTTAACAAATTTATTTTAATTTTTTTATAAAGTTGTTGTTTTTCTTAACAAATATGATCAAAAGATTATTTATCCAATCTACTATAGTTTTTGAGATATTTCGTTTCAAAATAGGTTTAAGAACGTCAAATAAACAAAGTGTGCAGTTTTAAAAGAATAACCGATATGTACATATATTAGACATCTAAAAATAAAATGTCGTGCTCTCGAATACTTCAAGAACACTCGATTTAAAAAAATAAAAAAAAAAATCCTATCAGTGCACTATAGGTCAAATAGCCCATTTCACTGGCCAAAACTAATAACGGCTATATTATCATGGTGCTTAACTGGAAATGTATTTTTTATGTTGATTCTAGGCTAAAAGAAGAGCTCTGAAAAAAATCTTAACCCTTGTGCTACCGGATCAAAAATGGCACGTACTACATTTTTTAAAATTCCATAATTAATAAAATAAAAGATGTGTTTTTATTTATAGATTGTAATATAAGGTTAAGAAATACATAACGTTTACTTAAGCATCACTTTCTAAAGATAAATTAGTTAAAATGTTTAAGTACATTGAACTTAAAATTTCGGTTTCCCCAATTTCATCTTCCTCTTCTTCATTTTCGGGTGCTTCATAGCTTGTTAGGTTAAGTTCTTCGACTGGGATTTCACACTTTAATAATCGGATCACTTCTGTCGGAAGTTGGAGACGTTTTTTAGTCTGAATGCGTCTATTTAAAGTCAGCGTACAAATTATTGGATCTGATGTGCTCATGCTCTATGAAACACGTCTAAAAGTGTATTAACGCGGCTACTTTTGCGTGCATGATGTAGTCTATCAGATTTGTATAATTTGTGTCGAGACTGCTGCTTTTCTCCAAAACAACCAACAGGAAGAACTAAACCCTCTATAATTTCCTTTGAATGAATAAGAACTTTGTGTAAAGTTACTGTCATTGGCAGCCAGGAATACATGTTTTGAATAATTTTTGCGGTATTAAAGCAGTAAACTTGAAATTTGTTTACAATTAAAGGAAATTGACAAGACATGCTTATTAAAATTATTTTTAGGGGACAAGTTAAGCTTTTATCAATGCCGGTAATTTGAGAAAAAAGTCCATGTTCCGCAAAAACTCGGCGCGCAGTGTTGCCATCGTTTGTACTCCCAAAAGCACCTACTTTCGGTTTATCTACTATGAGGCCAAGCTTTTTGAAAAATAAATCTTGTATTGGTTTCTTTTTTTCTGATACTGTATTTTTATCATCTTCATTTCTAATTTGCCATTTTTTGATGCCGCACTTGTAACCTGCATGTAATACAAATTCAAAAAAACAGGCAACTTCCAGTGGCTTTTTACCCATTTTTCGTAAGCTCTAATGCAAAAATTATGCTCACTTTGCCACAAATAACTTGGAGTAGTAACATCCTCAGTATTTTTCAATAAGTAATTGAAAACAAACTCTTCTTTTTCCTTTTTATCTGTCTTTTGTAACCAGACTTCGAATAAATCAGAATTGCGGAAGAATAAGTCACCTGACAAAAAAATTCATTAAACAAAACGTGCAAATTCGGGCATCCAAATTTCTAAATAACATTAACAACAGTAACATCTAACTAATAAAGGGTGTCATAAGACTAACAAATCCCAACAAAATTTTAAAAGCATTCACAAAGTTGGAAATTTAAAAAAATTTGACAAATCAGGGGTATCACTTCCATTTTAGATTTTTTTCACAGAAAATCAAAATATACTTAAATGTTTTAAGTGAAATAACATTATACATACCATCATCAATATTTTCTATTATTATTTTTTTAAAAAAACTAATTATTTCAATTATTTCAAAATAGTCAAAAAAGATGTAAAAATCACCACTTGTTTGCGTTATCACAGCAGAATGCAAATGCATCAACTTTGACGCATCGCTAAAAAACGGTAAGTTATTTTTTCCAAAAACAAAATACAATTTTGTTTGTTTTGAAGTATTCTCCCTTACACTACAACAACAAAACTTAAATAGCAACACTTGTATAAATTAGGTTTTGGCCAGTGAAATGGGCTTTTTGACCTATAGTGCAGTGCTACAAAATTTTAATTTTCAGAGCTTGGGCAAAAAATTATGAAAATTTGATTTTTTTCTTATTTATAATATTTTTTTAAAAAATTTTCAAAGTATTATGTAAGCAGGTAATTACAATATATTGCTTCAATAATGTCACTCTAACTAACAGTGCCTGTATTAATTTGAAAAAAATATAAAAAAGTTTAATTTTAATAATTTTTTACCAAAAATTCAAATTAAATCTTTGCAAGCTTCTAGCGGTCATTCAAATATTTGCATCTAAGTAATTGAAATTCCTTGTAGCGGCATTGACAATTTCAAATTATAGTGTAGATGAATGCAGTGGAAATAACAAAGAATTTGAGCTGTCACACAAGAAACTCCAAAGCTCTACTCGCGAAGAGACCACAGTTTTTTCCTTATATGTATATAGGCTTAAAAAAATAGCGGTAAGTTTTTTTTCGATACTTCCTTATGTGTACATAAGGAAAGTCTAAAAAAACAATTTAAAAAAAATATTATAAATAAGAAAAAATCAAATTTTCATCAAATTCCTTAAAATTAAAATTTCGCAGCTCTGGTAGGATTATTTTTTTTTTATTTTTTTAAATGAGGAAAGACTCGGATATGAATAAATTTTCGAAAATCGAGTGTTCTTGAAGTATTTGAGAACATGACATTTTTTTGAACATGACTAATGTACATATATACATAGTTCGTACTTACTTACACAACAATAGGGCCTGCGCAGGTGGAGCAAAGAGGGGTCTAGTTAAGTAAATAATAAAATGAAGTGATAAGTCACAATGGTGTCGATATCACCTGAAAAGATTTATTACTTACAATTAGAACTGGTACGATGGCGAGAATAGTATATTCTGATAAAGGATGGCTTGTACTGTACTGTAGAGAAAAACCAGAAGGGAATCTACTATCCATTTTCTTATTATATAGCAAACTACACAGGAGAAAAGTATCCTTTGAGATTGATAAAGGAAATTTTTTTTATTAACCTTTTTCTTCTATTTTTATCAAATCATGTTGCGGAAAAATACCAAAATAGTTGAAAAAAAGAAGGAAAAACAAAATATTAACTATGCGAACATACTGGAGTGGAATTGGTTTTCATAGCTTTTTTTCCTCTCGATTCAAGGACTAAACTGCCTTTTTCTTTTCTTTCCTAACATTTGAATATAATCGAAATCACTGAAGCATAGAATTCAAGAAATCATAAAATGAGAAATTAAGAAGATGAAAGAGAAAATGAAAATTCTCTTGTAACCGTTTAGTCTAATGTTCGTAAAGGTTATTCGAAAAATTTTTTTTACCGTTTTGGTTTAACAAAACACTTCCTTAATAATTTTTGTATTGAACTTTTTAGTCATTTTTACAACCAACATGACAAAGATAACAAGTGGATCAATTTAACTTCCTGGTTTGGCGGTTGAGTTGATGCTAAGCTGAAGTTCCTCAAAAAAAATTTTGTTCCCTTGATGGTTCATATAAGCAGCGGTGGACTAAGTATTGGTGAGTTCCAGAGCTAACAGTTTTCTCTTAACTACCTGCTTTCTCACTATCGAAAAATCATATGAAATGAATTCAATATTATATTGATATTCATCTAAACGCGGAAAACCCTCATAAACAGTGAAAACTGTGCGTTTTTGCACTCTCGCAAATGAACTGTCAAAAATTGTATTGAAAGTTTTTTGAACAAACTAGAAAAGCTTGTGCAACTCAATAAAGTTCTTATCATTGTGTTTTCCGAAGGATTCCTTACTTACTTACTTGGGTGGCCATAACAACCCGTTACCGGGTTACGGCCGACCTCAAAAGCTCTCTCCAGGCGCCTCTGCTTTGCGCACACCTTCTCCAATCATTCACACCAAGCGTGGATAGGGTTTCCTCGGCTTGGTCTTTCCATCGGAGGCATGGTCTTCCTCTTCGTCGTCGCCCAGCGGCTTCCGCATCAAACACCTTTTTCGCCGGAGCTTCTTCGTCCATACGCACAACATGTCCCAGCCAGCGCAGACGTTGAATAGTGATGCGCTTGACTATGTCAATGTCAGCGTAGAGCTCGTACAGTTCGTGGTTCATTCGAATACGGTAGTCGTCGCCGACGTGAACAGGACCGAAGATTTTGCGAAGAATTTTTCTCTCAAACACCCCAAGCGTGGCTGCATCAGTCTGCGACACAACCCATGCTTCTGCGCCGTAAAGTAGCACGGGTAAGATGAGCGTCTTGTAGAGTGTCAGTTTTGTCGGGCGAGAGAGGTCTCTACTACTCAATTGCTTACTGAGACCATAGTAACACCTATTAGCAAGAGTTAGTCTTCGCTTTATCTCCAGGCTGACATCGTTTTGAGTGTTCACGGCGGTGCCAAGATAGGTGAATTCCTTGACAACTTCGAAAGTATAGTTGTTCGCAGTAACAAAGGATCCAATTCGCCGCGTCTCCCTGTTTGTGGACAGCATATACTTTGTTTTGCCCTCGTTCACCGTCAAACCCACTTTCGCTGACTCTTTTTCGATAGCAGAGAACGCAGCAGTAACATCTCGCTTACAACGTCCAATGATATCAATATCATCGGCATATGCAAGGAGCTGGACACTTTTGTAGAAAATAGTGCCATTACGATGTACACTGGCTCTTCGCAACACCCCTTCCATCACAAAGTTGAAGAGGTTGCAGGATAATGGATCGCCCTGTCTGAAACCTCGTTCGGTATCAAATGGTTCGGAGAGGTCCCTTCCTACTCTAACGGAGCTGGCTGTGTTGCTCAACGTCATTCTGCAAAGCCGCACCAGCTTCGCAGGTATACCGAACTCAGACATGGTGGCATACAGGCAATCCCGTATCGGGCTATCGAAAGCTGCTTTAAAATCGATAAAGAGATGATGGGTATCGATCTGTTTTTCGTGGGTTTTTTCCAGGATTTGACGTAGTGTGAAGATCTGGTCTATGGTGGACTTACCAGGTCTAAAGCCGCACTGATAAGGCCCAATCAGTGTGTTGGCAAACGGCTTAAGTCTTTCACACAGTACAGTCGACAGGACCTTGTAAGAGATGGCAAGAAGACTGATTCCCCGGTAGTTAGCGCAGATTGTCGGGTCACCTTTCTTCAGTACAGGACAAAGGACACTGAGATTCCAATCGTCGGGCATGCTTTCAACTAGCCATATTTTGCAGATGAGTTGATGCATACACCCTATCAGCTCATCGCCGCCGGTCTTGAACAATTCAGCTGGCAGGCCATCGGCACCAGCCGCTTTGTTGTTCTTAAGTGGTTGGATCACAACTCGTACCGCGTCATGGCTAGGTGGTGGTACGTCCACACCATCGTCGTTGATTGCTGGTATCGGGTTAATTTCTCCAAAGGCGGGATTGGTGGAGTCATCGCCAGCAAGCAGCTTGGAAAAGTGTTCCCTCCATAATCTCAGTGTACCCTGCGTATCCGTAACCAGATTTCCATGTTCATCTTCATCTCCGAAGGATTCCAGTATTGATAAATCGGCTACAGCGATTTTTTTCAATTTCATTAATTTATTTTATTTTGCATTCCCTCGGCATTTTAATTTTTGTATTTTGTCAGTAACAATTTGGCATGCTGATCAACTGTCACAAATTGCACAAAATATTCGAAGGTGCGTTTATGAATCATATCGCGCAAAATTGCGTATTTGCACAAATACAAAACTATCGTGTTTGATAAATACCACTAATATGTTTCTGACAACTTCTATTTTCGCTGGTGCCGTGAAGAATTGTGTTTTGTGGAATTGGTCCCATTAAGAATTTCTTATGAGGCCCGATTGTGCTAGAGATTCTGAGCAATATTGCTCCATAAATTAATCCTGATTTTCACCTCGGACAGAGCTCTCAGTTTATTTTATAGAATTGTGGAGACTTTCAGTTCCATTATATTTTCGAAGCATTCCGAGAAAAAATTGTTTTTGCTTAAGTCTTGATCCTCACCATAGGATTATGTACATACATATATCCAATCTTGAACCAATTTTCATTAATAGATTTTTCTACGTATTGTTTTATTTTTTAGTTCGTACACCCTGCTGATAAACATTATCATGCTGTCAACGATGAAACTTTAGCAAAACAGCTGGGATTTGCCTTGTCTAACCCTAGGGTGAAATGGAACAACTAAAAAAATGAAAAATGGGGAAAATGTTCAGTTCATGAAAAAAAGGTTAAGCGGGGACCATATTTCTTTTTCCCTTCATGAGTAATATGTAGTAGCCAATATCAGTGAACAGTAGGAAATTTTTGCTATCAATTTTATCTGTTTTTTTTTTTTGTTAAAGTTAATGAAAAAAATACATACTTTTTCCACACTTTCGTAATAATCATCGTTATGCTTCATAAGGATTCCATTTCATTTTCATCAGTATCATCAAGGTTGTGATTTTAATTATTTTTTTTTTGAACTCTTCTTTTCTCATCATCTTTTGTTGAAATTTTTTCCACTACGCTAGATTTTGTTATGCACTGAAAATGCGCGATGAGCTAAGAAGGAATTATTTTCATTTCCTTTTAAGCATAAGCTCATGGATAAGTTTGCATAGCAGATTTGTTTACATGAGTTAAGTGGAGTCACCATCAAGAGCGACCTTCAACTTAAGTGTACTTCTTTTTTTTACTAGGTACTTACTTAAAAAGTAAACAGTAGAAAAAACATTTATGTCTATATGAATGACCTTTTCTTCTTTGGTCATCATTGTTTTTTTTATTGATGTTATCCTGCTCTTGTACTACACGCCTTTTGTAGAAACCCGCGCATGGCAAGAGCCCTTGTTTCTGGTAAAAATAAGCCCAGTTTTTGACCGGTGCTAAAGGGTGTCACAATTAGAGTGCACTTATTTACTTAAAAATAAAAACACGTATTTTTTGATCGAGTTGTGATATTTTTATTGCATATTAGAGTAGGCATGTTCCGATTAAGTATGGAATAAAATATCCAACAAATGGCCACCGCGGCTCTGGTGACAGGCCATTGCTCTTTTCATTAGGTTTTCGATAACTTTTTCACAAAAATGTGGCGTTGGATCTTGGCCTTGAGCTCAGGAATTGTTTATGGCTTATTCACATAAATTTCACAAAACCCCAAAGAAAAAAATCGCAGGATCTAGGTGGCCAGTTGACATCAGAATTTAGTGAGATGATTTGGTTTGGTCCTGCTGAAACCACATGTCGTCAAGACTAATGCTGTTCTGTTGGCGCCACAAGAACTCCGTTATCATGTTCCTGTAACGAATGCCGTTCACAGTCACAGCAATTCCAGCCTAATTTTCAAAAAAGTAAGACTCAATCCCGCCGCCTGACCAAAATTCGCACCAGATAGTTGCTCGTCGTGGATGCATTTGTTTCTCATGGATCGCGTAAAGATTTTCTGAGCCACAAATTCTACAATTTTGCCTACCCACGAAGCCATTCAGATGAAAATGCGCTTCATCGGTGAAGATGACTTTCACTTCACTTTGCTTCATTACCTATTGAACGAATTGCCGGTACTTTGCTTGGTCTGCTGGTTTCAGTTCTTGTGTAAACTGAATCTTGTACGGGAGAAGGTGGGAGGTCTTTTGTTAAAATTCGCTGCCTAGTGCTTCGTGAAATTTGAAGTTGTTGATAACGATACCGAATTGATGTTTTCGGGCATTCGGCGACACTCTTGCTTACAGCTGAAATGTTTTCAAGAGACTTACCGGGACGTCGACGCAAAGGAGACTTACTGTCCATAATCGACCCAGTTTCTTCAAATTTCTTGACCACTCTTTTAATTGTTGGTACATTAGATGCACTTTCTCGACCGAAAATTTCGTGGAGTTGTAGAGCGCTCTCAGCGTAACTTTCCCCATTTTTGTAATGGGTTTTCACAATGATAACGTGTTGCTCTTTTGTGTAACGCTCTATTTTTAATAATCGGAACAATCATGGGTTACAGCTGTAAGATTACAGAGTTGCCACTTGCATGAAAACAAAATTATATAAAAATATAAAAAGTACACTCATATTGATACACCCTTTAGTTCAAACCATTTTGTGTACTTCTCTAAAATTTAGTTGCAAATCTTCTAATAATTCTCTCAACGTATTTCGAAGATTTTACTTGTGTGAGAGTTGCCACGCCCTTTTATCGAAACTCTTCCGATTTCCAGGTGAGATTGTTCGATTCATTGTTGATTTTTGATTTCACTAGGTGAAGTAACTAACTTGGTATAGTTTTTTTAAAGTTTTAATTCTTAAATTTTAATGGGCGGTAGGCATCTTTGTAAACCGACTTAACCTCTTAACAATTTACTTTCAAGTTTTTAACTCAACTTGATTATCTCATATAGTTCTAAAGGCTTCTTACTTTAATTATAACAGCAAAATGTTACAAAATCTGAGTTCGCAATTATTTTTATTTGTTGTTTTTTTTTTTATTTTAAATCGTTTCACTTCTTCTGTTAGAAAAAATGTTGTTATTGTACTTGTTTTTTTTTCTAAACTCTGTTTTTCATTTTGTCAATACGTTGTAATCTGGTACGGCGCTACCAAGTAACAAGCAACATTTTTCTCTTTCTATTTTTTGTTGTAACTGCGATGCTACTGCTATTGGTGATTGCTGCCAGTGTTGCCAACATGCTTAAGCGAGATGTCGAAGCTGTCATTCTGTCAGGCTGCTGGCAAAGTAGAAGCGATTTATTGGAAATCTGATCATTGCTGCTGTCCACCAGCAACAACAGCACTGGTGGCAGTATAGGCGCGGGTATCACAATTTCAGCTACAAAAACAATGATATCAAATCTGCCTTATGTGTGATATATGAGCGACCTTTGACATTTGTTTTTAACGAGGTTTTTTATGTGCCATGTATTTTAACTTAATTTATTTTATTTTGCTAGTTTTTTTTAAGATTTGTTAAAAAGCAAAAACAGAATTGTCACATAATTTATTGACTTGGTTTTTCCTTATAGTTTTTCTAACTATTGTACTGCGACAATGTTTTTGGCTAAAATTTGCTGGTAGTAAATAAAAAGTTGCAGCATTGCAGAAAGAAAATTAATAAAAGCTCCCCTTCTAAGTATTTTTTTAGTTTTATTGCCGACTGTAGGTAGGACTGGATTGGCAAATAAAATTCATTTGGGAAGTTCTGTCATAGACTGGCCAGCTATGTTCCTTATTATTTAGAAAACTTTAAGTTTTACAAAACTCCTCCTGTCGGTGTTCATTTTGATGTTTTATTAATTTTAAAAACTCAACAACGAAAATGCAAACTAAAATTGTACGAATCCCGGGAATTAGATTTTCAATCGCGAAAATCTTGTGATAAGAAAGAGGATGTCAGACTGAACTCCCTAATACTATGTACATATTTTGATTCAGGAAGCGGTGCCAATCAGGAATACTTTTCTGTATGTCTACTGTATTTCAAAAGGAAACACAAATAAATGTATTCTGTGTATGGTATAAAAATGGCCCACAAATGTAGGTAATTCTCTTTTGAAATTTTTCCAAGTTTGTATTTTAGACGGGTTTTTCAGAGGAAAAGGAAACTTGAAATTAAATTTTGGTTCATTATTCCATTAGTTTTGGGTCAACATTTGTTTTCGTTTTTGGGCAATTATTCTTAAGTATAAATATTCTTGTCGAATTTTCGATTTTATTTGGGTGATAACATAATCAACTATTTTACCATTTCTTTCCAATGCCTTAGACTTTTCCTTGAACGGCATTGTTATGTTTTATTTATGTGATGAACAACAGAGACTATGTGCTGCAAGTGCAAAACTCAAATTAACTAGGAGTTATGTGCTACGCTCAAAAGTATGCAACGCATGTTTTATTTAGTTTTTAATTTGTTGCACTTCCATTTCGGTAGTGTCGAATTTGTAACTCCCATTTTTAATACAAATTTTTTTCTGCAGCGCTGCTTATGATTTGTTATCTGAAAGTTTTTGATAAAACTTTTTTCTCTGATATTGTTGCTATTGTTGTTTTCTTGGGTTTATGTGCAAAAGTTTGTTTTTCAAAAAAATTTGATTTACGTTCGACATATTTCATGTTCCAATTGTCTGAGTGTGTACTCATCTACGTATGTGCTTGTACCCGGCAAACATTTTTAATTACGGAAGATTCAGATATCAATCACCGAAGCGATGATTTCAAACGCGCATGACAAGATATTCTGCTGGCATGGGCTAGTTGCTTGGGTGAAACTGTTCACGTAACTAGCGTGCGATATTTATTAATTATTTTCTTTTAGGTGACATTGTAATTTATAACTGAAACTGATTAAACACAATTAACATTCCACGAAAAGAGAGAACCAGTCTGAAAAAATTGATACCGTTCTTGATTTCTTCTATATATTTAAATTTGTTGGTGCATATTTACAATGCGCATAACGGTGCCGCGGCATGCCGTGACATAATCCCCACGGACATAATCCCCATTTTTGGGGATTTGGTAGCGGCTTCGCTAGCTACAGTAATTATACATAAAAGTTAAGGTAAGTGGGCGGCCCGAATTATAATGCATTAAGTGTATGGAATTGAAAAAACAAAACGATACAATTTTCTGAACTTTTCTGAAAGATGTTATTAAATTTTCTTATAAAAGGGTCAATAAATATTTATGTTGATGATTCAAAATTCATTGTCCTTATATCTGTCATAATATATCTTCGTAAAGAGTGATGAGGTTTATGTATTCATCGCGGTAAAACTCTTTTAAAATACTTACTTATAAACTTGGCGCCATAGATGTGAAACGTTTAAAAATTTTCCAAATGTTTGCTGGGTACATACATACGTATGTCTACTCACATACTCATACTTATGTTGTTTGCTAGCAATTAATCAAACGTTACTGTTGTTTCATTGTTGCCATCTTTTATTTAAGTTGTTGTTTTTATATTTTTTAAGACTTTGCAACACGCATTAATTTTGTGCCAAAAAACTTTTTGCAAACTAAAAACAAAATGCATGGAAGGGTTAAATGAAAAACATTAAGAACTTTAACACTTTTTCATGTATGCATGAACATTTATATGTATGTTAGCGCGTTCGTGTGTATGAGTTTGGTGTCCTTGAATGCTATGAGCCATAAAAATGTTTTCTTCATTTATCATTTTAATGCTGCGTAGGTAGAAATGCCAAGTCTTGGCATACCATTTTAGATGTATATTAACACTTTAATGTGTTGCTTTGATTTATGGCAGTTTTATAGACATAAAATTACTTGTAAAAAATTGAACTCAAATAATTTTTTCTTAAAATCAGAAAAAATTCAATGAATAAATGTGTGAATGGACGAATAAATTAATAAACGAAAGAGTTCAGACATATGTAAATTTCTAGTTGAATGAATTAATGTTATAATAAATGGTTCTGTAAGCGAAAAATTGAACGAATGAATTAATTAATGATTTTATATAGAAACCCATTTCATTTATTATAGATTTGTGGGACTTCATTTCCTTTTGATACAAATTGGAGGTAGCCACAATCGCTTAAGAGTTTTAGGAAAAATTAATTATATAATAAAATTTGTATAATCTCCATGACGTATGAGTAACATTAAATCCGCGAATTGACCGCTGCACTCCATGCAAGCGAAATTTTTGTGCTAACCTGAACCTAGGTTCAAAATCAACATGCTGTCTAGCATGCATACTAGATTTTATCGATCCCCATACAAAAAAAAAAGTTCGAATGTCCATCCCCAGTTTGAAAGCTAATATTGAAAGATTTTTAAGGAAAAGAAAATTTTTTTTTCGGCCTCTATATTCGATGCTATTTTGTTTTTTCTTTTATCTCCGCTATTTGACGTCTGATTAACAAGTATGGTATATCGTTGTAAATGTTTCAATATGGACTACATTTTATTTATAGAAGTCATTTGTCTTAAGTTTTTTTTTCTCAAATTATTGAAATTGAAAAAGTTACAGCGAATCTAAAATGTCAGTGCAAATATTTGATAAGAGTAATAAAATCATCTTTAACTTAAGTCCTAAAACTATGCAATGGTTTTTTCCAATCGACTTCCAAGATCATTGCGCTTTTATGTTCGTTTTAAAAAAATTTTATTTAAATATTTTTAAATGAAAATCGTTAAGGTTTTAGTTATATCAATTACATTTTTTTATTTATTAATTCTATCCATTTTTTGCCAGCGTGTAGTTATCCCATTTGATTTTGATCCGTACTAAATTTGATCAAAATCAATCTAGGTAGAAAGCATTTGCTTCCAAATAAAAATAAGAAAAATAAGTGTTTATGAATACTTAGAATTAATGGGCGCTAGACTGATCAAATAAGAACGTACGTGTTCTGCTTGTAGCAGTTAAATATTCTTAGTCCTTAAAACTAAGGTTGTGTGTATTCTGCAACTTTATGATCATCACATACGCTCCGCCCAAAATAAAACTTTACGATACTTACAATGTAACAGCAACCCGCAAGCTACCTGCTACTAAGGATTGGTAGATGAATGATTCAATGTCTTAATTATAGTGGGACCGACTAAATTGTTTAGGTTTCGCAATGAATATAAGTTGGATTTTTCCCATAAATTTTAGGTCAGATAATAGATTTGGGTATATTGTAAAAATGTTTTGTATATAAAGAGGAGTTTAAGACTATCACTTGTTAATCAGTATTGTTCAAGCTTTGAAAAAGTGTTCTTTAAATATTTAAAAAGTATTATACTTCAGAGAATCAAATAAAAAAGAAAAATGATTTTTGAAAAGTGCGATTTGGAAAAAAGCAAATTGCCAACAAAGCGCGATGTGATTCGATATTTATTACATCTAAAATCTGGCAACAGAAAATTAAATGTTTTTACAGAAAAAGTATTCAAAGACATAACTAGCTTGTGGGAACGCGCGAAAATTCCAACATTATCGAGATCAACGATTCGCAACTACATTGAAGCATGTATTGATAATTACACTAGTTTACAAAATGATTTTTTTTTTCTGTTCCATTGATCTGAGTTTACTTTTCTTATGTAGATTTTCCTGCTGAGTTCGAAAATGAAAATGAAAATTTTTTGAATGGTACAGTTTTCGAGATATTGTGGTTTTTTCACTTTTTCGACCTCTTTTCACTTTGAAACTCATATCTTGAGCTACAAATGCCCAATTTCCTTTTTCTTGATGTCATATTAAAGATAATAAAATGACAAATAAACGTGTGCAATTATATTTCTTATTAAAAAAGTGGTTCGAAAGATATAGATGAAAATAGACCAGATTTTAAGAAAAATCAAATTTTACATTTGATTCTGTGGCCACGAAAAAATAGAAATAAAATAAAAAAAAATAAATTTACTTTTTGCACGTAGAGTTAATACTTTTACGCAAATATTAAAACATTTTACAAGAAAATCGACTGTAAAATAACAACGTTAGAAGCGATTGAATGAATGAATCCAAATTCGACATTTTATGAATATATTAATTTTTTCGACAATTTGTTGAGCCTAATGGTTACAAAAAGATTTTTCTCATGTACCTTTGATAAGAGGATACTTTTCTTATGTACTTTTTCCTGCTGAATTCGAAAATGAAAATGAAAATTTTTTGAATGGTACAGTTTTCGAGATATTGTGGTTTTTTCACTTGTTCGACCTCATTTCACTTTGAAACTCATATCTTGAGCTAGAAATGCCCAATAACCGTTCTTGTTAGTGTCATATTAAAGATAATAAAATAAAATAACACACGTTTATTTGTCATTTTATTATCTTTAATATGACATCAAGAAAAATGAAATTGGGCATTTGTAGCTCAAGATATGAGTTTCAAAGTGAAAAGAGGTCGAAAAAATGAAAAAACCACAATATCTCGAAAACTGTACCATTCAAAAAATTTTCATTTTCATTTTCGAACTCAGCAGAAAAATCTACATAAGAAAAGTAACCTCAGATTAGTGGAACATTTTGAGTGTAAACTAGTGTTATTTTTAAATTTTAAAAGTCCCAAACAAATACAATGCAAATGAATGGAACGAACTGTTCCTAATTTCTCGATGCAAGTGCAAAAATGTATGGCACACGCACATGTTAATGCACTAACGTGTATGTATTCACGAATACACAGACAGGGTTCGTATCTGCACCATTGATAATTTATTGTTTATTTCGAGGCATTGCGGCCATCACTGAGCGCTTAAATAATTTATTTTGTTGCTCGTTCGCGAAAGCTTGCCAGATTTTTCTTCCGCTTTTTTTATTTCGAAACATTTAATTACGCCGCACATCATCAAATTATATTCTATACATTTCAAGACCCGAATAAAGCAGTTTTTTAAAACGTTCAAAGGCTATTGTACACATATCACTAAGCCTTCAACATATTCAAGTGCAATGTTTTCGGAAAGCAAATTTTCGCACTCACTTGTAATGGAGAGGTAAAGAATGAGCCAAGTTATTGTTCATTTGATCTCGTCGGTGGACTTACTTAACTCTCACCTCCACTACTTTCAAATATATCGTGTGCTAAATGAAAAATTAAGAGGAGTTGAGGATAAATAGTACAAAGAAGAGCAGAAAAGTAGATAGAAGAAAACACAGCATTAGTGAAAGCCCAAAGAATGGCAACATTTCCACCAGAGCCATCGAAGTTCAAGTTTCTTTACCGGCGCCATACGTTACCATAGGAATACTAATTATTTTTGTGTTAAAGTATGAAATTTTTAGTATTGAAAATTCTGTTATTCTTCTTGTTTAAAAAATTATTGTATAGAACAAAAGTTTTTTTCTTATGTTTCAGATACTAAATATGACTTAATTTTAATAGATATTGCACTACATGCACTACAGTGTAAGGAAATATATATATATATTTTTTTTAATAAATGTGAACCGATCTGGAAAAGGAACTTATCTAACCCGAGCAAATTTTTTAGGACAGCAATATATGTCATTCAGTGTTAAAATTGGCAATTATGTTTAATCTAATATCATATAGCATCCACTCGCTTTAAGTTAAAGGCTTGCACTAAAAATTAACTTTGCAAATATTGATTCATTTGCAAAAAAAAGTTTAAATTCGATTTTCTCGGTATTTTCCGATATTTAAGATTTCATATAGTTTTAAGTTTTAGGTTAAGCAATATGGCTAAGTCTCAATATTCGCATCTGGCAAAATAAGGTCCCTTAACCCAGATCGCATCACCAACAATATAAAATAATATAATCATAATATATGGCTAACATGTCGTATGCGTAACATTTGAATTATTTACATAATATGAATGAATAATGTGACCAACTATTTTAGTATGTGAAAAGAAGTTCAAAGGAAGTGCAGACAATATCTTGACATTTTACCAAAACAAAATAAAAAAACTTTAAGAAAACAATTGATAACCAAAAAAAGTTTAGCTACAACAATTTTTACATCAAAAAACCGTACAAAGGTGTAGTTTTTTTTACACTTCAAGCGCATCGTTTATGTGTATAAGATGCTTTTGCTTTGCAGAAGTTGCTGAGTAGCCCATAAGTATTGATAAATGGTGCTTTACAGCAGAAATTAATTCATCAGAAATTCATTATATGTTGGAAACTTACAACTGATAGGCAACATTTCGCTAATGATCCCATATTTGATTTCAACTTAAGAATTAAAAAGCCCTGTGTGAGTGACGCTACTTGGAATATCGTAGACAAAAGCAGAGCTGCAAAACGCATGATAGACGAAGGTTTTAATAATAAAACAATAATAGCCTTATGAAAAAAAGATATTAAAAACGTCCTCGCAGCCAAATCTCAACAAGCAACAGAAATCAGGCACATTGCACAGCATATGAAATAGCGCGCAGGATGGTAGGCAACAAATTTAGACAAAATTAGCCAATCAAAGGCAAACATGAAAGTCTTATTTAATACTACAGCTGATTCATTGGAAAGAATATATTTCGGAGACCATTATCCATCCATCGTCACCGCTTAGAACTTGTCATATTTGTCGCCTCTAGAGAAAACCACAGCGACTGGCCTCATGCTCACCTTCATTAACAGAGATAACAAAAGCATTAAAATCCTCCAAAAACAAATTTTCTATAGGAATTACTATTGTAATCGGCTTTTGCAAAAATTAACATCGTTATATTCATTGTTATAGATTTTAAATACAAGATATCAAAAAAATAAAAATATCTTTAGTTTATCTCATTTTTGTATTTCCTTTTCTGATTATTTTTCTATTTTCCTCTCTATCCTTCATTCTTTTTATTATGAATCTATTATTTTAAGCTTGTATTTAATTACCCATTTCATCCATATATTTATTATATTAGTTTAAGTATTAAATTTGCAAATTAGAAATGTATATCTAACCCTCTAGTAGGCCAATTTAATTGATTTATAACACACATTTTCAGTTTTAAGTGAACGTGGCGGTAAAAATATGGCCATTTTGATAAACAAAAGCTTTTCTGTATATGCATTGAACATTTTTTCAAAGCCTACTTAGCAAACTTAAACAAAAAACGTTAAGTTAACGAACATGTTATGTTTTAGGCCCACTAAGTGATACCCCGCCTGTAGGCGGACTAGCCTGCTAGAGGGCTAAGTAATCCAATCTTTGTGCATTAAAAGAACCTAGCTCTTATTGTACTAATTTTTAAAATAAATTGAAATTGAAATATTTGAAATTTAATTTAATATAGGTATACATACTATTTTATATGTTTTAAATAACAGAAGTAAATTAAATCATCGTCCGAAACAGTATTTTCGTTTGTACTACAAATGATTAAATTAACCACGATTTTTCCGTGTGGTAAATTCTGTATTCACCAAAACTCGTGTCATACGAGTATGAGTCTTCAAGTATGCCTGACGTCACTTACCATTGAGTAATACCCGACCAAGTTACAGAAACGAGCTATAGCGCCTTCTAACAAGTTTATTACCAAGTGTGGGAGTAGCAAATACTATTGAACTAATATACCTCTATCATTATATAGAGACGAGGAAAACACACGACAGAAACAAGTAAATTTTTCGAAAACCTCTGATACACATAATGAATTATTCTCGCGGTTACGAGCTCTATCAACTTACATTAAAAACGGATTGCAAATCGTTGTCGGCAGTTCAATTGAAATTGCAATTATGTCTAAATAGTGAAAACGAATTCTTGTGAAACTTAGTGTGTTTTTTTAAAGTAGTTTGCCAAGTATTGCGAAGAATTTAAAAAAAAAAAAAATAAAAAAAAAATACAGAAACTGTGTTTCTTTCATCACAATCAAGAGGTCGAACTCTTAGAAAACTTAGACGATAAATTTGAGAAACAAATTTCGACAGACTATACACGATTTTTTGGCGCTTAATTGAGTTCCTGGGCAGTTGCAATATTGCAGTTCGATTATTAATACTATCGATTCAAAATCAGTTCTAATAAATTGATATAGTTTTATCAGTTGAAGTTTTTTCTTCAAGTTAATACTTTACCTTGAACATTTGTAGATACGGAAGTCTGATACTTAGTCTGGCTGAAACATTTAAACTTAGTGAGCCTTGGAAAATTTCACTTCCAACCATTAATTACTAAGAAGTAGGTATATAAAAACCTCGATGGTCATTACATAATGACATGCATTTGTTAAGGTAATGTGTCCGGTATCTTAAAACAAATTTTTCAATTATCTTATCGATTAAGTGATACAAATTTGTTGTTGGGTTACTTAATTGATTTCGATGGCATTGATGTTTTAATGGTGATTTTATTGGAATTCGCTGAGCTATTCAATAATTTGCTGCTTCAAGGCTTAATCGTTCATATCTTTACGATCGAGTGCTGATAATTTAAAAAGTGCAAATTTAGTTGGATGCAATTTGTATTTGTTTTTACAAGTCTTATCTAACTGGTATGCACTAAAGACTTATTTAACGTTGCTTCATATCAAAGCAGCCGTACTCTAGGATTCGGTTTCCATTGTGATTAAAAATCTCATAACTTTCTAAGGAATAAAGCTACACTGAACTCATACAAAAATGGTATGCCTTTTTTATTAAAATTATATATTTTTCCCATGAAAAGTATATTTAATCAATATTTTCAGTTTAGATAGACCTACTCCACTCCTTAATTTATTTTGTTTGTAATAAAACATTTTTATGACCTATTTTTTCTTTGCAATTTTAAAAATAATCTACAAAAAGGATTTGTTTTGGTCTTAAAGAGCGATAATAATCTGAAAACACAACTGGCAATGATGCCAATACTAAAATCATGTGAGCTTATTAATAACGAAACTTACCGATCTTACTCAGAAGTTATGAGATAATCTTTGTTAGTAAGTGCTACTCTAAAGGAACTTCTTAACTTATAGAGTTATCAAGTTACCTTTAAATAAGTCCTTAGTGCAGACCAGTTACTTAGATAAAATTTGTAAAAACCAGAGTTCGGAAATATTCATGTATGAGCACTCAAAATGTCACATTCATGATTTTATTCATGTATGAATTTTCTTAAAATTTTGTTCATTCGCCTATGAGCATGACTGAAAGATTGAAACTCGTTCTTTATTGCACCGCAAACGTATGTGAGTATCTGTTTTTTTTTTCAACAACGAGTAGCATTCCTATAAGATAGAATGCAAGCCAACAATTTTTCAATCTATTATACATAAATGAATATGAACGATGTGAGAAAGCGCGATAAGCGATCGTACATGTACAAATTTTCTGTCGCTCACAGATTTTATCAAAAAAGTTTTTGAAACTCGCGTGGAACATTTTGGGAAGTTTTTAAAAATATGGGGAAGGTCGAAATTTGTTTTTTGACATAATTTAGAGTAGCTCCGTATCCTGGAAAGAACTGTTTTTGACCCATTTTCGGACATTTTTTTTTGGTTAAATCGGTCGAAAATGGATTTTAGACATCTCTTAGGATGGCTCGGGTTCCCGGAAAGAACCGTTTTTGACCAATTCTCGGGATAGGTCGAAAATGGATCTTGGACATAACTAAGGGTGGCTCCGAACCCTGGAAAGGACCGTTTATTACACATTTTCGTAATTTTTTTTTTCTTGTAATTAATGGGGAAAGTTCCGTCCGTGAAAATACCGTTTTTGACCCATTTTCGAAATTTTTTTCTCTGATATTAATGGGGAAAGGTCAAAATTACTATTTGCGACATTTCCCTATGGATTTGAATAAAAAAATTTTTCATTTCGATCCACCCTAAAATTTTGTTTTGCTTCAATCGATTATGAAAGGTCAAAAATGACTTTTTAATATCACTTAGAGTGGCTCCGGAACTTGAAAAGGACCGAAAACGGTCTTTTTCAGGGTCCGGAGCCACCCTAAATAATGTTCAAAATTCATTTTCGACCTTCCCCATTAACTACAGAAAAAAAATGTTCCGAAAATGGGTCAAAACAGCCCTTCTACAGTCCGGAGCCACCCTAAATTATGTCCAAAGTCCAGTTTCGATCGACATCGACGTAGTATGCGAATCAGTTATACACTTATAGTCGGAGAGCTAGCAGCCACTTTGAGGAACCTACTAGATACAAAGCTAAGATTTTGTGTATTCTTGATTTAGGACTAGTAATATATGAAAATCAAAGTCTGGCTGTCTTGACGCGGTTGCAAAGGTGCACCCTAACTGTTTCAAAATGCAAAATGTTGCTAAAAAAAAACCTTCTCTTACAAGGCTGGCGTTCGAATATGTCTTAGTTTATTTATTTTTGAGTATTATGAAAAAGTATGACATGGGGGGGAGGGATTAGAGTGTAGATGATGGAACTCTAGGTCCGAGGAGGGTGGGATGATGTGGAGAAGTGGGGCTCTAAAATGAGATAGTAAAAGTGTAATCAGAAGTTGGGTGACATACCTAGTCTCGGAGATATAGCCATCGGAAGTCAAGATATAGCTTTTTAAAAATCATTATACGTTGGGAACGCCTCAACGGATTTCCAAAATAATGATATCATATGAAAGATAATTTAATAAGCTATAATATTTGCTCCAACGTTTTTTAAATATTGTTCATACATTTTGAGATATAACAATTTTTCTGAAATTTGAGCGATTTTTTTTTGAAAAACCGTTATTTTTTCAAAAAAATGTGTCATTGACTTATAATTTTATAAACATGTTGAGAAAGTACAAATTATCACCTTTAAAATAATATAACATTTATGTGAATTTTTTGTTATACTAACCCTTTTTAGCCGGAAAATAAAAAAAATACTTCAATACATTTTTTCGGAAGCGGTAATTAAATGTGTCATTTAACTCCCAATTTTTTTGAAATTGAAGTCTGTTGTAAAGTTCAACGTGCTGAACAAGAATACATACATATGTTGAGTGGATCTACGATGAAAGCCAAAGATAGCTATACGGAGTTGTTTGGAGTAGGGGATCGGGAGTTAATTGACAAATAGGTGAGGTACCTCCAATTCCCACACAAAAAAAAAGAAACAACTCAAAACATTTTACCTTGACATCTATGACAGCTACAGTTTTGAAATTTGGTATTTGGATCTATACAAGCTGTGCTAAGCACCTTGCCAAATGTGAGCGGAACTCAATAACAAGGCGTAGCAACTCTTAAACGACAAAACTACTTAAAATGCTGTATCTTGGCACCTATGTATGGCATAGATGTATATTGTTTGCATTCACAAATTCGATAAACGTAGGAGTAGTTTGACAATAAGATGTACCATCTCTCATAAATATAACTAAAACACTTTATCTTGGCAGGTACATATTTATTGTTTACATCAATAACATTGCTAATTGCATGTCAGATTGAAGAATTGGGCGTGGTTCATCCCAACATAAAACGTTATACTTAGCTGAGAAATTTGACCCCAAGAATTTAAATAGTTTGTACTAAGCATCTTGCAAAATGTTGGAGGGATTAAATGGTGAGGAGTGCGCGGACATAGCCGCGGCTGCAGCTAGTCTCTTATTAAGTAAAGAATGATTTTGATTTTAATTTTGTCGGGATTCTTTGTTAAAAATTCTTCAGATAAAATATATTTTCATAATTTTAGCATTTATTTATTTCCATTTTAAATTTGCGAAATCATTATCTGTAGCTGAATCCATTAAATCAACACGATTTAATATCATCAATTATCAATATTTACATTGAGCTTGACTCTTTTCAATGAGAAACAAACAGAGCACTTGCGAGATATGGTCAGTATACATACATACATGCACTAGACTGACCGTTGTTTCTCAAATTTCTTATCAAGCTACTCGCCGCAAATTTGTTATTTTAGCCCAATGTAGCTTTTTACCGATCAGTTAAAGTTTTTATTTTATTTATTTTTTAATCGAAAACTTGTAGACCAATAGAAGCTTTTTGCGCTTTGTTATTGAGCTTTAAATAAAAAACAGTGTGTGCTCACAAAAAAAAAAAAAAAAAAAAAAATTTACTTATGAGAAAATCGTGCAAGTAATTTTTAAAAAGGATTGAACTTTTTTTTTAAAAGGAAAGGGGAAACAGATATAAAAATTTTTGTTGGTTAAAAATTTTCTTTTTCTTAAACATTAATTTTTGCAAGTCCACTGATTTTCGACTATTAATTAAGAAAAACATTTTTTGGTGATATGCTTTACTGGGCTAAAATAAAATTATTCTAGGTCAAAAACTTTATTTTTATTTAACATCAACATTGATATGCTGATCTTTTCAATTAAAGAAACTCGGGAAACAATATACAGTGCAGTGTGTACGGTGCAGTGCACTCATACTGAGCTTTTTTATTTTTCTAACTGAATCATTAAAGTTGAATGATTAGAAAACTTTACATCGTATCGTATTTGTACTTATCGGCTTGTCACTAAAACTCTCAACAAATACATAGTAGACCCAACCGCTCAATTGTGTAATTTTAGTTGAATTGCTACAATCGAGCACACAACATGCGGTCTTGGTCGTTCGCGAATATTTGCGCTGTACTATGCGCTCTGCTATTCGGTGTGACTCAGTACACACCCTCTACGGAGGCGGCAAATATACTTGGTGTTTTTACAAGTCAAAGTCCATCACATCTGATCGTACACATGTCCGTGATGCGTGCTCTAGCTGAAAATGGACATAATATAACAGTGGTTTGCACCATGAAGCCTAAGGTGACACATAAAAGCATAAATGTCATAATAATACCACCAACAGAAGAGCAAGAGAAAACCCTTTCCAACAAAATGGGTGTAATGGCTAATCAGAAGAATAATATTTTCACAACAATTGGAAATCTGTTTAGTAATTTCGAGATTATGTTAAGTATGCAATTTAATGTTCTCAAAGATGAACGATTTGCTGCACTATATGAGAGTCCCGATACGAAATTTGATTTGGTAATAATGGGTTATTTTATGAACGATTTTGTTCTGGGCGTTGCAGCCAAATTCAATTGTCCAGTTATAGTCGATTGGCCAGGTGGTCCAAATGAGCTTATTGATGTGTATGTAGGAAATCCTCGAGAAATGTCATATGTACCGACTATGGCAGTATCCTTAAAACTTGGTGATCGCATGGGCTTCGTAAAAAGAGTGCAGAATATATTCTCAACTATAATGTTCAGAGGTATCAGATGCTTTCTTGATTATAAAATGGAAAACTATTATAAGTGAGTATATGAGATTTATAATAATTTAATGAGTTTGTAAAACTAGAAACACAATTCAAATCCATAATATTGTTTCTAAACACCTTTCACATACATGAGTACCTACCCATTAAACATTTTTGCAATTATTAGGCACTTCAAAAGTTTTATATATGTAACTATTTTTTAAGAGCAGAACTCTTGAAAATATTCGCTAAAGAGACAATTTTATAACAGACGGTTTAAGTCCTACTTAAGACCAAAAGGGCACCTTCTATGGGAACTGTAAAGAGGTTTATGTAAGAGTTAGTTGCGACGATTTCAAAACTTCTCCAAGATGTTAATAAATCAAAACATCTAGAGGTCTATAAATAATTTGACCTCTTAAAAATACTTGTACATAATTTTTTTTTTCAAAGAAAATTTTAATGAGAGATTTTAAGGAGGTCTTAATAAAAATTTGGTTTTTGCTATACATACTATTTGCAGTATAACAAAAAAAGGATAACAAATGGAAATATAAAATGACATAATAATTATGAATTTCGGCACAATTATTGATAATCAATTACGTGTGAGTAAAGATTTATCGTGAAGTTTGAGGTTTTGGTTCCAAAAACTTTGCGCGCTTCGGAAATATTGGTTTTTAGGAAAATAATGCGTTTGGGTTGAAGCTTTTTTCAGTTTTTTTGCTTGGATATTTTTGTCTGAAAATATATTTAAATAATTATTTAGGTATATATTATATAATACAAATATATTAGGTATTATTTAGCATTTCGAAGTAAGATTTAGTGCAGAAAAAACCATTTTTGGCAAAAAACAAAGGAAAGTCTTTTAATTTTTGTTTTGTTGTTGCTATTTTATCGGCATTTGTTTTGAAAAAGATGGCCGTCGACGCCATTTTTTAAGTTCCTCGATAAGTGGCACATAAAGAGGCACATGAAAATTAAAGATTATCTCAAGGGCTTAATAAAACTCGACAGTCTTAGTTTGTGAAAATTATTTATATAAAATTATTTTGTTGCATTGATAGCGTTACCATATGACTAAGAGAGAAATTAAATAACAAACCGCTTTTAAGCTTTCATTTTGGACTATTTTAAGCATTTAGTTTTTAAAAATTAAAATAGAACAGAAAATTTGCAATTGTGAGCAATACGTCAATTTCTGGCATTTACTTTTTAAAGATTATTTAATGTAAATGTTGTCGGTAATCATCGCACGGTACCTTGCTCCATTGACTGTAACGTTGCGATTTTCATTATGTTTGAAAAAGTACGGTCCAATGATGCCGTCAGCCCACAAATAGTGCATTTTTCAGGGTACATTGGCAGCTCTTGAATTGCCTCTGGCTGTTCTTCAGACCAAATTCTATTGGTTGACGCTTCGTTGCTGAGGAGAATTTTTCGATTAAAAATTCGATTTTGACATTTCTCACAGAGCACGAAATTTGATAATTAAATTCAATGATTTGCAAGCTCTGTTCGTTTGTTAGTCAATTTATGGTAAAATGTCAAATTTTATTGAGCATTTTGGAGTTGACACATGTCACAAATCACGCGTGAAGTGTTAAAAAACTTACACTGAAAAAACTTGAAGAATTTACCTATCTGAAAAAAAAAATATATTTAGGTATTTAGTAATATTAGGTTAGACAGAGAACTACTCTCAGTAGCGGATACGAGGTGGACTTTCTCTTCCACGAGCAAGGTAACCAAACATTTTTAGCCCAGTTTCCATAGAAAGGACACTAAATATTTGTTATCCTTAACTCGGAGTGAATGCAGCTTATTGACCGGGGTTGTGACTGGCCACTGCCTCATTGGGCATCATGCTTTCAGGATGGGCGCAGTATCCAATAACTGGTGTAGAAACTGTCATGAACCCAACTCTGATTTGCGTTAGCTTGCTAATTCAAATTGTTATTTTTATAGTACTTGCTTTTATCTATATAAATAAAATGTATGCATTAGATCTTTTATCTTTAAAACAATTTTTTGATGTTTATACCACTCTATGCTTGTTAAAAAACTTTTCCATATTATTGCAACCAAAATTCTACGTATTTGCACGCGTCAATGGGAATTATTTCTTTAATTATGTCGTCAATAATTAACGACTTCGTTCATTCCAAAGACAATGTTCATAATATGATTCGTGTTCTTAGTAAGCAGCACAATGGTTTAAATATATGTCATTTTAATGCACAAAGCCTTGTAAACAAAACAGATGAGTTTAAATTTATTTTTGAGGGCTCCGGGGTAGATATAGTTTGCGTATCCGAAACATGGTTTTCTAAATGTATGACTGATGCACTATTTAAATTAAGCGGCTTTCAAATTTATCGAGCTGACAGGTATGGTCATGCTGGCGGTGCAGCAATATATGTACGCAATGGCATACCTTGTAAACTGCTTTGCTTGTCACCTCCCGATAGTGAAATTGAGTATGTTTTTGTTAGTATAATCAACGGGATTAATAAACTGCTTGTAGGTAGTGTATATCGTCCAAATTGTTCTGTGAATATGTCGAGTCTTCTTAGTGTTATAGAAAATGTGTCGCTGTCCCACCCAGACGTCATGATTTTAGGAGATTTCAATTGCAATGTTTTAAAAGACAATCAGCTGAGTGTTTCCATGGAAACCCTGGGGCTAACCGCAGTAAATAAAAAAACTCCCACTCACTATTCCAAGTCTGCAGATACTCTTTTAGATCTTATTTTCGTTAATGACCTTTCTAAAGCACTACTATATGATCAATTAGCGGTCCCTTTCTTTTCAAAACATGATCTGATATTTTTAATATATGATTTTCAGTTAAAAAATATGGCTAACTCTTTTTATTATAGAGATTTTAAGCAAATTAACTACGCTTTACTAGACGAACAAACTAGAAATGTAGACTGGCATATTATTTACAGAATGGTGTCAGTCAACGATCAAATTGACTTTCTTCAAAAGAATGTCAAGAAACTTTTTGATGAGTCTGTGCCACTAAAAGCTAAGAAGATAGTTAATCAAAAAAAACCTTGGTTCAATAATACCGTTAAAAACTTAATTGTGCAACGTAATGCTGCATACAGCCGTTGGAAACGTTACAAAACACCTCAATTGTACACGAAGTTTAAAGAATCTAGAAAAAGAGTGGTTTGTTTGATTAGGGCATTGAAAGCTAGGTTTTATGACGAAAAGTTTAAAAAAGCACTAGGTAGTAAAAACACATGGAAGGAGATACGAAACATTGGAATTGGGAAAGTCATAAGTCAGCGAAATGATCTAATTGACGTTGACGACCTAAACAATAATTTTGTCAACTTACCATTTCCCCCGGTTTCTAAAAACTCTTACAATTCCATAAGTTACTCCAGGAATTTGTTTCAAAATACAAACTTCAGCTTTAAATGTGTTGATCAGGCCGACGTTTTAAAAAGTATATTAAAAATTAAATCCAATGCCACTGGATTCGACGAAATACACCCCATTTTCTTAAAAATTTTGCTTCCAATTCTTCTTCCTTTCATCACTTATATTTTTAACTCTATTATAACTACTTCTATATTTCCCAGCAATTGGAAAAAAGCTAAAATTATCCCCATCCCTAAGTCACATTCCGAATACCGTCCAATCGCCATATTATCTTTTCTGTCTAAGGCTTTTGAGCTAATATTATATTGGCAAATTAGTGAATTTCTTGATGAGAATGGACTAATAACCGATCGACAGTCTGGTTTTAGAAATGGCCGTAGTTGCGTCACAGCTTTAATAGATGTGACTGAGGATATACGAGTTGGTCTAGACAATAATGAAATTAATCTGTTGGTGCTCTTAGATCACTCCAAGGCATTTGATAGTGTTGACCACATCATTTTATGCACAAAACTGCTAAATATGTTTAATTTTTCGCCAACTGCTTCTAATTTAATATTTTCCTACCTGACAAATAGATCGCAAGCTGTTTGTGGAAACAATTCTGTGTCTAAATTTTTAAGCACTATAAGAGGAGTTCCCCAAGGCTCTGTCTTGGGCCCACTACTATTTTCAATTTATATAAATGATTTACCTAAGTGTTTAAAATATTGTAATATTCATATGTATGCGGATGACGTGCAGTTGTATGTTAGTTGTAATCGTGATTCCATTGTTGACTGTGTAGCTAGTTTAAATGTGGATCTTAATAGTGTTTCAATTTGGGCTAGTAAAAATGGTTTATGTCTTAATCCAAAAAAATCTACAAGCTTAGTGATAAGTAAAAGTATAATGAATGTTTCATGTTTTCCCAAAATATCGCTAGATAATAGTAACATAGACTTTGTAGATTCATGTAAAAACCTTGGAATACACTTTGACAGAAGCTTATCATGGAATAACCATATTAATAGCACAATTGGAAAAGTTTATGGGATGCTACGTGAGCTATGGATTAGTCAATTTTTTACTCCTCCAAGGGTAAGGCTCTTGCTTGCAAGGGCATATCTTCTTCCCACTCTTTTGTATGGATGCGAAATTTTTGCAAATTGTGACTCCACTTCCAAGCAAAAGTTGAAGGTTATTTTCAATAATATAGCTAGATACGATTTCGGCTTAAGACGAATGGATCATGTCTCTTCATATGCATACAAACTGTGCAACATGACGTTCGAAAACGTTTTAAAGTTTCGAACTTTGATATTATTGCATAAAGTGATGTACAAAATGCAACCAAGCTATCTCTCAAGAAAAATTATTTTTGCAAGATCGACTCGGGCCAAAGCACTGATTCAATTACGCCACTCATGCTTAACATCAGAGCGGCAATTTTTCATACATGCAATACGTCTTTGGAATGCTCTCCCTCCAAACCTAAGAACAATTCCCCATCCCGTGCAATATAAAAATAAACTTATGAACTATTTTTCACAGCTGCAATAATATTTTAGCTACTTATATTAGTTATAAATGTATATTACGTGGTCTAATTTTAATTTTACTTTAGTTTTATTTTATTTCATTAAATTAATTTAATATTTGTTAATTAATTTCAAAAGAATTGTAAAATGTAATTTTTAAACTATTATTATCACTGTGTACCTAATACTTTAATTATAAGATATATATCTTGTTGTATTAGGGAGGAAATAAATAAATAAAAATACAAATACAAATACAAACCCAATGAAGAGGAAACCATAGAACACTTTTTTTGCTTTTGCCGTGCTTTGGCAAGTTATAGGTTACAATACTTTGGGCAGCCATTCTACTTATATATCCCTGAAGGAACTAACTAAAGTCCATTTGAGTGAAATCAAATGATTCGCTGTAAAAACAGGCACCTTCATGTTAGACGAGCACCACAATGAAAGGACCAGAATTTACTAATAAGACTGTAGCAGAGAGTTTGTGGTAACACTGTGGACCCCTGTGGTCTATGTGAGACTCTGAAAAAGCCGCCACCTAGTTGTATTATTATTGACCATTTTTTAGGTAAATTTTGAAGTTGTATTGTCACTAAACCAAAATTTAATTAGTTCTTACAGAACCCAATGGTTCTTAATAGTCTGGAAGCCAGGGAACTTTTCAGATTTGTTTAAGTGTAAATTATGTTTCATTTGACAATGTTAGTGGTAAAAGTAATAAAAATGATTACCTGCTGGTGCACTGCTGGTTCAATATTAAGATATGGTCAATTAAAGAGTCCAAATGAAGAAATTCGCTTAATTACTAGGAAAATAAGTTACAAGTAGAAAAATATATTAAGCCCAATGTTCTCGAAGAGAAAAATACCTGAAAAATCTTTGTTTAAGAAAATTTGACCCACCTATCGTCGTTTTAAAATTGTTGACTTCCTGACTATAAGATATTTCGGAAAAACAAGAAACGGACTAACCATGTCTAAAATAATAAATGGTATCGCACTTGGACACTTGAATCATGAATTATTTATAAATCAATATATAAATATTATATATATTTAATAAAAATAAGCTTAAGCTATAATTAATGTTTTTGAGTCTTTTTTATGGGGCGACAACAGGACGGCTTTGTAAAATTTTTTATGATCTTGGAAAGAAAACATTAATTTGAGAGCGACTTGCATTCAGTTTCCTACAGAACTGCCAAATGACCGAGATTGACCTGGCCGAGCGTGGAATTTCATGTCAGAGCCGGGGGTGTGGTTAAAACGACTTTTGTGTCATGGTCACAAAATTTTTGTAGAACGATCAAAAAAAAAGTTCATCAATCTTTTTCCACAACAAATTGGAGTTTTTTTAATTGGGGTTTTTTATTTTTTTTTGTAAAGTTGTTAATCCACTTAGACATAATTAAAGTTAAAACATTCTCTTCATACTTTAAGTATTACATCTATATATTAATACGTGAACATCGAATCTTGTGGTACACTTTTAGAGTATTTATTATAAAGAGAGGGGAATAAAACTTATATCATTAGAAAGGTACTGTTCCATAGATGTGCAGAAAAAAAAAACCCAGTGCTTATGTTGCCGTTAAGGCAGGTAAAATAAAGTGAACATATTTACATGACTCTCCCATACAAAACGCATTAACGCCTAACGCCTAATGAGAAAAAACGCTGTCACGGCTGCGCCGCCTCACCGACTTTGATGAAATTTGATATGAAGATAAGTTGAACCTTAAGTAAATATATTTGTTTAGAGTGGGCGGTGCTACGCCCCTAACAAGAAAAAACGTCTCTACGGCTAAACTAATGGATCGATTCTGATTAAATTTAGTTTGGATACAAATTGATCCCTTAACAACCCTAAAAACTGTAAGTTCTTTTGGTGGGCGTGGCACTGCTCCCAACAAGAAAAACACCTCCACGGCTAAACTAATGGACCGATTGTGATGAAATTTAGTTTGTGTATAGATTGAACCCTAAAAAACATTTCTCAAAACTCTGACTTCTTTTAGTGGGCGTGGCACTACTTCTTACAGAAAAATCGTTTTCACTGCTAAACTAATGGATTGATTTTGATGGAATTCGATACAGAGATAGACTGAATCTTCAGAAAAGGAATTCGGTTTAAAGTGGACGGTGCCACGCGCCCAATAGGAAAATATGTTTTCACTGCTAAAATAATGGACCGATTTTGATGAAATTTGATATGAAGATAGATTGCACCCTAAGGAAGAGAAAGAGTGGAGGATAAAACAACATGATTTTAATTTTACGGAGCGATGGCAAAAAATGGCTCCTTTCAGTTTAGTTTTTTAATACCTACTAAAAAGTATTTTTTGTTACTTTTATGCGCGCTTCATTAGGGTTTTTTTTTTGAAAATTCGGACTCCCCCGTCCCCTTGGTGAGTTCTGGTGGGACCCCCCCCCCCCTCCCTTCCGTTAGACTTTCCTTATAATTTTTAGATGTAATCTGCTATAATAATTTATACTCTCTGCATTAAAAAGTCGACGTGAGATTTTCGTTGACCCCCCTCCCCCATGGTGAGATTTGGTGAGATTTTTCCGGACCCCCTCCCCCCCTATTTTGACTCACGTAATTTATGGACGGCCCCTTAGAACATATATTTATAATTTGAGCTAGCTGATCTTCATTAAATGGGTAATATAACTAAATACTTTTGTAAAACGGTGCTGTAAACAATAAAATAATATGCATACATATTTGCGCATATATATTATGTATTTTCAACTTTGAAAATTGATGAATAATAAAATAAAACAGTGATTCCATTATCCGGAATGAACTCGGTTCCAACAATCGCGGATTATCGAAGTTCAACTGATTTATTTTAAGTTACAGTTGCGATTTCGCTTATTTTTTAAAATTATTATTATATACGAAATATATAGTTGTGTTATGCCTTGAAGAAGAACGATAACGGGTCGGACTGAATGGTAAAGAGATTAGGACCGACAATTTTTGAGTCAAAATCAAATAGACAACGTAATAGAAATTATGTAGCACCAATAGAAATTGATAATTCTGTGTTGTTTTGCATTTAAATGTGCTTTGAATGTAATTTCAAAGGTGTGGTGTGGTGATTAGTGAAACGAAATAAGATCGCAGTCAATAAACAAAAAGTTTTGATATTAATGGGCCGGCAAAACTCTTCCAAGATTAAAATTTAGTCCTAACGGTCGAATTTCGACCTCAGGCGATACTAGTTAAAATAAATGTTTGATTAATTTATTTTTTTCTCACATTATAGACAATTGTTTCCAACTGATGGAAAATTTCCAACTTATCAAGATATGAAGAAGAACGTTTCAGCTCTTTTTGTGAATAGCCATTTCAGTGAAGGACCTATAAGACCTAATGTTCCAGGAATGGTTGAAATTGGTGGTATACAAATTAAGGATAAGCCAAATCCTTTACCAACGGTAGGGAATTTTAAAAATGTAATAAATATTAACCACTATATTCATCCATTTAATTTATTTTTTTTAGGATATTGCTGATTTCTTGAACTCTTCTGAGAAGCATGGTGCCATTCTTTTTAGTTTGGGCTCAAATCTAAAAGGATCACATATTAAGGCAGAAACAGTTGAGAGTATTTATAAGATACTTTCCAGCCTTAAACAAAATGTTATCTGGAAATGGGAAGACTTGGATAAGACTCCTGGAAATTCAAAAAATATACTTTACAAAAATTGGATGCCACAAGATGATATCTTAGCACATCCAAACTTAAAACTATTCATTACACATGCTGGTAAAGGTGGTTTGGCTGAGTCACTGTATCACGGTGTTCCTATGGTAGCTTTACCAGTATTCGCTGATCAAAATAACAATGCAGATAAAATGGTAGAGTCAGGTTATGGTCGACAAGTTGATATGTTAAAACTAACTGAATCTGATTTTTCCAACGCAATCAAAGAAGTACTGGAAAATCCAACTTACACCAAAAATGTGAAAGAGTTTTCGCAACTCTATCGTGATCGTCCGCTGACTGCTAAGCAAACTGTTGTCTTTTGGACTGAGTATGTGCTACGTCATCATGGTGCAGCACATATACAAAGCCCAAAAGTGCATTTGAATGAGTTCCAAAGTGCTAATTTAGATATATTATTATTACTTTGCATTATACTCTATATATTCTGGAAATTGTCAAGTTTAGGTTTCAAATTTGTGTGTTCGAAATGTTGTAAAAAGTCAAAGCAAGTGAAAGTCAAAAAACAATAAATTTTATTTAAAAAAAAAATTTTTGTAACTTTAAACTTTGTAGTAATTGTTTATAACGCTTTGGCACAAAATATACTGAACCGATTTTAATAATTTATTCTATAAAACAATATATTTGTGCTAAAGAAAGTTATTGCATACTAATTTTTTTATTTTGTAATGTTAAGTATCCTTTTTTAAGGATTAAGTTTGTGCAAAACCTCACACAAAAAATGTCGATTGATGTTTCAAACTCCTTGAACTCTGTGTTGTATTTGTTGATTTTTTTTTGTTCTTACTTTTACCGTTTGTATTTAGCTTTGAAGCTCAAGGAACAAACCCTCTCTCAATTGTTTTTTAGCTACTTTTGAAGAGAGAAGATAGAATGAGATATTGGGATAGAGTATTTTTATTATGAAAAATAAAGTGCGCGTCTGAAGCCGCGGGTACCTCTAGTAGTTTTATATTGAAGACAATCACATCGATCAAAATGTGTCGAATGAAAAGATTATAAAATTTGGTAATGAAAATAGTTTTGGATATTTACTTACCACTCGCATGCGAATGGACAAAAACTTATTTTGAACAATACCATTAACTTTCCTTTGATTTCCTATCCTTTGATAAATTGGAATTCTACAAGCGTTGAAATAAAGTACGAATGCAGAATTGCAGAGAAGATTTTTTTATCTAAGAGCTTAACAATTGCAAATCGGACCGTATCAGTTTGGTAAAAAAGAGGCAAAATTAAAAAGCGGGAATATTAGAGCTCTGGTTCCGAAACATCTATTAAAAAGTTTTTATTATATGTGACCGGGAAAGTTAAAAGGGACCTACGGTTCGAAAAATCGATATTCACTTTTTTAGCGATTCTTATAAAAGAGGCTACGCTCTTTTCAATACAGACTTTCTAGCTGTATTAATTTTTTCACAAATTCACTCCAAACATGGACACATTGCTAAAAAAAACTTACGGAAAAATCCAATCTGACAAATTTCTCTGAAATTGATCAAATTCCCTTGAAACTTGTTGCTTGGAGGTTTTCAGGGTCGCTGATTACGAATCTCGAATCAGATTTTAAAGATTCAAAATGGCGGATTCAATATGGCGGACAAGTTTTTTTAAAACTGATCGGATTTGCTTGAACTTGTTACTCGATGGTTTTCAGGGTCACTGATTACGAATCTGGTATCAGATTTTCAAAATTCGAAATGGCGGATTCAATATGGTGGACAATCCTTTTAAAAACTGATCGGATTTACTTGAAACTCCTTATTCGGAGGTTTTTGGGATCGCTGATTACGAATCTGATATCAAATTTTCAAAATTCAAAATGGCGGATTCAATATGTAGCGTACTTAAACTCTACACAGATTTTTACTTTGTTAAAATAAATTATAAGCCAAGAAAACACTTTTAATGTATGCATTTTTTACGTTTTTAGTCTATTGTGTTCTTCTCTGTTTCACGTTCTTTAAGTTGTTGTGTTCGTCTCTAAAGTGTATTTGTAAAATAAATAATGAAGTTGTAAATCTGCTGTTTGTTTCTTTAGCAAAATCGTTCATATATCTATTAAAATCCTCCATTTTGAATTTTGAAAAGCGAATCTGATCAATTATTAAATAAGTGGTCCGTCATATTGGATCCGCCATTTGGAATAACTGAAATTGGATTCATAATTAGCGACCTCGAAAACCTCCGAGTAACTAGTTTCAAGCGAATCCAATCAGTTTTTAAAAACCTCGTAGGCCATATTGGATCCGCCATTTTAAATTTCGAGAAAATAACACCAGATTCGTAATCAATGACCCCAAAAACCCTTGAGTAACAAGTTTCAAGCGAATCCGATCAGTTTTTAAAAAATTTGTCCTCCGTTTTGAATTTTTGAAATCTGATACCAGATTCGTAATCACCGACCCCAAAAACCCCCGAGTAATAAGTTTCAAGCTATAAAAAAGCTCATACGCATAAAAAACCACTTCTTAACTTCAAAGTCGTTTTTCTCGAAAATTTATTTTCGTACCGTAGGTCCCTTTTAACTTTCCCAGTGACATACATATGTTGTTTTTGAGCTATGAAAAATTAAAGAAAATATTGATTATCTACTAAGCTTTCAATAACATCGCAAAAAATAACGATGTAACCTTACTGTCAATTATTTTGCAGGAATGATTTGGAGTAGCTCTGGACAAAATTTGAACAAATAAAAAAATGTTTCCCTTTGACTCCTAACGAAATGTTTCAGATTGTCTCTTGAAGTGATACGGTCTGTTTAAGGTGGTTATTAGAAAATAGCTTCGTGTCACTTTTTACGAAATTGATATTGGCGCAAGAAACGAGCGTCCATCTTCAGGGTTCACAGTAAAGCTGAAGTTTGAAAAAAAAGTCTTAAAAAGGTAATATGCCAATGAAACAACAACAGAATCTCTGAAAGAACATTGACTAATGGTAGCTGAGAGTAATTAAGAGACGCTGAGCTCAAATCTGCTGTCAGATATTGCTTTATACGTCAGCGTTTTGAAAATAACATCTAATAGATTTTGAGACAATGTCGTTTCTAATGCTAAGAAACATTTTTTGCATTTACATTCCTTGCCCAGCACCACTCTTTAGCCCCGCTATGGAGATTTTAAATAAAAATTTCTGAAAAAATTACATACAGGACAAGCGACTAAACATTTTTTTAATCGGCCTTAGGAAAAATTTTTATTAAAATGCTCAGTAAAAAAGTGTGCATGAGGGGTTGTGTACATCAAAAAAATCTTTGTCTTTTCGTGAGGAACAACTTTGTCTCAGACACCAAATCTCTCAGACTTAAAATAAAGAAGTCGTAGCAGAGCTTAAAGGAGTTTTTTAAATATAAATAAATATACTTATATCAAATAAATCGTTGCCTTTAAGAGCATAATTTCTTAATATTCGTTAAAATAATCGGTTTCTAGGTAGGAAGCGTGGCGTGCTTTTTCCAATTTACGATATTTGTGATCGCCATCCACTTACTGAGTCTTATCACAATATCTTATATGGTTTTTGAGATACAAAGAATTACGTTTAAAAGTTTAGGGTGTTGTCACACCTATTAACGAATATTTATTTTTAATAAATATCTTTACAATAGTGTCCAATATTAATAAGTTCTCTAAGTTAAACGTTATATTATTGATTTTTCTTCTTAAGATGCTGGTCTTGTTTCACATGCCTTACGTTCCTATGGTTTTTCCCAAGAATAATTACAAGCATTCTTCAAAACCAAATATGCCTGTCTTAAGGGTTGTAGGGTTAAAAAGTAGTTAAAATAAACAAGCAACTGAACACTGACCAGCCTGTAACAAATCTGGTACAAATCAATGCAATGATACCAAAAAGTTAACTTCTAATGATTTGCAGAAATACCAAGTCATGTGAGGAATGAAATATATATTTCTTAATTTATTTTAAGGCAGGTAAACTAAAGCCATAAATACAAATTAAGCAGAAGTCTGTCATGAGTTTTTTTTACTTTGTTTTGTTTTGTAATGATGATTAGCAGTTTCTTACTTACTCTTCAAACTGTAAGTAAGTGTGTCCATAGAATGATTTCAACAATAATAGCAGTTTAGTTGAGCTAATCACTGTCAGTCATTATTTATGCTTCCAAGTTATATTGCATTGAATTTGAAATTGTGAAATAGAGATCAGAATATTTAACTTTTAACAAACGAAATTAATCTTTGTTATATGATTCAAAAGAAAACTTTTATTTTTTCATTGTGTTTTATAGGCACGCAAATAAATTACAAAAACATGAGATAATACATCAAAAACTGCAATAACTACGTAGCTTGTTATACTAGTTTCATCCATCGCTTATTGGAATCATCTGTGACGTTTGAGCCGGTGTTGTGAAGAATTTCTAAGGTTACTATATATTGCCTTTTGTTTAGATTTTTTGAGAACTTAAGCAAAAATAATCAGAAATACAAAGGCAAAATGGTGTCAATTTGGCGTGGAATGCACCATATGTGCCTGACCATGTGTCTATAGAAGTCACGAAACTGCAAGTTGTTTGAGAGAATTTCAAATCGAGGGTGTGGACTCTCCCATATAAACAAAAACACTTTACATATCAAACTTTGCACATATAATAGAAATATTTCGGTATAGCCGCAGACGAAAATTGGGCACATTTTAAGAAGGAGAATATTTAATTTTTCATAATGTCATTTTGAGTTTAAATCTCATGAAAGTCTTGCCATATTTTAAGCGAAACATGACAGCAATTTCATCGAAAGGCCTTGGTTATATTGTTCTTCACTAAGATTTTTGGAATACTGCTTGAGAATTCCAAAATGGATTTTAAGTTTTTATAATTTTTTTTTGTTTTGGGGAATGTCTAAAAAAGTGGTGTACTCAGATTTTGCGACCATTGTTTTGATACCTTCAGATCGTTTTAGGGCTCTATGATTACATATACTAATTATATTTCCATTCGAAGGCTACTTGTGCTCAATGACCCAGAGATTTTCTGTACGCGAACATTCCACTACGCTCTGTGAAAGCCATGTGACTTATGCATGCTGCCCTAGAGCAGTTCAAAATAAAAACTTTTTTATTTTTTCACGATGTGTCAGCGGATTACAGTAGCCTTATATGTCTGGACGAGGCCCATTACTAGGATTAAGGTCAATATTGAAAGCTGGATTAGCGCCCTCTGTTTTAAGTAAACAACCCATTTAAAAAATATTGATTTAAAAAATGGTGCAAGTGACAGACGCTATAAAATTTTTCAACAAAGTGGGTATGGTTTTCGGGAATCTATCGATCGGGGAATTCAAATCTGTGATTTGTTTTTCTTCTTCTTCTTTCTTTCTTATAAAAAAACTGACAATTAACGAAAAAAGTAAAAAAGTACCGATTTTCCACTTTCTAGATGCAACACCTCAAATATTATGTTACCGCCGATCCCATGGTATATCATATTTTATGTACTGTTATTTGCTTACAAGAATGCCGAAACCGCATATCATTATCTTATTTCAAAACCAAGATATCTGCATTTTTCTAAATTAACAGACCTGATTTTTTTTTGAATCGGAGTCGACAAATTTACATATTAAAGTGATTCAAATTTTTTTTTATTTCAAACAATTATTATTAATCGGGGAATTCCAGACATATAAGGCCACTGTAATCCGCTGACTAATAGTGAAAAAATCAAAATGTTTTTTTTTTGAACCGCTCTAGTGCTGCCCTATTGATAAAATTCTTAGTATGAGCCTGTTCGTGAAATTGTGAATAACAGTGTATCTACAATTAGTAAATTTGGGTAGACAAGTTGAAAAACTTTTATTTAAAAGTATTACAAGATATTCCACAGCTCTTTTCTAAATAAATTCAGTCAAATGAATTTAAAATAAAAAAGTAATTTGTTTGCAATGAAAAAATTTTATTGTGTCCAAAAGAAAATCACTTGCCGAAATGAGGCGGAATATAGCACCATATAAAAACGATTTCCTACTCTTCATTTTCCTTCTTAATTTTTATGAGAACGCAAAACGTTCAACAAAAAGCAACAGCAGTTACGAACACCAATTTGAGTTAACAAACACAAATTCAACCAAAGCAACAACCACAACAATAGCAGCAATGGGAGTAGAGCAACAACAATAGCAATAACAGCAACAACAACTACGACAAACACTATAATCAGCAACGCAATAAAAGCGACAACAACAAATAAGAACATTTTTAAGATGCTTTAATCTGTCGTTAGGAAATTCGAGAAATGTTGTCCAAAGTGAAAATAATGATGGAGATAACAATAACAACAACTACATCAGCAACAGCAGCAGCAGCAACAACAACTAGTGAAATTCCCATGTTTGAGTTTCTCTTCTCGTTTTTTTTTTGAAGATTTTAATAGACTCCTTGTCGTCGTCAACGTCTTGGGGAATGACGAAATGAATAACTGGTTGATAATTGACACAAATAGTGTTGTGTCTATTTATCTACATAGTGGATAGTGAAAAAGCCTTGGATTTGGGGTTGTGAGAGGGAAAATAAACACATTTTGTGAATTATTTTTGTTTATTTTTTATCGACTGATTACAGCGTGTGCAAAAATGAGAACTAACTAGTGGAAAAAAATCCAATGATATCTTTCTAGGGAAATTTAGGGTCGCTGAGCGATTTTGTTCTGGACGTCAGCATTTTGATGTAAAAGTAAATGAGCCTGATTTTGTCACGGTTACACGGTTTATTTATTACAATGCGAGGTTTGATGTCTGAGGTAAAGTTGCTCTCCGTTAAAAGACAAAAAAATTCCATTTACAATACTCCTCCAGCACCACACCTTAACTACTATATATGTAGATAATTTCATTCAAATTTTCTGAAATAATTTATATACGGGACGGGACAAACGACTGAGAGTTTTATCATACATATTATTTATAGAATTCATAACTAGTACGGAAAACATTATTTAAAAATTAATTACGAGTCGACCACCATAGGAAAAGTTAAATGAAATTAAGTCGAAAAATATTATTTTCATTCATTTCAAAATGACATAATAATGTACACATGATAGTTTCGTATTTGTAGGTACAGTAGGTGACATAGGTTTTGTTTTACAAGAAAAAAATATTTGAATCAAGAAAGTTTGAAGTTTGTTTAGATCAAAACTTAGTTCAACTACTTAAAATTTAATTGAATCGAATCTCGTTGCTATAATTAAATTTTGTAAAAATTGTAGGAAACGCAAGAAATTTTAACTTGTTTCAAGAACTTCACTACTGATTCAAACTCAAGCAGATAATACGTGTTATCAAATAAATAGTACTTAATATTAGAAAATTCGAATATTTCGAGTATAAAAAGTTACTAACAATATAATATAAGAAATTATAGCTTGTGTAGCTGCAAAGTGTAATTTATGTGTATCAAGAAAGCGTTTCTGATTGTGAGTAAAAATTAATCAATACGATTGAAACAAGATTAAATTAATAACAATTTGTTTGTTTTTGGATTTTCTTAGTTTGAGAAACGAAATGGATTGATTTAAAAAATTTGATTTTCTCCGTGTAGGAAAATTATTTTTCCCCATTAACCACTTTGGCCGGTAACATATGTACAGCATCAACAAACTAATATTGGATTATTTGTACCATTTGAGATTTGACCCCAGGGCATTCTGCTCGAACACTTTAGCTGTTGCACTTTAAAAGCATCAACTTTACCAAAGGCGATTTTCATCACGCAGATAGCACCATCTGTCATTTCTCGTTCCTTACAGCTGTCTAATCTTTGGTCTGAAGCATGCTATGTTTTGTTTTAAAATTGAGACGTCACTTGGATTTTGATATTGGTCGAGTAATACCGATTTTTGAGTTTCTCCAAATTATTTACATAATTTACACATACATTGTATAATATATTCATATAGGTATATAAATTTGCACAATTCAATCCAACCATGCGCATGCATAAGAATAATAACAATAAAAAAATCTGGAAATAAAATAATAATGGGGAAAAATATGTCAAAGAAAGTAGTGGGACATGTATATATAAAGGCATGCTGAAAGCTACTTCACAAAAGGCCATTGGACGTTTAATATGTTGTAAATAGTGGTGATGGGATGGTAAGCACACAACCCAGAAAGTATTTTTGGTTGAGATGTTTGAGCCCACATTACTTGCTGGCATACTTACATATCAAAAGAATTCCCCTGTTGTAGATTTTAAGCTCATAAAATGGCAACAATTTAAGAGTATTGTTGGTATTGATGGTTATTTATTTTTTGTTCTTGCAAAGAATCCAAAGTTTTCTTGCCATAACAAGATTTCACTCATGACAATATTTGAGTTGTTATTTCACTATTTAATTCTAAGATTTTCTATTTCAAAAAACATACATACATTAGTATGTACTTTATATAAGTTGAAAAAATCGAAAAACTTTGAAGAAGTTGAAAGATGTTAAAAAATATTGAAAATCAATCTCACAAAAATCGAAATATGTCGAACGAGAATGTCGAGTAAGTAAAGATGTTCACTTATAAAAAAGTTTCTGAAATTTATTTTTGAACAAAGACCACTCTCGCTTTCTATTAATAAGAGAGGTTAATAAAACCTATAAAGTTCTTTGTTAAATTCAATTTACAAAATACCTGTTGGCTCAAAATCTACGCTGCTGATTTTAAGCTTTTAACAGATTTTGAAAGATTATATAATTATTTTGTGGATTAAATCTTAATCAAAACAGAGTTCAAAACTAATTGCGATTCTTGTGAAAGCTATTTCCGAACATATTTCTGGCTAACATATTTCCAAAGATAGATCCGAACCATTGGTGAAAAATTCGCACTTAGAATAGTTAGCATAAGCAAAAGAGAATTTAGTGAGAAAAATATATAGATCCTTACAAGCATTACGCTCGCCCAAAAACACTAAGAGTTCCCAAATAAGTAAGAGCATGGGATCGAAAGTACAATTTGCTCCACTTTCTTGGCAGTCCTATGCTCAACATTACATATTTTCTAAAGATGTGGCTTTAATAGTAAATCAGTACCACGTGACCGATCATAGTTCGGTTTTTCGTTTTGAAGTTTAAAAAGTCGAAAAATATGCAATATGTGTCGAAAAAATATCTTCGAAAAAAGGTTAAAAACGCATAGAAAATGTTGAAATGGGTTGAAAAGCTGAAAAATATTAGTTAGGTCGGAAAAATATTGAATAGATTGAAAAAAGTTGAAAAAATTTTGAAATAGCTGAAAAAGGCTGAAAGAGGCGAAAAAGTATGGAAAATGTTGAATATAATTGAAAAAGGTTGAATAACGCGGAAACTGTTGAAAAAGGTTAAATAACTCGAAATAAGTTGAATGAGGTTAAAAATGTCGAAATAAATTGAAAGAGGTTGAAAAAGTCGAAAATAATACGAACATGTTGTAACATGTGAGGTTGAAATACTTTACAATCGCTACTGAAGAAGTTGAATCGGTTGAAAGTCAAAAAAGTATTGAAAATATTAAAAAAATTGAATGAGATTGAATAAGTCGGATATATTTAAAAAATATCGAAGAAGGTTGAAAAGCCGAAAAAAATGGTAGAAGTTGATAAGAATGAAAACAGTTGAAAAAGGCTAATAAGTAGACTAAATATGGAAATGACGAAAAAAGTTGAAACAGTAGAAAAGGGTTGATAACATCGATAATATATAAAAAATGTTAAAAAAGTTGAAAGAGGTTGAAAAATTCGAAAAAAATGAGAGCAGTTGAAAATCGAAAAAAATTGAAACAGGTTCAAAAAGTCAAGTTGAAAATTCTGGGTAAATTCAAATAAGTTGAAAGAGGTTAAAAAAGTCGAAAGGAAAATATTGAAAAAAGTCAAGACAAAATTTTAAAAAAATCAACTTATAACTCGCTAATAGCTTTTTGTAAACATGGGAGGTGCCACGTCTACTATTCAATCAGGTCAAAATCAAATAAATAGAAAAGCTTATGGTAACCGACGTCCCTATAGCAATTTATGTGTAAAAAATTTTATTAAGAACACTCATATAGTACACTTAATACAAAATTAAATGTTTTTTGCTTGTAAGGGAGGTGCCACGCCCACTGATGCAATCTCGTCGATTTTTGTTTAATTTCAAAGCCTATGGTAATCGACACCTCTATACCAAATTTTAAAGGAATTACTCCCATAGCACACTGTATATAACATTGCATGCATGAGTGGCACACGCCCACTGAAGTAAGAAGAAGCTTTTATTTTCTTGATGGTTTGAATAAGAGTATAAAAGTTTCAAAGTCTGTTTAACAACACGCATTTATCATTTCCATCAGGACTCAGGCTTTTTTTTGACATTTTAGGCTACGAGAGCCATTATGGCGTACTACCTATTCGTTGATATTTTGCTCCTTCCAGCTCGCCGGAACAATCATTAAAAAATATTGAACAGTATATAGTGTGAATTCCAATTTCAAAATCAGACTTAAGCGTTACTTGTGTATATGTCACCGGCCAAACTAGTTTTTAGGACAAACTTGTTTATCCTAGGCCAAACTAGTTAATTTGAAGGCCTTAAAGTATGCAATTTAATTTTAATGCAAAAGCACTGTGAATAGCGAAGTCAGTGTTGCACATATTATAAACTGAGCCGCGGCCGAAGTCCGCCGCGAAGCCGAAATTTGACATATTGGAGGATGTAAGTTTTGAGCCGCGGCCGAAGGCCGCTCAGTTACCCCCACTTACAACTTGCCAAGTATATAATGAAATTGACAAATTTTCTTTTCTTACTTTACTACTGTCGGTGTGTTCCCTAACCACAGTGCTTTTGCATTAAAATGTCATTGCACATCTTTAGGCTTAAGCTAACTAGTTTGGCCTATAAACTAGTTTGGCCTTAAAACTAGTTTGTCCGGTAACATATACACATTTAATTCATATCTGTATGCTTTGTTACTCATACATTTGTATTCAGCTAAGCATAATTCAACTTTGTTTTTTTCTTTTATTTTGTTATAACATGGCGAGGACATCATTAGCACATCTGCGTGCAAACACTTGATCGCACCTTGTGCTATTATCCTTACTCCTTTTCAGTTCATGTTCACCACCTGGACTGCATAATTTTGCAATAATTCTTAATACCTCCGCTTTAAGCACTTTTTATTGCATTTCCCTGTTTTCACGCGCTCTCTCTCTTTGAATTTCATTTTATATTTTATTTTTTATTACTTATGGCGTTTGTATTATATAACTTCCGCGAACTCTTTTTTTCGAGTCTTTACAGGAATCATCGGGACTATGTTACGTCCGCATTTTCCCTTTAGTGCCATTATATCCGTCACACATGCATTGCCAAGTAGTCTCGCATTTCCCTTTTTTTATTCCTTTATAAATGCAGCGTTGCATTTTCACAGGATGCTTTTTTCTACATAGCTGATTTTCAATAAGGGTACGCAATAGTTTTAGCACAATGGTGCTCTTAGAAAAATGTAAGTTCCTAAAATGCTTTAAAGTATAAATACTCCTATTGCTTAACACTTTTGTTTTCTTTGATTTGCACATTTTTAATATACGAGCATTGCAAAATGGTTTTCGTAGTTAATTTTCACAACGTCGCAGCATTGGCCAGAAGGAACTTTGTTGTTATTTACACACTCGCTATGTTGTTATAGTTTTCGCTTGAATTGTATTTTCTTTTTCGTGTTGTACTTTCAAGCGATTCTCCCTCGCTTTGCAATATCGCTGGAGGTGTCACCTGTTCGCAGGTAACTACTTTTTTCGGACAGTACATAAACGGTATTTGTAATTACGTTCGGACTTTAGGGGATAGTGTGTCACCTTCGTATGTTGTAGTAGATTAACGTCGATTTTGACAAAGCATTCAAAGCTTTGTTTATATCCCTTATTTTTATCAGTAATGCCGTCATACTTATTCGAATACTTCATGTAGCGTATTCTGAAGTTTAACTTGACCGACAATACCTGTTCTACTTGTTTGTTATTGTTATTGCATTTTGTTTGTAAAAATAGCAACGAACCGTTATAATACTTACCCACACACGTGAAAACATGGAAGCCAAAACAGGATATATCCGGAAGTGTGCGTTAAAAGCGGAAGCGCGCAAGTTGCACTCACCAGGACATGGCAACAATTGATGTCCATAACATTTTCCTTAAATCGTTATTCATCTGCTTGCGTATGTGCTTAAAGTCAATATGTATTTACTTAACAATATGTATAAAGAGGATATATATTTTTCTTGATAACATCTGTGTTTGTTATATGAAATATTTGTCTGTTGGTGTGCTTAATTTGAGTTAATTAAAATTGGTCTTATATACTTATTGCTATTAAGATATTCAAATCCTAACATAATAGAAGTGAAAATTTATGAAGACCTTACGCTCCTTGGATACAGCAACCCAATTGATGTGAGGAACAAAAGTGCTGATGTTGGATCGGACGTACGTAAATAATAAGCAGACAAGCAAAAGCATTAAGCACAACATCAAATAGTTATAGAGTGAGACGCAACGAGTGAAAGAAAGTTTTTTTTTTTTTTTTGTTTTCAGATGATAACCTGATGAGATATCTTGTCCACCGCAAACCACCTTTTTTTTTAGGCGTCCGCGGAAACTTGCTGCCAATGGCTTATTTTCCAATATTTTTTAATTAAATTTTTACAGAATACTCTTTAAATATTGTACTTTTATATGCTTTTTAAATAAATAAATTTACTTTTACCGTATCGCTAAAAAACATTTTTAAGCTTATGCTTAAAATGTAGCGTCAAAACCCTACCCCCTGCTTAATGCAATGTTAAAGATCAAACGTCAACCCAAAACAAAAATATCTAACATTCACCAACATTTTTGAAGTCAGACAATTTTGAGCACCAACGCGTGCACTGAATCATTTGGGGAAGCAAACGAGAGAAATGCCGGTTTTATGCAGGATCTGGGTGCTGTATTATTGCAGTAAAGTGAGAGGCCCAAAGGACCGATATGAACCCCTTCGAAAATTAATTGGCACACTGAAAAAAAAAGTTGCAAAACGAGATCCAAGATATAAAAACGCTCTAATAAGAGTTATTTAGGAGGAATGGACAAAAATGTACCGAAAGAATATGATTTACAAAAACTTATTGCATCTATTCCAAGAAATATATAAGACCTGATTGATATTCGTGGTGAATACATCAATCATTGAAGTTTTTCTTATAAGTTTATTAGTTTCTTGATGTTCTTTGCATTTTGTAAAGAATTATTTGCTCCATGAAATGGCTTGTGTTTTTATTTTTGCTCCATAAGCTTTTGTTTTTGACTATATCAAATAATGTTTTTGTTGTCTTCTAATGACAAATGGGTAAGAGAATTGAGTACAAAAAAAAAATTTCCAAAAAATATATACGTTTCTTATTTTTATTCAATATGAAAGTGAAAATTGTGTTTCATAATTTATCTTGCAAGCAATTACTTGACAGACTGTACATATGTATATGTATATAAACGACCAACTCGAGCAATAAAAAGCCTATAAGCCAACATGTATGCCTATTAAATATTATAGATCTTGATGTACTCTCAAAAAAAAAATCTTTTTCGGAAGTTAACGCGAAATATTTCATATAAAAGGGTGCAAATTAGAAAAGTTTATTCATGCTTTTTTTCCGTAAATCGAGATCTATGAGAAATACAAAAATGTCTTCTTCAAATATCATAACAGCTCTGTACTTGTAAAATTTTTTGAATTGGAGACTTAAAGAAACTTTACTGTGCATAATTTTATAAGGAATATTTTCTTTCCGGAATACTTTTTCAATTGGGCAGAGGTACTAACTTCTATGTAGAGTAACTGTGAAGCCAGTGTTGAACATACTATGGCCTGAAGCGCGAAGACATGTTGGAGGATTTATGCTCTGAGCATGGTAAAATATAGTTTTTCCATACAATTTACTTGTAAAACTAACAGGCTTCAGTGCTACGTTTTAATATTAAGCTACAAAATTTTTTTTCTTGATACCCTAAGTTTATCTTTTCCGCAACAGCACCTTAAAAAAAATATAATAAATAAATTATGTGAATCACCTTATTACTTGCTCAGAATAGCCCCCAAAATAACATATTTCCAGGTCTTTCACAGATTTAGGACGTGTTTTTATTAGCAAAGTTGAACAAAATTGAAAAAACGATGTTTTCCCACAAAACACATGTGTTTTTTTTGCTTAAGACGATCCCGTTTAAAGCGAACTTTTTGTTAAAACGAACAGAATTTACTTAACACTTAAGACAAACTTTTGCATTGGCAGCACTGTATAGTGCGTGTTTTATCTTGCTTTGTATTTTCAAATTGGAACTATCCCTATGAATTTAATGAACTTAAGTCAAAATTGGATTACAAGATTCAAAAAACGTCACAACGTCAATATAGATGTAATCAATGATTGGTCGCGAAACAAATAACCAGACATTAGAAAAAAATTTAAAAGATGAAGACATATTTAATGGTGATGAAACGGGCTTATTTTTCAAGTTTACACACTTCACTTTAAAGGTGTGTCCTGCATAGGTGGAAAGCTTTCAAAGGAAAGAATAATAATTAGTGGCAAACCTAACGGACACAAAAAAAAGAAAACTGCGAGTAATCCCAGATGTTACACGGGATACCTTACAGTGTCTGGATGTCTACATAAACAAGGCTAATTAATATAAGAACAAGACAAACGCAAATACATAAGTGAATTTTTCTAAAACGATACATAATATTTCATAAAAGTCTTGTAAATAATAATTAATTGCGTTCATATACATATGTATGTGTGTATATTCATTGCTTTATTAAAGTTTTCATATAAAACGACCTATTTCTTCCGGTCCCTTCAAGTTCGGTTTAGAGGAATATCACTATATTTACTAAATAACTCAATATTGATGAATAAGTTACTGCAGTTATTTGCTAAAAAAAAAGAAAAGGTTGATTGAACGTCTGAAGTTAGCACGCTCTGATACGTGGGCATTCAAAGTATTTCAGTACGTCAAAATTGAAATTGAAAAATTTTAATTCGATGCGAAGGAATTTCCATCCGAAAAAGAATTTTTCTTTGAATTTGAAATGTTCATTCCTGGAATAGAATCGGCAAAGGAATAAATTCGTTTTGCTATGGAATTGAAAAAATCTATGACCAATTCCCTGGAATTGGTATCGAAAAGTATTCACAGCTCTGGTGACAATCGAATTTAAAATATTTAAAAGCCTTCGAACAAAACGTGTTGGTCATTTTAGTACGTTCTTTCATTTTATTATTTCAACACAGAATAAATTCTGCACAAATTTTTCACACTCAATTCCCAACTCTATTTTTTCACATTTACTTGATTTTTCATTCCGCTGGCAACTCCTTTTAGCGGTTGCTGTTATATATTTGCATATTGTGAAGAAAAACAGTGCGTTAATATAAATATGGTGTACTCTCCAGAGTGTACCTTTATAATGATTCGCAGTCACAATAAGGTTTTTTTTCAATTTACAAATATTTGCCAGGTACCATCAAGGCAATGTATGTGCTTGTCCTTTTAAATTTAATCTGAAAGATTGTTAAAAGTTTTTAGCATTACACTTGAGTGGCACAGTATATCATTTTGAAGCTTAAACTGCTCTCATAAAATAATGTCCACTCTTAGGCTTCTTTTAGAGTCAGAATTCCATGTATCACAACTAGTGCTCCAAATACCGTAGTGACTTGTAGTTTTTTTTATAAGCTGCACACATGGTATACTCGTTTTAAAATTCCATTTGCAACGTACAGGAGCGGGCGTGGCAGGTATAAAAGTATACATATTCTTGGTCAATGTCACTTCGTGAGTCCATATGGACACATATTCACTTCACTAGGTATCAACATCTTTCGTCTATTGATAAAAATCAAAATTATAGTAAATCAAAGTTAAGCAATTCGAAAAAATTTAATACATAGGCTAAATTTTCTATTATGGCTCGAATAGACGAAATCGGTTCACAGATACGCTTACTCTCTGCTCAAATAACATTTCTCAAACGCTTTTACTAAATGATTTTTTTAATCCGTCATCAATGAGGTAAATGTAATACGGCCAATGATGTGGGGTGTTATACACCCCATCTGTGTTTGCCCGAGTGTTTCTGCTTCATTGTATTAGGCTTGACTAAGCATATTTGCTATACCAGTTGTGGGATGATTTATCGTAAGCTACTGAGGAGAAAGTTGTCTTCGTTTGTAATCACGTGGGGTTTGACACACCCCACCTCATTGACGACGGGTTAAGATTATGCAACCAAATATCACACAAACACTATAATTTGTTCAGATTAGCTCCAAACGATAAGTAGGCACGTTTTCACGTGAAGGCGTGGCACTCCTATACAAGCGAAAACTTCAAAACGCTATACTATTCTGAAGAGGTTGGCTGATTTGGAAAATAAGACCTGTCACCTTCTATTTCAATAAAAGCTTAAAATCGCTAAAATGAGAGCTTTTTCATTTCTGGATGCAAAATTCGATATGGCAACCTTTGTGGAGTGACTGAAAACCTATCTTTATAATACGAATTTACGACTTTTAGCGCACTTTTGCTGTCAAAGCGGTGTAGGGTACTTAGCTTTATGGGGAAGTCCAACGATAACACCCAAACCAAATTTTATGTCTGTTTTCCGTTCAAAATTTTTTCTCATGAAAATGCTAATTCGCTCGCATGAATTCACAGTCAAAAGTAAATATCAGGAAATGTTCGACTAAATATGCATAATATTTCTGTGGGTTTTTATTTGTTTTGCTTTTTTGTTGTTGTTATAGCTGCTGCTACAATTTGTGTTGTTTTTGTTGTCATATTCCCATAGCTGGTTTGGCAGTAAAAGTGATAGCGCACTGGCAGCATAAAATGCAGCGTCTATATTTTTGCGAAGTCCTTGAAATGCTTGGGTATAAATAAGTGCAGCTTTAATATTTAAAATCAGTTTTTCTTTCTGCATATTTCTAACTTTATTCATGATTTTACGTTTTCAACCTTACGGCATGTAATTAACTACATTTTTGTATGCATCATGAATTTATCTGCTGCATTTCACAATTAGTGGATAATTTTGAATTAAGATTTTCATTCGACCATGATAGAAACTGACTATACTTTCTTGGAACAAAATTTAATTTATGTTTAAGTTTAATTTAAAACACTTTTCTTCAATAGTTAAATTTCTTGCATATTAACTGATATTCTCAGGAACATTATCCTAGTTTATAGAAAGGTTATTTTTGTGCTTTATATCATTTTCAACTTCACTAGGTATCAAAATCTTTCGTTTAAAAGACATGCAATTGCGTTCGAACATTTTTCACGTGATAAGCTGAGAGATATTATTAGAGATAGCATTTTGTGTATCGATTGTTATTTCAAACAAACTAAAATGTTTTTATTTGAAACCCTAACAAATCATGATATTGAGAAGTTCGTTCCATAGAGTTGATGTGATAAAGTCGTAATCGAGAATGATTGTTGTGAGGATATCGATGCATATTAAAAGTAGAACGAGAGTACATCGTTCTTAACCTTCCGTTACTCACATGCGGTCTCATAGACCGAACACTTACTTAAAGCTTTATGAATGTTTGTATGTAGCTAGTTTGTGTTTTGTCCTTTTTTCAGTGGGTTTGTCTGTGTGACCGATGTCACTGGTACAAAAATGATTTGCCGTACTGAATTTTTAAATTTTTTTAACTATGCATTATTGAATGAAGTTATGGGTTTTTTATTTTGCTATGTTTTATTTTCTTTTAAGTACAATACAAAATTATATGAATTAATTATATAGTTTAAATAATTGCCTTTAATGTTTATGGCATCTGCACTTTGGTCTGGGAGACCGATGTTAGAAACCGTGTTAAAAAATTCACGTTAGTAACGGAAGGTTAAAATAAATTCGAAAAATTCGTTGCACAGAAGTTCGCAATACAGGAGGCCCACTGTAATACAGACACAAAACAATTTAAATGCGAACGAAGGAACTTTGTGTGATTATCATGAATCCATTGTCAGTTTGTATACTTAATGTCAGGATTCTAAAAGGTTCTAACCTAAATGTGGAGAAATATATCGAGATTTTATGTTTTAATTTCATTCATTTAATTTGATAAAAAAGAATCTTTTTGGAAGACGCCCTCTGCAGTGGTCAAGACATGCAAAAAAAAATATTTTTTTTTTATATTCCTTACAGATTTTTTGAAAATGCCCAAAAGGAGTTGGTTTGATAAATATAATTCTTTTCAATTATGAAAAGAAATATTTTTCGAGATGTATAGGATTTTTTATTTTATACATAAATTTTACTAATTGTAAGATACAACGACCCTTATATTTAAGATACTGCGTACTTAATAGCATTTTGAAATTGCTTAGCTTATTTCCTTCGATTAAGTGCACAACATGCAGAGGAGGAGTTTGATTTTGCCGTTCTACGTTAAGTGAAAAGTACTGCCATTTTGAGAGTTTTCGTATATTCAAAACAAAATGATTGAATATGAAGGATATCAATGTTACGCAGTATGAGATGATTGACCCAATCATTACTTAAAACAATACTTGAGTGTACACTGTTTTCAAAATGTGATGACAACGTTAGTCGCCATTGTTTCAGGATAAGCAAAATGGGCTGTTTTTGCAAAACTAAAGCACAAAATAGAAAACATTTTTATTCTTAATATTTAAGAGATAACTCCTCTTGTAATAATAAAATAATTATTTTATCGCATTTTATGCTTTGAACACAATTACAGCGGTGGCGGTAAAGCGGCGACGAATATTCGCTGTCAAAAATTATAACATACTTGATCATGTGAAATTGAGCAGGATTGCGGCGTACGACTGTTGAGCTGCGACGATTCGCCGTCGATTTAGATTTAATTCTATTTCACCGTCCGATCAGTGTCGCATTTCCAATTAGCTTGTGTCAATTCTTTTGTTTACGTTTGAAATGCGAATTGTGCACAATCATTAAATAGAATAAAATAAAAGAAATTGCTTAAATAAAAAAAAGGAAATAAAAAATTACAAAATCTTAAAATGAACAACGAGGAACTTATTGAAGAAGTCCGGAAGTACAAGTGCCTATATGATTTTTCGACAAAGGACTACAGAAACGTCCATAAGAAAGACACGATTTGGGAAGAAATCGGGAAGGCGTTAAATTCAACAATCTAAAATTACCAAATCACCAAAAAATTTTTCACTTTGTCACAATATTTCACTTTCGTATTTAATAAAAACTTTTTTCATGTAAACAAAATGACAGCTAAATTTTTCGTCGTTCGTCGTACGCCGCAATTGTGTTTGTTCAAACGATTTTTCGTCGCGTTTTTTTTTTGACAGCAAATATTCGTCGCCGCTTTACCGCCACCGCTCTAATTGTGTTCAGGCTATTACTCATAAATACCTTGCAATTGTGAAAATGGAGATCGTCTCAGCTAAGGCAATGCTTTCATTAACAGCATGAGCAGAATAATTCCTTACGACAAAAGGCGAAACGGCAACGTTAGAAAATGCATAACACTCAAAAGTAGAAGCAGCAGACCATCGATGTGTTGAATTGGAACTTCAGTGTTAATGTATATTTTCAACCATGCTATAAATTTTTCAAGGAAGAACAGGATAAATTGAAAAAAAAATTAATTTTACAGGATTTAATTTTCCGAAAATAGGATTGATTACAGGATACAATTTTTTATTTATTTTAAAGAATAGATAGTAACTGTTGTTGTATTAACTTTAATTTTCCGCAGCATGTCTAGTTTTGTTTTTATTCAATTGTAAAAATCAATCCACGACATGTTTAATTTGATCTTAGCCTTCAAAGTTTTTACTTTTAACTGAGATTTTTCATCTGTCCACGTCTTGTTAATGGAAGCGAATATTCGTGCCACAGAGGCAGCTGCGTCGGGTAAACAAAGTACATATTCCACTATTGCTGCCATTTCTTTGTAATTGCAATTCTCAAATGAGAAAATTTTTCAACCCATTGTTTCGAAATCGAAACTTTTTTGTCTTTTTAGCGCTTGAAAGAGATAGAAGTAAGCGAACGAAGCATACGCCGTATTCTGAAAAACAAGTTGAATACCCAGCCTTTCAAAAAAAAATCAAGTTGCAGGACCTTCCCGCATTGCAACGAGACAAGCGCCTCAAGAGATCAAGAGAGGGGCCGTCCATAAATTACGTGAGTCAAAATAAGGGGGGAAGGGGATCCGGCAAAGTCTCACAAAATTTCACGTCAACTTTTTAATGCAGAGAGTATACATTATTATAGCAGATTACATCTAAAAATTATAAAGAAAGTCTCACGGAAGGTTGGGGGGGGGGGGGGGGGGGGAGGGGGGTCCCGCCAAAACTCACCAAATCTCACCAAGAGGGGTTCAAATTTTCAAAAAAACACATCACGTAATTTAAGGACGTCCCCAGAGCTGATTCGCATGCGTTGCAAAAACGAGTTGCCTAATTTGGTGTTCTCTGACGAGCAAACATTCTGCATCGAGCAGTTTGTAAACAAACAAAACGATAGGGTATGGCTAAAGGGACATTCCAGTGACTATTCAGATAAATTACGAGTCGCTCGATGGCAAAGAGCTGAACAAATTGTGGTATGGGCAGCAGTAACCGAAAATGTTAAGTCTCCACTCGTTTTTCTACAGATGTGCCGCAATGAGGTGAAAATAAACAAATTTATCGGGAAAAAGTGTTGGAGCCTGTTAATTTTACAATTCAAATATAATTAAAAAAAAAAAAGAAACACAATAAAAATTTTTCTTATCGGATGGTTTATGGGAGTAAAATTGCCTAGGTGGCGACACTTAAACATTCGTAACTTTTTTATTTATGATACGTACTAAATTTTTTTTTTAGGAAAAAGTTGTGTAGACTTTATAGAACAATTCTGTGGAAAGTTTTTGTTTCTAAACATATGAAAAGTTGGTATAAATTCTATTTGTTTATTAAAAACTTGATTTTTTATAAATAATAAATAATATTTTTATAAAAACTTCATTTGATATAAATTGTAAAACATTTCTTGTCCTATCACGAAAATTTCATTAACTTTTTACCAATATTTACTGAGAAATCGCAATTTAAAAAAAAAACACCCACATAAAATTTCACTTGCTCATAACTTTTTTAAAAATCCAAATTTTGCAAAATTAAGTATAAGGCCTTAATATTGATCAATATATCTTCAAAGTTATGCAATAAAAAGTTTGAGTTTAATCACTTGGGTTTTACTGTGCCCAGTTGAGAAAACTTTACTCAATATGAAAGAACATGCCACATATTCGGATTAAGTAAAAAAAATTACTTCAAAAAACCAAATGCATAAGCTCGTTTCTGTTGTTATAGCCTGGTGTCGCTTTAAAAATTCACATTAGACCATTATGAAACTTTTTCCCTAATTAAAAATTGCATTTCAATTGTAATCATTTACATTTTATTACAACGTTAAGCGGATTTGTTACGTGTTGCTCAGTACTTTTGATAGATCGAAATGCTTTTTTTTAAAGCTGATTCTTCGAAAATTTAACCAATGTTTTTTAATGTCGTTAGTAATGTCGTAATTTTTAAACGTACTACAAGGCTTAGTGTAATTCTTGTTTTTTAATTAGCGTATGTTTTGCATATACGTATATATTGGTGAGATTTTTTTTAACACAGTTTTTGCCGATTGAAATGTAATTTTTCCAATGAAAATATTTTGGTTTTGCTAACATTTGGTTTTCCTCATACATTTTAACATGTATATATAACAACTCAATGACAGATTTTACATAGAGTGGCTCACATTAAGCAGACATTTTAAAAGCGCTAATTTAATCTCAAATTTCGAACTATAGTGTTTGTGGACATGTACAAGTTCTTTTATTTAAATCAGCTGCTATATCGAACTATGTTTGTAAATCAATGTACTATGTTTATATCCAATGTACAAAGGATACAAGGGCGATGTTATAAAAATAAAAAATTTGTTTTAATAAAACCACCCTAATGTGCATACATATGTTTACTTTCATGCTGAACACATGTAAATTACGCATTTACAAAAAACACTACAAAACGAAAACATCAACACTATTGCACTATATGTGGGGCAAATATTTTGTTGGACTTCAATTTTACAAAGTTTCAAAATGATATGCGCAATTCGGTATAAATTTAATTTAAATTTTCCGAGCTTGTTAAATGTTTTGTGGTTTCATTTAATTCGACGTCAATGGAATTGAATGCGCTTACAAGACTGGGCATTAAAAAGTTGCACAATGTAAAAAAAAATTAAATTATGTCATAAAAAAGCTGAAATGAGCAATTCAAACTTTTCATGTGCATAGGTAAGGTTGCGCAGACTTTTACTATTTACTTCTTAGTAAAATATTGAACGATATAAGCGAATGAAATTTCATTCTCTTGTTAAACGCAACAGAATAAATATCGAAAATTGGTTCATATGAAAATATGATGTAAGTATATCTGAAATTAATAATGCGATTTGAAAGATATTTATAACAAGATAGCCATTTTATAATTCGTAAATACTGTATTAAAAAAAGTTTGTAAATTTCAATTACAGAATGTGCTTTATTTAATTAAATTATTTTACTATAGCTCGATTACAAAAAGATATATTTTCATGAAAATTCTTTTGATGATAATGTTTTAAAGATATGCTCTAAGTTTTCGACAGTGCCGACCATTTACTTTCGAGCTAGATCAGTAAAAAGAGTCCTAAAAAATCTGTTTGGAAAGTTGCTTACATACAGTGACCCACAAAACTGTTCACGAAAAAATATATTTCTAGTTTTAAGGCAGTAGCTATTTTTTTTTTGTAAAAAAGGTTTTAAGAAAATGATATGGAGAAAACTTGCTTATGTCTCATGCTAGCTTAAAAAAATTAAAACTAAAATATTTCACATTTTGATTAACTTTGGTAGTTATTTGTATACTTAGTCTTTTGTGAACAGTTTTGTGATTTAAAGTAATAAAAACATTGTGAGTCATTTTTTAATATTTAATGTGGCCGCTTTTGGCTTTAGTGGTAAAGTGTATTTTCTTAGGCATACTCGCTTTCAATTTGTCTAGTATTTGAGTACTGATCACGGACCATTGTCCATTGGCGACCTTCCATGGTTCGTTCAGATTTTGTGCGGTTGTTTGACTCATAGGTATTTTTTTTAAAAAAATTTCCACAAATTTGCAATGGGATAATTTCTGGTTACTCTGCTGGCCAATCCAAGCAGGTAATATTTTGGTCTCGAAGCCATTGTGTTGTTATTTTAGCCATATACTTTTGTTTTCCAAAGCTTTGGAGAGCATAATGAACTTCTTCTTTGTTAATTTATTGGAGCAATGAATTACTTAGTGATCGTCAATAAGATTTTCGCAGATCACGCTATTTTGGAGATCTGATGAAATGTATCCAATGTGTTCATCTTTTTGGTGAACGTAGGGTTGCCGTTCTAGTTAAACACAAAGTCAATTGTAATTAAACACAATGTCGGTAATTTCTTTGCTTGTTGGATTACGAGTTTCTGCAGTAGCCGCTCTATCCGTGTTGTGGTAGAAAGTTTCACTTCATTGAACACTACATCAGTGCTGGAATTCCATAGGATACTGTCTCATTTTCGAACTACTTCCATGTTTTTATCGAAGTGTTACAAGGACAAGCCACCAAGTTTGTATTCATATTGAATTAAAAAGTCCTACCCGTTGTGGAGGCAGATGGTGGGTGGAAGATGGGGGCTATCACCTCGTATCATTCAATAGATCTGCACAGCGGTCATTAGACCGAATCTGTTATATGGCATTGTAGTGTGGAGGCCTGTCTTAGACCAGGTCACCTATTACAATAAATTGCAGAAGGTTTAAAGAGCTGCTTCTATGTGCATCAGTGGTGCTCTGAGGACCACACTGACTGATGCCTTGGAGGTCCCCTTCCATATCGTTTTCCTTGACCTGTTTGAAGGCAAACGGATGGCAGCATGTGCCACAATTAGACTCAAAGAAACTGTTTGCTGGTCCGAGGGCAGAGCAGCACACTTAACTATACTTCATAGCTTGAGTTGTGTACCCTCCAATTTGAACTATAATGTTCCAGTAATCTCATTCAAGAGGGATTACGTTACTCACATTCCATCTAAGGATAACTGGAAGGGGGGAGTCCCGGGGAGAAGAGACCATTTTAATTTCTACATGGATGGCTCCAAGCTAAACAACCAAGTGGGCTGTGGCATTTATTCTAAGGAACTGAAATTAAGGATTGCTGCGAGGTTACCAAACCATTGTAGCGTTTTCAGGCAGAGATTATAGCGATAGAAGAAGTAGCATCCTGGTTGAGGATAAATGTCAGAACCAAAAAGGATATAAACACTTATTCAGATAGTCAGGCTGCTATCAAATCCCTAGAATCAGTGTTCCTGACCTCAGTAGTTATACAAAAATGTCGCTCGTCTCTTAATGAGATGGCTCAGCATTTTAACTTTCATGCCTGGGCATAGGAACATTGATGTCAATTGCAAAGCTGATGAACTTGCAAGGTAAGGGACTATTCCTCAAATTCCTCAGGACAAGGAAGGTGTTGGCATGTCACTTGCTACCTGCAAGTAACTGCGTGAAGAAAACATAATAAAAGAGGCTAACAAAAGATGGACCCAAGGATCAACTTTCAATATAACAAAGCAAATCTGGCCGGAATGGAACGATAAGCCATCTCTAGAATTGATATCCCGCACTAGACGTAGTGTCTCGTCAGTTGTTGCAGTCATAACTGGCCATTGGCTTATCGGAAAACACACGGAGAGATTAGGTGTTCGGTCTTTTGACCACTGTAGAAGTTGTAGGGATTTTGAGGAGGAGAAAAACATTAAACATTTTCTTTGTTCCTGCTCCGAACTTGCTAGAAAACGTCACGAAACAATTGGTTCAGTTTTGTTTGATGATCTGGATGACCTCAGACATATTAGCTATTTAGTTTTATTATGAAATCTGGTTGGTTAAATAAGAGGATATAGTGAATTATCCTGGAATGGAGTTGGTTCGCAACTGACTGCCGCTCCTACCTAACCTAATCCAAGCGATGGAACTCATATTCTTGAGTTTCGTCTTTTTCGATACAGAATCGGCAGGCAACATTGGTGTTTTACTCGTAATGCGTGTGTCGAATATGTTTCTTTTGATATATGTGCTAGTCATTTCATAAAACTTTGTGCTAGAGAAGTATATGCTTGCTTTGGTTAGGAACAAAACAATTTCAAATCTGTGTGTGAACTCAAACACATGCATGTGCTATGCTTTTACTTTGTTGCAGAATACCATTTTGCTGTAAATATTCGTGCGTTTTTTTCCATATTAATGCTTTTTTTTAACCCAACACAAAAGCTTAAACTAACAATACAAAAAATGCTATAAAAACGCTATGTACTGCTTTGACTTTTGCATATGTGAAAACAATACAAGCACACACACCCCACACAAACACATTAACATATTCATGTATTTGCATTGCATACAACAAAGTGCAATGTTTGCTTTAAAATCCCAATTGGAAATAATACCAAATAATTTTAATCACCCATTTGTGAATTTGATGACTTTCAGTGTCGTAAAACGTCGTAATCTATTGCAATTTTCGAATTTCCGATAAGAGACACGAAACGTTAAGCAACATAAAGAAGGAACATACATCCATCTGGCCGTTCGACAAAGCCCTTTCGAGAATGAATTTCAAAAGAGAATGAAACGAATTACAGGGCTGAAGTTTTGAATAGCCAAGGACCTCTAATTAGGGATGGCCAGGTAGACAAGAGGTTTGTTTTTGAAGATATAACGGAAATTCGGTAACGGAAGTACGAAGTAAGAACTCAAAGCTTTCCATCGTTACTTATTGAGATTTTAGCGTAATTGTTTGGTGTATATGGGATTTTCGAAAGAATCTTCCCTCTTTTTGATTAAAATGGATTACTTTTGGAGAGTCCTTATTAAAGTTTAATACATATCTCACTGAGTAAATACATATCTCACTGAGTTTATCTCCAAGCGCATGACCGTAGACATACCCATCAGACAATTGAGCAAGATCAGTAGCGGAAAAACCCTGCTAGCAGTGCTGCGCTGCAGTAGTATATTTACCAGGATTGCTTCATTTGTAAGCGCTTATGTAAGGTCTTCTCAAAATTTATGCAAGTATGTCTTTTAAGACTTGATAACTTATATACTTGCCACTATATCTTCGAATAGAAGGCCTGCTAGCAGAGCCTAGTGTAGCAGCCACAAACTTTGCTTATTTTTATGATTGGTTTCATTTTACAGTTCGCAATTAGTTCATTGGAATTTTGTGATAAATACAATTTGCACTCAATAGCCGTGTTTTATTGGGTTTGGTCAAACCAAAATTTCATACAAGTGCGTGAACCAGCTCAATTTTCGGTTCAATTGATTGAACTTTTTTTTGTCTTTGCTAAGGTTTGAAGCATCATAGACATAAACCTAAAATAATCAAAAATATATGGCAACTGTGCTGGAATTTGAAGAAGCGTTCTAAAGTAACGCGAGGCCGTGCATCCAGTCAGTGCTAGGCCGAAATATTAAAATAGAAACACATAACAAAAATAAAAGCAGTGATGAAACAACAGAGAACGAAAAGAATACTTTGGTATTAGCGTCTGCAACACTATAAAAACAGTTTGAAATGATTTGACACCAATAATTTCGAAACAAAAAAAATTATTTACTGATACATGAGGCCCCTTACAGCGCTAGGCCCCGTTCAACCACACGACCATAAATCCGGCTCTGGTTTTGACACAGAATTTCTGTCAAACACTGTCATGCCACCTGATGGGCAAATGCAGAATTATAAAAGGTTAAACTTATGCGTTTTATTCACTTTTAGGTTTAGCCAAAGCGAATAAAACGCGGCTAATATATCTTACCGGTTTTCATTTCATATGAAAGAGAGAGTACGTTTGAAAGTATGTGGAAAGGCCTGCTAGTATTTCAACTTTTACACTAGGAAATTCTTGTCTGTTCTCTTTTGTGATTTTTGTTTTGTGTTTGCGACAAATGACAAATTCTGTACCCTTTCGTTTTCCACTCTTGCCAAAATGCAAGAAAAATTTTTGGAAAGAGATTCTGTGTGAATGAAGCTTAGAAGAGTTTATCTATCAGGCCTACTAAGCGGCTAATTTAAAATATAAAACGACAAAACATTGGAAAGGCCTGCTCTTTTCCGAGGAAGGTCATCCTGCTCCTGATCTTGCCAACTGGGTATGTGAGTGCATATACTACTACATACTTAAATTATGCTTATTTGTCCTATAGTTATTATTCCTTCATTAAAAACCAAAGCAACAACAATAACAAAAAGGCAATAAAGTAAAAATTAAAAAGTTTATTGTTTTCTTTGTGTGCATGTGTATGTATATTTGCGTTTGTATTTTGTTGCTTTTGTTTGTACTTTGCATGCAGCTGCACACATGCACAAATATTATTGCTGTTGTTGTTGCTAATGCTGTAGTTGTTGGTGTTTTAACTGCTGTTGCAATAAATCATTTTTTACTGCTAACAAAAAATTGGCGTTAAATAGCAATTGCAAGGTATTTAACAATTTTTTTAACAACTTTTAACCCTAACGTTCGGTTCTCACCCAAAATAGTTTCACAACTTCATATGGCTTCTTTGCTTTTTAATGCCTTTATGCAAATGAGTAAAAAATTATTGGAAAAAATGAAATGCTTGAAAAGAGTCAAATAAAGATTTAAGTTCACACTTAATTTTTAATTGTTTTTCCTATATTTTGTGAAAAAATTTGGGACATAAATAGATTTTTTATGTACTTATGTAAACAGTTATTTTTGAAAATGGTATTATAAGTACGGTGACCATCCGTTCTGTTTTTAGCAGAACAGTTCCGTATTTTAAGGCGCTTGTTCTGCGTATTTTTTTTTTTTAAATGGAAAATTACAAAAATGTTGTATTTTTCGCAAATGTTCTGTTTTTTGTTCTGCTTTCATGCGCCACGCCACGCAAATCTAATATTTACTAATCTACATTATAAATCTATTTCTACTAACGGCAGACCTTTGCTGATCGATATGTAAGTTATCGATATCAATTAGCAATTCTTTTTAAAAACTGATTGTGCAATGTAATTACCGTGCCGCTAAGTTTGTCGGATTGGATTTGAACTAAAATTTTCGCTGAACGCAGAGATGATATTTTTGTACCTTTCATTATCAAGAAAATAATTTCGGATAGGCGGAGACCACGTTGTAGAAAAGTCGTGTGTATAAGATGACAGGATGGGATGTACAGGAAACATAGTGAGCCATTTTGGTAAAGCTAACTAACCAGGTTTGCCTTGCCAAAGCCTGTCCCGATGCCCGAATGTTAGTCAATTTTGTTGTTTTAATTTAATTTAAGAAAATTTGGCCCTTAAAACTGGTGGTAAATAATCCATGTTCAAGAACGGATTCGAACAGGCAACCCTATACCTTCTATTTAGGCTCTTTGAGCTCTATTGTTTGGCACACATTTCAAACATTAATATATATTATTAAAAATTGACCCAAAAAAAAACGGTAGTAACTCATGTTGGGGACAGGATACAACAATTCAACTCTTGATACTTATCAAAAAATTTTTATAATAATTGCATTGATTATCTACATCAGTGGGATTATGCATTTAAATAGGTTGAAGCGATGGAACTGATGGATACTGCTGCGTACAATGCCATCTTGGGATAAGGTTGAAAGAAATTTGACATAAGTATATTATGGGAAAGAGGAGACGAATTTAAATTAATTACAGCGAACTATTTCATGAGCTTACGTGTGTTAAAAATTATGTGACTTGTGATAAACTAAAGGAATGGGCAGTCGGTGGAAAGCTAGTCGAGAATAAATGGGTTGAAATATTTCAACATTCTAAAAAAAATGTTGCACCTTGTCAAAATATTTTATTTTTAATATAGTAGAATTTAATTTGTGTTTACCGGGTTCAAATGCCTCCACCGAAAGTGTAACGAAAAGTGACATACATATGAAAATTGAGACTGTAAAATCTATTTTGATAACGAGATGCAACTATGATCTTAACTGCTTGGAATTTAAAGAATAACTACAAAGTTAGGAAAACATGATTAAAAAGACTTATAACTCAAAAATACAAATGATTTGCATTTGATGCATATATTTTTGTTACACTGTTGCTTAATAATTTCAAAGCCAATGAAATTTGATTTATTTTTTTTTATTACTTTCAATACAAAAAAATACGTTTCTATAAACACAATTTTTGTTCTGTTTTTTCAATTTAAATTTATGGTCACCGTAATTATAAGACCCTTTTCGTTGGGAAGAAAAAATGTAATAATTTCTATACAGTACATACCAAGTTAATTAATTGTTTCTTCTCAACGAAGAGGGACTTATACTACTTTCAAAAATAAGAGCTCATACGCGCGTTATAGTCGTTAAGGCCTAAATAGTTATAGAACGTTTTTTGATCATAAAATGATCTAGCAAAAGTTCTTAAGCACTGTAAAGTTCACATATATGAGGACGATGTTCATCAACATATAAGTAGTGAGCTCCGCTGCATCGATTCTTGCGTTGCAAATCTTATAAGGATCCCCCATTGTACTCAAATAAAATAAATATTTTTAATCAAACCATAATCATATCATACTATCATACCCCATGCGTTTTTTTTTTTTGATAGTACAATTAAGGCTAGTGATGTGACTTTTGGCGCCCTGGGCAAAGATCAATGCGGCACACCATTTATATTATGTGAAAAAAAAATCAAAATGCATAATAACATTTTTGCGACTTTCAATGGAGCGAAACCTAGCTTGTACTTAAAAACTCAAAAATTTCCTTGCTTAGGCTTCTGCAAAAGTTGTAGTGAGACCATCGCAATTAGTTTCTTTTGGCAAATGTCCCTTTCTATGAGTAGAATAGCCAGACCGGACTATCTTTTTTTTTGAGATATTGTAAGCCGTAAATAATTTTTTATTAATTTTAATTTGGAAAAGCTACGAGTTACCGTAATTGAAGCAAACACTTTTAGACCAGATATAAATTCCAATACTTTAAAATGAAGTAGTTTTTAGTTCTATTTACTTAGATATCACAGCAAATTCATCAAACATTTCGAAAGACTCAATTTTGTGTCTATAATTTTCAGTAGGTATTAAGGCTAGATGTTGGCTCTATTTGCGCATGGCAAAATTTTTAATTTGTAGGGACCCAGTGTCATTTCAAAAAAAAAAAAAAAATCATCTACAGCTTCTTATGGAAACACTGTTTCTTTTTTCACGAGACCTTAGGGAGGATCAAACGGAAACGATATTTCAGAACAAATTTCTCCGCCAATGTAGCAGCAAAACGAGTAATATTGTACTGTGTTTCAAATCTTGAGTGAGCATTAGATAGTATCGACCCCCATACAAAAAAAAAGTTAAAATGTTCACCCCCAGTTTGAAAGCTAATATTGAAAGATTTTTAAGGAAAAAAAAATGTTTGGACTACATGGACTACATTTCATTCATAAAAGTCATTTGTCTCAGATTTTTTTTTCGACTAGTTGTATACATTATATCAGCTTCTACCACCCTAACGTGCCAAGGGTACATCTTAAAATTAAAGTCCGTACCAAATCATAAAGTTTATATGTAAAAAGTTTTCTCAAATTATTGAAATTGAAAAAGTTACATTGCAAAAAAAACATTGCATAGTTTTAGGACTTAAGTTAAAGATGATTTTATTATTCTGATCAAATATTTGCACTGAAATTTTAGATTCGTTGTAATTTTTTCAATTTCAATAATTTCAGAAAACTTTGTAGACATGAATATAATAATTTGGTACGGACTTTAATTTTATGATGTACCCTTGGCACGTTAGGGTGGTAAAAGCTGAGATTATGTATACAACTAGTCGAAAAAAAAATCTGAGACAAATGACTTCTATGAGTGAAATGTAGTCCTTGTTAAGAAATTTACAACGATATACCATATTTGTTGATCGGACCAAAAAAAAAATTTTTTTTTCCTTAAAAGTCTTTCAATATTAGCTTTCAAACTGGGGGTGAACATTCAAACTTTTTTTTTTGTGATACTATCTAGTGAGCATCATATGTGCAATCGTGACTAATTTCAAATAAGTTGTTGTAATTCTACCTGCATTTTAATGACATGTACAAATTGACTCAACTCTTTTTTCCTAGCAAGGTGTACTTAGTGGCTTTAAAGTTAAATTTGTACACATATAGCTTTAGAAAACTGCCCAACACTGCGTTGAACCGATCATAAGGTTATAAGTTCCCTGTATCACTCCAAAAAAGTTTTCAGCAGTTTTCGATTATTTGCACGCGATATTTACTACTAAGTTTAAGGTATGTTCATAACAAGGCGCACTAATCCTACAATCGTTCATATCCGACCTGATATAGTAGTACTGGCCTCGCATGTTTATAAAAAGGATTTTGTTCTCTTCTAACTCGTTTAATATAGAGTCGGTAACTCCTAAAGCTTAAACCAAAATAAACGTGACGAGACATAAAGAGTAAATTCGAGTATATGTAAGCCAATGTTGATAGCCAAAATGAACGTACGTAATTGATCGAAAGTGAACGAAATATTTTGACGAGACGTATTATTCCGTAAGAACCGAACTTGAAATCGTCCCTCCTTGTCATAATAGCTGCTTCGATATGTTGGCTAGCGTAACATTTTGGGTTAAATGTCAAAACAGCCGTAACGAGTGCAAACGTTCGTTCAATTGCTATCGTCTCGTCACGCCTATTTTGGTTAAGGCTTAACGTGTGAGGCCACATTTCTTAGACGATTTCTCTGAGTCGCGCAAATTTCCAATGCGTAAGTACAGAGTTGCATTTAAATCGCAATAACACGATAAAAGTGAATGTATATTTTAAATTTTTTAAATTTGGCGCCTCATGAGAGTGGCGCCCTGGGATAATAACCGTCTCTTCTACCGGCCCTGGGTACAATGTTTCATTTTCAATATTATTATTGAAAATTATTACTTATAGCATTACCCTGTGCGCTTCGCTTCACCTTTCCGGTTTTTAGAAAGACTATTGGAATATATCTATTTCAATGCAGCGTTGTTAATCGTTCAGTTTTGTTTATAGCCTTGAGGGCGTTCAAGTTTTACAAATGCATGCTAAGGGGGAGTTCAATATTTCTTACATAAATTTAAAAAATAAAACAACATAGGGAAAAATCTTGCAAAAGCTATGCTTCTTAATATAAGGACCACGTAGTGTAGATTCAAAGTGCAGTTTTCGTGAAAATTCCATTTAAAATATACTTTTGTATGAGGAACACCCTAAGTATGAATCCAAAATAAAATTTTGATAGCCTAAGTTGTGTCTCTTAAAATAAAAGCCATGTGGTGTTAATTCCATTAGAATCGATTTAGCGGTCTTTGAGAAAATGTTTTTTTAAAAATATTTTTGTATGAGGGCTACTCTAAATAAAAGTTTTGCAGATATTTAAAAATATTTTTGTGTAAGGGAAACCCTAAGTATGCACCCTAAATAAAATTTTTACGATTTAATCTTTGCCTCTTCAAGTAAAAGGCTTGTGGTGTCAATTCCATGAGAATCGATTCAGCGGTCTTTAAGAAAATGATGTTTAGAAAATATTTTTTATGCAAGGGCCACCCTAAATAAAATTTTTGTAGCCTAAGTTATGACTGTAAATTCGGTAGGAATCGATTAACCTGTCTTCGTGAAAATGATATATAAAAATATTTTTGTATGAGGGCCAACCTAAGTATAATAAAAATTATTAATAAAACTTTTACGATCTAACCTGTGCCTCTTAATATAAAATCCATGTGGTGTAAGTTCGATGAGAATCGATTTAGCGCTCTTTGAGAAAATGCTGTTTTTAACATATTTTTGCATGAGGGCCACCCTAAATAAAAGTTTTATTGCCTATGACACCCGTCTGATCGATGACAACAAACTGTAGAAATTTCGTCAAAATCGGCTGGAAAGTTTCCGCTTCCATAAAATACAGACGAACGGACAGACAGACAGACGGACAAAAAATGAATTTTATATAATAGATTATCATTACTAGAAGCAAAACTCTTATTGAACAGGCCTGAAATCGAAATGTTTTGTCTATTATTTCACATGAAACGGACAGTGAAAAAAAAAATGAGATTCTGAACTTTGTTCATATTCGGCCTAAATTTACTTCTAGAATGAATATTATTTGTCAAATTATGGACTTCTAAAAATTGAAGTAATATAAAGAACGGTTTTTTCGAAAGCATCTTTTCGAACATATAGAAAATTTACTATTCTTAAGAATTATGAAATCATATTTGAAATTAGAATTTTTTTTCCTTTAGATAGCTAATGTTTACTAGTTATAGCCTTATATAGTATCCTTCGTTGAATCGAAGTTCTTAAAGTGATCAGTTGGGATCTATATAGTATAACTATTTCGCAAAATTTAATATATGTTGCTGTTGATTAGTTCAAACTTAATCGTCTGTCTCTGAAGATATGTAAGTAAATAAATATTCTTTAGTTACATTTTCTAAATCGTCACGTCGTTATTGCCAAAGCGTACATTTTTTGAAAGATGTAGTCAAGACGTTGCTGCTGTTTTAGACTGAAAATTCTATTTAATTTAGTTTTGAGGTCTAGATTTGAATGAAATCCTTACTACGCGGTACATTCTAAGCGACTGGAGCGCATTCAGAAAAAATAATTGTCAAGTTTGTTCTTAGGTCTATCCATTTCTCTACTAAAATTTATTTTTAATTTCCAAAAGTGTCGCTATCTTCCGTGCATAAATGCTATTACTGTTAATCTAGTGACTCAACTGCTGACATAAAGATGTGAGAGCAAAGGATATAACCCTTACCAACTTTAATAAAGAATCCTTTCTATTAAAGCTTAACGTGAATAATATTTTAAGCAAAAATTTAATAATTAAGTTCTTACAGAAACCACTACAAAGCTCCTTTTACGCTGTATGAGTTTCTTAAGTTATTAGCACGTCTTTTCCTTTGCTCAACAGCACTTTGTGTTACTTTGGCCTAAAAATATAATATTTATAGTACATAGTAAAAAATCTTCGTAATCTTATGCCACAACACTTCATTAAATTGCATTCAAGAGATTTTTCTTACTCCTATAGCGGTGCAGCTTCTTAAGAAAATTTTTACACCGGAACTTAGTACGCGCATATCCTGTGCACCAGAACAGAGCGCAATAAAAGAACACGTAGTAATTAAAATGAACTACAACAATTTTAATTTTTTATTTTTTGCTTTTTTTCAATTCTCAGCTACCCGCTGTACAAACTAAGTACACTTGAAATTATAAAAAAAAGTTATAGCAATAGAAAGAGATGAAATTATTCAAGAAAACCTCATTGTTAAGGCAACAATTTAAATTTTAAAATAATTACGAGTACCAACGCGTAAAGGCAAATAATCTAAATGTAGCAAAGAAGTCCAAAACTGTTTCTAACTGGAAAAGCAATTTTCTTGTGTCTGCGTTCAGACAGAAATTACAAGTTACCGAAATGTAAATTAACTTTCGTTGTCGCTACTGGAGAAATGTCATTTATTTACGCAAATTCTCATGCTTCTCTCATGGCATTCATTACTACCTATGAAAGTTTTTCGCAACATTTATCAATTTTACCTGAGATTCAAGAAAATAAATAAATTCTGGTCATCTTTAGTTAGAATTTACGTTCTTTGGTAAAGGTATAAACAAAAAGGAAAAAGGAGCACAGAAAAATAGAGCACAGTAAAAGTAGGGAAGCAGGTGGCAGTTGCGTCGTTTATATTTCTTAACATTCTCAAGAGGATAATCATTTTTCTTTAGTTGTTCTATTTTATGTCGTTTCAAAAAAACGCGTTGCAAAAAACAAAAGAAAAGTATCTACAATAAGGAGCAGCAACGAACGTAAAGTTAAGAAAATAAAAAAAGTAAGGGAGTTATATGTCTGTTAAGGGCGTAGCCCTTATGGGACAAATGGGGTTCAGACCACCAAAAATATTTTGATGTACAACATATAAAACAAATTGTCTCAGGAAGCAGTTTATTTTTCATAAAAGGTGTTCACAATTGCATAATCCTTGCAGAAAAGAGTGGTTTAATCATTTAGCTAGAATAGCAGCAAAGAGAAGCGTTGGTGTGGGAAGACCTCTATTTATTTTATAATTATAACTTTTATTCTACTACTAGATGGTTTAATTAAAATTTATAAGAAGTTTGTGAAAGTGAAACAAATGAATGCCGAATCCTTTCTCTGGCAAACTAAATGGCAATAATACCCTGCGAATGATTGCTAAGATTGAGCAATTGAATAGTCCAAGAGCCGGCTGTAGAAAAGTCGAGTGTATAAGATTACAGGATGGGATGCATGCCAAATGATAGAGCTCGACGAGCCTAAATAGAATATCTAGGGTTGCCTTGCCAAAGCCTGTCCCGATGGCCGAAAATGCCCGAATTTTAGCCAATTTTATTGTTCTAATTAAAACTGTAGTACATAACAGCTCGAAATGAATGCCAAATTATAGAACTCAAAGAGGCCTAATTATAATACCTAGAACTGCATTGTTGAATCCTGTCCCAAACATGGGTTTTCACCGGTTTTTTTAGGTCAATTTTCATTAATGAAGATAACAGCTTGAAATTTGTGCCAAATGATAGATATTGAAGAGCCTTAATGGAATATATAGGGTTGCCTTGTAGAATCCAATAAACAAGCGCGAAAGTTAAACTTAATTTTCTAAGAGCACCGTATGTTTATGTGCACTCTTTCGATTTCATACTTATTAAAATACAATATGGCAATATTTTTGTATAATTTTTATAAAAATCAACAAACCTAAAGGCGCAGTAGTATGCATACATACATACGCACTTTGAATATTATTGACCCTCCAAAGTATTTTCCTTGCACGGCCTTGAAGTGCGTTGAAAAAAATCAAAATGCCCTTCAGCAAGGACTCTTCCGCTTGAACAAAAATTTATACAAAGAAAAATTAGAAAAAACATTGCAAGGAAATAATGAGAAGGAGATTCGGTAGCAGCAGCAGCGGAAAATGTTGAGAGAAAGTAGAAAAGTGGCAAAAGCGGAAAAACGAAAAAAACAAAAGTTTATAATTACAAATTTTGAAACTTAATTTGCCTCGAATTAGTTTTTTCTTAGGACCAACGTAGCAACCTGATTCTTCATCTCTCATTTTTAGTTTCTTGCTTTAAGTTGCAAGTTTTCAAAAACTGTTGTTAACTTTAGGCCTGGATCTAAAAATTACTGTTTTATCTAATGTCTTTTTATTATGTAAAATCATGTATGTTTATAAAAAAATATCTTGTTTTACTTACAAATATTAGTATATTATTGTTTTTTGCACTTACAGTGCTGAAAAGGAGGCTTAGTAAAAAAATAATTAATTTACAAATATTATATTGTGTGTTATTTCGCAAGTATCCTGACTCGGAAAACTTGGTATGAATATGTTTTGTTAAAAATAAAGGGTTGAAGTTGAAAATTTTTTATTTTAGCCCACTATAGCGTAGAACCGAGCACTTCACATCTTTATTTTATTTATTTTTTACTCGAATTCTGGCAGACTTACAGAAAAATTGGTCTTAAGCTTATTTGTTTGTAACTTCATATTTTTAACCTAACATACGAGTACTGTGTCTTCAAGCGCTTAACGTTTATTTTGACTCAAAAGCTGGCAAAGTTACAAAAAATGGCTGCAGGTTGGGAGCTTTGTTATTAAAAACCATACGACTCTTTTTGAGAAAATGTCGGAAACTCACATTGACTCTATACCTTTACTTTTGGTGATCATTTGAATCATCTCATTTTAACTCTCTCTCTCACCACATTTTTCCGGATGAAACAGGTTTTGTGGTAACTTTATAAGTATTTATAATATTTAGTACCTATTTTGTCCAGCTTGAACAGACCTAATATATTACTTAAAGCTAATTTATATTTATCCAGTTAGATATTTTTTTTTGTTATATGAATGCATGTGTGTATAAGTAGAGAAGCACTGCAGAAAATATCAAGTGTCTGCTTGAGGACATTTTTGTTTAGAATTTCTCTCTGCTTGTGAATGTGAGTCAAAGTGTGTAAGTAGTAGTGGTACGTATCAGTGATGCCATTTGGGTTTTGTGGAAATGTACTGAATGGAGAGTTGAAGTGTACCTTATAGATGCCGAATGCACTTTTTTCGACATGAACATTAAAAACTAACATAAAATCATAAGAAGTCAGCCAAATTTTTTACAAAAAACAGGTCACCAAAGTAAAATTGGCATTTGCTAAAAAAATGGTAATTCTTTAGAAAATCCCGAAAATGTATTGAAAATGACCGAAAATGCCATTACTGGGCTCAAACTGTTGCATAAATTAAAAATTTATTGCCTGCGCATAGGCGCTGCAAAATTAATTATGGAAATTAACCCATAATGTAAATACAACTTTTGTAAATACATTCTGAGAGGAACTGAACTCTTTACCTCCGAGTCCTGCGTCGGTTATTTTCAATAAGTTTTTTTTATTATGGAAAAAATTGTGGATAGTATAAAAAAACTTACCGAAGGTTAAAAATTTTTGATCAACTTCATACAAAACCATTTTAACTCGACACTCGCGATGGTTTTTCTTCAAAATTTAGTTAAGTCCATAAACAATTTAAGTTTTAATTACTCAAGCTGACTCGACAAAATCACAGCAGACAAGTTGAAACTTTACGAATTATATGACTGGCAAGTGTTGTCACTTTTTTCGGTTCAGGCGATATATGGCGACTCACAATTTTTCAAATTACATAATGGTACAAAAATTTGTAAAAGGGGAGAATAAACTGCTACCTACTCTATTAAGACTTACTATGATATAAAGAGGTAAAGTTTCATTGTTTTTATGAAGATAGTAATCTCTGGATCTAACGAAACGATTCTAGAAAGTGTTCTATTAATAGAAAGCTGCACTATCTTTGAGTAATATAGGCGATATTTTATTAAAAAATTAAAGCCGTGGCACATCTCTTGAAACAAAAATACTTAAAATGCTATATATTGTCACCTATAGTATTGTAGCAGGAATTTTGAAATTTGTTGCTGGGATATGCATATATTGCCTATTCCAAGACTCTCACAAAATGTTGGCAGGATTAGATATGGGGACATGGGACATTCCATGGAAAAAAACACTTTAAATACTATATTTATCTACAAGAAATTTGAAATTTGGTGTTAACGTATTTTATCTATGCAAATGCCCTTACAAAATGTGGAACGGATTATATAAAGGGGAGTGACACCTTCCACACAACAAAAGAGCTTGAAGCGCTCTGGACACCTTTTATAGCAGGAGGTTTGAAATTTCGTGCTACGAAGCTATGCACCTCATAAATTTTGACGGGACTAGACAACGGTCGTGGCATCTCTTATAAAATATCAACACTTTAACCCCGTGGCAGCTATGTCAGCTATAGTTGTGAACCTTGATAGATGGATGTACACGATTTGAGTTAAGTTACTCGTAAAATGTGAACGGAATTGCACAAAGGACGTGCCTTCTGTCATAAAACAAAACACTTTTACTGATATTCTATGCACTTACATATAACAAGTTGTTAAATTTATTGCTGTAAAGGCTGCGCAAAATGTAGGCAGGGTTGTGCAACGGGGAGTGCGCGGGCAGAGCAGCAGGTACAGCTAGTGCTATATAAAAGTTATCTTAAGATCTTATCCATTTTATCTTCTGTTTACACCCTCAGTTTAATTTGACTCAAAGTTGTTTACACAATTTTGATCACAAAGACAATGTTGATCCAATAGGAAATAAAAGATTTCTCAATTTATGAGAGCTAGTTCAAAGGAAACCTCATTGAGAACAGCCATCTCTGATAGCTGAAATCAAGACCACAAAAACAGAAGTTTAATAAGTGCACAAATATTTTTTTTACCCCGAGAAAATGGACATCACTTGCCAGTCATTTAATTCATCAAGTTTTGTTGTTAAAGCGAAAAGGTTACGTCGTTATCGTTCGTGTGAATTGAATTAATTTTCAATTGTTAGTGAAAACTTATTGTTTTCGAATAAAAACAATCGCGAGTGTAAATTTACAATTTTTATACATGCAGTTGATTGAAAGTGTTGAATTTTTGGTAAGTTTTCTACAAAATTTTCATTGTGAGATTTTATTGTATTGTAGCGAAATTTGGTTTATGCTAGAAAAACTCTTGAAATAAATACCAACAAAAGAAACTAAACGATATTAGCACCATCTAGCGCAAAATGCTAAAAATAATAAACCGAACAGACGCTGCAGTAAACAATAAAAAGTCAATAACATAGAGAAATTATCGCCGTCGTACAACGTACAACGCCATCTAGCATCTAGCATAATAGCTAGCTCAACTTCAGTGCACCATGCTGGTGAATTGTGGTGAATTGTGGATAGTGGTAGAATGCACGCTACAAAGTAGCACTAGTAGGTTGTAGATAATGGTAGAATATACGCCACTTAGAAGGTACTGGATTGTTCGAGAGAGTGATGACTGCAGTATAAAAAGGGTTGTCATCTGAGCTGAACACACAGTTGACTTAGAACAGCGAAGCAATAAGCAATAAAGTGAATACAGTGTGATCCGTAGTAGAACAAAACAGTTTTCTATACAGTGTTAAATTAATATTAGAATTTGAACGTTAATAAAATAAACCATTTTATAACTAAATAAGTTTGTGTGTTTTTAATTGTTACACAATCCAGTGATCGAACTCAGAAAAGTGTGAGAGATCGAAATTATCGTCAAAGAGACAGAAATTTCGTAACAGTATGATTGTATGATTTTTCATTGTATGATTTAATTAAAAAATTTTTTTTTCGAAGTTATGCCCATTTTAAGTCTTGGTGTCAAAAATTAAAAAGCCATGAACATTTTTTCAAAAAAGCGGTATTTCCATCCAAATCAAAATAATTAACTTTTGTCTTTTGATTCTAATAAGACTTCTTATTTTCTGTCAGAATTTTTAAAAAAATTTCAAAATGGTGGAAAATTGGCAGAGTTATAGCGCTTTTTATGAGAAAAAAAGCTATTTTTCTGAAAAACCACACTTTTTTTCGCTTAAAATTTTATTTTGAATTTGTACTAATATAAGAAGAAATGTTAAATGCGGGCTTAAAGACATTTGAGGTCAGGAGAATTTTTTTTTTCAAAATAAAAATTTTTATTTCAACATTGCCAAGCCATCTGTGATACTACTAAATATATTATTTTTAATAATAACGTCATTTAGTACCGTTGTTTCTTTTTTAAATGAGCTTTCAAGTGGTAATCTGTGATGTTTCTTCGCAAAGTTACAGCCATATAATTACAACTAATTCATGCATTAACGAGCTCGTTATATTGGAAGTCTACTGTGTTTTTTTTTGTCTTTTTACAACCTTAAAAACATTTCAGGCACGGTTCCGGGGGGGGCATAGGGCACGTGCCCCTCCAAGGACTCAAGATGAATCATTGCAAATAATAAAAAGCCTTCACAACAAGCTTTCCATTTATCTTTTTTTGTTATTGATACATGTTTATAAATTCAATAATACTTAAAAAAAATACTTTCAATAATACATTCAAGAAATCATTTATCAATGTCCCAGAAAATAAGTAGTTTCTAGACTCCGAGGATTTTTCTGCAAAGTGCCGGACAATTTATTCTGAGTTTATTTATATTGGCAAGAGCTAAACCGGATGCTATAAAGCCATAATTGTTTATTAACTTACATAAAACTGTCAACACCAATAAATATAAAATTATAAAAAGTTTTAAGAAAAGTAGAGCTAAAAAAATATATTGACAATATGACACCGTCCTGTATTGTATGTACTGGTTCACATGATACACATGTAATATTAGTAAACCTTTAGGATGGGAAACGCCTTTTTTTTAATTTATGATGTCTGCATTGGACATGTTCAAATAAATGTTCTAGAATTCTTTGGGAACACTCGATTTTGAAAATTTATTATTTTTATTATTTATTTTAAGCGAAATTCATGTAGTAGCATTGACAATTTCAAATTCTAATGTATTGAGTTGAGAGAAGTGAAAACAGCAAGGGACTTAAGCTGTTACACAAGAAACATCAAAGCTCTACTAGCGCAGAGACCATGGCTTTTTTCCTTTATACGCTTAAGAAATAGCGGTTAAGTTTTGTTCGATATTTTCTTATATGTACATAAGGAAAATTAAAAAAAAAAAATTAAAAAAAGTATTATAAATAAGAAAAAATGAAACTTTCTTGAGTTTTTTGGCCAAATCCTGAAAAATTAAAGTTTTGCAACTCTGGTTGGAGTATTTTTTTATTTTTCAAATCGAAAATCGAGTGTTCCCGAAGAATTCTAGAATTCGTACCGCCCCCCCCCCCCCCCCGAATCTTAAATCCTAGATCCGCCACTGGAACATTCGAATCGATTTTTGCGAAATTTGACCAAGCAGTACTCAGGACTCCGCCCACATAGGAAGCTCAAATTTTAACTATGGTATTATCTTTCAAGATCCTTTGACGTGTCAAAATTTGTGCAAGCTCGGATATTTTAAATTGTATTCGTATGTAATACAACTAAACAAGGTCTGGGAACTTTTTTTCTCTTGATGTACATACTTACATGTATATCGACTCTAAATGACATTCCAAGCAATTCCCTAAAGAAGCTTTTTCTGTAACTCAACCTTGCATTTAAAGCCCGCCATGTAGAACCAAATATTTAAGAGCAACCTTCTTGTGATTATGCTCAAATTTATAACTTATTGCTTGAAACTCGTTATTTTATCGCTAAAAATATGGTCAGTTCAATAAAATATAATAAGTAAAAAAAAGTACCTAACTACCAAAAAACCATTTTAAAAAAAAAAAAAAAACATTTTACTTAAAGGGCAACCCTCGACCGTGACAAATTACAACACTTGCAGGTCAATTTATTCGTCAAGTTTTGATGTCTATGAGCAAAGGCTCTGTCGTTTACACTCGTGTGTATTATTTTCAATTGTTAATGAACTCTAAAATAAATATTTCAAATAAAATCAAGCGCCAGTGCAAAGTTCCAATTTGTATACATGAGTTGATCAAAAATTCTTATTCTTTGGCAAGTTTAAGAAAACATTTTTATTGTGACAAAAAAAAAAAAAATGAAGAAAAGCCGACGCTATTAACGAAGGAAAAGAGTTCTGTTTCCCCAAAACTCTAATTAAAAGAGTTTAATATGAATTTAAATGTTATTGATATTGAACTGTATCCAGGGCCGTATTACCGCATACGCCACCGACGCCTTGGCAAGAAAACAAGGGGGCAAAATTTTGAAAAACGTGGACTTTTTTTTTCTTTTTTTTTTTTTGCTCATCAAAATATCTTTATGTTAATCAAAAAAATTGTTGTCTTTATTAAAAAATTCGATTTTTTCACATCTTATAATTTTTTTTTTAATTTTGGGGGCGATAAAAATTTATTGGCGTACGGGCGGCACATAACCTTAACCCGGCCCTGTCTGTATCATATACTTGAATCTTTTCGGTACACGAACCACTTCACTTTCAGTTGTGTAAGACTAACGACGCGAGGCGGTTTGCGCCACACGGTTATCCGGCTTGTCGTGACAGCTCTACATAGGCAATCATTTTTATATTTTTTGGTATTTTAGTCAGTGATTGAACTTTTTTCAACTGAATATGAAAAAGTTTCTTAAAATTACAAAAACTCATCAAAATTTTAACATTTTTTGCTAAAAAAAAATGGTCTGCAAAGTTTTTACTCCACGCATCATTCCCGATAAACTTACGAAAATTGTCGAAATGTACTGAAAATGTACCGAAAGTGTACTAAAAATGATTCAAATGTACCGAATGTACTGAAAATTTGTCGAATATATTGACGAAGACTTTTCACGACGGAAATGTACTGAAAAAAGTACAAATGTACCGAAAATGCCATCAATGGTATTGTGTTATTGTATATTCTATTCAAAACTGTGCGTAAGTTCTTGTGTTCGCACTCATACCCTTGTATGTGTGCTAAGAGATTAATTTTCAGCATCTTTAGAACTACATCTGAGAATTTAAAAAATTTTTTTAAGCTTCACAGAAAAGACACCCTTAGATCAAATCATTGAAATTCAATTTTTTGCTGTAATAGAAACTTTTGAAATTCTCTTAATTGTTAAGAATTCCAAAAATTCAATGGCATAGTTTCGTAGAGCTTACATAAACTTTTAAACTGTTCGTTAATATTTTAATTGCTCTATGTTAAAGATTTTAAGCTTTGATAAATAATAATATAGTAATTTTTTAATTTTTGACTCAATCATTTAGCTCTTTAAATTACAAACTTTTTTTTGTATAAATAATTGATTCAAAGCGAACTGAAAATGCGAATATAAAAAATTGTGGTTAATTTTTTTACAATCTATTTGCTCTTATTTTCTCTCAACAACTTTGACATAATTTGAGGGGGTGGCTTAAAAAAAACTAATGAAAAAATAAATAATGTCAGCTTAATAGGTTTTTTTTTTCTTTCGGTGTTTCGTTTGAAAAAGAAAGTCAAAGGCAGATATGAACAAAAAAAAAAAAAAAAAAGAAGCTTAACGTTAAAAAGTACTGAAGTATAAAAGTTAATCAAAAAACGTGACAAAAATAAATTTTCTTTGATTTGAAATTGTAAAAATATGGCGTTAATAAAACGGTACTAACTTTATGGCGGTTACAATTCAATGAACCCATTTTTTCTTATGGCACAATTACTCGTATTGCTGTTTGTGTTTGGGAACTTAAAAGCCTTGCTGTCACTTTGAATGTAACCATAACCATTTGACTTTCAATTTGTTTTTGTTTTATGTTTTAAAAACAAAATGTTATTCTTTGTGATGGCCGAAGAATGAGGGATATTTTTTTTGTATTTAAGCACAAATGTTGTAAGTCTCTGGTCCGTGCACACTTTTCCACTACTTACTTTAGTGAAAATGCTTGGAAGACTTATTTGATTTATGAAATTAAATATTTCAGAATTTTTTAAATAAATTTGAAAACGGCTTTCATGAAGTGTTTCATAGAGGTCTGCTTTGTCTCGCTTTAAAGGACCGAAAAAATTAACGCCAAGTAACAACGATTTGGGAGTATGCTTAGGTATGCATTGGTCTCAAGTAAACTACAGTGTCGGCCAAAACTTAAGCACCCCCTTAGTACATTTTTTTCAAATCATGATTTTTTTTATGAAAACTACGTTCTTAAAACATATTACGTATTTATTTTATTTATTTATACCTTTATTATTGACAAGCAAAAATAAAAAAAAAATCAGCGTCTCATAAATAAAAAGTTAACATCGAAGGAACATTTTAAACCCAAAACCTTAACGGACAAAACTAAAGCACCCCCATTTTTATGGTAAATAAAAACTTTAAAAATTAGTACTTAGTTGCGAACCCTTTATTCTTGACGACTCGCGCACCTCTTTAAGGCATAGAAAAATTAAATTATTAATGATATCCTGCGATATCCTTCCCCAGGATATTTTTAAGGACTGAATGGATCTTCCGTGGTTTCGCAATTTTTTCTGATGATATTCATGTTGAAAATATCCCACAAGGTCTCAAGAGGATTCAGGTCGCGGCAGGCCAACCAAAAACTTCTACCCTATTGCTCTGAAGCCAGCCCTTACAAGCATTAGAGACATATTTGGATCATTGTCATGATGTAACCTTCATTCAAGTGGCTTCTCTACATCGGCATATGGCAACATCACATCTTTTAGTATGTCAACGTACACGAAGTGATCCAAAGTTTCTTAAATCCTATTAATTGGCCCAATACCTTAACCAGAGAAGAGATCCCAGACCATTACACTGCCACCTCAATTCATTTCAGTGGCTTTTCAATACTTAGAATTCATTCTTTCTTCTTTTGGCTTAAGTTTTGGCCGACACTGTATGTTCAAATAAGATTAAAAAAAAAACCAAAGACTGAGTTAGGTCATTCCTGACCTTCGAAAGCAAAAACTAACAAAAATATTCTACTCTAATATAATCATTTTTACTTAAGAATCATTTCCATCAACTGCTAACGAAAGCCTATAGAGGCCGTAATGTAAAAAAAATATAGATATAATTATTTCATGCAACACTTTTAATATATGGTAAATGAAAATTATTTTTGAAAGGTGTTCATCAGTGATCTTCATCAATAATAGTACACCTAACACATACTCTATCCCTTATGGCTGATTTTCAACTAAAGTCATATTCACTGTGTAATTAAGTATTTGATTCCTATGACGTATGAAAAAGAGTTGGAACTTATCCACGGAAATAACATTTTTCGAAAACTTAGTAAAAATAGAGGGTATTGAGATCTCATTTCAATTTTGATAAATTTTAACTCATATTCATCATATCATATCAACTATTTAGCACAGATGAATCAGATTATGCACATATACAAAAAATACGGCGGAATAAAAGTTTCAATGCAAAAAATAGGCGGTTCCATGCCTCCCATATGACATAAAACCGAAATTTATTATATTGCAGCACCTATTTGACGCAGATGGATAAGATTTGGCACATATGTTTCTTATGGTCCGTGGAAGATTCTAAATATGGCTTGGTTTGAAAAAAAGTGTGATGCCACGCCCCCCATATAGAAACAAAATCAAATTATCATATCTAAATAACTGTTTGACGCAGATGAATGAGACTTGGTAGATATATAAAAAGGAATTAGTAAAAGTAAATTTCCAAGCCTCCCAGGTACGAAGAGAACCGACATTTTTTATGTCGTTTCAGTCCAGGATTTAATATTCAACATTCAATGTTTGGAAATAATTTTTCTTCATTCAAATAATTTGTATTTTTCGGCGCTTGATTATTGGTAATACATTTTTTCGGCCTCCTTACCTATCCTCCAATTGTGCCTGTTTTATCCATAATTTCTTTCACATGAACAATTAAACAAATCAAACCCAAAGTGCCAACTACAGAAAAGGACAGGATAACGACATCAATATAAAATATTAGGAGTATATGCATAAAAACAATTTTTTTTCAAGTTCTCTTACATTCCCTTAGAGGGTAAATGTTATTTTGAGTTATAATTGAAAATTTCTTAAAACCCAATATTCGATACATTAAATTTTAATTGTTTTTTTTTTTTTAAATCTGCACACAGAAAAAGCAAAAAAAATTATATCATAACTTTTTCTATTCCTTCCGCATTTCTGATGGTGTTATTTTTGTTGAAACTTTTCTAAAACATTTAAAATGAATTTTAGCTTTGAAACAGTTTTTTGTTTTAAAATTTGAAACTCGAATTTTGTACCAAAATGTCCGTGTTTTGAACAAATTAAAAATGAATAATTAAATTTATAAAGAAATACATTCAATCATAAATTAAATTACGTTCGCAAATCAATTTAATCAATTAGTTAGAAAATTTAACCAGATAAGTAAGATTATAGATCACAAACATTTATGTTTCGCCGCATTTTTCTTAAATGCGAAAATTGCTCAGTGAAGCAGAGGCATCCTGAACTCTTTGTAAGGTACCGAAATTTCTTCTGCTTCTCAGCATGCTTATATCGCTATGGTTTACTCTACTCTATAGCTTTTCGTTGGGTATGGAGTTCAGTCAGAAGATACGAGGTATGCTCAGGCAACAATATACAAAAACTTGCATACATACACGGTTAGAAATTTTGGAATAAATTTTAATACTTTTGGGATTACATATATGACTACACCAGAATTGTATTAAAATTCAATATTGTCTAGATATTAAAATTCATTTTTAATACAAATTTGTATTAAAATTTAATACTCGTTTTTATTAAAATTTAAAAAAAAAATATATGTCGTATCCACTGGGGTTCGAACCAGGTTCCCTTTCAACACAAGGGTTGCATGAACATTTTAACGACATCAGCCAACGTAGTATCATATTTACGTTGGCTAAATGTAATACTTGGGATAGCATCAAATGTTATAAAATATCGTTTTAATGTTTGAACTGTATTAGAATTTAATACAAAATGTATTACAAAATTTTGTAATATATTCAAAAGTATTAAATTTAATAAAAATTGTATTAAAAATCTTTGTAATACTTCGCATGTATTAAAATTTATTCCAAGATTTCTAACCGTAAAGCTTGATTTTCAAAGTAATAGGCCAGGTTTCACGTGCTTATGGTGATAACTAGTGGACAAATATTTAGCTTCCAGAATATGTTGAATTGTATAAATTAACTCCAACACGACATACTTCACCACAATCCTCTGACCACATGCTACTTTGGCATTAGACACAATTTTGGACTTTGTCAACTCTTATACTCAAGTTCACAGTAGCCAAATTGCATTTCAAATAATCCAGTTTCTGTTAGATACCACTGCATCGCAGCGTAGTCCGAAGAATCGAATCGTTTTTATGGTAACAGCTTATGCCAGGCTGAAACTTCCAGGCCCTACGTCTCGACTTTTTTCTGTTTTGTTTAAGAAGTACCTTTTATATGATTAAGCCTTTAAACAATTACAACAAGACGTCATTATTAGTTAAATATATAATAAAGTGCAAATTGCCACATTTGTTCTGTACTCCTCACAAATACTCTGTGTGAGATGCTATGTTTTTCATACTTACGTGTTGATAAAATTAAAACACCCTGTGTATCGGTTATAAAACAATATTTATACAGAATCTTCCATACGAAAAAAAAAAATAAAATTTTCAAACCCAAAATTTGCACAGCATAACGAGAATCGTTTTTCATGGTCAGAAACAAAAACCCATGACTACTTAAACGCCCAACTATCCAACTGCCATAATAATAAATGTGAATAGCCGCACATTATTTGTAGTCAGTGTGTTTCAAGAATAACAGCGCAACAACATTAAAATACCACCATCCAACAACAACATTACCATTACCATTACCAAGTGCAATTCTATGAGTACTACTCTCCTTTTGTATTTGGTAGTAACTTGGTAGCAGAAATTGCCATTTATTTTGCAATGCTAGTAAATTAATTTAACTTACTAAAGTAAAAACAACATCAAAACCAAAAACAAAAATAACAAAATTGCTCTAGAAAGAAAAATCTCAAATGTTCTCAACATTCCGGAAGCCAGAAAAATTCAATCTCGAGATGTGCTGCCATGACTATCGGATGTGGTTGGCAAGCAATGAAATTTCCTTTTCTCTCTTCGTTGCAATGTTCGAATTTTACAAAATAAAATTGGAAGTTTGAAGAAGAACGTAACAGTACGAGTTCAAGATAATTCAAATTGAATTTTCCAAAATTGTAAAATATTTTTTTTTTGATTTATTAAATTGAGAGATTGAAAGTTTGTTGAGAATTTAATTATTTGTGTACAACATTTGAAATGGGAAAAAATCAAACGAATTTTCGAACTAAGTTAATTTTAAATGCCAATTCAAATGAAAATAAAGCAAAACATATGATATTCGTACAAAGTTATAAGGTTTCCTTAAATATGTACATGGAGTGAATTTATTAAAGGGATTGAAAAAAATCTTGAAACGCATACACAATAAAACTCTTCTACGAATAGTACTTTGAAAACTTGCACTCAACGTTATTAAAGCACCCTATATTATGAAATGTCCAAATTCATCTAAGGAGAGGCAATGAGATAAGAATTCTTGATAGTAATCAAGTAATTGGCGATATATATTACCAAAAACTAATTCAAACATTTAAACAATTCCTTTCAAATGAATTACACTTTTCGGCTATAGCACCAAGAAGGAGTTTTAAAAGACTTACAAAGATAACAATTATTATGTATGTAGTTGGTTTTGTTGTAAAAAGGTTTATTTTGTAAAGTTTGATTTCAAAAATGAATTTTGCAATTCGAATAAAATATCTATTTTCAGATACTGAGAAATATGGTTGCACGTCACATATTTGTCATACTAGCCAGTTCGGCAGAAGGAGGTGATCTTGCAAGTAAAACAACTACAAACAGTAGTGTCACGTCATAAAAATAGCTGAAACTAAACATGGGACAAAAATAAATAAATATAGGACAGGAAAAACACATTTGAGCTTATTCTATTTTATCCTGGACGCCAGATCAAAACAGTGATAGGTCATATATGTATCTGTTATTCACTTAATCTTTGTATGTCACTAAAAAAACTTATCGGAAAATTTTCTTTTAGCTACTCTCTACTTTAAAACACATAGGTAAAAAGCCTATTTTCAGACTTTGTTAAATATATATTTTACTAACTGGCCTGGCAGACGTTGTTCTGCCTTTTCTGGTTGAAGGCCCTGTGTAAGAAGTCTGAACAGAAACAGTAACATATGTTACGTGATTTTCTTTTGAAAAATTATCGTTACATATGATAAAAGAACTAAAAGATCATTGCTTTCCAACAATTTGTCCTTATCTTTAATGCTGTATCATGAACGAGCTCCGTCTTTAAAAGCTAGAAATTGTAGAGACAGAACTTCACTAACACTTGTCAATGAGCTTAAATAAATAAAAAAATAAAAAATTAAATTAAAGTTAAGTATGAAAACTTGGCTAAATAATTTCTTGTAGCAGAATATCTCGAAAACTATGAGAAATAGAATAAAAAACTCAGAAACATTTTTGCTATAATTTTATAAAAAAAAATATTTGACTTAAATTAAATTTGCATAAACATTAAATTTTTATCTTTATAAAAATGTTTCTCAAAATATCTCCGTTTTTTTTCAACTTTTTATACATATGTTATTCTTCAATAAATCCTACAAATATATTTGCTTTCAGATCAAAATCTTCGGAAAATATGAATTTTTATTAAAAGCAGGAAGATGATGATTACTCATACGACCTGTTGTACGTAATTATTACATGTGCATTAGAGGTCTGCACGGATACCAAAAATTTACCCGTTTCAGTACTCGTTCACTTTTCTGTTCCTCCAATTACAAGTACACATTTCCTTTGAGTACCATAGCGTAAAGTAAAAAAAGTTGAATAAGCTTCGTGTATGTGTACGCACAACAAAACTGAAGGTAATGAATCGAACTGAATGACGCGCTAATTTATTCGATGAAAGTGAGGAAGAAAGAATTCATTTATGCACCAAGGCGTTGCCAGAAGATTTAAATGCGCAACTTTTTTATTTATTTATCTGAAAACTAAAATAAAACGAATGTCCGGGATTATATTAATTTTTTACCATCACTGTGTTTAAAATACTTTTTGGTAGTTTTATCTTTAGAATGATGCTAGAAAAATGACTATAACTACTGCCCTATATTTACATTTACAAAGTCCAAAATTTTTTTAGAATAATTTATTAATCACAACGATAAAACAAAAATGTTAGTTCAGTCCATATAAAAGAAATAACAAAATATATAAATAAACATAATTCATAAATAAATCACATACGATTTTTGTAACGAAATATCTCAAAAACTATAGGAAATAGAATAAAAAACCCGGAATCTTTTTCGTTTAAAAGTACTTATATTACATCACTTTTTATCAAAAACAATTCAATGTTTTTCATGCTATTTTCCATAGTTTTTCTGATTTTTTCGTTTCAAAAAATGAGTGAAAAAGTAAAAAAAAAGGTTTTATAGATTGATCAAACGCTCCCTAACTATTTGCTTAGCCGAAAAAAAGTTAATTTTCTTTTTTCGGATGAACCAGTCCAGTCTCCAGATATCTTGCTCACCGCAAATTTTGAGGTCGTTCATGGCATTGCACTTTTCTAACTTATTGATTAATATTTTTGGACCAAAATTTCAGAGATAAGTCTTGAATAGTTATACATACTTTAATAATGTAAAAAAAAATTTGGTCTAAGATGAAATGCAGCTTCAAAAAAAATTTAAAAAAATGTCTTTTTATTTTTCGAAAATCTCCCGAATGCCCTTAACAAATATTAAGCAAAGATTTATATAGATTTTTGATATACATACATATGTAAGTATATGCAAAAAGCTCAAGCTTCACAAAGAAACACTTTATGAATAAATTTATAAATCACTTTAAAAGTCGAATTCCACTGTACTTATCACATTTTAAAAATATTTACCAATGCTGGACCAAATTAAAAAAAAAAAAAATAATAAATAAATTAACAAAGTAACAAAGTGGCAACATTGCCAACAATATCAAAAGTTATAATAAAGGAGAAGCAAATAAAACATGTTCACTTTAATAAAATATTTCACTTTGTGTACATATGTATAATCTTACATGGCTCATATTTGTTTTCAAAAACTGTTTTTATAATATAACATAAATTTATTTAGAAAACAAAGACCTCACTCGCCTGCACACATCAAATTTTCACTGATCCTCACTAAACATTCTTACGCATGTTAAAGTGCATTACTGCGTAGTACAAAATATCAAATGCGTAGTAATCGCGCAACTTGTTGTACTCGCAGCATACATGCATATTATCCGTACACATGACGCATTCATCTACGTACAGTTGGTTACGAGTAAGAAGAGAAATTTATAATGATGGTAACAGTAACACAAGCAAACGCTATGTATACGCATTCAAATCAATAAAATTGACTTCGGTAACAGTTTCGTAAGTTAACGATTATACTTATGCAGACCTCTAATGTGCATAGAATGTAGGAACAAAAATAAAATGTAGTTACTGAACGAAATATATAATATAACTATCTATAAAAAAATCAGACCCAAAACAAATAGGCAATATCGACTGAAATTTGCATGAATTTGCGCACGAAAATTAATTTTCATTTCATAAATTGATGGAAAATATTTAGCGCTTTGTTTATTTTTATTAAACGACTTTTCCGTGGCCGCTATTGCCAGCAGCCAACTTGGATTGCTTATATTATTGCATGATTTTTTATGATTGAGTTGCAAAAAATTATCCTCGTTGCTTGGAATTCCTGATATTTTAATGCTGTTTTCATAGCAATAATCTTAAAAGATTTTGTAAAATGAAGATATTTTGTTTTGATAGAATATTGTTAGAAATATTCCATCTTGAAGGGAAAAGGTCATTCATATGACATTGTTTATATTTTATAAGCATTAGCTCTTAAAAAAAAATTCAAAAACTTTTTTCTCTGGACAAGTTTTCGAACAAGCACATTTTGCTATAACAAAGTATTAGTACCATCATTACTGTATAGTGTACTGTATGTTTCGTTCTAAGGTTATCTAGATTATATTAAGCTCTTAATTGGAAATGTGTCTTTTTGCAAGAACTCAATTATTTGGGATAAAGTGCTCGAAAAATGGCATCTCCTCCTGGTGCCATATGAAATAAGTTTACTATAGTCTTTTATATAGTACCTTTTCCGAACTTAACTTACGAACCTCAATCTATGATTGACTTAAGCATTCGTAGATGAAAGTGCTACCCTAAGTGGTCTCAAAATTTCAAACACCACTCCAAGGCACTTGTGAATGTTTGAACGAAGCCCTCTTGTTCTGTTTGGAGTAAATAAGACTAAAAAACAAATATTTGCATTTATAAAAACGTCAATTAAAACCTTTGATCATGAATGATAAGCTTTTGAACTTATTGACAAAGTGCGTAGCAGTTTACTCCCACACCTAAGCAGCCGCTATTTTTATGTCCAACACGTTGTTTTCCACTCTGCGTTAATATTGAATTAATTATTATGCATCTCTAGCTACACGTAGCTAATTACCTACTAAATCTTAATTTTGTTGTTGGCATGGTATATATAAATATAAAAGTACATACATACACTGCGAGAAAAAACTTACCTGTCCAATCACAATGTATTTCATAAAAATGAATGCTCATTAAGTATTCCAGTTTCCACTGGTGTTCCTTAAAGCTCTGTGTTTGGACCCCTAAGATATGAGCCGTTTATCTTGAAAGTGATGCAAGTTCCTCAACGTTAAGAAGAAAAAATTAAGAAACTTGAAATGAGCTGTATAAAATTTATTTAATTTTTTCTTATCATTTAAACTGATGCTTCACCAATTCTGCAAGCCCAGCATGCGTACACTCAAAAGGATTCGTCTTAAATATTTTTAAATAAATAAATAAGAATATAAATGCAAGTTTTTATCAGTAAAGATTATGCATTAGATTCTGACAAATACTACAAAATATTCTTTAACTTTTGCATTACTATAAGCCAACATAATTTTACCCATGTACGCCCAAAGAGATAAACAGACTGACAACGGCGAAATATGCTATGCACTATTGGACGCACCTCAGCTATGAATTCACGGGCGTTATTACCGTTGTGTTGAATGCCAATAACCACAAATTTACCCTAATTGGGCTACAAATTTGAGCGTTATTTAATTGGTAACACCATCACCATCACCAAACATCGACAACGGATGGCAATGGCAACATCAACAGAAATAGCACAACTGACAACAGATTCAACCACACTACCACATACTCAATGGAGACGTGCATACACGCACATGCACACAACCACCAAATGTTTGTAAGGTTAGGTTGGTTGGTCTTACCTTACCAAACCTATCCAAGCTATTTCAAGTAGCGCGCGTCCCTTACATTTATACATGAACATTTATTTTGTTGTAATTACGATTTTGTCTTCTGAAAACGCTTAATTTTCGTTGAGATTTCATTATCAATGCCTAGAAAGCAATCTACGGTGGAGATAATGCGAATTTATTTAAATAAAACTCATGCTTAAAAATGCATTTAACTTCAGCATTTGCGTCCTTTCAACTTAAAAAATTAATACTTCATATAAAATATGAGATTTATCATTCTTTTAAAGAACGTTGGTCAATTTAACCCATAGCGGCACCACTTCAATTTTGTAACAATCCGGCACATTGGGATCTTTCACGACCCCGCGTTGAAAAAAAATTTATAAAAAAGTGAATTTTCAATTCCAGGCTTCAGAGCTGTGAACGAGTGTTGAAATTACTCTACTTTATGAAATTTAATGATTACTAGAGATATTTTTCAAAAAATTTTTGTGCCACATGAGGCTAAACTTGAGTATTTATTAGTTCGAAAAATGATTTCAACATTTTATTGGGGTAGTTCACGACCCCATGGTGTCGCTAAGGGTTAAACATAAATTACTGTAAGACCAATAGAAAGTAAATTTTACATCAAAAGCCGAATTTCCGACCTCTGAGGACGAGGTGAATTCGTTGTGAATGTAGAAAGTGACAATATTAATCTTTAGCACGCTATAGAATGTCTTAGTATCTGAATCAAAAACCAAAAACTAATACAAATCTAATGATTATATGTATGTATACTTTTTCCGCATGAATCAGAACACCTGAGTGCCCATGTCTGTGACTTTTGAATGCCTCAAGTTAGTTGACATTTTATTATTAAATAGTTTATCTTGCACAACAAAAAATGGCAAATTGCATATACTGATTATTAGAAAACAAAGTAGTATTTATACTATTTATATAAAATTGCTTATATGAAAATGTTTTGTAACGCTTTGGCGCAAAATATACTGAACCGATTTTAAAAATTTCTTTTTTAAAACAACATAATTGTGCTAAAAAAGGTTATTAGATACAATTTTTTATTTGTTTCTTAAAGTTAAGTTTCCTTTTTTTATGACTAAGCTTTTGCAAAACCTCGGAAAAAAATTGTCGCTTCGTTTTCCGTTGCTTATGCTGCTTCTTGAATTCCGTGTTGTTGTTTTTATTTTTCTTCTTATTGGTTCCGTTTGTATTCGACTTCAAAGTTAAAATGACATAGTCTCCTTCAATTATTTTCTTTTGATACTTTTGAAGAGAGAACATAGAATGAGATGTTAACATAGTGATTTCCTTATGAGAAAACAACGGGACGTTAGCGTGCAAAGCCTCGGACACCACTAGTATTCTTATAACATACTAGCGGACCCTCGCTTGCTTTGCTACGCGTGCGAAAATAATATTCGTAGCTGTCTAAAAAAAAAATTTGTCGACTGGCCGAACAGTGAAAATGCTTTTTTTTTTCAAAAATTAAAAAATTGTTTTATTACTTTTTCAAACTGAGTTTATTGTAATTCTTTTTGGTAAATAATAATTTTTTGTTTTTCCATCTGTTGTGCAATGCTGATGGTTTGCCTACTCGTAAGCATCGAACATAAAGTCCGTGTGATTAAACTGGATACTCCAAGTTGATACCGCAGGTTTCCAAAAATTGACCTAGCGACTTATTAATGGTGATCGCAAAAGAAAGACGAACAGGAAATTGAAGGCGAAAATGGAAAATCGGTAGGAATCATAGAAATTTGGGGAATCAAAATCGCCTTTGTATTTTTTTTTCAAAATAGTTGCTTCGATGACATTCTTCATTATTTTTTTCACGGAAAGTCATTACAAAGTCGTGGTTGGTTTATATTGCGAAGCATAATAATTGGTGACAGTCCTGGCAAATCAAGTGAATTCAAAAATGAATAACCGCAATTTGTCGTCCTAACTAACTACATACAAAAGTGCGCATTGTCAACTACGAAAAGAAAATGTAAATCGTCAACATACAGAAAGTTGCATACAACAACCGTATACATTCGTCCCTCATACTTTTCAACACAATTTTTACAAAGTGCAAAATGTTAACTTTGCATAGAAATTTAGAATCTTCAAGGTAAAGAAAAATATCAAAATATTTGCTTTTCACATGTTTTGTTGTTTTCTAAACTTTACTTGAAAAAAACTTACTTCAAATAAAGCAAATTCGCAACTGGAATGAGATAAATAGCGTGCAGCGAATCAACACAATGAATAACTTTAATTTTCTCATATTGGTTGGTACCACCTATTTCTTCATTGAAACTAACTTTAGACCATATCTTTATATATGTATGTGTGTACCAAGTCCGAGTCGTCTGCGTCTAATAGTTGATGAGATGTGATGAACTTGATTCATCTCTTATGTGGGAGGGCGTGGCGTCACCTATTTGTTTCAAACTAAACTATGCTAAGAACTTTCCATAAACCATAAGAAACATGTACAACATTTTATTCATCTGCATCAATTAGGTGCTGAGTTATAACAAATTTTAGTTTTTTCTCTTACGGGAGGCGTGGTAGCGTCCATTTTTTTATTGAGAATTATTTTAGCTTGTATCTTTTATATATGTACCAAGTCTCATTCATCTATGTCTAATAGTTGATGAAATATGATGAATTTAAATTTTCTCTTATATGGGGGGCGTGGCATCGCCTATTTATTCCAATTTATATAGTGCTAGGATCTTTCCATAAACCATAAGAAACATATGTACAAAATTTTATTCATCTGCGTCAAATAGGTGCTGAGATATAACAAATTTAATTTTTTCTCTTACGGGAGGCATGGTAACGCCCATTTTTTTATTGAAAATTTCTTAAGGTCGTATTTTTTATATATGTACCAAGTTTCATTCATATGCGTCCAATATTGAATGAGATATGATGAATTTAAACTTTCTCTTATATGGGGGGGCGTGGCATCGCCTTTTTTTTCCAAACCCAACTATGCCTATAACATTCCGCAGACCAAAAGAAACATTTTGAAAAAAAAATTATGAAAATCGGTCGTGCGGTTCGCGAGAGACAGACGTGAGACAGACGAACGGCGTTCTATTTTTATATATATAGAGATTAGACAGTGATTACCTTTGTGAATTGAAAATGAACGATATTGAGTTATGAACATTCTTACCTCCTATGCAGAAGAAAATTCTCCTCTGGGTTATCTCTGCAACTACAAAATCAAATTTCTAACACAAAATGCCATTATAAAATATGCATAATTTATTCTAATTATGACTATACTATCTCTTGATAAACTGAGTGGGCGTGGCAAGCCTCTTATAAATGCAACACCACATGCTCCATTTGAGTGAATGCAACTCAACTAGGTTCCACAAATGATCTGCCAAGTGTAATATATACTTACTTATACAAATTGGTATATACAAATGTTAAGAATGAAATGAAGGATTTTGACCAAAAGACGTGACACTTTCTATACAATCAAAAAACGTTATACAAAGGCTGTTATTTAAAGTTATGTAACACCAAACTTCATATAAATACTAGGACTGGTTTGGGTTAGCAAAAATCAATAGTCAAAACACTATATCTACTAAAATATGCCATAAATCAATATGTTAAATTTAATAAGGGAACGTTTGGTGACACCATCAAGTACACGGAAAGAGTAAACCAGTTAAGAAAATGCATGTTGATATCTTCGATAGAAATAAGAAAATTAAATGCTTCAATTGGTGAGAGAAAATAGCATTAGAAAAAGGTGGGCGCATTAGAACTTCTGGGATAGGGGTTTTTTTACAAGCAAAGTCTGAAAGCTATGTATTTGGAGAGCTGTTCAAATGGGTTATTAATAAAATAATATACGGTAGTTAGTGCAAAAAAGGAAGATATTTATACCGCGACCCTCCCACAACATTGAATACAATATTGCTATTAATGAACATTAAAATCTTTTACGCGTACTTGTACTGTCAATGCAGTAGAGGGTATTTAGTTTTTTCGCGAAGCCGAAGAGTATCACATTTGTTTGTTCTGTACTCAACAATATAGGAAAGAAAACAATAGGTTCTACAAAATTGTTTGTATTCGCCTCAGTGCTTTACAGCCTGCGCATACCTAGATACTATAATGTAGATAGCGTCACCATAGCTTGGCGCTGAGCTCAAGTGCTCTGTCCTGATCTACATATATAAAAGTTTGGAGAGAATATCTAAAGAATGGCTTCTTGGAACCTTAGCGAAATTCTCAAAATAAAGGGTGACTTAACAGAATGTCGTGGAGTAGTGACATATTTTGAATCTTTTATATTCCGTTTCGTTTGTGCGCCAATGTTGTTTATTTTCACCATTTTTTTTGCTCAAATGAGCTCTAGAGTCTAGGTGTTCACATAGGATCAAAATCTAGGTTATGTAGGTGATATATGCCTCTTCGCCACCTAGTCACCCATTATAAACGTTAAGCTCTTCAAACTCAGACTTTTTTAGAAAGTTAGATCGGAAAAAATAACTGTTACTAAAGAAAAAGTTAATTCATTCGCTTAACCAGTATCAGTAGTTGTTTCATGATAAATACTGCACAAAAAGGCAGCGTTATAATACTTAATGTTGTCACTACTGAAGATGTTCATGCTAGAATTAATAAAGCGAAAAGTACCTTTGCACACCTCAGCTATATCTTAAAATCTTTGTTCCATTGTGACAGCACAAAACGCAATGTTCTAAGACATCGTGAAAACGAAAGCTGGAACAAGATATACGTGATTCGGATTTCTAGGTAATTCTATACACTTGAAGAATGAATGGTGGCTATATGCTCCATGAAGAGTTACAGGGCACAGTTTTTTTTTTTTTTGAGGTATTCTTCTTTGGATTCTTGCATTGGTTCGGTGAATTGAAGTAGATAAGTATGGTCGAATTTCAGGATATTTTCAAATAGGCACGGTATAGCTCTTCCTAGGTCAATAATATTTTCTTTTCTAGCTAATATCGCAAAGATGTGAAAACGTTGAAATTTGCCCAAATAAAACTTATTCGTTAGTCAATGCTTAGTTTTTTTTTTTATTCGAAATTTTTCACTCAATTACAATTTAGTTAAATGTTAAAAACAAATTCCAAAACTTTAAAAAGTTCTTTCAGTTCCACTGTAAACTGCAAGACTTTCTTCTTGATTTTGTTGTTGTTGTGTAGGTGTTCCTGTGTGAGTATGCTTGAATGTGCGTTACTACGCGATGCTCGCATGGAATTATGAATGAGTTGTAATGAAAGTAATGAGATTCAATTCGATATTAATTAAAGCTTAAGTAAATTTTAGCCCTGAATGGTAATTATTTATGTAGTTGTTTATTTTTCTCATGCCTCGTTGGCTCCTTTTGTTTTTTCGCCCCTCCCATGCACAACATCACTCGCGTAATTGAAAGGCAACAAAAATTTGGCTTTTATTTATTTGCGCAATTTTGTTTTCTTACGGAATGAGATGCGTAACGCCCCCAACATTTTCATTTCAGACAGTTAATTGCATTCTAGATGGTTGCGTTCCAAGTTAATAGAATGACGATAAATTAAGTTGCGCTTACGAAAAAAGGGTTTCAAATAATTTGATGTTAATGTTCAAAATTATCGTTAGTGTGAAATCAGATGCTGCATGAAGTCATTTTCAATTGAAATTTTTAAAAAACGAAATTTGGTGTTGATTTTTAGGATTCTAAGAACTTTGAAATCAGAGCATAGTATCACAAAAAATAATTAAAAAAGTACGATACCTGATCCTTAATAAATCTACATACATAGCTATTTAAAATTGGTATTCGAAAAACTACAAAGGTCAGACGTGATTGTACAAAAAAGTGACTTAATTCGGATCAATCAATCAAAGTAATAAAGTTCAATTTGAGAAGATTAAAAAATAACTCCGTCAGCACATTGCTTTTCGATTCCATTTGGAATCGAGTTTTCTTTTATTTACTATATTTAAGATACATAAATTTAAATTAAATAAAGTAGTTTTAGTTCCATTCCAAGAGCTATAATAAAGAAATCAAAACTTAAATTAATCAAAATAAGAAAATGTGTTACCAGAAAATAAGCTTTATCTAGAGTTAAAATAAACTATAAATCAAAACAACAGATGCTCAAAATTTATCGACGAATAGTGTTGTAGATCAATGAAAAAATTATGATGAAGTGGAAAAATCGTATTGAAAAACATCGATAACAGTCGGAGTTAAAAAATATTTAAAAAGTCAATAGAACTCGCCAAATATCGAAAACGTCGATAAAAATCGGACAAACATCAAAAAGGTCGAAGAGTATGGAGTGGAATCGAAAAAAATCAATCGAAAAAGTTGACAAAGGTTGGTTGCATCGAAAAACTCGCAAGATATCGAAAACGTCGATAAAAATCAGACGTATTGCAATGTATCGAAAAATCGAAATATATCGAAAAAAATGGGTAAAAACAAACAGAAATCAATTATAGTCGAAAATATCGAATGGTATTGAAAAACATCAGAAAGGTCGGAAAAGTCAATGATATTAAAAAAATATCGAAAAGACTCGGATAAATAAGTACCTACATATCGACGGCATCAAATTTTATCGAAAAATTTAGAAAAAGTCATTAGAATTCAAATTCGAATAGTATCGAAAACGTCGATCAAAGCTTAGAAACATTCCAAAAATACAAACTGTCGATAAGGTCGGAAAGCAACAATATATTCAAAATGTATTGAATACTATGAAAAGCATCATAGGGACTGTGAATACACATTCAAAGCCTAATTTAAACGGCTTATGACCAAAATATTAATTTTTAGTACTCCGCTAGACTGAGGTGAGAAGAATTTGGAGGAGTTAAAAATAGGCTGAGAGTCCGCTTTAGAAAAGTCGAGTGTATAAGATTACAAGATGAGATGTACGGGAAAGATGGTGAGCCATTTTGGTGAAGCTAGCGAACCAGGGTTACCTTACTAAAGCCTGTCCCGATGCCCGAATTTTACCGAATTTTGTTATTTTAATTGAAACTATATATAAAAATGCCTAAAAATATATGTCATATGATAGAACTCGAAAAGGTCTAAATATGATATAAAAGGTTGCATTGTTGAATACTGTCCCAAACTTGGGTTAGTATAGGTTTTCTGGGTCAATTTTCATTAATGAAGATAATATGTGTGCCAAACGATAGAGCTGGAAGAGCCTAAATAGAATATATAAAGTTGCTTGTCAAATCCTGTCCCAAGCATGTATTGCCACCCATTTAAGGAAAATGGGCTCTTAAAACGGATGGTAACCCATGTTTAAGACATGATGAGACAAGGCAACCCTATACTTTAGACTTTTCGAGCTACATATATCGTTAGGTACACATTTCAAGCACTAATATGTATATATTAATATAGTATTAACCCATGTTGGGAACAGGATTCAACTCTGCAACTTTTCACATTATATTTAGGCCTCTTCAAGTTCTATCATTTGACACATATTATGTGGTCTAATATTGTACAGTTTCAATTAAAACAACAAAATTTGTTAAAGTTCGATTATTTTCGGGCATCGGGACAGGCTTTAGCAAGGCAACCCTATTTCGTTAGTTTCACCAAGTTTATACACTCGACTTTTCTACAGCGGGCTTTGGACTAATAGCTTTATTTTAATTTTTGTGAGATAGCTTCATATTCAATTGTCACTAAAAGAATCAAAAGCCTAGCAAATATTGAAAGAAAAGTGGCTGATGAAGGAGCTGCTCTTATTCTATTGCGTATTGTGTAAAGTGCCAATGTCAAAAGTTAAACATGAAATAAATGAAGAAAAGGCATACGGTCTCTGCCTGACACGTAGAGACCTTAATCCTTATAAAATATGTAACATTAAACGAATTAATTTTTTAATTGAAATTTTTCAAACTCTGTTAATTGCAACATCACTTGCTTGCTGTCAACAAAATTGGAGTATTATTTTTGACAAGCTTTGCCCACATACTCGAGGCACTCATTGTTGAGCTCTTTGAAATATTTATTATACATTAAATAAAGAAAATGAAAATTAAATTTGGTATGTTACAGCAATCTTGCGAAACTCAACCAAAATGCGTAAATCTGTAGCTTAACTTGAGGGCCACTGCCTCACTGTCCCACCCTAAATGTGTATTTTTAATTATGAAACATAAGACAATGCAACCAAATGAATATTTTAAATGTTAAAAGTTGTAAGACTACGACAGCGCCATACATAGTACATGGCTCAACAAAAACAAATTGGAGCATAAAATCCAAGCAGCAAAAATGGACTTACGAAATGACATAATATATGGCATACGCCAAGTTACTAAAACCAAGTTACGCAAGAGAACAGCATTAAAGATTACGTACAAGAAATCGGTTGCTTTTTTAAATTTTTCTTTTTGTTACACAGCACTGTTAAACAAATTTTAACGTTTTCTAAACTATGCGGCTATATTGATTTCACTAACTTGCTTTATTTTGGCCAAAAATACTTAATTTTTATAGCAAAATTTTCAATTCTTGCAATTAAAAATTGTTGCAAAAACAGTATTTTTACTCCATATTTTTCTATGATGGTCTCTTATAGGACATAGGACATATTATTTTGTACAACAGTGTAAAATTAAACTTTCTGTATCCATGCTAAACAAGAAAGTATCTTTAACATAAACAATGAACTATGCATTCAAATATGTTGGAAAAGAATCAACGCAGCAGAGTGAGTGAATCTCTTAAAAGTTTTTGAAAACCGCGAAAGCTACTGGCAACTTGAGTTTCAATGAGAAATGCCCAATTAATTCCAAGACATTTAACAGTTAGCTTGGCTTATCTATTATTTTTCAACCCATTTAAGTGCGTGATGAACGCTGAGTGAGTGTGACAGTTAGTGAAAGCGTAAAAATGTCACAGCTGAAAAGATTTCAAAATAAAAAGTGGAAAGCAGAGAGGGACTCTGCAAATACTTACATAACAAAATTTCTGAAGCTTTCTAGATGAATTGAAAACAGACGTATTAAGATTATTTTCCAAATAAAGTAACCTTGTTAATGAAACTGTTGTACCGCCAAGCAGCATTTGTTTGACGTCAAACTGTGCCTGTGCGATTTGTGCGACTGAAAGGTCTCATATTAGTTAGGGACCCGGTGAATATTTTAGACATAATATTTTAGCGTCGTGGGTATTGATATGCAATGTAGTTCATATTCATGCAAATTAAAAAAACAAAGCATAAAGTAAAGGTAGCACCGTTTTTTAATGAATTCTGAAGTTGAAAAAAAAAAACTCCTTCAAATTATATTATCGCGTCTGTCTCTGATATATTCTGTTGGGAATATAGTATAAATAACGAAAACATAAAAGGCAGACCACTGCTCTGCTTTATTCTTAATGACAGCAATTGTTAATACATAAAACACATTTTTATTAAATAATTTTATCGTTTTCTTCCAAAATTTCGTTGTCGCCAGAAGCTGAAAATCCAAAAGGCAGACGTGTAGGTGTCTATTTTACAAAAATATATGGGGTGTTCAAAATCGTTGATTTCGGCCGAATTCGTATATTAATTTTAGGGACAACAGATTTTTTCGAAAACCTTTACCTTCAAAACTCGCTTTGAATTATATGGACATTCTTTGTTCTTCGAGATATCGTAAATTTAAATTTCCAGTTATGCTGACATACTGGAACTTGCGATCTGTGTTATAAATTTTGAAGAAAAAAAATATATAAAAAATTTATAAAAAAAGGAAGCCTGCCCTAACCAGTATTAAAAAAAAAAGATACAATTTAGTGATGCAAAAGCAAAATGGTGTTCGATTTGGCGTGGAGTGGCCCATCAAAATAATGCTCCTTCGTCTATAATAATGCTCTATTCTTGACAGCGATGGAGCCTTTTTCACGGTTGCATTTAATTTCAGTTTGACAAGATAATTCTAAAACAAGTAAACGAGAATAACCGAGAAATATCGGTATTAATGAGACGAGAACGAGACAATAACGATGCAGATCAAAAATATCTCGTACGAGAACGAGAACGAGACGATATGCTTGGCGCTACTACGAGCACGATACGATAATTTTTGAATTATCGTATCGTTCTCGTATCGGTGAAGCACTAATTGAGATTGTTCTTTCGTTTCATTTAAGTTTGTATACATAATAAAGTTTTAGAAAAAATTTTATTTCTGTTAAATAAGATACCACGCATGGCTGATATTGTTCGTATTATTTATATCACTTAGAACTTCATGATTTAGCTCCCAAATTGTATTTTTTATGTGAAAGGTATCCTGAATAAGTAAATAAAATTAATAAAATGATTCAAAATTATTTATTTATGAAAATTTTGTTTTGTTGCCTTCAAAGTAAGCCAATCCAATTCTCTATACATTTCATTTGGGCTGATTTAGGAGTGGTTTTCAGCTATTTCAGCGAATTTGCGTTTATGATTTCAACTGATTAAAAGCGCTTTCCAAAAGAGGTAATTTTGCATCGGAAACAATAAGAAGTTAGGCAAGACCATATCAGGTGAATACGGTGCTTGTTCGATGATATTTGTTGAGTTTTTGACAAAAATTCTTTGATAATGATAGCCTTATGCTTTTTTATTGTCCTAGTGCAAAATCCATGAGTTGTCCTTCCACAAATCTGGCCGTTTTCAGCGGAAGCTCTTACGAAAGCGCTTAATGATGACCAAATAAATTTCTTTAATTATCAATGATCCTTTCAGAAGAAATTTAGAGTGTACCACAGCGCTGTAATCGAAGAAAACTCAATTCCGGATAATTTTTACACAACTTAGCATTACTTTCTTTTAAACCTTGTATTTTTTTTGAAACAAACTGTAATCGAAGGAATTTATTTTACAAAGATTTGTAATAAATATAACAGATCTATAGAATAATCTTTTACTGTATTGTATCGTACTAACGATGCTTATCCATACTTAAAATTTTCGATATTAACGCTTTTCGGGACCATTCTCACTTTCTAATTTTGCTCAATAATCTAAGATACTATTTATTTCGAAATTTTTTAATATCACGGTTCTTTTATTAACTTTGGTGTAGTTTGATACTTTAGGACTATTTTGAATTTTTCGAATCTCTTCGACTTCAAACGTCTTTTCCATCAGATAGCAAACCAAAGGCGTAGCGGAGCAAATTGTGCTGTGAGTAGCAACTAATACATAAGCTAACTTTCGTTTGAGTACGTAACCCAGGTTATCAAATGGAACATATTGAACCACAACATTGTCTTAAGCTTGGAAAAAATTTATTTTTAAGGCAGAATGATTATATTTTAGTCAATTATCAGAGTAGAATACGAACGACCAATAATTTAAATAATGAAGGCTATGAAAGAAAAATTTTGTAAACTATTTGATAAAAATCCTAACCAAAAAATCAATGACCCAACATTTTCTTCTTAAGACTTAAATATAATTTAAATTCTATTCTTTGCAGTTAAAAAAAACGCCAGCAACAAAATCACGCATTGTAAACTTCTAAAAATGTTACTTCATTCAATTATTCTTGATTTCATTGCTTCTTGCATTTCTTTCTTCTTAAGCACATTTTACGAGCATTTTCGATTTTTTTTTTGTTAATGCTCTTTGCAATTCCTTAAAAGTCCTTTTAACCTCTTGTTGATATACTCGAACACAATTATTGGATTCCATTTAAGCATCAACATCATCAACTCTGGAAAAAATCCCTCAACAAATAATTGCTTTAGCATAAATTTAGCAAAATATACTCAGCTACACTCTGTTCACAATCAGCTACAATTTCCTGCACTCAAACTCAAAGCTAAACCAATAACCAGCAAACAGCTCCTAAAATCACACTACAAATAAACTCTCAAAATCAAAATCAGCGTCCGTTTGGCAAAGAATCAGAACCAGCAAGCAGGACCAAAATGAAACCATACTATAGCAAAGCAAAGCAACAAAAACCGAGTCCTAGAAAACATTTGAATTTCCAATTCCATTTGCGCTTATTTTTGTTGTTATTGTTGTTTTTGCTGTTTGCCTCGGAATAATTTCTTAAGTTAAAAGTAAACACTTTTAGCGTGCGTTTGCTGTAAGTGTGCGTGTGAATTTGACTGTATTCGTTTGTTGGTTTGAATGGCTGTTATTATGTGTGATTGTTGAAGTGCTTTGGAGAGAATATTAGTGCATTAGTGTTTATATTTGTGTACGTGTGTATGTGCATATTTGCGATTTTGGAGTACATTTCATGCAAATGACATTTTTGGTGAATCCATTCTGAGTTAACAGTTCAATTTCTGTTTGCATATTTAGATTTTGCTATAAGTTTCCAGCTTGGATAAAATTGAGTGTGTCATTTCAATATAGTTCATTTCAATCCAATTCGATTCAATAATTCAATTCAATTCAATTCAATTCAATTCAATTCAATTCAATTCAATTCAATTCAATTCAATTCAATTCAATTCAATTCAATTCAATTCAATTCAATTCAATTCAATTTAATTCAATTCAATTCAATTCAATTCAATTCAATTCAATTCAATTCAATTCAATTCAATTCAATTCAACTCAATTCAATTCAATTCAATTCAATTCAATTCAATTCAATTCAATTTAATTCAATTTAATTCAATTTAATTCAATTCAATTCAATTCAATTCAATTCAATTCAATTCAATTCAATTCAATTCAATTCAATTCAATTCAATTCAATTCAATTCAATTCAATTCAATTCAATTCAATTCAATTCAATTCAATTCAATTCAATTCAATTCAATTCAATTCAATTCAATTCAATTCAATTCAATTCAATTCAATTCAATTCAATTCAATTCAATTCAATTCAACTCAATTCAATTCAATTAAATTCAATTCAATTCAATTCAATTCAATTCAATTCAATTCAATTCAATTCAATTCAATTCAATTCAATTCAATTCAATTCAATTCAATTCAATTCAATTCAATTCAATTCAATTCAATTCAATTCAATTCAATTCAATTCAATTCAATTCAATTCAATTCAATTCAATTCAATTCAATTCAATTCAATTCAATTCAATTCAATTCAATTCAATTCAATTCAATTCAATTCAATTCAATTCAATTCAATTCAATTCAATTCAATTCAATTCAATTCAATTCAATTCAATTCAATTCAATTCAATTCAATTCAATTCAATTCAATTCAATTCAATTCAATTCAATTCAATTCAATTCAATTCAATTCAATTCAATTCAATTCAATTCAATTCAATTCAATTCAATTCAATTCAATTCAATTCAATTCAATTCAATTCAATTCGGCCCTGCACGCAGAAGTTTTTGCCAAAAGTACGTTAATAGTAGTAGCTATACGGAAATATTTACCGTAAAGTTAACGTACTCTGCTTTGCATAAATATCTTGATTTGGTTGTGGTCTAAAATGGTACTAAGGAACCAATTTTTTGAATTACGAGTATATTGTATTCACCATTGATACTTCGAATAGATATCGCCAATTGGATCAATTCACCCAATTATGGTCTGGTAAGGCATTTGTATTAATAAGCTCACCTTTTAAATAAATGATATTGAATGTGTCAAAAACGTAAATTTTGGCAATTTTTTTTTTCACATATTTGACTATAAGTAAAATATATAATTTTCTCTTCAAAATAATCTCTTATTTGTTTCCGTATGAACTTTTTTGCAAAACATATTCTTATTTCAAGACACTATACAGGTTCTTTATATTTCGTATAGAAGAATTTCGAAACAAGTAAGAAAAAGTATGAAAATAACACAAACTTTCGGTACAAAACATACTTTCTAATATAAAAAAATTGTATGTAAATTGTATAAGCAGAACCGATTTGAAAGAGTTAAAATCGGTCCAAAATGGCTTTTTGAGTTACAAAATCATTGTACATTATTCATAGCGTAAAGTGGATTTTTGTCGTAGATCGTTCATTATAAATTTTTTCCTCTATTGAAATGAGTGACGGCACCCTTAATTTTTTTAACATATATTGAATCTTTAATATTTAAGGCCTATAACAAAAATACAAATTTTAATTTTTCGTATGGAAAAGGTAAAATTATAATTAGTTGTTTATTTAAAAGTTATAAAAAAATGTGAAAATATAATTATTAAATTTTGTTCTTATTATAAAAAGAAAGTGGAATTATTTCTTAACATGTGTACCAAGTTTTATAATTTTATGTTTACAACTTTAAGAGGAATTATTTTTTCAACTAAACTTGTCGAAAATTTTCATTGCATAAAAAAAGCTACTAACTATTGAAATTTTGATTAATCCTTTGAAGCAAAATATTCTGTTGATAAGTACTTTAGATTGATATATAAAACTTTTAATTACAAAACAAAGTGGATTTTTGGGTGCCCACTTGGCATGATTTGACTCAATACGAATGACGTTAGAGTTGCCATTCTCAAAAAACCAGTCGGTCAAATTCCAAACACTAGTTGGACCCCCCTGTAAAATGCAATAAAAACTAAAAAAAGTGACGACAAAGTTCCATAAAAGTTACAAAATAATTATCATAATAATCATAAAAATTAGACATCATATTGAAAGCCATTATGGGCTGCAAATTGAACAAGCCTGGTCTAAATTAACGCACACATAGACACATATTTTGGCACACATTTATAAGTCTTAACGAATATTCATGCATGTTGGCAGTGACAGTTTTCAATTTTGATGGAAATATGCATAGTACTGCTGTAGTTACATGTATTTGTGACTTAGTATGTTAATCCATTATAAGATTACATACCCAGCCAACATTTAGAAGAAAAGTAAAGCTTACATCTTCCAGACGTTGAATTTATAACTCTTCTAATTCTAGATATTTCCTAAATTTCAAATATATCTATGCATAATGCTTTTTATTCATTGGATAATACGCGACCAAATAAACCATATCCAATATATAGTGAAGAAAATATAGCGCTGGTAGCTGTGTGTATACGCGATGACTGTGATGAATCGATTTGGCACCATTCTCAACAGCTTGGCTTGTCGTATTCAACAACTTGGCGTATTTTACGTTAGGATCTTGTTTCAAAAACATACACAAATTTAGCTGCAGTTAGGCCAACATTTGAAAGAAATTATATTTAAAAAATAAATCTAAAAATGGTTCTTTTGTATAATAATAAAGAAATCCCGATAGTATTGAACTTTTATAAATTTTTTATTTTTGAAATAAGCCATTAATCACATCAAATGTAAGCATGTGGTTTGAAGCAAAGAACGGAATCAATATTGATAGGCTGATCCCGTGTTTTATTTTGTTATGTTTAGTGCAGTTGTGTTTTCGTTTTCAATTACAAATTTGAAAATAAACTACTAAAATATCCATGCAAGTCCGATTTCATCCTTAACAATAATCATTTGAAAGTCTCCTTTCACACGCGAAATGCTAATTTGTGTCGCTGCCCCCAAATAGTTTCTCCCGAACAAACTATCGCTTGACATCAGTATATTAGCAACCGATCGCTATGTTTGCTGGGTATTATTGTATGAAATACTCAAGTCTAAATGTTAATGTGCCAGTGAAAAATAGTTGCTTGTCTGCATTTGTCTTCATCAGCTATTGTACTCGTATATGTATGTATGTACAATGAAAATGGATATAAATGTAGGAATGCATGGTTAAGATGCGTGTATCTTCAATTTGCTTGCTTACCGTTTTTGTGTGTGACTGAGGACTTTAGCAAATTTCGGTGTATATGTCTTCCATTAGGTATTAGTTCTTTTACATATGTATGTATGTTATATGTACGGGTTATTATGTATGCATACGTATTTTAAGATCCGTTCTGTATTTAAATTGAAAATTTAAATCTCAACTTTACTGCTTTGATAGAGAATTTGCATATGATGACATTTAATTATGACAATTTTAATGAGATTTCCATTTGAATTTTAATTGAATTAAGTGAAAATTTCATCGAAATAAAACGTGTCTTTTTATTCCTTTAAAGGAATTCGAATTTTAAACTGGTAACGCTATACTGTCCACTAAAGAACGATTTTTTGAGTATTTTGATTGGCGGAGATTAAATACTTATTTATTTACTGATATGTAATTTTATACCCTACACCGAGGGTATATTCACTTTGTCCTTCCGTTTGTAACTCATAGAAGGAGGCGTGGCATGTATGGAAAAGTATATATATTCTTGATCAGCATCACCACCTGATTCGATTAAGCGATGTCCGTCTGTCCGCCTGTCTGTCTGTGGAAATCAGGTTTACGGGAAAACCAAGAGAGCTAATTGAATGAAACTTTCACACAGATGTCACATCTTCTTGCAGGCATCTTGCGAAATCGGTTAACTGACACGCCTACCGCCCATACTCTATGTATATTTACCCAGGCCAATTTTAAAAAAAGTTGCAGCGATTTTGATGAAAATTGGTGATTTGATGCATATGTGAACAAGACGAAGATTAGGCTAGGTTTTAAGTTTTCATAGCTTCCTGCAGGGGTGTGGCACAGCCCTAAACTTTAACCTTTATACTTTATATTTAAAATAAATTTTGAATAGTGATAAAAGTGGGCGGAATCGTAAAAGTGGGCGTGGCTCTTTTCAACAGCTAAAAATTTTGATTCCATATATTTCGAAAGTGGCTCAAACGATTTTCATAAAATTTTAGAGATGATGCCACTGAAAGCAGTCATCACCACAAGCTTTGCCACTTTACTGAAAAAACTCGTTGAAGGGCGTGGCACAGCCCACGATATTTATAAACGTTATATTAAGAGAACTAACAGCGTAATCGTTATGAAATTTAATAAGGCATATATACTTGCTAGAAGATAAATTTTTGGATTTCAGATGTAATGCCACACCATACTGTACACCTAATGGGGTGCAATTGGCTTTCGTGAGTGACTCTTGGATTTTCAGAGCCCCTGAACTTATTTACAAAGCCATTAAAATGAAAATGAGCTTTATCACTCATAATAAGGTTTTCAACAGATTTTCTTTGCGTTAAAATAATTGATCGCTGATTTAAATAATAAATGATATTACTCTAGTTTTCTGTTCAGTTGTGAATCTTTTCATTATTTATTCCCCAGGTGTTATTTATATAATCTGAAAAAAAAAAGTGAAAAAAATATATAAACGAAAAAGATATTAAATTTTTAAGCCCCATGGTGTCTTTTGGCCCTCGCTGTATTATTTTAAGTTTGTTTGCAGTTTGAATTGCAATGGATCATGTGATTAAAAAATTGTACAGAACTGGGGTCTATGTTGAACACCACATGACTTACAGGGTGTTTAACAAAGTTCCTTTATAGTAGAGTAGAGCTTACAACTTTCAACTTTCAAACTCAAAGAGCTATAAAATTAGTGACATCCAAATACTCAAAAAAAAAAAAAAGTTTCCATTTGTCAGGTCATTTTCCATCCTTTATGATTTGACTGGTTAATAATTTTTTGTTTGAAAAAAGTAAAATTATGAATTCCTGGAATACTTTCTGAAAATTTGATACCAAAAACACCTTTTCTAAAATGACACACTCCAAGCTCTATATTAATGCTTTATAGTCGTTATTTGATTAGTAAAATTGTTATAAATGGAACACACGGCATTGAAACTTTAAATAATAGTTGCAAAGAAAGCAAAATATAGCAATGCAGTTTCAGACATTATTTTTCAAAAAGATAAGATTTTGAAGAATACCGCTGCACTCTTGTCTTAAGCGGCCTCGGTTGGCTGTTACTTACGCATTCAATTTTGTCATTTGAACTTCATAAATGATTTGTTTGTTACTGAATGTTCTTGCCGCCCAATTTTCTGAGGGGTTCAATTACGTCATATTTTAATATTTTTCTTGGTCTACTTATGCTTTGCCGCATTCTATTCTTTATCACTTTTTCTAACTCATTGCTCATTCGGTATACATATTTACGCTATTGAATTAATTGAGCTTTAATACAATTTATTATGTTGTGTTTCTCTTACTCAACATCCAACCGAATACGATATTCATCTATGCATAAAATGTTCCAAATATTATTCTTTCAAAACGTATCAATTGATTGGTTATGATAGCTACTGAAACAAAAATTTAAACTTGAACGGAAAGTAGGATTGAATCGATACAAAAACATGCATCGACATTATATGCAGCATGACATAGCGCATTGAGGTGATAAATATCGCGAAACAAGCAGATTTCTTATTTTTTTTGGGTGGTTCATTTTGGCATGTGCCGTCTTTTATGAGTATACATACATGTATGTTTATATTTTTTTTTCAAGTCAAGCTTTTAAAACTTTGACTGCAAAGCTTAAGAATATTTATTTTTTAATTGTAGCTCATGAAGAAATAATTTAGTTTTCTGAAATTGATTTTAAGACATTTTCACTGACATCCTTATTTTACGAATGACATACAAGTACGTATATAAATTACGTTATTGGCAAATACTATCAGTTTACCAAAATAAAAAAAAATAAAAAAATGGAAAAATGCCATGACGAAAGTGTCACTTGATGACATTTTAAACTGAAAAATGGTAACACGGCCCACTGAAACAAAAACATTGACAGCACTGAGTGCGAACGCCAGCATCCTACACTTAATGCCCTTTTCATGCGTCATATTTCGCAAGCTTGCCAGAAATTGCTTTCATCACTCAGCGTAGTATTTTAAGAAAGACGACACTTTTTTAATTTTGAAATTACTAGCACTTTTCATACAAAAGATATATGTACATTGGAAAATACTCGATGTAAGAAGACGAAAGACGTTTGGCCAAAAAACAAGTCTATTTTGAGCCTTTGCAAAATAATGTTATTAGACTTAAAAAAAAGATGAAAGTTAAAACTATGCAGACCTAAGAGAGCGGTATTGTCGCCCTAATACATTTTAATTTATATTTAATATATGCACATAAATCGGAATATCTTTAGCAAATTGGGATAAAATCCGGTACAAATAATATGTATTTCCGTGGCAAAATTCAAATAAAAAATGGGCAGAGTCTTGTCAAATGTCCTTTTATTGATTGATGATCTTATCTCATAAACCATGCAAGTTATTGCTATGAAATTTGGTATACGGATACAAAATATATAGTTATATACATATATCTTGAATTGTGCCAAAGTCTGCAAAAGTGGAAAATAGGGCGTGGTAAGTCATTATACTAGAAAAACTCGTTGAAGAGCGTGGCACAGCTCACAATAAAAAACCTTATAAAAACTAACGACGTAATCGTTATTAGGAATCTTATTACAAAAATTTGGCGCATTTGGCTTGTGGGCGTGGCACCTTCAACACATGCAGAAAACGTTTAATGTTATCGATAGTTTGATTTCAGTCACTATAAGCTGTGAAATTAAACGGATTTCGATGGGAATGAATCAGTGGGTCTAGCATCTTTTATATTAACATAAAATTGTAAGCGCTATTTTAAGTGAACTACTGCAGAAAGTGGTATGAAATTTCATGTAGGATTCTTACTTGCTAAGAGGCGTAGCTGAATTAAAAGCGGTCAAAATAGCAAAAATAGGTGTGGTACCTCCCACACAAGTTAAATACGTTAAGTGGCATATTTATCGAAACATGTGAGCAATCGTAGTAAAATTTAGTGTGAGAATGTTGTTTATGTAAAGCTTTTCTGGATAAAAATTAGACTCGATTGTACCAGTGAGTGTGCCGCCGCACTAAATTTTCAGACCAATTATGGCATGTGTCGCAAATTATAGACATAATTTGGTATGTAGATGCCGATAACGAATATAATTATTAAATCTTAATTAGGCGAAATTGAAAAATAGGCGTGGCGTATTTTGACATTTTTAATTTGTTTTTAATTTTTTTCAACTTTTTCTAAATTCTCTTGACCTTTTCAACGTTTTCGACATTGTTTTTTAACTTTATTCAACATTTTTCATATCTTTTCCAGTTCTTCAGCCATATCCAACATTTTTCAACTTTTTTTACTATTTCAACAGCTTTTAATGTTTTTCAATACTTTTTCGACTTCTTCTTACTAAGTCTTTGCTTGTTTTTAGCCTAAGTATTTGGACCAATGAGAAATAGTTATTGCTTTAACATAGCTCAAAGAGCTATGACGATCCTAACGGTGATTCGACTTTTATTTAATGACTAGAGTCCGCCCAGTGGTTGAAATTCAACCATTAAAACAAATACGTTTCCTCAGGGTTCAATCTTTTTCTGGATTTCATCAAAATCCTTCCATTAGCTTAGTAGTAAAACATTTTTTCCTGTAAGGGACGTGGTACCGCTCACTCAAAACAAATATCTTTACTCAAGATTCAATCTATCTACATACCAAATTTTATCAAAATCGGTGTTGTGCCACAGCCGCGATACCGTTCTTTCCCAATAGTGACGATGCCACGCCTCCTTAAAGAACTTGAAGATTTTAATACCATTTTTTAGGGTACAATCTCCAAACCGAATTTCCCCAAAATCAGTCCACTTGTTTAACCGTGGAAACGTATTTTTCTGTTGAAGGCGTGGCTTCGCCTACTATTAAAAAAATTTCACATTCTGCACTGATCCTCTTTATAACTATTACAACAAAAAAAAAACTAAGCGATTATGTTGTGTTATGGCAGTTAAAAAAGGATGGATGTATAGATAATCCTCACTCTCTCACAAACAAAGAGTAAGAAGCAGTTGCATGTCTCAACTCTAAGATTCGATTAGGGGCCGTCCATTAATTACATGAGGTGTATTTTTGAAAATTCGGACCCTCCTCTCCTCCCCTTGATGAGATTTGGTGAAATCTGACGGGACCCACCTCCCCTCCCACCCATGAGACTTGCCTTATAATTTTTAAATGTAATCTGCTCTAATAATGCTTAGTCTCTGCATCAAAAAGTTAACGTGAGATTTTTATTGACCCCCTCCCCCTTTGTGAGACTTGGTGAGATTTTTCCGGACCCTCTCCCCCACTTTTTTGACTCACGTAATTTATGGACTTCCCCTTATAGTATTCAAAAACTGAACTGGAAAGAGTAATTTTTTGTCATCACTCTAAAAATTTAGATCATAGTATCATGTTGCTACATCCCTACCAATATTTCTTTCTCTTACTTAGGGCGCAATCTATCTCCATACCAAATTCATCAAAATCGGTTCATTAGCTTAGCTGTGAAAACATATTTTCCTCCTGGGGGTTGGTACCGTCCACTTTAAAGCAAATAGCTTGCCTCAGGGTTCAAACTATCCCTGTACCAAATTTCATCAAAATGGGCACATTAGCTTAGTAGTGAAAACTCTTTTTCCTGTTAGAGGTGCTGCCACGCCTCCTAAAAAATTTGAGTTTTTAGAAATCTTTTTTAGGGTTCAGACTATTCTAACAAACTTTCATCAAAATGGGTCCGTTAGTTTAGCCCCCTTTTAGAAATCAGAGTTTCTAATAATCTTTCTTAGAATTCAATCTATCTTCAAACAAAATTTCATCAAAATCGGTCCATTAGTTTAGCCAAGGAAAGGTTTTTCATTTTTAGGGGCGTGGCACCGCCTACCATTGAAAAACAAAATATACATGTCACCCCTTCTCCTCACAACCTTTCCAACAAAAAAAAAAAATTGAGCGATTACGTTGTGCTTTGGCTGAGAAAAAGTGGTGCAACCGTTAGAGATTGCCTATTTATATAATGATGCATTTTTATCCCTCAAAAATCTTCACGAGAATTAATTTTGAATGGGCGAAGATTTAAAAGTCATAAGAAATAATTCGAAAGGAAAAAAATGTAGAAGTGTCATGACAGCTTCACGTGAACAATTTTTTCTCTTTGCCCTTTCAAAGCTGAAGCAATGCATGTGTCTCGGATGGCATAATAAAGTGACTTTGAAAGCAGCCAAAAAAAAAACTTGGGACAAAAACTGATAACGTTGTTGAGAAACAATATTTACAAAGAAGTGAAGGACTCTGACTGAACTCGACTCCGGCATTGACTGCACTTGCTATTTGGTACTTACTTTCCTTTATACAAAAAGGAAAAAAATTAAGAAAAAAAAACCGTTTGATGGCATATCTTATGTTACGCCTTTGATACAAAAGTGAAGTGTGTTTGCTCTATTGCAGCTATTAAGAAGTATCATTTTCTTTACCTTCTAACAATTTGTACTCATCATCAACATCGTTGTCATCTTGAGCATCATACTTTTTACATAAAACATAATTTTTTTTAAAGAATATGATACGTGATGTAAAACACTAGTTATAAATATACGTATGTATGTGGTTGCCTAAATAGGGAATGGTTTTTGATGAATTAGAACTTCTTTTATGATTTTCATTGCATTTGTATTAGGAAACAAAGATAGTAAGTACAGTATACTTTGCTTAATTTACTTGGCGAAAAACGCAAACATGTTGATCTAATTTAATGGGAATTTAAAACGACTGGATCTCACTTAAGTGAAATATTCGATAAATTAAAAGAAGACCTGCTTAATTACACGAGTCATTCAGAGGCAGCACAGCCGAGGGGGCAGGGGGGAGTGTATTCATTTGCCCCCCTACTTAGACATAAGTTATATCATAATTTGATCAACATTTTTAGGACTCAGCAAATCTTTATATTAATGTGGCTATCTCAAATCTTGAGTCCATCAAAATGTGACAAAATAAACATTTAAGAAAGAGTGTACGAACTGAGCTTCAGGCAATTTTTTCATTAGTTTGAGTATTGAAATTTTCGGTCTTTGCGAACAACTTGCTCGATCTCTTCAAAATCCAATATTTACAGCCACAGGTGCGAAACAAGCAGCGAGACTTTTAGTTCAAGTAATTCAAAGACTCCGTTCCGATACAGAATTTGAACGAATTGTTAAAGAGGCGATGAATGAAGCTGATAAGTTTGAACTTGAATATTCTTCTTAGCCCAGAACCAGAAAAATTCCTCGACGCTTAGAACAAACCGATTGTTTCACTCCTGAAGTAAGATTATCATCAAGAGATCGATTTCGGAAAGACTACTTTGAAGTGTTGGATCTTCTCTCAAACGAATTGGAAAGAAGATTCAATCAAAAAGGTACTACTTTTCATATTACTTGATCTTGATCATTATATTAAGTTTTATTTTATTGTAAATATTTGAAATGCTTTTGCACATCCACAATAATATTATTATATGTATATACTTACATATGTACATTAAATAACGAATTTGATCTTAAGGTTATTCCTTATTTTTTACAATTTGTGAAAATTCGTTTATTAATAAGTTAAAAAATAATAGTCCATGCTAATGAAATTTTTGTATTATGAACTTTTGGATATATGTACATCGTTACCTTAATATAGAAATGCCCTAACTAACATTTTTTTCAAAATCGAGATTTTTATAGATTTCGGTAGGTCGCCCATTAATACACCATTGACAAAAAAATGTGTGTCCTACGATTTAAAATAAATCAATTACAAACAAATAAAAAAAAGCCATTACTCACTTTAACTCACAAAAAATTTAATTTTTATTAAGTTTTTTCGTTCTCCTGTAAAATAATAAAAATGTAAGATAGGGCCTTTCTATATTAAGGTAACGATATGTACTTAATTTTATTTAATTTTTATAACGAAGAAAACGTTATGTACATTTTACTTTAAAAATTTTCAATTTTAATTTTTTTTATGACAATGAAAACTTGAGTAATGTAAATTTTTAATAAGTAGACAAAACAGTTTAAATTTAACAAGTGGAAAAATCAGTTGCAAGTACCGCCACAAACTTTTTGCTATTATCTCCAATTGTGCTGATCGTATCAATTTTTTATTTAAGACTTTGTTATGTTAGCTTTCAAATAGTATTAAAATAAATTGTTAATAATTTAATTGCTTAAATAGTTCTAAAATTATGTTCCCCAAAAAAAAGTGAAATAAAATATTGTTCATTATCACTTTATCTACAATCAATTCTCTATTCTCTATCTATCTATTCTCTATTATATCGGAAGTTATTTAATATTTTTGAGCGTAGTACGCTCCACATGGCTCGTGTTTCGATTTCTCGTGCTGCTGGCGGTAGCCATACCGACAACCTTTTTTGGACTAAGTTTTTCTCTGAAACCTATTATATTTCTATTTATATTCAACATTACACTTTTTTCGAAAAAATGTTTACCATTGCTAGTACAATATTCCCTTACTGATTCCGTAAAAGATTAATTTTCAGACGATGACATTTCCCTAGACTAGACAGAGGGTATATTCTCTTTGTCCTTCCGTTTTTAACGCATATAAGGGGGCGTGATAAATATAGAAAAGATTATAGATACAAGCGTCACCAACTGCGTCAATTTAGCTACGTCCGTTTGTCTGTCTGTTGAAATCACGTTTACCGAAAAATCAAGAAGCTAGTTGAATGAAACTTGGTACACAGGTCAATATTTCTAACAAACTTCTTGTAATTGTAAATTGGCGAAACCGATTATCGGATCCGCCTACCGCTCATACTCCATGTATGTAAATATGCCCAAATCTATTTCGAAAAAAGTTGCAGTGATATTAATGAAAGTTGGTGATTTGGTGCACATGTGAACAAAATTAGGATTGCGATAGTTTTCAAGTTTTCAAAGGCTCTTAAAGAGGCATTACAGGGTCCTAAATTTTAATTTATATAATGTCATATCTCGTAAGCCATGCATGATATTGTAATGAACGTTGGTAAACGGATACATATCATATATACATATCTTGAAATGTACCAAAAGTGGGCGAAAGTGAAAAAGTGGGCGTGGAAAGTTTCGAAAATTGATAATATTGATTCCGTATATCTTGAAATTTGCAATTACGATTTTCATAAAAATTTTAGAGAAGATACCAGTGATGAAAGCAGTCATCAATAAAGCTATTTCTAGACCAAAGTCGGACTACATTGTACCAGTGGTTGTGTCACTGCCCTAAATTTTGTGACCTTTTACGGCTTACATTGCAAACTATACAAGTTATTGTGCTAAAATTTTAAATGCGGATGTTGATCACGAATGTAATTTATTGAACAAAGAGTAGGCAAGGTATTCTTCGACTTTTTCATTTCCATGCGTTTTTTTCAACATTTTCCATATTCTTGTGACTTCTTCAACCTTTTAACTTTTTCAATTTATCCCATATGTATTTGTTCGACTGCACCAACCTCTTTCAACTTTCTTTAATATGTATTTTATTTATTTATTCGACTTTTTCAGCGAACTTGAATTGTTTCCAAATTTTTCAAACTCTTTCAACTTTTTTTGAGTTTTTCATTCAGCATTTTCCATAATTTTTCGACTTTTTCAACATTTTTTCATACTATTTTTTAGCTTTTCCAATTTCCTTCAAGTTTCTTCAATGGTTTCCATATTTTTTGACTTTTATAGTCTTTTTCATCTGTTTCAACATTTTTCAACACATTAAAACCTTTTTTACATTTCACATTTTCTTTCGACTTCTTCAACCTCTTCAACCTCTTCAATGTCTTTTAAGCATTTATTTAAAAGGTATTTTCAGTGCAGTGTATGAGAGTCTGGCCGAAGATAACACCTTAGCTTGTATTTACTGAAAATAATATGTGATATAAAGTAGTATAAATTGTGTCTATTATAGAAAAAAAATTGCAAATATTATTTTATGAAAATAATATAAATAGTATTGGTATTGTTTTGTTTTTAAATGGACCAACTCGAATTTTCCCCAAAGTCTTTAACTTCAATTTAAAGTTCTGAAAAAATGTAACAAATTAAATTTTCAAAAACTTAAGCTTTCATAAGGCAAAAAATTCTTTTAAGAACCATAATCAACTTTGTCATTTGTATTTCATCCCATAATTTCTATGTTAATACAAACATTTGTATTGCAGCTTATTTGCTCTTGTAACTTTGTGTGCTTCAAAAGTGAACAGCACTACGGCCAAGCAGCAACACAAAAATGTCTTCATTTGGTTATTTTGACCCTTTATTCTTACACCGACTACTGCTAAATTGGAGTAAACAGTAGTTTGCATAGAAATTTGATACTTAAATATATGGCCGTTGAAGCTATGGGCAACATTAAGTATCGGTGTAGCTACCAGGGGCTTTTGTGTAGCAAGGTTTCAAGTAGTGCTACTGATTTCTAGAAGATGGTGTTGTTGGTAGAGCTCCTTTTGAGCATAAAGATTATTTTAATGGAAACATTTCTTATAGCAGTTAAAAATGGTAAAATTTTGTGGAGCTTTGTTGATTTCGAAAGCATGGAAAAGCGATTACAAGTCTTAATTTAAGCATAAATTATGATATATCAAATTTTTGATTCATTTATACAACGAAGAATTAAAAATATCTTGTACTATCATAAAATTGTATAAGATAACAAATGATACTTACTGCGAGGCTTAGATCGCACAAAATTATGAGCAATTCACTTTCAAGTATTTCAAGGAAACTATGCAATCAGGCAAGCGTTTTCAAAGATTTTCCAATGATCTTAAATTTTATTTAAAATATTCGAAGAGCTTAATATCGACTAATCTACTTCAATGTATGAATGTTCTTACGTTAAGTATGGTTTCTATTTTGTTATCTATCGTTTAAATGTTAAGTATCACGAGACCGACCATAGTTCGTTTTTTTTAAGGTTGAAAAAATTTGCGAAGTGTTGAAAAAAGTTAAATGAGGTTGAATTCGTCGTAAAAAATATGGAAAATGCTTAAAAACAAGAACAAGATCGAAAAAGTTTAAAATTAAAATAAAAACATGAAAACTCTCATAAGATGTTAAAAAAGTATGAAAAATGGTTGAAAAAGCCGAAAAATGATGAAAAAGTTGAAAAAAATGGCAAAGATTGAAACAAGTTTAAGGAAGAAGTTGAAAGCCGTTGAAAAATGTTGAAACAGTTGAAAGAGGTTAAAATACTCGAAAGGTTAAAAATTTAAAATAAATTGCAAAAGGTTGAAAAAGTCGGAAATATATGGAAAATGATAAAAAAGTTAAACGAGGTTGAAGGATGTTGAACCAGTTGAAAAGATTAAAAAAGTCGATTAAATATGGAAAATGATGAAAAATGAGGTTCAAAAAGTTGAAAAAAATTAAAAGTGGTGAAAAAAAGTTGAAAGATTTTGAAACTGTAGCAAAAAGCTGACAACATCGACTAGGTATAAAAAATGTTGAAAAAAAGTTGAAAGTTTCGAAAAAAAGTTTAAGCCGGTTGAAATTGTCGTGTTGAAATGTTTGAAAAATCTTAGTAAATTCAATGAGGTTGAAAAAGTCGAAAAGAAAGAGGAAAAATGTTGAAATAGTCAAAAATCTTAAAAATCGTCTAAAAATGCCACGTAACCAACCTTTGTTAACAATGGACGTGCCACGCCCACTGATCACGCCCAATCCCTTTGAATTCCATTTAATATCAAAGCTTAGAGTAACCGACATTTACACACCAAACTTTGTTAGGATTATTCTGATAAAAAGTTTTATATAAACATATAATTCTAAACATTTTTTTGCTTCGATGAAATGTGCCACGCCCACTGATGCAATCCCGTTGAATTCTATTCTTTTCCAAAGTGTATAGTAGCAGACATTTATAATCCAAATTTCATATTACTAAACGTTTTTGCTTGTGTGGGAGTGCCACGCCCACTGTTACAATCTCGTCGAAATCAATTCAATTTCAAAGCTAATAGTCACATTAAGTTTTATACGAATTACTCCGATAGTACTCCAAATCTAACATTTACTTGTGTGGGAGGTGCCACGCCCACTGATGTAATTCCTTCGAACTCTATTTAATTTCAAAGCCTATAATTACCGAAACGTCAAAATTAAAAAAAAAAACGACAGTAGCTTGTCATACTAGTTCCATCCATTGCAAAATGGAATCATCAGTGACCCTTTTTTGCAAAGGTAACTTTCTGTGCTTTGTTGTTGCTTACATTCAATACTATGAAAAGCATGTGCGAGCTATGACGATAAATTGCCTTCTGATTGGCCTGATTGAAGAAAAATTGTCTATAATTTTAAAACGATTAGAAATATCTGTGTACAGTCTTCAGCAAAGCTCAAAGGCCTATCGTATGATCTTTGAAATCTAAGTTAAGAAAAAATTTCAAAATTGTACTTCGAAAGTTATTGACCTCTATGGAGTTTGGAAATACTAATAAGCTACTAAGTTTTTAAATTGTGAACAATATTTGTTCACTTGACGTTAGAAATTATCCTAAAATCATTAGCTTTGAACGATTGCAGAGTATTTTTAAACGTTGGAAAGGAATTGAAATGGACTATTAAAATAAAAATTTATATCATTGTGATAAAGTTGTTTAATCGAACTCCTTTTCGTTCAATCATAATTCAAAAGCCGATATACCAATGGGTTAAAAACTGAAGACGCCATTAGTTTTTGAACTTAAGTAATTCAGGCGTGCTTCGGTCCCAAGCATAAAAAATAAAAAACTCCCAAAGTATAGTTTCTTGATCCTAAGGAATCATTAAACAAAATATCAACGACATTGTGCTTTGCCGACTTTCCCTTTGACGTGTAATGAGCGCAAACAGTAATTATTTTTTGTTCTTTTAAAGTGAAAGAAAATGTAAAAAGTTCAAGTGAAAGTGAAAAATTTATGTTCTTTGAGGTTACAGTAAACTGCGACCTTTTTTCACTACTTCTCCCCACTATAGTGGACAAACAATTCTGTGGCTTTAAATAGTAGAAAATTAAGTGGGCAAAAAAAAGGACATCATTAAAAAAGCGTGTTTTTGTTCTTTGAATAATTTTTCTTTTATTGCGGCATTATTTTGTGTTCTTTTCATTTTGTTTTGTGCACAAAACAGACCAAATTGTAACAAACTGGGTGGACGGGATTGAAATCAAAAGTAAAGCTTTTCCAAGTATTTACATTGAGCTCACAATTGTTTTCAGTCACAAATCCCAGAGATTTACATGGGATCAGTGTAAATTTTTATTGTACACAGCATTTGAAAATGACGTTGGTAAGTGGACTGACTCCATCGGTGTCTAAAGAACAAAACAAAATAAATAAATGAAGTGATTTTAAGCAATAGCAAATTTAAATAAATAAAACCGAATTTGAATATTTGTGTATTAAGAAATTAGATTTTGCTGGATGCGGTTGGGGAACTAAGGCTGTACTGAGGGTGTTGAAATTAGCAGGAATTGTCTTCATATCGGGGCGGATACAGGGTAGCTACTGCTAAAAAGGTCTGGACGTAGAGTGGCCGATTTTAGGCGATGGGTATACTTGATGTCTTTTTTTGTTTTAATATATCATCATTTGCCTGCTAAATACATTTTTGTTGTTCCGCTTGTAACGCGGAAAAAAGAGGCGAGCAGCATATGGTTTGAAAAAGATATAATTCAAATTTTGAAATATTCAATTCGACGAAAAAATTGTAAGACCATATAATGTGAGGAATTGATTGGCTTATTATACCCTACATAGAAGGTATATTCACTTTGTCATTCCGTTTGCAACACATAGAAGGGAGCGTGGCGATTTAGTTATGTGCGTCTGTCTGTCTGTGGGTCTGTCTGTTGAAATCCAGATTACGGATAGCTAATTTATTTGGTACACAGGTAACACTTTCTTGCAAGCTTCTTGGGATTGAAAATCAGCAAAATTGGACACTCCCATGCTCTATATATGTATATATGCCCAATCACATTTTAAAAAATGGTTCTGCGATTTTAATGAAATTTGGGGACTTGGTCCACATGTGAAACAAATTAAGATTGGCTTTGCAAAGACTCTTACAGGGGCGTGGCATTGCCCTAAATTTTAAATTTTGTAACGTTATATCTTGTAAACCGTGTAAGATATTGTGATGAGATTTAGTAAATGAATACAGATCATAATTATCTTGAACTCTACTTAAAAAGGGCGGAGTTGAAAAAGTAGGCATGACACTTTTCAACAATTAAAAATTTTGATTCTGTATATGGGGTAAAACACGCGAAAACGCCAGCGAAAAAATTTTTTGGCTCCGATTTGGCTGAAATTCGGCATTATTGTAATATCGATGTCCAGCAATAAAACTGCGTTCAGGAATTTGCCTTAGTATTATTTGTTGTTGAGATACGCGGGTATGAAATTCACGATTTTTGTACTTTTTCAGAATAAGTGTTTTCTTCGAAAATTCATAGCTTACAGCAAACTCTATCAATTAATAAAAGGTATACCTACGATTTTAGGTTTTTCCTTGTACTTTTCGAAAAAAAAATATTGTTTTTGAAAAAAAAAAAATTTTTTGCAAAAATTTTTCGAATCTAAAATTATTTTTGCATTTTTTTTAAAAAACCAATTTTTAAAAAATTTTTTTTTATTTTTAAAAAAAACTTTGATTTATTCTGCGCTTAATGCCGTAAAAATTTTTATGGGGAAAAAATTATTTATATTTTTTTTTTAATTTTAAAAAAAATTAAAGAGCTAAGATTTTGAAAATTGAAATGAATTTTTGAATTTTTTTTGAAAAATGCATTTCTGAATATTTTTTTGTTTTTACATTTTTAGGTTTTTACTTGTACTTTTCGAAAAAAAATACTGTTTTTGAAAAAAAAAAATTTTTCTCAAAAATTTTGCGAATTGAAAAATATTTTTGCATTTTTTTTTAAAAACCCATATTTAAATTTTTTTTTTTTTTAAAAAAAAAAACTTTGATTTATTCTGCGTTGAATGACGTAAAAATTTTTGCGGGGAAAAAAGTATTTATATTTTTTTTTTAATTTTGACAAAAATTAAACAGCTAAAATTTTGTAAATTGAAATGAATTTTTGAACTTTTTTTGAAAAATCCATTTCTGAATATCTTTTTGATGAACTTCAGATTACAGCTTGATCCGCAAGCTTCAAAATGATTAAGCCACTAAACGCGCGCTGTACTACGCGTTGAAAGGCTACTGCACTCATGTTAAATTTCAGTTTTAGTTTTCAGGTTAACGGCTCAAACATTTTAATTAATTACTTGCACTCATGTTATGGCATATTATTTTGAAGCTTGCAGATCAAGCTGTAATCTGAAGTTCATCAAAAAGATATTCAGAAATGGATTTTTCAAAAAAAAAATGCAAAAATATTTTTCAATTCGCAAAATTTTTGAGAAAAAATTTTTTTTTTCAAAAACAGTATTTTTTTTCGAAAAGTACAAGTAAAAACTTAAAAATGTAAAAACAAAAAAATATTCAGAAATGCATTTTTCAAAAAAAATTCAAAAATTCATTTCAATTTTCAAAATCTTAGCTCTTTAATTTTTTTTAAAATTAAAAAAAAATATAAATAATTTTTTCCCCATAAAAATTTTTACGGCATTAAGCGCAGAATAAATCAAAGTTTTTTTTAAAAATAAAAAAAAAATTTTTAAAAAATGGTTTTTTTTTAAAAAAAATGCAAAAATAATTTTAAATTCGAAAAATTTTTGCAAAAATTTTTTTTTTTCAAAAACAATATTTTTTTTCGAAAAGTACAAGGAAAAACCTAAAATCGTAGGTATACCTTTTATTAATTGATAGAGTTTGCTGTAAGCTATGAATTTTCGAAAAAAACATTTATTCTGAAAAAGTACAAAAATCGTGAATTTCATACCCGCGTATCTCAACAACAAATAATACTAAGGCAAATTCCTGAACGCAGTTTTATTGGCGCAATGGAGCTTTTGGGCGTGGCACCTCCCTTACAATTAAAAAAAAAACCAGCGGTTTGCACTCCGGGAGTGCCGACAGAAATAAAACTTGAAACAAAAAATTAATTTCACACGTAGAAAGAAGTATGCAAGCATAACAAATCGTTTAATGTCAAGTTAGTGTGTTAGTTGGTATGTGTGCGTTTTCTTTTTAATATGGCAATGCAATGGAAGACAAAAACGGAATATGTATTCAAATTTTAATCTCGCTCTCATTCTCAACAAACATGTAAGCATAACAATCGTTGAATGAGAATGAAATGTGTCAGTTAGTGTGTCTGCTTTGCTTTTTATCTTCCACTTGGAATATTTATTTAAGAGAAACAATAGAACATTCAAATTTTACTATCGCTCTCATTCATGACGGGGAATCCCGATGACGGTCGGTGTCGCGAGCTTATACTTTTTTCCTCAGCCGCGAATGCTTTCTTACGGAGGTGCACAACGTGCCATAAGAAGTTTTCACTTAAAAAACGTTTAATGCTATAGATGGTGTGTAATGATAGTAATCTTCATAAAATTTGGTTTACAGGTTTCGGCTGATAATATTGCAGCAATAGGTGTGAATATACATATGTGGTTAACTTGCTATAAGGTATAAGTACTATATGGTACCTCCGATACAAGTAAAATACTATAAGTGGTATATCCATCGAAATATGTGAGCAATCCTACTAAAATATGGTTTATGAGTGTTGTTTATGGAAAGTTATATCTGTATCAAAATAAAACTGGATTGCAACAGTGAGAATGTCACCGCCCTAAATTTTGAGACCAATTACGGCATTTATCGCAATTTATACCAGCTATTGGGCTTTAATTTGGTATGCGGATGTCGATAACCAAAAGCAGGCGGAATTAGAAAAATGGGAATGACATATTTCGACTTTTCATTTCTATTCGATTTTTTTCAACATTTTCCATATTCTTTTGACTTTTTCAACTTTTTAACTTTTTCCAATATATTGTATATGTTTTTGTTTAACTTTTTCAAAATCTTTTTATCTTCTTCATTATTTTCTATGATTTATCGACTTTTTCAATTTCTTTCAACTTTCTTCGTTGGTTTTCTTACACTTTTTCAGTCTTTTTCAACTGTTTCAACACTCTTCAACTGAGAGCTAAATTCTGAGTATTATTCAGAATAACAATTTTTCTAACTAAACGTTGACTTTTGTTACGCTGCTCAACGTATTGCTACAAAAATTTTTTTCCTCTTAGCGACAGTGAATAGGAATCAAAGTATTTTCAGAAATTTTACAGAAAAATCCTGTCTAATTTATATTCAAACAGTAGTTATTAGTTGAAATTAATTCAAAGGATATAGAAATTCAATGCATATAAATGAGTCTTAAAGCAAAACAAAGTACAAAAGGAAAATAATAAAATTAAAATGCTCCAAAAATAAAGAAACCGAAAGAAAATAAATGCAAAAATTCTTTAAAGCAAATTAATGTTTGCGCTTTCCTCTCTTAGCCAAGTTTACGCACTGTTGCCGCTTTTTGAATTTTCTTTACTTTTCTCTATGCTAAATTTTGCTTTTTATTTTTATCCCACAATTCGCATTCATTTTCTGTCATTTTCAAGTTAATAAATTTTTACCAAAAACACAAAAGAAACAAAGAAAAAGTTACATAAAAAGTAGAAAATTAGTTGTTAGGTTAAATGTTGTTGAGTAAATTAAGAAAGTACGCTAGAAACTGCTTATTTTTGCTCTATACAGCCATAAGCTTTAACATTTACCATTTTGTGCAGCTTTCGACGAATAACATTTTAAGCTCTTAAGGGTTTTAACTTTTTTGTTAATTTTTTTTAAAATTTTTATTTCACAATACCAGTGGCGTTTTTTCAAATCAATGGAAATTTTACATATCAATTGTGTGGGGTTTTAAAACATTTACAATACCCTTTTGGAACTCAGAGCTGTAATTGAACTTATCAGTATTCCATATAATACGTCTTCTTTATCGTACTAAAGATATATATAAAACTGAATAAAATGTATTATGTCAATTATGAGATATACATATATCATAGCTCAAAATATCCTTAAAGATGACCATTATTAAAACAGAAAATGTTGATAGCTTAGGTTGGATTAAGCATGCAACTTTCCGACCAAAAGGATATAACACTTGGATGCCTTAATGGCTCTTTGTAATGTCCGAAAGTGTGGAAACCACCCAGAGGTTCGAATGAGTCTGGCAAGTGATAGACTGTAAATTTGCTACTTATACCAAATATGTTATCAAAGTAGTGGCGAAGGATACTTGGAGAGTAGGTGCTACACCAATACCACATTCTGCATCTCTTTGAATATTCCCAGTGGCGTATGTCAGGTTATTCAGTCTTCGAGCTGATTGCGCAGTGTCCGATAAAATTCTGCGTAAGAATATGAATCATGACGAACAATCTTCGAACGATTAGGTCTTTAATTCTCTTAACTGTTTTTGTATAGAAATTTTGTAGAGGCAAATTTATGTTCGCCAACTTAAGCCCTACTCTAATTTCTAGTCCTATTCAAGCAAGATTGTTAGCTTCATTTCCTTGTCCTCAATACTATAATGGCCATCTAAAGAAAGTGTTTTATGCAGGCCATTATGTGCGTTTTACAAATTAAATTCTTCTTATCGTTTGATAAAAAGTTTAATTCATGACTTAAAGATGAGTTTCCAAAAAAGTCTAATGAAGTTGTATTCTAAAGTGCCAGAAAGTACATTTCAAAAGGTTTATTTCAGTTACCTGAAAAAAATGTCTTTCAGAAAAATCAGCAGCAAAATCTGATAACTGTTTGTATGGATTAACTAGAATGGCCTGACATGCTTTGACAGAACTAGTTCATCTTGAAACCCAGTCCTTCGAGTATTACAAATAATCAATTCGTATGGTTCTTTTTTAAGAAATTTAGGAGACACGCCACTGAAATCTTGCGATCTATCCCAATTTTAATTTCACCAATTACTTTAAGGTTCAACCAATTAGAAAAGTCTGAAAAGCTTTTCTTTTTTATCCGCTTATTTGCTTGTGCTTTTTTTTAACCCTTTTACCATTGCGTACATCAGCTCTATATATGAAAACCACGTTTCCACATCCACAAACGCACAAAAAACATTTAAAGGATGTACATAGAATGTATACATTTTTGGTTTGGCACTTTAGTACAGGGTTTTACTGCTGAACATAAGACATAAGTCCATAAAAAATGGCGAATAATTTGAAAAATGAAAATGGAGACGGTAATTAGGAAAAATTTTGATTAATTAAATTTTCACCAAATATTTTAATGTTCCAGCCTCCAAATTTGGACTTAATTTATCCATTGACTTATGACGAGTTTTTCCAAGCTATTCAACAGAAACTTAAATAAGTGCACTAGAGGAATAACATTGTTTGTAGAATCAAAAACGTTGTGCATTATAACGTATCCAAAGTAAGGTCAGCCAGTTATTTTTGGACAATTGATTTTTAACTTCAATATGGGTGGTAAAATGTTATAAATGTAGGGTAATCGATCATATGAAAACCACTTTCACCCATTATAAGAGTAAGTCGCAAGAAGAAAGAGTATGAGGGAACAAATGTAACCAGAGTTTCGAACCCGAACCGAACCTAAGCCCTGAACCCGCTCCGGAACAATGTTTTTTAATATTATGTGAACCCGAACCCAAACTCATTCAAAAATTCGATTCAGGTTCAATTTTTATTGCGCTTAGAAATTGAAATTACATATTTTACAGAAGTTTTTAAAATTTCAAATCACATATTTCACAGAATTTTTTTGCAAGATTATTATTTGTTGTTTTTGTATTTGGTTTTTATTTTCTTTGACAATTTTCATTGAAGTCCTAAGAAATGAATGTGAATTTCCTGATTTTGAAGAAGTTGAAGATAAAGAAGAAGAATTAAATGCAAATGAAGAAGGATTATAACTCTTTTCTAGTTTATATAACGATATAATTCACATCAGGTGCATAGCTCATACTTCCCAGTTGGCAGTTTATGACACAATGTCTACAGTTAATATTAATGTTACTAAGTGCAGAGACTTTTCTAAGAAGCCTGGAGCACCTATTAAAGTTTATTTAGGAAAAAGATTAGGCTTAAAAAAAGCAAAACTTGATTGTCCAAATCGCTGGAGTTCCACTTTTTATATGCTCTAACGCTTATTAGATTACAAAACTTTATGTGTAACTTTTCATGTTTTTTTACTTTGCAATTTTAATTGCTCCTCCTTTAATATTAATTCAAGACAGTCTTAACTTCAAGCAAGAAAATCCATGGTTGAAGGGTGTGCTCGAAAAAAAAGAAAAAAAAAATGGAAACCATGATGAAATTGTCATTTCAGACCGGCCATGTTTTAATTTTTTTATTTTTTCGGAAAAAAATTAAGTCTGAACCCGAACCCGGACCCACTAAATTTAAATGCATTGAACTCGAACCCGTACCCGCACCCAAAACGGGTTCGAAAGCCTGAATGTAACAGATAGCAATATGTGATATTATAGTACATATGCTTTAAGCATAACTATTAGACCAGGTCGGAATTTAGATTTATCCCGACATCGACTCAAAATTTAGGAGGACCCTTAAAAATAATTTCTGCTTCATTTTTCTTTTTTGTTCCGAGAAAACCAATGGAGCACTTTGGATTCCCCTGGAAAAATCGAATTTCGGGCCTAAAAATTATCCATAACAGAAAAAAAAGTTTTAAAATTTTTTAACGTCAAATTTTTGGTAAGAACGCCGTCTTTATTTTTCAAGCACATTCAGGTATCCATTCTGTGAGGAAATAAAAGTTACGAGCAAAAAACATGCTTTTTTTTAGGAAAAAAAAAGGACCTTCAGGAGAATTAAAAGTGTTCCATTGGTTCTTCTCGGAACGAAGAAAAAATTATGCAGATTTCGTTTTTAGGATCCTTCTAACTTTTTAGTCGGTGTCTGGCTGACTTTATTTTGCTTCATACAAATCGAGTCGGTCTAATAACTATACAAAAAAATTTCGTTGAAATTGATGGAAAGTATCAGAATGAGCAAGGGGACGTTCAAGTATTACGTAACGCAATTTGAGGGGAAGGGGGGTCTTGCAAAACGTTACGATGCGTTACAGGGAAAGAGGGGGGGGGGGGGGGGAGAGTTCGAACAACGCGTTACGTAACGTTGTTTTTGAAGTGAAACTACTTTATCAGGTGGTGGTTTGAAATTAGGTGTGTATAATGAAACTCTTTCCTTTTGTGTATGTTTATTGAATAGCTACAACCAAAACATTTTACTAAAATGATAAAAGTTCACGGGATCCAGATAAGCTACAGCAATAAATGATATATCAAATTAAGCCACTTAATAAGCAGAATATCCTAAAACTATCATATTCGAGATTGGTTAACCAAAACCTGAGATATAAGCGTGGAAAGATTTCCTATTTTTATCATTTATTGCTGTAGCTGTTCTAGATCCCATCAACTTTACTCATTTTAATAAAATATTTTCGTCTACTTTTTCGCCATTTTAATATATTTTAAACTTAAGCAAATGTTTATTACATTATGTGTGATTGTTTAAAAAATATCAATATGAACAAGTTAAGGTGTTATCTTCAGCCAGGCTGAAACTCACATACCCTACACTGCACTGAAAGTACATATATTTCAATAAATGTTAAAAAGACTTTGAAGAGGTTGAATAATTCGAAAAAAGTGTGAAATGTTTAAAAGGCTAACAGAGGTTGAAAAATATTGAAAAAGTCGTATATATATGTAAAATGTTAAAAAATGTTGAGAGAGGTTGAAATAGTCTAAAAATGTTGAAAGAAGTTGAAAAATGTTGAAACAATTTAAAATCGATGAATAAGTCGAAACAATAAAGAATAAAGAAATTTCATCACAATATCTTGCACAGTTTACGAGATATGGTGGTATAGAGGTTAAAATTTAGGGCTCTGCCACGCGAATCTTTGGAAACTTGAAACCTAGCCCAATTCTTATTTAGTTCAAATGTACACCAAATCACCAAGTTTCATCAAAATCGCTGCATTTTTTTTCAAAATGGGATTGGCAAATATACTAGAGTATGGGCGGTAGACGTGTCCATTAACCGATTTCGCCCATTTTCAATAGCAAGATGATTTCAATAGACAGACAGACGGACATAGTTAAATCAACTCAGGTGGTGACGCTGATCAAGAATATATGTACTTTTCCATACCTGCCACGCCCCCTTCTTTGTGTTACAAACGAAATGACAAAGTGAATAAACCCTCGGTATATTACCTTACCCAACTAAGGTAATTCATTGTTGGCTTGGTGGCTAATAAGTTGTTTTAAATTAGGTAGGAGTGGCAGTCAGCTTATGAGCCAATTCACTTATTTCAAATCTGGATCCATTGCAATACCATAATGCCTTTAACCGTACCCTTTTTTATTGAACCACCAGATTTTTCTTGTGTTGCGGCTTAGTATAACTTCCAACTTGAGTGAATTTAAATCAACACAACCTCTCGTCTCCAGATATATTGCAGATAAGGTATACTGGCATATTCTGCTGAACTGAATTGCAACAAAGCCATCGCTTTGGGATAGTAGGTTTTTTTTAGAACTTGCGATCTTGCCTTTTTTAGAAACTGCTAGGATACTACCAACCTTCAAACACGATGCAATTCACCACAACAGTAGAAAATGTTGATAAGGTTAAGTAAGGAACGAACCAGTATTGAAGTACATTTTTTCAAGACATAGGCTGATATAATATAAGACAATAATGATTATATTATAAGTGGGCAGTTGGTGATTTTTATTTGGGAGACCAGTTTTCTAAGTAAAAATGTTTCCTAAAAGAATTGCTACATCAATAGGTTCCTTGAAGATTTAGTAGTTCCTTATATTCACACAAGCGTTCTCGTCCACGGTCATACGAGAAATTATTTTTTAATATCGTCTGGTTTTCGTTATCGTCATTGGGGACTCGGTGAAGCACTACTATGACCTTATCTGCAAAAGCTTCATACTGCTTCTTGTAGAATACATCATCTTCGCCCGAGTGTACACCAAGAATAAAACTTTCTCCATCGCATTCATGTGATCGTTACAATCTTCATGTACCAATTCTATTTCCTCTCTCCGATATTAAGTATATTCTACTAAAGTATTTCCAAGTGATTGCTCGATTGAATAATCTTAATTAATTCTACCCTTACCCATACTTCCTTGACAGAATGCTTTTTCGTACTTTCTCCGATTTTAAAAAAAGTTTTTTTCGCCAGAGTACAATTAAAATTGTATTAAAAATTCCAGCACTGTTTGCTGGTATATTGTATAAAATTCGAAAGCATTTTCATAAACATCACTTCATTCAAATCAAACTGCTTTAGAAGGTAAATACTCGGATATACCTCTCATTAAATTTGTTTGCGGGCTTATATACTTATTTACATACTTATGTTATCAAAAAGCAAAGGCTTATTATTATCAAATAACGTTAACTTACTTAAATCCTTTTACCAAAGTCTGCCGAAAATACCCAAATACTGAAAAAAAAAACACAGATAATAAGGTTCATTTACTTTTGTATTAAGACTACAAACAAAATTAACCCATTTGGGAACATTAGAACATTAGATTAACCTTTTATTTTGTAGCCCTGGGTAGTTGCGAAAAAGAGTCCCAAATGACATTGCTTTTTTTTTTTTCATATTGGTGTCCTTTGATTTTCCTGGATAATTGCGCTTAGCCTAACACTAAAACAAAACTCTTTTCGGTTTTTTTTTTTATTTAAGTGCGCTTTTACCTGCAAGAGATTTTTCGAATTTTTTAATGTTTTACAAGAATGGGGAAAAACAGCAAAAAGCAGCATTTAAGTATTTGTACCTTAAATTTATGAAGGTTCGCAGTGCTGCTTTTTTCCTTCCATTTTTTAAGTAAGCAAAGGGTCTGTTAGTCGGTGTTTGTTAAAGATGGGTACAATTAGATTAGTTCACTTTAAATGGTTTAATTGTGCGTGTGTTAGCGAAAGTATCACTTCGAGGTTTCAGGCTATTCATGCAGTTGCTGTATCTTTGTAGCTTTGAGTTAATAGTTAAATAGATTGAGATTAATACATTTTTGTTATGCATAAATAAAGTTAATGATGTGGCCTTTTAATGGCTCTTTAGTATTCTCAGAAAAAAAAAAGAAAGTTAAGACATGGCAATTTATTCATATACATATTACTTATATATAAGTAATACATAAAGGTTTCGAATAACATTCCGAAAAAAAAACCGATTTACGACACATCATAGCGTCTCATAGTAGGAGAGAGATCGTGGCCATAAACGCAAGAAAAATGAAAGTGCTAAGGATTTTAAAATTCGTTAGATAATAAGTACTTAGCGAAGAAAAAAAAAACTTTAAAAGCTCTAAAGATAAAAGGAAAAAGCATCATGTTTTAGATTATGTGTAATTAATAAATTTTTAGTTTGCATGCTTCTATAGCGTTACACATTTTAACAAAGTTTCCCAAAGAATTTTCATTAACATTGAATTAAAGATTAGCGCTGACTGTTTGAAGTTGTTAAATTCTGTAAAAAAAAATGATTTTAAATGTTGCGCAAGCTATCTATTACTATACTCTTATAAGAGTTATCGAATTCTACAACGAAATAGGGGTGATTTTTGGTTTGTTTTGAGACTAATAATTATTATATTAATAATTTTTGTATTGAACTTTTTAGTCATTTTTACAACCAACATGACAAAGATAACAAGTGGGTGAATTTCAGGATGCTTTGAGACGAGGAATTCGAATCCTTGATTTTGTTTTCCTGATCAGCTTTTTTTTTTAAAAAAATTTAAAAATTGACCGAAAAACAATGGAAAAATATTAATTTTCGATTTCAAAATTGCAAAATCATCCATTCTCTTATTTCTCTGCCTCATCCGTTTAACTTCAGTTTTCATATATTTTTGTCCATTTACAAAAATGCCGTAAACCGCATAATATAATCTTATTTCACAGCCAAGATATCCGCATTTTTCTTAGTTATCAGTCCTGGCATTCTTCGAATCGGAGTCGACAAATATACATATTAGGGTAACTCAATTTTTTTTTTAATCTGGAATCTTTCATGCAACTAAAATACCTAAAAACTATATCTTGGCACCAGAGATGAGACATATTTGAAATACTTGCATTACTTGTTTGAATTTGTTTCAAATAAAAAATGCAAAATACCAACATATTTCTTTTTTATTTAAATACTTTTTCGAAAAAAGCATTTTGTATTTCATTTCAAATCCTTTTTTGAACGTATTTTCTATTTACTAAATGCAAAATACACTTTTTTTTTTCTTTAATCAAAGAATATGAGGAACTCAAATCTCAACAAGCAAAGAAGATGCAGATTCAGATGGTGACCCAGGTGTAGATAACTAATCAAATCCCGCTATGTTACGTAATTGTTACGTAACCGTTACCAAGTGGGAATATGGAAGATATAGGGATATGTGTAGTTATTGTTACTGAATTTGTGACTGATTTGTGACCAAAATGTGTAGCTATAGCGACCCACACGCAGACGTTTTTGTGTAGAAAATATTTTATTTTTAAGTTACTTTAATCATTGTACTTAGTATACATACATAAATGAATACAATGGTAAAAATCATTAATATGTATGCGTATACATACCTACACAATAACTACACTTTGTAGTTCGTGTGTACCTTTAAGCGCGAAGCTGTTTAATCTTAAAAATTTCAACGTAACTCATTATTAATTAGAGTTATTCAAAAAAAAAAAATTGTGCTTTTTTTATGTGTAAGCATTACATTATGTGATAGCATTACACATCTTGACAACGCTCCTCAAGAGATTTCCATCAATATTGAATAATGAATTAGCGCCACCTGTTTGAATTTGTCAATTCAACCCCTATCTTGCTCGAAAATTCGAAAACCCTTATAACTTTTAAAATCAATCTATTTCTTCAAAAGCTGACAACTTTAAACAGACGGCTCAAATCCAGTATTCATATATGATTAGAATCCTATGAGGAGCATTTTCAAGATATGTAACGCTATAAATATCCGCTGACACATCGTAAGAAAAAACATTTTTTAGAACCACTCTACTTTCAAAATGTTATGTACACATAACATTATAGTCACATTTTGAGTCACTTTTACTGATTTGTGACTAAATTATCGTGGTTACCAACAGGTAACTTTTAAGAGAAACTGTGTAGTTATTGTTGCTAAAATTTGACCCTAATAGGATCAATTTGGTACACAAAAATTACTGAAATGTTACCATTAAGTCAAACTGTCCTTATCAGCATTTTTTCAGTTAATAATCGGTTAATGTGACTCAATACAGGAAAAGTTACTTTATTTACACAAAATTTAGTCACAATAACCACACTGTGACTCGCACGCGAATTTTGTGACCTTAAAAGTCACAAATTTCTACTTGGGGATATAGCAACTATATTAAATAAAAAATTGTACAAACAACTCTGTCGACTACCTTAACAAAGTCTATTAATTTAGACAAGTTGATAGAAAATTTTGTGATGTTTTCGCAATGTCACCAATATCAGTTGTGGAAAATGATTTTCTTAGAGCTCTAATAGAAGGTGCTCAACAATTATCAAACACTACTAAAATTATGTTCCGCCGTATATATAATAGAAAAATTGGTTGAAGATTTACTGAATATAAGGAAGATTATATAAAACTATTTGTATTTGTATTTGAAATAGAGAACAGAAAACAAGTACATATTTGTATTTTGTATTTAAATATTTTTATCCAACCATTTTGCCCATTTCTGCCTGACACCTATGGTAGATTTTCTTCTACGCTTTAGATAGATCGTTTTTTTTTTGTTCAATTTCAATTAAATGGGCAACAAATTCTGTTTGCGTTATTCGCAGGTTTGATCTAGTAAGCTGTATGTTTGTTAGGATTGTTTTTAGTTCCAAGGCTAAGACATTGGCAACATAAATATAATTAAAAAATACGATTTCAAAAAAAAAAAAAAAACACCTCATATACATCCAAATATCAAATTTCGAAACTGCAGCTACCATAAGTTTGGAGGGCACTACCGTATTCGTCCTTTAACTTCTGAACTTCTGCTACGACCTGCTCTGTTAGGTGGTTTTGACCTTCTTCGATGGCTCAGAAGCTTACGAATATCCATATATGGTTAGAATCGGATAAAGGCTCTTGAAGCGTATTAAGGAAAAATGTTAAAACATACATACATGTTGCATTCAATTCATTTTTCAATGTTTTTCGTTATTTTTATTTTAAAATTCAAGTAAGTTTTCATCATTAGATATATCAAATAAATTAAGCATCGCTTTTGCATATGATGCCTTATAAAATCTGAACTGGTTACAAAGGAAAAGCTATTTAAATAAACACATAAACAGACAATGAAATTTATATGTATTCACATATTTTTATATACATACATGTGTATATACTGTCATGTAAGTACATAATAAATCAGAAATGCAATTTTCTGACAAAAATTTAATTGAATCTTCAAAAATTTCTATTATACTACTTAAGACACATAATAGGGAGTTCAATCCCAGACTCAGGATTTTTGGGACAAATCTGAGTCCCGGCATTTTTTTTGAGACTTGGAAGAAAAAAATATAGTTATGTACATAGCACAATTTAAGAAAAAATATTTTTCAACTCGCATTTTAAAAAATATCAAATTAAAACAGTTGGAAAGGTTGTTTTTAAAATAAATAACAGCTCAGGTTTACCTTATCTCCTTCTCGGAATTAATATTTAATCGCAAGTGTCAATTCGGAGATCTAGCCATTAGAAGTTGTGAATATTTTTTAGTTAATAAGTTGGAAACACCAGTATTAATTTCCAAAATATAGAGGTTTTCTGATAGAAATTTGTAAAAGCTAATATATCTGAAATTTAAAGTAATGTTTACGAGGCATGGCCATGTTTCTAAAATTGTTTCCGTTTTTTCTTAAATCGTCATTTCAGCAAAAATTGTGTCATTAATCTGCAGTTTCATTTAAATGCTTTTGTGTAAATATCATCTGTCGTTATTTAATAAAACGGAAGTACTCCTCGTATATTGAAAATAACGTACCGTAAAATTCTTGGCAATGTTGGAAAACAAATTTTAATTTCGATTTTGAGGAAAAAATCTTTTCTCACCTCAAATGTCGTTCAGCGTGCATTAAATTTATCTCATTTCTTTCTCATATTGTGACAAATGTATCCTAAAATTATGAAATTATATTATTAAATTAGATTGTATTTATAATTATTATAAAATTAGAGAAGAAAGGTGGAATTTTTGATTAAATAAACCAAGTTTATTTCCATTAAAAAATGTCATAACTCTGCCAATTTTCAACCATTTTCAAAATTTTAAAAGATTCTAATAGAGAATAAGATGTTCTATCAGGGTTTTTTGAAAAAAATTTCAGAAATATTTCGTTTTTGGCACTCAAAATTGAAATGCACATAGCTTCATTCAAATCAGGGGAATCTATGTCATGTAATTTCCACTGAAAAATCACATATTTAATCAGCAAGCAATTCTGCAATTTGAAGTCAGTCAGACTGTATGATTTGAAATGGATTCGGTCATATATAAAATCAAAGTTTTAAGTGTATCATTTGTTATACCTTTATACCTGTTTCTACGCGGATATATGTGAGTTATTATTTTCATTTAATTTTAATATATACCTTTCATAAATGGTGGATTTTTGTTTTTATTTTTTTCGCAAGAGGTGCAAATGTTCTCGCTTTTCCATATAATTGAGACCATATTACCAAAAAAAAATTATGTGTGAAAATCACCAATGGGGAGAAGGGTTTGAGCCTCCAAATGCCCTCCTGTGCACGGGTCTGGTGTATGTTTGATGACTTGGTCGAGTTTTAGCTAAAACCTCTTGCACAATTACTGCTTTATTTAATGATGTATTGTCATAGTGTAAAATCCAAGAGTTCACCTTCCATATCTCTGGTCGTTTTCAACAGACACTCTCACGCAAGCGCCTCATGATGTCTAAAAAATAGTCATTATTTTCTGTTTGTTCTTCTAGAAGGAATTTATAACGCTCACACAACGGTAATTGAAGAAAAATTAATTACGATACATTTTACACAGTAAAGCGTTAAAAAGCTTAAATTCTCTCCTTATAGGTTATGTACAATTTTTTCCAAATTTTTTCGAATTGACCATTTTTTGTCGAAAAAAAAAAATTAGTTCAACTCATTTTTTTTAAAAAAAATCTTGAATTGGGCGAACTCTTACAAAGACAAAGAAAACACAAAAACATTTTAGTCTACGGCTCTATATTTCGAAAGGAAAATGCTGTATTAGATGAAAAGTCTTTCTTATGAAAATTTAAGAAAAAAGATAAAAAATTATCATTAATAAATTTTAAAGTCTTTTTGTCTGTAACGTTTAATTTACATTTGTAAGTTATTGCCCAACAATTTAATTGCATGTATTTGTTGACCTTAACCAGTTGATGAAAAGCGGCGCTCCGACTCATTACTTATAAAATACATAAATTTCATCCAATTATCTAACGCAAACTGTACAAATATTACGCATACGATTGCCACCTTGGCATAGCAATGATATTAACAGAATACTACAGTTAACCCTATTAACTTCATTAACTTTTCTGCCTCATTTAATTTGATAGTGACATATATACATATCATAACTAGTCTGATCGCATATCAGTCGCAAAACAAATCACGCGATCCGCAGATAAATTTCCTGAACTGAACTGGATTGTAATCCTGGAAAGTTCCATTACTTAAAATTCCTGGATTGAACTCCCTAATATATACATATGTAAGCAAACATAGAAATGCCTTAGATGCAAGCAGATGAAACAAGTGTTCAATTAGAGTGTTTCTTAAAAGTAATAAATCAGCTGCGGTCACATGTAGTGTTTCACCGAGGCAGCCTAGTTTTTGACTACGAGAACGAGGCGAGACCGAGGCGAGAACGAGGCGAGATGAAAAAATAAATTTTCCTCGCTTGACCGAGGCGAGGCGAGATGACACAGCACCTCGCCTCGTCCTAGCCTCGTTTTCGAAACCAAAAGCGATGCGCGTTTTGACCAAATCTGAACTTGTAAGACCCATATGCAGATTCAAAATATGAATGTAATTTTTATATTAAAATCTTTATTTCACTAATATTTTAGTATTTTACTTTGAGTAAACTACTTTGTTTTATTTTTAACCCGCATGTGCTTCTTACGAGTTCAGATTTGGTCCAAGCGCTAATGCACAGAAGTGCTTGGATCGCATCAACTTTTATGCGACTTCGCCTCGATTGATCGATTAGGGAAGCATGTAAGGCTATGTAAGGCTATAAGCAAAACTGCATGATTGACAAAACTGCATTGAAATTGATTTATTCTAATAGTCTTTCTAAGAACCGGTAAGTTGATGCGAAACGCACAGGGTAATCCTAGTATTTAAATAAAGATCAATATATGTATGTTCGTTGCTAATGGAGCCGTTCAACCGACCGATGAAAGATTTGACATACATATATGTTTCTAATGACTTGGGATACTCCGTAACATAGTTTACGATAAATGGGTGATGCCACCCCCACATAAGAGAAAAACAGAATTTATCATATATTATCAACTACTTGATGCAGATTAATAGAACTTGGTACATTTATAAAAGGTAGAGGCATAACTAAGATTCAATTATTAAAATGGGCGATACCATGCCTTCAATATAAGGAAAAAATTAACTTTATCATATCTCAATATCTATTTGTAAAAGGTTCATAGTTTGGTTTGGAAAAATAGGCAATGCCTCTCCTTCCCATATAAGAAAAGAATTAAATTCTACTACTATATTTTATTTCTTGAGGCTTGATCAGCCTATCAGCCCGGATACATGTATAATTTTTTATTTATTTTAATAAAAACCTCGCTTTTTTACCGAGGTGCCTCGGCCGAGAACGAGGCGAGGCATGTGATGGCAAGATCTCGTACGAGGCCGAGGCGAGACTTAAATTTATAAAACGAGGCGAGACCAAGATCAACTAGAACCTCGCCTCGCCTCGGCCTCGGTGAAACACTAGTCACATGTCCCAACTCATCCAGTTTCTCAGTAACTTTCTCCAACACCAAATGTTCCTATTTCAAATAGGTTATACTGAAATAATATTATTGAGTACGACTTTATTTATATTGAATTGTATTAAAAGTAATATGCTCACTTGTCAAAAAACGCCCAATTACCTACCACTACCAAATATTATATGCTACATCTCTACATTTCATCTTGTTTGCCCAAATATCACTCTGAGTATAATATATATTTTAAGACATGCTCCAGCCTTGGGAAAACGCATGACTGAAATTAGGAGAGTTTGCGTCAAATCGGTTTTTCAAAAATCACATTTTTCTTAAGTTAAGCTGTTTTAGTTTCTTTTGATAATTCGTTCCTATTGTGCATTATATACTTCTGCAGAAAGAGCAACACCCAACTTGATTAATTTGTTATCGTAAAATGAATGGCGCCAAAAGTTAGTTGGACATTTTTGTAAAAATGTCCACTGAAGTTTGTTTAACTGATTTCGCAGACATTTTTAACAAGAGCAACTTGTTTTATGAAAATCTTTAAAATTGAAATCGATCCGTGGCTACCAGTGTTTTCATATATTGATATACATACATATGTATAACCACCATTATAAGTAATATCGGCAAACTTAAATAATAAGAAACACCCTAATATAACTACTATGTTAAAAATTACATTTCTATAGATGTATGAAAAATGTACTGCAGTGTGTGTGTGTGTGTTTGTGTGAGCTTCCTGAGCAAATGGAATATATTTATTGCTACTAAAAGGTGTTTTCATCTTGACAACTACTACTCTCGTATGCAAATTTTTGAATGCTAATCTTGAAACTTCATTTAATTTTCCATCTTCATATTTTATTTCTTGATCTTCTATGCATCCATACACCAACGTTCCACATATCCAGAGATCTCTTGTCATAGTCATAGTACGCCTGAAGCAGAAAATGTGTCTTCACACAAAATCAAAACAAATTACGAGGCTATTGTGGAATTCATAAGAGAATTTATTCATGTAAATTGAGACGTGCTCCAAAATATGTGTATGATTTATAGATATCAAAACAAACAGTATAGTGACTTGATATTCTCAACAAATTTAAATTTTACAAATCTTCTTATATGAAAATTGAAATAGTTTAGTGATTTGCTGTAAGTGTTCGGTCCGCAGCTTTTGTTTAATGACTATCCAGTTTGTGCTTTAGAGTGTAAGTTGAAAATAACATACTAAAAATTTAGTTTTTATATCGTTAAATTGTTTGGATCTCACCACTTTATAAGAAACTTAATATCATTCAAAAGTTTTTATGTGGGACTCAATCCTTTTGAGGTTAGCTTCGTTGAGTTTTCTGCACAATTCGGACTGTAAGTCGGCTATATCTTGACAAATGTTGATTTTTGATTGCTCTAAAGTTAAAAGTTTTTGAAGGCCAATTGATATCATCAAATCTAGAAAATCGTTGTGCTGTTTTTTTAAAGCTACATATAAATCGAAATCATTAATTGTTGGCCAAAAATATAGTTTATCATGTAGCCAAAGTCATCATGTATTGCCTGTTGTTTCTACTCAATCAGCGTATCTTCTCGTATGGTCGGTAAGCTTCAATTCTTCTGTGAAATTAGAAAATATGGGCTTATTTGGTCCAAAAACCACACTTTCTTTACAGTATTAATATTTCAAATTATTAAACTGTGTAAGATATTGCTCGCTCAATAGGACGATTCTTTAAATTTCGTTAAGTTTTTGACAATACTGTTGAGTGACTGTATGTGAATTACCCACGTTGAATTGCAAAGATGTTTGAATGCATAAAATATAAATATTTAGAATATTTCATTTTTTAAGTTGCTGAAATATGTAATGTATATTCACAAATGCACATTGTTGACTTAAATTCAATTTGTTGTTCAAATCAAATAAAAACACTACTTCTCTAAAGAAGTGTTTTAATTACTACAAGAAAATGTTTCACATTTTTATTTCTACTTCACATTCAATTATTTAACATAAATTAATTTGAAGAGTATTTCTAATTGGTCTTTGACAAAACATAAGAGAGAATAAGTTAAGAGTCAATTTCTTTTGTAAGATAGTTTCTTTTCAAAATTTTCCCCATCAAAAGAGGTTGGCGTTACTCCAAAATGGTGGAAGAAATTAACTCAAAATTGAGTTTCGCCAAGTTTACTTAAGTTTATTTTCCATTTTACAGAAAAGTTTTTTGGGTACCTAACTTCAGGGGCTTCCTACGAAGCAGTTGTAATACTGTTATAGTGGGAGCTACCGTTTTCAAACACTGCGTCCTTCAATTTTGTTTTAGTCGTACGATTTGTATTGCAACGTATGTTATGTTGTGAAAGGAGCAAATCTAGACTAACAAGAACGGTCCAATTTTCATAAATTTAGCTATGAAATTTTTTCAGATTTCTGAGTTGAAAATTGCTATCTGAACTCAAGACATTTAAAATCTTTGCGTAAAAAATTGGTTTTGATTCAAATAATGAGTTCATATAGGACATTTACATATTGCAATTTTCTGAACCAAAATCAACAAAATTGATTGTAAAATATGTAGACGCTGTAATGGCGTTCAAAATCATACAATTTTTCGATTCGTTGGTACTCGAGTTACCTAATATCTCTTTTCATTACATTGCCTTGAAATATTACATGTGATTATTTCGGAGATTTTCTTCTGTAGGAGGTGCCACGCCCACTTGTTCAAATGCATTTTCATTTTTTCAGAATGCGCTAGTATCTAATAACACTATAAGGGAATATTTTTTTGATATAATCAGCTTGGCATGGACGATTAGTACTAGTCTGTGAGGGAGTATAAGTTTGGTTTACGTATGAATAATGTGAAATTTTGGATTTGTTGCTTATGTAAAAATCATTCATCTTAAGAACTTGATTTTTGTGATGTTCCCCATTGTATGGTAAATATATCATAAGAGAACCAAGCACCTGTTCTTAATTTTATGTTTGTGGGAGAAACAATTTGGTTATTTTTTTTTCAGGACAATTCAATTCAATCAAGTTCACTTAAATTGCACGAAAACATTAAAACTGACATTGATATACGCGTATATAAACGGCAAGCAACAATTTTTTTTCCTGGAAAAACTCAGCTCATTTACCACAATAATGCCCACAAAACGAAAGACAGAGGGCAAATGAGATATCAAGTGATGCTTGAATAATTTATTATTAAAATTGATGCTTGTAGACGATTTTAAAAAGCAGAAAAAATAGCGATAAAAATGCGCACTCAGTCGACAATTAAAATTGTTGTTGCATTTGTTTTTATGTGCAATTAATAATGAAAAATAACACTTAAACGACGATAAAGATGGCAAAAAATGCATGCGACGGCAAAATAAATCGGCATAATGAGTAAAACAATAAAAAAGTATTAAGCCCACCGAAGCAAGTTTTAATAAGGATAATTTTAATTGCCAAGTTTTCCCATAAAAAAAAGGATGCTTTATTGATAGTGTTGCCAGGTATAATGATTCATTTAAAATTTCCTTATCAGAGATTGACGATGTACCGTGAAGGGTTAGAGAACAATACTGGATATAGTTTAGCTTCTGCAGCATGTATGGTTTGGAGCTAGTATTCGAACAAAACCCGGTCTAGAATATAGTATCTTACCTAAGGTTGCTGCACTCTCCAGCATGCTTGGATCTCTATATTTTCTTTGGACAAGTCTTGCCTTATGTAAGCCCATGCAGCGATTTGTTCCCAAATGTGATAACCTTCTTTGAAAAATGCGCCACACTGTCAAATTTTTGAATTAACAAAGCAAGTTCGTTCAGTATTTTTTAGATATAATGAGATAATGCATAGCTTGTTGAATGGAATGCATAGTTGAAAATGTATCCCCCATCTCCAAAAAAGATAGTATTTCTAGATTTTTGAAAAACCTAATAAAAACTGATTTTGGAATTTTAAATTTCAGCGAGATTCTAGAAAAATATAAGAAGTAATATGATCATTCAGTGCTCGAGCTTATGTATAAAGCTCGAAAAAAGTACTAATAATATATATATATCTAATAGGGTGTAGCACTTTTAAAAATATACCAAGAGCACATAATCAAATTGTTACAGATGATTCCAAATCTAAAATTGTGCAGGGTAGCAGAAATCTCAAGCATGGCGCCGATTATCGGGATAACTACCGAAAAAGGCTTATAAGCTTCTGTAATGAAAATCGTCTGGTGGTAGAGGAGACCATGTTTAGCACAAATCCCATCAAAAGTTTAGCTTTAGCTTTATGACGGAATCATTTTTATGTAGAAAAAATAAATCTATTTCTGACATATCAAGATCATTCATGAAATGAATATGTTTTGTATTATTGTAATTTTATAATTGAGGGTACATCTTCCACCACACTATATGCTGGCTGGTTTGACTAAACGTACTCACATTGAATTTGCCGACATTTACTTAAATATCTCTCTATAGCGTTTAAAATAGGGTGTTTGTAAGGAGGTGCTACGCCCTCTTGTCGAACTTCACTAACTTTTCTCCAGAGCTTGTTCAAATTATATTTACTATTCGTGAGAAATTTAGTTTCATTGCCTGAAATAATTCTTTCAATATAGCGTTATAAATGTTTTATTTTTATGGGAAATAGGTGTGGCCGTGAAACGATTTCGTCCATATTTAATACCAAGAACTCTGTCTGAAAGTGTAGCTTGAGTACTACTTATACGTATTTCATTCAATTATCTTGCTTAATTTCTCCATAATCGAGATTTCCACAGACACACAAGCAGACGGACTTTGCAAAGTCGGCTCACGCTGACGCTGATCTTGAATTTATGTATGTATGTACATATATAAAGGGTTTTTCAATAGGGACGCTACAAAAGTAGACCAATAGGGACAGCAAACGACGCCATATTTTTTCCCGCTCTTTTGATATTTCTCTTTAATAAAATTTGCCATTTCATCATGGAAAGATACATGATCCAACAACGAGTCGAAATAATTAAAATTTACTACCGAAATTCGGAGTCAGTGGCCTCAACTTTAAGAGCTCTACGTCCAATTTATGGTCGTCATAATCGTCCTGTCAGATCAACAATTGAGCGTCTAGTGGAAAAATTTGAATCCAAAGGCACAGTACAAATTGTTCCCGTGCCAGTGAGACAAAAAGTGTCCGTAGTGTCGAGAATATTGCTGCCGCTAGTGCATCAATTGAGGAAGACCCAAATCAGTCTCCCACGCGTTGGGCATCTCTGTGACGTCGCTGTGGCGAATTTTGCGAAAAGATCTTTGCCTACATCCTTACAAGATCAATTTGACGCAAGAGCTGAAGCCGCTTGACCACCAGAATCGTCGTATGTTCGTGAATTGGGCTGAGCAACAACTTTAAAATGATCCGGATTTTCATCGAAAAATCATCTTCAGCGATGAAGCTCATTTCTGGCTGAATGGCTTCGTCAATAAGCAAAATATGCGTTGTTGGTCAGGCAGCAATCCACACGTACTCCATGAGTCAACATTGCATCCCGAAAAAATTACGGTTTGGTGCGGTTTGTGGGCCGGCGGCGTCATTAGGCCGTACTTCTTCCGTGATGATCAAGACCGACAGGTTACTGTGAATCGGAATCGCTACCGCTCAATGATAACCGAATATTTTTGGCCCAACTTGGATGATATGAACTTGGACAGTATGTGGTTCCAACAGGACGGCGCCACAAGCCACACAGCGAATATCACAATCGATTTATTGAAAACCAAGTTTGGTGAACGTGTTATCTCACGAAATGGCCCAGTCAATTGGCCGCCTCGATCGTGCGATTTGACGCCGTTAGACTACTTCCTGTGGGGCTACGTCAAGTCTATGGTCTATGCCAACAAGCCAGCGACGATTGATGAACTTCGTACGAATATCGAACGTGAAATTGCAGCAGTATCGGCCGATTTATGCTTGAAAACTGTCGAAAATTGGGTTCAGCGTCTGAACTTCTGCAGGCGTGCCCGTGGTGGCCATGCAAAAGAAATTGAGTTCCATACATAATGGCAACGAATGTTCTTTTACAAGAATAAAGAATTTCATTGATATCCCAAACCATTTTTGTAGCGCTCTTATTGAAAAACCCTTTACTTTACTATACATTCCATGCCCAATTCTATACGTTACAAACGGAATGACAAAGTAAATTTAACCTGAGTGTAGAGTATGCAAACAGATTTAAGGTGATATTTCCTGTGGGCAGAGGAATATTTTTATAGATTCAACAACTTTGAAGGTCAATTAAAATGCAACATAGCCCCTACAATTTGGCAACTCTATTTAGCTTGTTGTTTGAGTGCGTGCATTTAAGAGCTCATTGAAAATATAAGTGTAACGAGTGCATACAGAAGTGCAAAAAAAAAAATCAAAAGTAAAAATTCTACTTATATATTAATGCTTTCCGTTGAATGTGTGTTTTTTGCTATGAAAACTCAATTAACCACAAAATCCTTCAGGAAATTAAAGGAAATGATTTTCCGAAAGAGCATGCATCATCATCGTCACACTCATCATCACTGATATATCTCTGCAGCGTATCAACATGGCGACATATCCGCTATAATGGCACTATTGCTGTCTCCTTTTTGGATTGATGTTTAAAGCTTCCCAGAAAACATTTTTAAGCGGGAAATAATCATACTTCAATCGTCGAGACGATTATAGCTTATATAGCTAAGAATTGAAAATGATTACAGAAAACTTAACTTTGCGTTGCATGGAATCAGAGGACCGGCATAGGACATCGTTTGTTACTCTTAACAACTGGTATTTACTATGTCATATTTAATGACCACAAAAACTTCATCAACTGCCAGCTTTGTAAAAAAAAAAGTTTTCACAACTTTTTATAAACTGACGCAAAACATCATGCTGTCGTTTGATTGAGATGCCATTTTGATTACCAATGTCAAATATGAATTAGAATGCCAAATTAAAATTAAAACCCGGGCTCATGCTTGGAAAAATTGTTATATTTAGGTACGGCATCTAATCATATTTTTAAGCTTAAAAACACATATAGAAACACTATTATATACATTATGTAAGTACTTTAAACGTGCCTTTAGATCTCCTTATTTATCAATAAAAACAGCTTAACTTGCATACAAAATCAAATTATCAGCAAGTGGTTAGTTCCATTTCATGTGTCAAATGTTGCGATGTCGGTTGACAAATCATAATTTGACTGTTTTCACTTGGTTGCCATTTAAAATGATAAAATGTGGTCACAAATGTAGAAAAATTCATGCCGGAATGTGTATTTAACTATATATTTATTAATACTTATTAGCTATAATTAGAAAAAATGTAAATAAATGATAAAAATGTAGGAACTATTGATATAAAATGATTTGTTTTTTAACTTAAGTTAAATCCAAGCCATATCACAACTTTCAACTTGAAGCTATGTACTTTCACATATATGACAACAAACGTAAATAGAACCATTTCATTAAACCTCTCACTTTTCGGTAACCTTTCAGAAATATTTCACATAAGACCTTACATAGTTTCAAAAAACCTTCGTTTTTATTTCCAAATGCTTTCTGCAATGTTTCAATGTCCACTGTTTGCTTTCATTTGAGACGTTTCTGAAACGTTACAGTAACATTTCATGATGTGTTGCTGAAATGTTGCAGAAATGTGCAAGTGTCCGTTTTTTTGATTTAATTTGAAACGTTTCTGAAATGCTACAGAAACATGGCATGATATGATGAAATGTATTTCAATATAATATTTTTACATAATTTGTGTCAAATAAAAAAGGAATGTTTTCTTTTATTTATTTATTATATATGTATAAGTCTCTCACACTTCAGAATGATCACATGCGAACAAATTCATTTATAATGTACCAGATGGACTTCATATGAAAGGTTCTGGATACGTTGAATTTGAAACCTTCCAGAAACAATTCAGAATGATTACATGTCAAAGACTTATTTTAAAACGTATCAGAAGGATTTAATTTGAAAGGTTCAGGAATTGTTCAATCTAAAACCTTTCAGAAACACTTCAGAATGATTGCAGGTAAAACATTACATTTGAAATACATAAGCAAGATTTCCGTAATGTTTCACTTGCAACGTTTCAAATGAAAAATTTCTTCAACATAACGTAATGATTACATGCACTGGATGATTATATGCACAATTCAAACATTAAAATATTAATATGAAATTGCGATGCATTAAAATATATGATATATAAGAAATCTCAAAATATTGATTCAAATCTACTCAAAGCATTATACATTCATCGCCCGAAAGAAAGATGATTCAACAATCTTCCAAACGTTGACTGGGCTTAATTCTATCTATCGTTGCTTGCTTTGGTTACGCGGGTATTTATCACTTTTATTTATCGCTGCGTATTTATCAATATCCGGTTTATTTATAATTTCAATTTTGCAACGGTAAGGGTGTCTGTGCACATGGAAGTATGCGTGTTTCCGTTAGTGTGTGTGTTAGGATGTACCTCAGAATTATGATTGAATGATTTCTTTTTGAGTGTGTGATCCTCTACAAAGTGTTTGGCCAATCCGGTTACAATAGCGTGAAAATTAACATATTATCAATCATAATCAACCAAAAATATTGGGTCGCAAATATTTTTTCTAAGTTATGTTTTACAAACATAAAGTAAGTGATATTAAGGCAAACGAAATTCTCTACTTACACAATTTTTGTGTTTTTAGCCATAGTCAACTTTGTTTTTGAAAAGAAAATTTTCAGCTATTAGAGTTGTAAGCATACAAGCACAACCAAATCAATTTTTAATGTGCGAACATCTTTACTGTCAGGTGTGAGAGAAAACCTTAACAGCAGTGAATTAGCTAATTGTAATAAGGAGATACAAACGTCGCAGACTGATGCTAAACGCTAACGTGTAAAGAGACAGAGGTATGTGGAATTTGCAAAACTAAGACAACTTATAAACTTGAATAATTTGTGATCTTTATATAGGGCATTCTACGCAACAGCACTCAGAAACCATCTAGCTATGCCTCCCCAAACGTTTTTGATTTTTTTTTTCAGTATTTGAAGAGAGAATTCTCTCTAATTTCTTTAAATTTCCTTATCAAGTTATGTAAGTCAGCGTTTACACGAGGAAACTCTTGCCGGAAAGTTTCCTTGTTTGTAGGCAAGAGAGGAAAAACGAAAGGGTGGTGTACAGAATTTTCGGTACCCGCAAATTCTCTTTCGTTCTGTTCGTTAGCTTATATTTTGCTTTGACTCTACGTTTGTTGTGGTGGATCGACAAAGTAACTGCTTTGATATTCACAAGCAGAAAGAAATTCTAGTTTTCGTGTGTAAACGCAAAACAAATTCACAAAAGGGAATGGACAAGAATTTGTTTCATCGAATTTCCTTGTGAAAACCTTGATTAAGAGATAAACATTTTTGAAAACCAACGTTTTTTTAAATGCTCATAACTCCGCATATAACACTACTCAACAAGATTTTCCACAGCGAATGGCTATAACATTTTCTATAGTGAAATTTTCCGTAAAATCCAAATATCGTAATAGTTTTTTTCAACTGGCCTCAATTTTCCATATAAATGGTAAAACTTTAAAAAAAAAATGCACTGTTGAGACCATATAAGTCACATAAATGCTTGTAAGAACTTTAATTTACAGTCAATAAATTTTAAATTTTTCTATAGATTAGAGGAGATTCTTAGAAACATGCTAAGGTATCAACTGTGCAAATAGTATTAATGTTATGGCTGTTATGATCGAAAATAAATAAAAAAAATCTTTTTTTCTCGGTTTTTTTTAACAAATTCCAACTTTGAAGCCCCCTATCTAGAATTAGTTATATAGGTTAGAAAAAGTTAGCCCTTCTATCTCTTAGAGAATTTTATTATTAAAATTTTAAATATACATTTGTTTATTCAAAAGACATAACTAGAGTATTTTATTAACATCAATGCAAGCCCATTTTTTTCTTATAAATGTATATTATTCTTCAAATCCACTAAGGCGGACCACATCAATGTCATCAATTTGCTTGAAATCTTACAGGTGTCATTCTATGATCAATTTTAAAAAACGTTTTTTTTTATTTTGCTGAAAAGCCACATTTTTCAAAGTTTTCGCCATTTAAACTTGGTATGTTAAAATTACAAATATGAAAAAAAAATCTCAAACGACTTTTTTTTAAATTGTCGGTATTTCCTCAATACATAAGGGGCTTTCATGATTTTTTTTTTAATTTCTTCATAATTTTATGGGTGACATTTAATGGAAAGAAAATTTCACAATTTTTTGATTTGAAGAAAGTGTCTCAGCCCTGCGATATGAGCAATATCTTCTACAAAACAATTAATTTTACACTAAGCGTTACTGTTTCATAAAACCCATAAAATTATGAAGAAATTCAAAAAAAAAAAAAACATGAAAACCCATAATGTATTGTGGAAATACCGTCAATTAAAAAAAGCCCTTTGAAATTTTTTTTCATATTTGTAATTTTGACATACAAAGTTCAAATGACGATTATATTGAAAAATGTGGCTTTTCAGCAAAATAAAAAAATAGGGATTATTTAAAATTGAGCATAGAATGACACCTGTAAGTTTTAAGCAAATTGATGACATTGATGTGGTCCGCCTTAGTGGGTTTGAAAAATAACGTACATTTATAAGAAAAAAATTTGCTTGCATTGATGTTAATAAAATACTCTGGTTATGACTTTTCTATAATTAAATCTATATATAATATTTATATAATAAAATTCTCTACAAGATAGAAGGGATACATTTTTGTAACCTATATAACTAATTCCAGATAGGGGGCTTCAAAGTTAGAATTTGTTTAATAAAAATGAAAAGAAAAGGATTTTTTTACCTATTTTCGATCATTTCAACCATTTAAAATTTGATGGCTGACAATTGCAGTTCTTACAAGCATTTATGTTAAGAATATGGTCTCAACAGTACATTTTTTTGAGTTTTACCATTTATATGGAAAATTGAGGCCAATCGAAAAAAACTGTTACGGTATCCGGACTCTGCGGAAAATTTCACTATAGAAAATGTTATCGCAATTCATTGTGACGTAAGTTTTTGTAAATTTGTAGAGTAGTGTAATCAGCCAAATTAACTTTTGTTTTCTCTCAGAGTTTTTGTGTGTAAACGTAATTTTCAAAAACAACATCGAACATTTTTTAGACGATATAACTGTGATATTGTCAAGTTTCAAAAATAATTTGTCACTTTTAACAGGACATGTACTGATCAATTTTCTTAAAAATTTTTTTGTAAATATAATTTACTAATTTTTAAGAATAGTCTGAAAATGTGCAAATGATGGGATCAATTTTATTTCTAACTTTGAATGTGTCTTTTTTTAGTTATCGGTGTTGAACAATGTCCAAGTGCAGCATTTTGAATAAAAATAAAATATAATAGAATTATGCCTTTGTTATTCAAAATGCACATCTGGATATTTTTTACACGAATAACTAAGCAAAGGAAAATTGAAAATTCGGAAGAAAATTTATCACATGTCGACTTTTTTCACATAATTTAATATTTTTAGAACTTTACTGATTTTTTCGATATTTTTCGACATCTATTGATTTCCTGATACAAAACTAATATTATGTTACAAACACATTTTTCCTTTAAGGGGACATGACACATTTAAAAAATTTGTTCTTAAGTGTTTTAAAGTTTTAAAATGCGTATAGTTTTCATAAAAAACAAGATATCATTTTGAAACTTTACACATATATTTTGACACAAAACAATATTTAAAAAAAATTTTTTTTTAATTTTTTATGAAATTTATGACCACTAGTATTTTTTGAAAAAAAAAAAAACACCAAAAAATCATGGCAGGCATGATTGCAGCTCACTGGAACATCTAAAAAAAAAACATGAGATTTTAATCAGCCGCTAAGGAATGAACTACAGGCAAAAATTTTGGTTCAAAAATAACAAAATGGCGTAATTTTTTCGAAAATTGCTAATTTTTCGGGCCAAAAATCAAAAAACTATAATACCGATCTTTCTGTCCGTAGTTCATTCCCTGCATTTATATGTGCACAGCAGCATATTTCAGAAAGATTGGTCCAGTATTTTTTTTATCATGCCCGCCAACTCGAAAAACGTGGTTTTGAGAAAAACGCGTTTAAAGTGTTTTAACAATAGCTTTTCAAGTACTATTACTTTGACACGATGGTTCTAAAATGCTCGATATATATTTTACAAGCCGAGTTTGAGGTTTATTTTATAAAAAACGTATTTTTCAATATTTTTTAAACAAGAAACAGTATAAAAAAAATTTTTAATTCTTGAAAATTTGAAGGTGTCATGACCCCTTAAACAATTAATATGACACTAGCCGTCTCGGCAGACGTTGTTCTGCCCTTTTCAAAAAGTGGCGTGAAGTTGATGAACTCATGCTATGGAATGTAAAAACGAATTAGCCCATTTTTCAAGTGAAATCAACTTCTATCCCTACTCTTTTATGCACTAGTATGCAGACTTGGCAGACATTGTTCTGGCCTTATTGCTAGGTGGTGCGATGAGTTTTACTCAAATAAATAAAGGAGTGTGGGAATTGGCTCGACAAAATTCAATTTTTTTCTTCGAACTCAGCGAAGAGTTTTACACAAGAATATGTGGGTTTGTTTTTCCGACCAAAACTTTTTTTTTTTTGTTGACCTCTGTAATTGATGCAAAAATATCAAGAAAGATTCATACACTATTTGAAGAGTTTTAGCGCATACTATGGTAGTTTTTTTTTTTAAAAAAACTTTGTAATTAGAACATGAAGATAATGTAATGAGATTGAATTATTTATTTAACTTTTTCTTATATTGAATTCTATTTTTCTTTCAATACTGATCATGAATTCAAAAGTTTGCGGATGTATACAAAACTTAAATTAGTGAGCGAAAAATTTCAAAAATCTGAAACCCCTCCGAAATATTGCTCTGAATCTCTCCTTGAGTTCTGACACTTTTTTGGAATTTTCAACAAGATTCTTAAGAGCTAGTTTTCGGTTCTTCTTTCGATATGCAGATACAAAAAAGTAGACATAAAGTTAACGGTAAGCTCAGAGGAAGTTATTAATATTTCGGCAGTTGCACGATATGCCTCATAGCCTTTGTTAATTTCACGATGGTCTCTAAAAAATTTCTTTCCATCTAAAAAGCTTGCCATTTGTATTAGTTGAAGTTATGGCTTGTTTTTTTTTTTCATTCTATGAAACTTATGATTCATATAGATTTCAACATTTTGTGTTTTATGCATTTCTAAGGTAAACCTTAAAGTTTGATAAGCGACAATTTGGTTTTATTGCTGCTGTGAGTGTTATTTTTTCACTATTAATGACTGTTTTTGCTGTAATTACTGTATTTTAAAATATTTGCATTTAAATTTATATTTATCCTTATATATGTATGTGTGTGTGCTAGTATGGGTATTAATGTATGCATATGAGTGTGTGTGTGTGTGTTTGTATGCGTAATCCTTATTTAATGCAAAAATTCCACGCATCTCGCATCGTGTAGCATTTGCCATGCGATAAGGATTTGCATGCGTAATTGAAAGCATTTTTCATGGGCTGCTACTAAAAAACTCTTCCCCAATTGCTCAGATATCAGTCAATTAAGCGATGAATACCATTGATTGCTGACGCTACTACCTTTTTTTTTGCAGTGTAACTGTAACTACACTGATGCTTGTTGCTGTTGTGGTTGATATCTGTTGCTGCAATTATTTCTGGTTGTCAGTTTTGTGAACGCTGCTGCTGTTCGTTTATTGAAAGTCGGCTCATGATTGATTTTTAATCGTCCACACGTACATATATATGTATGTACCTACTTATTTATGTTCGTATGTAAATTTATTTATAATCAAGAGATTTCGATGTATACTTTTATTTAAGGATTTAAAGTTTGAATAGCTCTGTTATTTCTGGCTAATTGAAAAGTTGCACAAAATAATCTTTAAGGCTTAAAACAAATCTAATTAAATTTTATTGTTATACAATTTTAACTTTGAGCTGCCAATTAAAGTTATGTCTTTGCGTAAAAGTTTGACAGTTTATTGAATAATATTTAAAATAATTTCTTTTACCAAAATCAACAGCTTTCCGGCATATGTTACGTATTTGCGTTTTTACGACATTTTATTATTTAAAAATTTTATATCAATAAAAACGTTTAATGCAAATATTGTATTATATTTTTTTTTTAAATACTCTTCAATTCATATAAAAACAAGTTACGTGAAAACAATAACGAAAAAATCTCGCTTTTTCACAATGTGGTCACTGTTTTCATGTTGCATATTGGCACTGCGTACAAACGTCAACTTTTTACGGTTCAAAAGGAATTGCAAATAAACTGACGATTAATTTAAGCCAGTATATCAAAATAAAACTCGAACAATGTACATAAAATACGATATTATTTGCTGTTTTACTTTTGCACTTCCATTTATTGGAGGTAACACATTGCTGTACCTTAAATATTGAAACACAGGTGCAAGCAACATACGATGTCATTCTGATTTTTCACTACAAAAAAAAAAGAAACAAAAAATTACCAAAAATTTATTGAAAATTGTTAATTTTAAAGGTGGAAAAAGCAAACTTTTAACGTAAAAATATATTATTGTAATGTATAAGTAGCCATTACCCAGCAAAAACTTCACTTACAAGAGTCCAGAAGCCGGTGTTATCAAAGGAGCCGTCGTAGCGGAATTGAAAAACTTTAGGTATAAAATGAGCATGATATGACAAGGTTTTTCTAGCCGGAAGTATTCTTAATTAAATTCATTATAATTAAAAAAATTAATATAAAATTTTGTAACTATCGCAGAATTTGATTCAATTAGAGAATTTGTAGGAAACTTCATGCAACAAATTATTATGTCTTGAAAACTATACCACAAATTTCGAATTTCATGAATCATATAGCTTATTATATTACCTTTCTTGGGTACCCACCTAATTGATAAGATCCTTGAAAAATCGAATTTTGTCGATAACTTTTAAGGTTTCGGAGCGCATTATTTATCGGTTTAAACAGGGCACGTCGTTGTAGGTAATCACTTAGCTTTCATTGTATGCAGATAAAATAAGCACTGGAACTTGGCAGCTCAATAAGATCAAATTGAGAAATATGTATCTAGAAATATGTATCTATGTTACTAAGCTGCAGAGTTTTTATCTTAATACATGTATATTTCATTTATTTTTATCATTATCTCTGACTATTTCTATTTTTTTTTTCTTTTTATCTTCAGATTTATTTATTTGCCTACTTCTCTGTACTCATATCGCTACATCTTGTAAGGAAATTATGTGCCGGGGTAAACTCGCCAGATGTCTAGGTGTTCGTGAAAGTTAGTACCACCTTATTTTCGAATATTACGGTGTTCTTCGGGAACCTTCGGGTGTTCTTGAAATCTACCGTTTGTCGATCCGAAGTACTCCGCCGTATGTAACTTTCCTTTACCGTACTTAGTAACGCTTCGTTTCGGATCTGAAGCCTTAGGGTAATCTTCGGGACCCTTCGGGTGTTCTTGAAATCTGCCCCTTGTCGATCAGAACTACTTCGCTGTGTGTAACTTTCTTTTGCCGTACGTAACGTAACGCTTTGTTCTGAAGCCTTCGAGTGTTTTTCGGTTCCAAGACTTGATTATCGAGCGACCCTTTATCTTTCATATATTAGCCTGTCCTTGTATACAATCATTGTATCTCTGTAGAAAATATAGCAGCTTCTTTATTTTAAGTTTTTTTCTCGTCCGAATAAGTCTTCAGCTTACAATTATATAACGTTCTCTGGAAAAGTTTTGTTAACTTGATAACTTGACTTCTGCACAAAGTACAACACCAATTTTTCCAAACCTGCTTACTTTTTATCCGAATGATGCCTTTGTTTAAAGTACAATTACAATCCGTTGGAAAACTGCCTTGATGAGTAGCTTGTTTTTTTTTTAATAGGAAATCAAATGGGCGTGAGCCCACTATATACTAAATTTAACAAAAATCCGTCTTATAGCTGTTGAATATTAATAGGATGAAAGTTTTGTTGGGTATAGATTTTTATTCCGGTGTTTCTAGTGAAAATGGTTTGGTTATATTTTTTATGTTAAAAAGTTGATTTTTTGAAGGTACCTTGCTCTTTCGGGATTTGATCTTAAAAACTATTTCTAAGTGTAAGCTAAGATTTTAAAACTAATTAGTATTTCGAGTCACATGTTTTTAGAACTAACACCAAAACATTCCTAAAAAAAACATGCAAAAACTATAACATTAAAAGAAATCCTCGCAACATTTTGTGCATGGGAACAGGAGCGTCGCAACGAAATTTTTCATGGGGGGCAAACTCAAACAGAAAAGGTCGATAAATTTTTCTGAAAAAAAAGAAGGATTTATTCTGTACTTTGGGACGGGGATATAAAGAGAATTTTGTATGAAGAGGTTTTTTTATTAGTTGCAATTTCCATTAATGAGAAATAAAGTAGGTTTTGTTCAAATGTTTAGAAAAGTGGATTTTCGATTTCTTCGCGAGGTAAATTCTCTTATAACCCTTCGCAAATCTATCTATTTCTTAAAGTACTGAACTTAAAATCGCTGAAGTTGAGAAATCGGAGCATTTCGGACTTTATTTTTATTGATTATAGATAGTACAAATATATAAATTTTTGACAAAATAAAAATAAAAGTCCAGACGATCCCTGATATATAAGTAAACCCCTAGTTACAATTTATTTTTTTTTATGGTAAAACTGCAATTTCAGCAGATTTCTTCTAAATCACAAGAAAACCTAGATAATCACAATATTCTATAGTATTTGCATATCCAAAATAAAGGCAATTACCTGCAGTTTCAAAATCCATAGCTTTTGTAAGTTTCAATAAGTAACAAATATTTATTATTATATGTAAAGTAACACTATTATAATATGTAAAAGCAAAAAATATTTAAAAGTACTTTTTTGACGCTCAAACTTGGACTGACTTTGACTGATACTGGTTGGGAATGACAGCAAACGAACAGTAAGGTTGAGCCACAAATATATCTGGCTGCATTGTATACATATTTTTTTAGTTCCAACTTTGAGTTTAGAAAAATTACTTTTGGCCGGCTCAATTATTCAAATACCAGTATGTGCGTTGTTACAATTCTTGTCCCATAGTAAAGTATTACCACCTTGAATTCCTACCCAATTAGCTTATCCTGATAAGGTAGACATTCATACATCTATCCTCGAATATTACAGCAAAGCATTTTGACTGCTTGCCGCCTTGCGTGTCAGATTGTATTTTTTCTTTCGTGATTTGATGACTTCAGCTATCTCTAAGATTTCATAGTTTGCATAATTTTTTGGTGTTAAGAAAACATCTACCATAAAACTTAATGAACACAGTATTATTAACATTCAAGAAGCCTTAATGACTTAAATTAACCCAATGCTAATTGCGCAACAATAAAAGTTATTCTCTCAATTAATATGCATTTTACTACGCAAAAATTTACTACCACAAATACCAACATATTTAATGTAATAAAGCGACTATTTGTCTTAACCCTATCTTTTGCTGTAATAATAAAAATAGCAATCAAGTTTTAATGGCGCTGCCACACGTAACGGTATGGCTAGGCCAAAATAACACACACCAATATGCGTACGCAAACCTCCGTCTGTATTAGGGTAGCATTAGAAAAATGCCCTATATTAATATTAAAACAACAACAAACTCAAACACATGATAACATTATTAATTGTTGTTAAGAACTAACATCTTTTACTACAAATATAAAATCATACCGAATGATAAAAAAAAATGGAGTATACAACTTAATTCCATGATATGGCTTACCATTGAAAAGTTCTCCGCAAGCGAGTAACATAAAAAGTTTGGAAAAATTTGTAACCTTTTTAAATGTTGGCATTTTGGAAAACATCAGATAACCTCTAATTTGAATATTAAGCCATATATATATTTGTAAAGCAAACAGTTTTAGAAATGCGCAAATATGTGCACTAAAATCATGTGGTACATGTGGAACTTTGCTTAATAGATGTTGGCAGAGTGGGACTTGTAGCATTGAATTTTCATTGCTCTCTTGCTTTCACAGCCACTGAACAATCAATTGTTGGTGGAGATAAAAATTTCACAATCTACCACCAAAAAATTTTGTAGGATATGTTTTTACTATATGTTAAATTTACAAACAGTTCTATTTTCCATTAAGTTTTTCAAATATTTTTATCAGAGAGAGATAAGCATATATTTTTTTCTAAATAAAACAAAATCAAATTGAGGTGGAGCAACAATTTTTATTTAATTGTGAAGTAAACTTAATACACTTATGTGTTATCGAATATCATTCAAATGGCTGCCCCTTATCCTATGTTTGAGGCGAATACGTTGAGTCTATTTTCGACCTCCTTATTCAAATAAGTTAAACCTTATTTTAAGTAAAGATACCTTGTGAAAATTTTGTGAGTTAGCTTGAGACAAGTAACAACAATTCTCTAAGTTCAATAAATTCCCAAGATTATACCATCACTGATACCGATTACAATTTCAAAACAAAATACAAAAGTTTTTCACTTTATCATGATCAATGATTGAAGTATCTTACATACCCGACTAGAAATTCTTATCAGGCAAACCCTACCAAAGTCAGTTTCGAATCAGGCTAGGAATGACGGACCCTATTACGAGCAGCAATATGTGAATCTTATCAGAATCTAAAAGGTGGAAACGTATTAAGAAATTCCGGATCAAGTATGGGAAAACTAGTCGTACTGCAGCCTTACCAGGGAAATCCTTATGAAATTTCATCCAAACCTGATCAGTTTTGTCAAGTCATGAACGGACCTGGTCGGATCTGGCAAGGGCCTTGTTTATCCCTTTTATGGAAAGTCCTATGAAAACTAATACAACCTTGATCAACTTTGCCAAATCAAGAACAATGCAAGCTAGTCAGAAGGTTTGGTCGAACTTATTTCTAGGCCCCATTAAAATCTATAAGGTCCTAATCATCTTAGCCAGATTAGATGTTTTGGTGAGTTAGAGTCAGATTTTAGGATTTTACTATTTTTTGTCTAACCTGCGTTAAGTAACACGTTAACCTGGTAAATCAGTCTATGGAATTCTATTTAATTAAAAAATAAAATTAGATCGCATCCACTGGGGTTTGAACCTAGACATTATCTGTTAACACAGTTGTTACATGCCTCATCCAACCTATTAATACTTTATGGCTGGCTAAAAGTATATTATTTGAATTATCAGTTGAAAACTACAAAATAGAATTTTCTATCTGACTGAAAAGTTATATAGTTTTTTTTTGTCTCGGAAAAATAATTTGAGTGGCTCAGTTAGGTAAGATGAGCATTTTTGAACAGTGGCATGGCGCAGGGTGACCAAGGTTTAATTCTGTTCTTCTTTGAAGTTTTAAAAATGCAACACAAATAAATCAACAATAGTTTCCAATAATAAGCAGTAATAGAGAAGATATGGTAAAAAATGCACAAAAAAATGTATTCCGAGTTAACCGCATCAAGAACACTGATCAGTATCATATCTGGTGCAGTTAGCCTGGATCATTGTATTACCGTATCCGGACCTGATCCGATTGCCCAAGTCCGGCCGGTTCTCTAATATGGCCAGCCGTATGCGAACCGAATGAAAATTCCTACGACCTTAATCCGAAAAAAACATAAGATATACGTATAAGAACATATCAATTTTGTCACCGTTTTCATGAACATTTTATTTTTAAGTTCCTTAGAAACAACGTCCACCCTTTTGCTAAAATAACATAAATGCAATGAAAAAGTTCAAAATAATTAAGAAACTTTGAAACTTTCAAGCGCAAATCAGATTTAAGCAGCAGCTCAATGACATTCATGATAGTTTCGACACCCAAAAAAGAAGTAGAGAAGAAAATCTAGCAACAGAACATAGAGATACTTACTAATAGTTGTAAGTGGAAACTTCAGCTCTATAGGAAAAAATCAAGCAACTCAGTGAAAAAGCAGTAGTAGAGGCAAATTACATTTAGAAACATCATTTTTCCACTTTCCTTTTCTCACTTTTTTGTATGCCCTACATACAGGGCATAATCATTTCACTTTGTTCTCAGTTTGTAAAGCAAAGCAGCGTAGAGAAATATATGTTGTATGGTATTTCTTGCTCAATGTCACCTTCTACTTCCATTTAGTCATGTTACTTTATCTCTTTGTTTGTCAGTTTGTATGCAAAAATCGCGATCATGAGAACTCGAAGCGATCTAAATTGATAAAGCTTATTCCACAGGTTTAGTCAGATCAATTGCTAATCGTGGGACTGAAAATTTACGAAATTGTTTCACGGACATGCCAATTGCCCATTCGTCAAAGGATATTTCAGGAAAATAGTTGAAAAAAAAATTATACCGATGGGCGCGTTACCTCAAATTTGTTTTGAAGATTTTAACACAAGAAGATTGTGTATTGTTTCCATAGATTTTTTAGGCGTTACATCTGTCACCCATTTTATATGAATACAAGTGGTACCCGCGGCTTCGAACCCTCAAGTTTTGTTGTTTTTTTTTTACTCCCTTCACATTTCGTTATATAGGGGAGACCTTCGAAAGTAAAAAAAAAACAAATGAAAGAGTTTGTTCTTTGAACTTCGAAGCCAAATACAAACAGTACCCAAGAAGCAGCATAAGCAACGAAAAATCAAACGACATTTTTTGTGTAATGTTTGCATAAACGTAATTCTAAGAAAACGAATATTTAACTTTAAAAACTAAAAAATATAAGTACACAATAACCTTTTTGAACACATATATATTGTTTTTAAATAGAAATTGATAAAATTTCTTCAGTACATTTTGCGCCAAAGCGTTACAACCCATTTTGGCATAAGCAATTTTATATAAATGGTATAGAGGAATGTCGACACGGAATGTATATGTGATTTTCGATTCCCTAGCTACGTACTTAATTAGCTTGGTATGACACAAGCTAGTACTAAAAGTGGGTGGATGCTGGTGGGCATTTTAAGTCATTATCCGGAAATCTAACTATTCCAGATAATATATAAATTTAATTTGGCTTCAGTAATACAAACATGTAACATGAATGCTTACATAATATGTAGCACATATAACCAGCGGCCTTTCACATAACCAGAAAAATACACATTTAATAAAAGCTAAAGACTTGCGCTCACTTCTACTGTTAATGAAATGTAGGGTATTTGATTTTGAGAGAAGATGCCAACTTAACAAATTCTATTTTGTCTTCATTCTTCTCCCTGTACCATTTCCTTTAACTTTTTCTATGCTTCATTTTTTTAAGCTATCAAAAGAATTAAGCTTTTCTTTTTCTTTCAAAAGTTTTTCTTTAAGCAAGTCGTACGTACTCCTTTTTTTTGCACTTTGAATATAATTTTTATGGGATACTTGGTTTCTCGAAGTGTAGAGATTGTCGGGGTAATTTGGTTTTGCTGTAGGGTTATTCAGGAACACAGGCAAAGGAACTGATGATATTGCGTCGAAAAATTTCCATAATAATTACATTTTTATGCTAATTAAGAACTAATCGTTACTTTGTCGTCAGCATCATCATCATAGTCGTCGACTTCATTCTCATGGTTGGCTCTTTTACTTGTTCTAAGCGTTTTTTATGATTTTTCTTCCTGTGGCCTCTTTGGTTTTGAGGTTGATAAAATTTATGTTGTTTAAACACTTGGTCATGAGTTTGAAAGTGGTAAATGTTTTGATTGTGTTAACTATTTGAAAGAAAAGAATATTAAGATTTTAAGAATAAAACAACTTGAGAGCTACAAATATTAATACTAAAGTCATATTTTGACTTGTTGCTAAAGTGTTTTATGTTCCACAAGCAAGTCTTTTTAGGCTCTTCTAGTTCTATAGTTTGGTAGACATTTCAAGCTATAATATTACACACTTTTAATTATAAGTCTCTTCAGAACCCTGAGACTTTGACAAATTTGAAGTTATTTCTTTTTCGAAATTGAAGCATTCAGCAATTCCAATAAATATGACATAATAAGTTTAATACGTAAAAATGGGTACTATCACCTTTTTTCACTTCTTAAGATGGAAATGTTAAATTTTTTATTTTTCAATGATCCTTTATCTCGTGAACATTTGGTAACAAACTTTGACTTTCAAAGCTTTGAACTGGGATTATATGTTTGACTTTGTAAAAACACCATATAAACTCATATCTCGAAAGCTATATTTTTAAGTGTGATTTTCAAGTTCAGTTCAAAACCAGTGTTTTGTCAACTTGTGTAATTGGCGTCGTGAATTTGAAAAAAATCTAAGAGAAGCAATAAATAAGTAAGCTTATCTAGTACATACCAGTGATGGCATGTACTTTTGTACTTTTTTCAGTACAGTTGCGTCGTAAAAAATCGTCGTCAGTACATTCGATAAGTTTGTAGTACATTCGGCACATTTGGTGCATTTAAAGTCCATTTGGCTAATTTTAAGTACATTTTCGGTACATTTTCAGAACATTTTCGGTGCATTATCAGTACATTTGGACAATTTCTAAAAATAACCATTTGGGTATAGTAAATTTAGCTGAAATATATGTGCAAAATTACCATAATAGTTTGCTAACCTTTAGCTCCACGACTACGGAGCTAAATATGTTTGTTCAAATTTAGGATGACATCCTGGCATAATTTCTACTTCATTCCACCAATACGCCTTATGATCTCAACCTTCAGTTTTTAAATTGCTACTTGCTCATTGAAATATTTATGTAACCTTAGTTTTCAAGTAACTTCAAATAAATAAGTCCAATGGTGTCAAATAGCACGATCTCGGTGACCAATTGACTTTGTTCTTTCGCTAGATAATTCCGGGAACTTCTCATGCTATAAAGTTATTATTGTATTGTATGAGTGTCATGTGTCAACGTCTTACTATTTAGAACCACATTTGGCTCATATAATCCAATTTCGGTCATAAAAATTAAGTTCTCATGGTACGATGATAGCATTCACCATTCAAAATAACAGCATTATCGGTAGGGGAAGGTGGGGAATTGTGGGACACACTTTTATTTCGGCCGAACAGTCACATACAAATTGCTTTTTCTGAAAACTTAAAAGACTGGAATTGTTTCACGAGTCGCAACCTTCCTTTTAATAACATTCGTTTAATCTCATTCCACCAAAATGTATAAATTACATCAATTGGTGCAAAAAACCTTTTTTTTGCGATTTTGAATTGTGGACAGATCGTGGGTCGATTAAAAAATAAAAGTTATTGATGAAAAACGATTATTTATGAATGAAAACGAAAGAGCAGTTCATAATTAATTAAAAAGATTGGAAAATGGTAATGAAAATTAATCAGATTCGCAGTAAAAGCAGGTGTAAGTGTTCGGGTTCGGTCCGGCGCATTTTAAGTGCACACCTCGGTCACAGAATGTGCAATGGGCGGTGTTTCGGCGGTTCTCCTTCTTCGGCATATTTTTTTTGAAAATTATGCAGAAATCGATGTCGTTTTCCATGTCAATGTCGGTTGGAGACGGCATTTTCTTCAGCGGTCTTCGATTTGCCACGACCTTTTAGCTTCTTTGCTGCCGGTTCGTCGCGCGCCTTTGAAAATCTTTGCAGTTTCTTTTTGGCCTTATCACGCAGATCTGCGACAACCTCGGGAGATGTAAAAACGCCAGACTGCATTGGCTTACGGCCACGATTTGATTTCGGCACAGGCGTGCCCAATTTCAACGGACCAACCGATTTTAAAGCATCACGGAGCTGTGTAGGCGAAACAATAGATGAAGATGATGCAGCACCATGTTGAAGCTGCGGCACTTGTTGATGGTTCCGACGTTGACACTACCTCATTTGCAGCGGTGACAACATTATCACCATTCACAATAACTCGACGTTGATTGTCGGCATTTTCCTTATCTTCCTCGAACAAATTTTCACCGCTCAGCTCCGATGCAAGAAAGTCAACTTCGGTGAAAATATGTTTGTCGAACAGTTATTCGGAAGTCGAATTTGATGGTTTTTGGCATCAGCACAGCATCGAGGCACTGAACGACAACGAGCGGCACGTGATGCAGGTCGAACAAGACACCAATGTTCGACTTCTTCCATGCATCATACTTTACAGTGAACATAGCATGATGATTCCATGATCCAATGCCAAATCTATCGCCTCGACTGACAAATGCGCGCCATAGTTGTCCAGCAGGAACAGAGTTGGCGAATCAGCATTTGCACCGGTGTGCTTAATGAAATGCCGCATGAATTGTGGGAACACATCAGAGTACATGTACCCAGAACCGTTTGCAACACCAATAGCGCCATCGCTCGCATGAGTCATATACGACTCTTTCATGTTGCTTCTGGGAAACAGATAGAATGGCGGTATAGACTGGCCATTAGCGCTAACGGCCAAAGCCAAAGACACATTGGTGCCTCTTTCGGCGGATGTTGATGAGCCGACTTGCCTCTGTCCTTTGCGTGCAATGGTTTTGACCGGTTTCGTTGCCACAGTTGGGCACCTACTTTCATCCATGTTCCAAATCTTATGCGGTTCTAACGGTGTCTTATTTAAAACGGACGAAAGATTGCCAAAGAATGCATCAACGCTCTCTTTGTTGAAGCGCTTCGGACGGCTCTGGCTCACTTGTTCGCAGTGACAAATTTTTGTGGCGATTCGTAAATGCCAACTGCCAATTCTTACATGACTGTTGATTGGTGTCCCACGAATCCGAATACGAAACACTGACCTTTTGAGCAAAGCATTCTAAGTTCGATCAAACTTATTCCATAATTGATGTCGCTAGCCTGGAGAATGTGGTTCATCAGCGCCTTTTCTTGTTCGATGTTGAATATCTGAAATAAAATCGGGAAAGTCAGTGTTATGACTCGAACATTACATCTGCATGCCCTTAAGGCTCATTTTACACCGAATAATAAATTTATTTGTTATTCGATGAAAGCAAAAAAGAAGTCAGCTCAATTCACTGGTTCTGCACAGATCGTTGCCTTTTCTTCCAGAAAATTCTCCATCATAACTGCATCAGCAGTAGCAACGTTGATAGACGCACGATCCAACGCCGCAATATATCGCACCAAAGTGCTTTTTGGAATGTTGTGTGCCGTCGCGGCTTGTCGGATGCTGTTGTTGTGCATTTTCACCGACTTGATCGCCAACAAAATTTTGTCAAAATCAATAGGTTTCACTTTTTTGCCATAATAACGCGGCATCGTAACTGAAAAAAAAATTTTTGGTGAAAAAAATATTAGAAAATTTCATAAGACTATTGTTTTGTTGATATTTTGCACGAAAAACCACTTGTACTACGTGTCCCATGATTCCACACTAACACTGTCCCATGATTCCCCACGCGCTCACTTTTGCACAATGGCCGCGCATAATGAACACAGTGTAATTTAATGCACAATATCTTTTGTGTATCGAAGGCTAGAGGCTTAACGAATGTTATAAACATATTTACCTGGATTGATTCGTCGAAAAATGTAGAGAAAATTGAATGAACACAGAGTGAAAAAATAATTTTCAGAGTATGCAATTTCTTTACGTTATCGCAGCGAGGCAACAGCACGTCCGCACAGCTCAAGAGCTCGACAGAAAATGAAAGTAGTATAAGACGAGTCAAGCGACATCTGTTTGCAGCATCAATCAACACTAGGTAGAAAAATATCGCGCTGTCCCACGACACCCCCGCTGTCCCGAAATATCCCACCTTCCCCTTCCTTTGAACAAAAAATGATTCAATAACTCTTCAAGCCGAAATTATACAAAATTATGTACAACTCTGTGAGGATGCAACGGATTCTCGATGGGACATTTCTCAACCTGTATTTAAAAATCTTTTTAGCTTGCATGTTTATTGTAATTTTTGAAATAAAAATTATTTTTATCGACATTTTTACCTTTGTGTAGGCTTTAACTATTGCCATTTATTTTGGGTTTTTTTTTTCTAGCAAAGTTCACTCATCTTGAAATTTCCGCATCAAAAAACTAAAAATATTTTTATTGTTATATTTTGCGCATTTATTGATATCTGAAAAAATATTATATAATATTTAAATATAAAAAATGTCAACACAAGCATGTCAAGCATATGTGCTCGTGTATTGATTGCATGTGAGTAAAACTCTCCAATTTCATATATATTTTTTATTCAAAGTACTTGATTGTCATTTTTTGGTAGCATAATAAAATTTATTTAATATTTACATATTTAGTATTACCATTTTTTCTTTTTTTTATTGTATTTTGCAACAAAATTGACACATGATCAAGCATCACCAAGAAATGCAAATGTGCATACTTGCTCTGTAGAAAGGAAAGGTTGCTTATGTATTTGTGTTTTGTGTTTGTTACTGGCTGAAAATGTGCATTTGTGAGTGTCAGTGACAACCGAATGACACCAGCTGTATGGTGCTGCTAGCTGCTGCATGTAAACATTTTATCTAAAATAATATTTGCAGATTCTTTTCAGATTCACTCTGAAACATTTTCATATCTCATGTTGATTGCAATTTAGTTGCATTTTCCATGGAGAAAAGTGTAGTTTTGTATTATTTCCTATATGAAAAATTTTACTATCGTATGCTAAAAAATATCTCCATGAAATATTATTCTTATTTAAAATGAAAATTATCTATCAAATAATCTTTTTTTTTGGTGTTTGCAATTACTATATAGTTAGGTAAGGTTACATTGAAAGCTTGAGCATATCGACCCCTGTGCGCGAAATTATCGTATGTGCCATTCTTTTCGAAATTGACTTTTTGATGCAAATTTAATCTATACCCCACTACGCATAACCTGGTAAAATATTATAGCTGAAATTTTTATAGTTACGCTAAAAATTGAAATGGAAATTTTGGTTTTGTACTGGCAGCTTAAGCACAGAAAAGTAGAAAAAACCCTCTCCTGTAAAATTTTCTTTTGGGCACATACGATAATTTCGCGCACAGGGGTCGATATATGCTAAAGTTAGTTTTTGACAAATTAAATTAAGGCTGAGTTCTTAAACGTCAGTTGCATTGCAGTCGTACAAAGTCATGCGTTCCTAAGTGCAATCCTTTAATGTAATTTCAGGGCTGCTTTGACTTGAAACAGCATGCTAACCGTAACACTGTTTTGTTTGTTCACGTTTAGGAACTCAGTCTAAATGTGAAATGCTCATTGAACTGTTGAGTCCCACTTTAAGTTTCGCTATGATATTCAACAGAAATGTTAGTAGTCAGAGATGCATTTGTATACAAAATATCGAAACATATTTATTCAGAATACTCTCAGAAACGTTGGGTAAAATTTTCGAAAGGAAGGTATTCAGAGTTTTCATGACCAACTGATGAAATCGAAACATACAGGAATAATTCTGAAAACGATTGAACCATATGTTTGATTTTGACAATGCTTTTAGTCATCATAACGTTAAATTTTATTCACATTGATGGTTAATATAACACGATAAAATCAAATTGTTGCTCCTATAAGTGGCACTGTGCCGTTGTGTAAAGTGTGATTTCTTAAGCGTTTGGTTTTTGAAAATTAAAAACAGAACAAACAATTTGCAATAGCGAATAAATTATTTAATTATAGCGATACACCAATTTATGCCATATACTTTTTAAATATTATTTTATGTAAATGTTGCCGCTGCTACACAATTTTGGCAGCATTTCGGCTGGTATCTCATCAATTGCAGCTGGAATGTTGTCTTCTAGGGCTGCAATTGTGGCTGCATTGTCCTTGTACACGAGATGGTGCCAAATGTACTGCTCCAAAGCGTGAGGTTAATTGCTCATAGAACTCACCTCTCAATAGGTCCATGGTATCGCTTGTCGTGTCTTGTTGAAACCACATGTCAACCAATTTCAATTCTTCCATTTTGAACAAAAAAAAGTCGGTAATCATTATTTGAAAAAGCAAGGTCCAATGATGCCGCCGGCTCACAAATCTCAACCAACAGTGCACTTTTCAAGGTCCATTGGCAGCTCCTCAGATCAAATTCGGCAACAATGTTTGTTGACGTTCCCATAGAGCCAAAAATGAGCATGGTCGCTTAAAAAAATTTTTCGATAAAGAATTTGGGTCTTCATCAAACTTTTCTAAGGCCCACCAAACAAACGACGTTATGGCTTCAGTTCTCAAACCAGCTGTATTTTGTACGGTTTCATACCGAGGTCCTTACGTAAAGTCTTCCAGATGGTCGAATAACACAAGCCCAATTGTTGACAACGGCGGCGAATTGACATATTGCGATCTTCATTGACACTGGCCGATACAGCAGCAATATTCTCCTCGGTGCGCACTCTCCGCATACGGGTTGGTGGATTAATTTCCAACAAAGTGAAACTGGTGCGAAACTTGGTCAAAATAGCTTGATTCGCCTGTTGGATGGATCGATTATGATGAACTTTGATAATAAAATTCAATAATTTGTTTGCCTATTTATGGCAAAATGGAAAGTTTCATTGAATACTATTAGCGTTAAAACATCTTAAGAGTCACGCGTGAGGTATTAAAAAATGTACACTGAAAAAAAACAAATAGCGAAAAAATCACCCGTTACAATCACGTCTAATTTTCCTTCAAAGTATTTTCTCACTATGCGGTGCTTTGTGCTATTTTTCATTGAAATTCAATGCATGGCCTTCTCAAAAATTTGGATTGAAATTTGTTCTTCGGGATAGTTCCTCGTTTCATTCATTAGCAATGTATAAATAAACATAGCATTTTGGGTAATTCCCATCACCGCCAGTTTCTTCTACCTTTTACGACTGATTTTCTTCATAAACTTTTTCTATTTGCTTCAGTTTATACTAAATAATCCTACCAGTGTGGTGCAATTTTCAGGGTTATTCTCAATTCAATTCGTAATAGATGATGTAAAGATTAAAGACAAACTCGATTCAGCTTTGTGCTGCCTTAAAAGAACACAAGGAATTATTTCATCGTGCCTCCTTCGACATAGAAGAATCTTTCAATAATATCTCACAAAAAGAAGACTAAAAGGCATGTTAAATATACTTTTATTTATATTCCTGAAAGTATGGCTTTTTTATTTAATTGTAAAAGACTCTGATGTTTGTTATTACTAACATTATGATTTCAGTAAATCGTTTCTCATTTGTCATGTAAGAGTTCGTGTATCAAGAGGAAACAACCTGTCATAAAGTTATTAAGCTTACACCTGCATGCCGTACATTTCGCGTTGATTTACTAATCAAATATTTAGGTATAGCCGAAGCAAATATCTAACGTAGTTAAGGACAACAACTACGTACATACATATGTATGTATAAGCTCTTGTATCTGCAGAAGCAACCCAACGGGAAAGTCGACCGCTCCATAAAGTATGCTTCTAAATCAATGAACTCCTCCATTCGTGATTCACCTCAAACAATTTTTTATATTAAATGCCATTGAAAATGATCAAAGGTTTGAATCCTTGCTTACATCCACATATAGCCAAGAAAAAAAAAATCAAATCAGTGGGTAAGACTGTAGCTTTTAAAACAAAGCAACAAGTTCCTCTTAAACAAATAATTTGGAATTACGACTGACAGACTTGACAAATTACCTTTTGAGCCAATTGAGTATTGAACTAACGCATGTTGAACTAAGAGACCACTTAACCATTTGACTATAATGCCAGTTGTAAGAAGGAGGCTTATGGCTGTGATTTAATGAAATTTTTATTCGACAATTCGAAAATGCATTTGCAATAATCAACATTATTATTAAAATTTCCGCCCCACTGCAGTGGTTCGAATGTCGCACATTTTCTGTAAGCAAAATCAAATGATCAGAAAAATGCAAAAAATTTGGGCAAAGATTTTAAGCAAATCATATAGTCCATTGTAGCTCGAATTTGGATAGCTTTTACATTTTCCCGTTGGGTAGCAAACAGGCGGCTGTAACTTAAATTTAAGTACATACATACATATGTATCTTTGCATTGAAGGCAGTTGATACTGTTAAATCAGTGCCTGTCAAGAGGTTAAATATTACATAATATGCGTGTAAATGCATTAGCGTCAAATGTTATTTTCAAGTTGAAAGTTCTGAGATCAATTTACGAAATTATTAGAACATGAGCTTATGTCGGGGCAATAAATTTAGGTTAGTTATACAGTCGAACCCTGATTATAAGAGATCTCGATCGATTAACTGCGATTACCTCAATGATACGGGATATCAAAAAATAGTTTTTGCCGACATTTCTAAAATTTTAATGTGGGAAAAACGATATGAGGAAACCCGGAACCGTATATTCTTATTCTGGTTTCCAGTTGAGTTTGAAATTTGAACAACGCGTGTTATTGTTTAATTTTATAATTGCTAAAACGACAAACAAAATAATTCGCTTGATAAATCACACAGATGAACCTGAGGCAGGAATAAGCTCTCAGGAATCTGATGAAGATATGACTTAATTGTTTCAAAAATATCATTGCAAGAAGCGATAAACGTAAGGCAAGGAAACTTTTAATGTTCTGACATAACAGAAAAAGATAACGTTCAATTTTACCGTATCCAAAGATATCTTGTAACAGAAGATATGAAGTTTAATAAAAGAAAGAAGCAATATTACACCTTTTTTCTAAGCAATTACATAATTGATTAAATTTTTTTTTTAGGTTTTTTCTTATTCATTCAATAAAACAAAAATTCATTCAAAAATCCATACAAAATTTAAAGAAAATTAACCGGGAAAGTTGATTATCCGGAATGCTTCCAGTCCCGACCTTCTCGGTTAATCGAAGCTCGACTGTATATCATTTTGATCTGGGAATTAAGTATTGCCTAACAAAGCTTTTTAGTGTTCAGACGTTAATAAACTAACTATAAAGCTATATTAGGATAGTGCTAAATGAGTCAAGTTTTTGTGACATTACCTTCAGGATAAGAAGATAATTTCTTCAAGAACATGACAAAAATTACCTCTCTGACTATCGTCTCGCTTTAAACAGTGTGACTGCTTGTATTTTTGAAAAAAAAAAATTACGAAATAATTTTAAAATCCGGTCATTATCTGACTTGTCCGGTCTGATGGCAAACATACTATGAACACTATTAACTTGTTGTCGAAATTTCGAAATAATCGCAATTTTCAGCAAAATCAGGTTCTAGGCCGGATCAATCAATTAAAATATTTTTCAAATGTTACCTACGTACATACAATGCAATGGTATCAATTTCTCTCATTTTCATTATAATGTTTTATTGTTGTATTTTTTATTCTTGTGGAAGTTATTTTACTTACTAACTTACTTGTATGGAGATCCGATGGCACCCTTCACGCCATGTGTTAAAAAAGTTTAAGTAGGCACTCTGCAAAAAAAGCTTGTCAGACTACCGATTTTAATTTAGATAAACAATCATTTTAAGTGCTTATAGTGCAGTCGGTACGCAAGAAATAAGTTTGTCCAGTAAAATCTCAGGGTTATTGACCGCTGATGTCTAATCTTTGTCGCCATAGCACCAGAAACTCTGAAGATTGTTTTTATGTTTGTTGAAAGTAGTAGTTGATGTATTCGCTTTTCAGTCATAAATATCAAAAGTTTCTTGCAATTGACTACAATAGTACTTTCGGCATACTGAGCTGGAAGTCAAAAAAATGTTTTGACTCCTGCTACTTCCACTTGACTTTGTGCAGTGTGGCCCATAATAACAGTCAGTAAATTTCACTGCTCCGAAAAAAATTGAAAACCTGATTTTTTTATAATCTAAGGATGCATTGCTTTTCAAAATTTAATTGTACACAACGAAAGTGCACGGCAAAAAAAATATTCTTAATATCAAACTCAGAAGCGCCATGGAAGGTAAACGTGACTTAGTTATAAATTTTTTTTTAAAAAAATAATGGAAATTGTGACATCATAAAGACACTGAAACCACTCGGAATAGCAGAAAAATTAATACATAAGACAATAAAACGATGCAAGGAAACGAGAGGCTTGAAGATTAAAAAAAAATTGGACGCAGTCGGACAGGGCAAAGAAATGACGTTATAAAACAAGTGACAGGACGATATCCTGCTCTATCAGCAGGTTCAGTAACAAAGGCTATGAAAATATCCTAAACTTCCAAGCAGCTTCTTATCAGGAATGATCTACGACTCAAGACGTTTATAAACTTAAGCCTTCATGAGCTAACTAATAAGCAAAAGCAATTACATGTTACTAAAATTAAGGAGCTACTATTATCTTTTCGGATGAAAATATGTTCTTCCTGCAAGACAACCACAACCAGCAGAGTAACCGTGTGTACGCAAGAAGTTTTGCGAATGCTCCAAAAGATGAATTGACTGCTGAGCGATATCAAAACGTGACCAAAATCAAGGTGTGGGGAGTAGTATCTCAAATAGGAAAAGGGCCGAAAAATTTGCCTGATTTCATCTTTGCGGAAGAATGGCCAGCATCATCACCGGATCTCAAGATATTGGATCTTTGAATATGGGGCGATATGCTAGGTAAAGTAAGGTCAACAAAAGGCTTAACAATTGATGGGTTCAAACAGCGTTTGAGAAGGATAGAAATGGTGCGTGGCGCCTGTAAATCGTTTTTCAAACTTTTACGTCTTGTAAACAAAGGAATGGGGGATATGTTCGATCTTCATCATTAATTTAATAAATTTTGGAATGTTGTTAAACGTTTGTGATAAATAAAAAAAAATATTGTAGACGACTTTGATTTTTATCACACTTATTTTATTGACAGTTATTATGGGCCACAATGTACATTCGACCCCGTTTCATCATTCTTAGAATAAAGCGTTTTGAGTATTTTTTTTGTTTGAATATCTAACGTGTTCATGAACTGATTTTGCCCATTATAAATTTCATGTGCTATACCTATGCACCAGTTTTCATTCAATAATTACGCTTGACTATGCCGTAATTAGGATCTCCACTGATAGATGGATGTGGCTAATCCAACTTACGTGGTGACGCTGACATATGTACCTCTTTATAACTACCACTCCCTTTTTTATGCATTATAAATGGAATGATACGTGAAATGTTTAGTATATAACGCATAGGAAGCGTCTAATTTTTGTACTAAGTTTCGAAAAAGTGAGTTTTCACATGCAAATATATTTGTAAATTTAATTAGAGACAAATGAAATTGATGTTAAAAATGCGTTATTTTTAAGGAAACGCAATACAAACGGAACATAATTAATACGATTACGAGCTGTAGAATAAAGGGGCGTCAAGTGCACTGCACCGGAAATGATGACATGACGTTTGGCTATAATTATTTGGCACTTGGCACGCGGGTAAGTCAATTAAGCGAAGAAAAAAGGGAAGAAATGTAATTATGTCATTGTCACCTACACAAATGGCACACGTTGTGTGTCCATTCGTGCACCACGCCTACTACGTACACACAATTTTGTTGTAATTGCTAATCAACACTTTCACACTAATCGTTTAACATCAAGCCGAGCGTATGACAAAAATGAAAACAACGACAATAATCAAAAACTAAAACCGACTTTTAAGAAAGAAAAATAAAAATGAAAAATAAAATGAAGAAAACATACGGAATCACAAACGACTAGGGATTGGAAAAATGCTACTATTCAATCAAACAGTAATTGCTTCTTTAAAATCGCTGTATCAAATAATTACATGCGACTCTTATGTGTATTGTGAAGTACTGATAACTATGAATTATAGACAATGACTTGAAAATTTCATAAAAATAATGCATTGCAAGTACTTCCCGCAGAAAACAAATCAATATTGATGCTGATCTTTTTCAAAATCAACCATTTTATGGGTACTGGCGAGTATTTCTTAAATCAATTTCGAGTTTAAGATAGGGGGTTGGGGAGGCCTATCGATAGGTTAGAGACGCCTTGCTGAGCCAAAGTTTATACCTGACCTTTTTCCTTTTTATTGAATATTCAAACATTTATTTTGTATGGGTAAACCATATACTAGTGCTCACAATCCTTTTTTAACTTTTCCACAACAATTGGGACAAAAATGTTTTTCTTCGAAAAATAGGACTAAAATACCCCACTTTTAAAGCTTGGAGACTGTTGATGTTGCCCAAAATGACTTTTCAAATTTTTCCTTTCAATTGGTACATTAAATTTGTTTTTCAAAAAATTGGATAGGAAACTCGCCTGTGTAAACCCATAATCCCAATTAATCTTAGTGATTGTGGTTGTGATCCTTAAGTGATTTTATTCCGTAGTGTTTGAAACAGTGATGGAATTTTCAGTACATTTGCATCGTGAAAAATCGTCGTCAGTACATTCGATAAGTTTTTAGTACAATCGGTACATTTGGTGCATTTTCAGTTCACATGGGTCATTTTCAGTTCCTTTGAAATATTCCTAAAAGTTATCATTTTTTTTTTTGTAAATTTGTCTCTATTCAATACATTTTTACAAAACCCAATTACCATCTCTGTATTGAAACACATGGAAGTTTGGTGAACAGGAATCTGGAATCAAAAATTACTGCTTACATTAAGTTTTAAGAAAATTGTGTTCGAAACCCCTAAAAATAGCATTTTATCACATTTTTGAGAATAAATAGCGCAACAACCCACCATAACATGTTAGTCAAATTAATGTTTTAGTGTATAGTATATATCAGAAAAAAAAAACTAAAATCCCTGGATTTTTTAAAATTATTTTTATAGATTACACAGGTCAACAAATCGAAAAAAAAAATTTGGTGCCGAGATATAGTTAGTGGTTTTTTATTAAGTATGTACTGGCAACATTAAAAATATTTTTAAATTTTTTTTCCTACGAGCCATTTTTGATAAACGGTCACTTTTGAATATTCGCTGTAATAAGTACTTCTGTGTGCATGATTTGCTATTTAATCGATAAATTTCTAAAAATAAATTGATTTTTATATCATGTCTTCACCGCGAAGAAGTTGTCTAATTGATCCAAATGTGTTTTGTTACCGCTGTGGTGAATGCACGGTGAAAAATTTCAGAAAACCTATAACAGATTTTATAAAAAGTGCTTATTATGCTTACTTTAAGTCGAAAATTGTGGATGAATACAAGCCGTGGATACCCCAAATTGTTTGTAAAATGTGCTATGAACACTTAAGACAGTGTATTAGTGGTAAAATAAACCATGTGAGGTTCGGAATGCCTATGCAATGGAAAGAACAAAAAAATCACTTTGTTGACTGTTACTTCTGCTGTATTAATTTGTATGGTGTAAACGTTAAAAAAATTATTTATCCAGACTTAGACTCTGCTGGAAGACCCTTACCACATTCAGAGGAAGTACCTATTCCAGCATTTTGTTCCATTCGTGAATCATCATTTGAAGAAGTCTTTTATGAAGTGAGTAGCGAAAGCGATTTCGAAGGAATACCATCTACAGAGCCAAAATCTTTTTCCCAAGAAGAATTAAATGATTTGATAAGGGTTCTCGAACTCCCTAAATAATCTGTAGAGGTTTTGGCTTCTCGATTAAAAGAAAAAAACTTGTCGTCAGGTACAGAAGTGACGTTCTATCAAACAAGAGAGGAAGACTTGCTACATTTTTTTCAATCGGAAAATGATATTGTTTTTTGTTCGGATGTGCAAGGCCTTATTCTCGAAATGGGCCTTTCAAAATACTATCCAAATGAATGGCGTCTCGTTATACACAGCTCTAAATGAAGTCTTAAGTGTGTCCTTCTACACAATGGCAACAAATTTGGTTCAGTTGCTATTGCTCACTCAACAAAAGTCAGAAAATTACTCTGAAATTGTAAATGACAAGCCAGAACACTTTAATAACTTTGGATGTAATATGTCAATCAAAGTGCAATACCTTCACAGTCATCTTGACCAATTCCCAGACAATCTTGGATCCTATAGCGAAGAGCAAGGGAAGCGGTTTCACTAGGATCTAAAGACTATGGAAGAAAGATACCAAGGCCGATGGGATCGCCATATGATGGCTGACTATTACTGGGGGATGCAACGTGATAGTCCGACTACACCTCATTCGCGAAAAAGTCGCGAAAAAGAAAGTTTTTATTTAAATAATGTAAAGTGTTTTTTATGTAAGCCTTTTTTTTACAAGGCAAAATCTAGAAAACTACACGTAGGATATCAACATTTTTGATAATAATGTAATCAGTATAAGATCCTTAGTTAAAAAAAAAAGTACAGCTTCTCGGCACCAAAACTAGTGTTGACCTGTGTTATTATTATTATATTATATTTGTAAATTTTTTTTTTAACAATTTTTTCCTATTTTAGATTTTGAAGAAACAAAATATGTTGACCTTAATGAAATACTCTTATAAATTTATTTGTGTTGAAGTTCACAAGAAGAAAATATGATAATATTTTTTAAAATATGTTTGCTTGAGTTTTTGATTATGCTGATTTTTTAAAACTGAGAAATTTTCAAATTTTGGGAGGTAAAAAAAAAATATATCCTCAAACTTCGTTAATTTTTTATATATTATGTGAAAAAGCATAGTTAACCAAAACCAAAAGTATCAGCGTTAGATTTTCACAACATTTTGTTTTATGCATTTTTTTATTGCAATACTTGAATGAAAAATATTTTTTTCTACTTATTTTGCAACGCCTTAGAATAATCTTATTAATTGTGTGGAAATGCTTAGATTCCCTTAAAAAGAGGCGAACATTTTGGGAGAGCTTTTCAAATTTTCACATCCTTGGAATAAAAGATTTAAAATCGTATACTTTTCAAAATCAGAGATAAGCCTTCAAATGATTTTCTCTAATAACTTGAAAACTATACAAGATATTGAAAAATTTTTAGTATTTTCGGAATCAGAATTGTCAAATTAATATAAATTGATACGCGTTTTGAGGAAAAACTTTAATCACATCTTTGTATGCCAGGTAGGTGTGTCCGTATGCGGATTATTTTTCATATTTTCAAATTTTTCTTCTTTTAACCAAAAAAATATCTGTACAGAATTTCATTAGTCTTGCGCTATTATTATTATTTATGGCCATTGTTCCATACAAACTCATTCAAATGCATCCAAACTCATTGCATACTATATATTTCCTATTAATTTTGAGTACATTATGCACTTTGCCCCTTGCTTCCATTTTTGACACTTCATGCCCAATTTTCTCAAAAATTTGACGTAGTGAGTAATTTCTGATCTTAGGGTTCTCCTAATGGTAAAAATAAATGCAAAAAATGTTGATAAGTGCTCGTATTAATTAAATGTCTCAATATTAAGATATGATATAGCAGTTCTGTTGAATTTTCATTTTACACACGCAGCTTAAGCATGGAATATCTCAAGATCCTAATGTGATTGAATTTGGACTATACTTTGAAAATCCACTGCTTTTTAGTGATAAAAATTTGTTACTTTCAGTTAAACCTTTTATAGAAAGAAGTAGTCACTGTTGTTTATTAAGCAGCAGACTGTAGTCGCAACTTTGTAAGTTACAGTGACTACTACCAAAATATCAAACCATCTCTACAAATGACGACTGTCAAACATTTTGCCACAGAAAATTTGTGAGTTGGTTAACCGCAGCCAACGCAGTAAAATTTCTTTTCCATCCCATTGCAACCAGGAGCATTGCGTTGAGTTTGTTAAGTGTTGTGCCGTTGCAAACATTTGCTGCCTTAATTTAGTATCTGCAGCAGCACCAATGCCAGTGTTGCATTTATTGTGCTACATCAGTGGACTAGAAATGAATATGGGAGTCGGCACACACCATTTGGAGGAAATGAATAGAAAAAGAATGGTTTATTAACGCCAAGTAATTGCATGCTGATGGTGCTGGTAGTGGTGTGTATGGTGTTCGTAAAAAGGAAAAAGGAAATTACACACATGCAACGGTAATTATGACGTGTTGCATTTTTAATGAAAAGTTTCTCGTATTTTTTGCCATCCCATGCAGAGTTCCATTTTTATTTTTGAATTGAATAACGAAAAGTAAATGCAAATGTAATTAAATTAGTAAGGAGAACAAGGAATTGTATAGCTGCATGTGGAGCTACTTGTAATTCAAATGCAGAATACACAAATGGTATACACTTTTGAGGCTATTTAAATAATGAAAAAGAAAAGTATTGTATTGTTGAAGAATAAATTAATTTTTTTTTAATTTCATATTTTTCTTTGAGTTTTTTTATAACAGAATAATATCACCAAAACAAAAAGGTATCAACAATTTTGTAACTTTAATCTTTTTATGTATTGGCTTTATGCAGGATTATTATGATTGAAAAAAACCAACAGTCTCCAAAAATCTGAATAAAGTATTTATAATCGTTTACCAAACAATATCTGCTTAAGAAATTATATGTATGGAGTATTGCAAATCAGAGCGAAATTAAATTTTTCAAAATTGTAGCCAAACATTGCTTCGATTTAAGGCATAATGATACATGGTAAAAAAAGTTAACATAATCGAAGGTTCCAAACTCCAGCTATTTTCGTTTTTATTTGCAATGACCCATTTACATTACAATATTCCAAAATACCAGAGTGTGAAAATATTAAGATTAATATTCCACAAAATCTCTGAATCTAAAAAACTTACTAGTCCTTAAAATACTTTTACCATTGTTACTTGTGTGTACTCGTATCTTATAAAATAAAAAATCTGTACAGAACTTAAACCGCATTTCATTTTATTTTCAACTTTTATTACCAACAACTTATACCTTACCGCCTTTCTCAACAGTTAATCTAATTATTTTTTGGACTTACTGTTTTCTTATTAAACTCAATTGATTTCTTAGCCTTAGTTATATTTTATTTAAGATTAAATTTAATTTCTATAAATTCAAAGCTTAATCTTTGAAATGGTGTTTATAAAATTATTTTCTCATAATTTTTGTTAGATGTTTAGCTAAGTATTTAAAATTGATCTCCCGCATCTTGTATTTAGGTATAACATTATTATTAATAATTTCAATAACACTGTGCAACACATGATTTTGGGTCTCGTTTTTGAGACTTGCCGGTGAAAGTACTTGCAAAAACTAGAACTTCTGCATTATTACTTTTGTCAAGTTGGCTCATATAAGGATTTTCTGATTTTGTGAAAAAAATCGTTCAAACTGGATTTTTTGAATATTTTCACACGGCGATTTCTCAGTCAACCGTAATGAATATTGTTTTTGTGTCTTTAGCAAAGTTGTAGGTATTGAATAAGAGAAAAAAAGTGCGAAACAAATTTTCACGAAAAAACTGCATTTTTTCGATTTATATAGCAAAAGGTCGAAAAAAAGTAGGTATACGTGTTTGACATGTGATACGAGTACCTAAATATTATATATGAGAGATCATTTATAAATAACTTCTAACGAGACATTTTTTTTTATAGACTTGAACTTTCAGTATTTAAATGATTTTTGTCCTATAATGGAACAAAAATCGATGAAGCCATAAAGGCCACTAAATGTGGAAAATCACAATTTTTACCGCTACATCGATTTTTGTTTCACTATGGGACAAAAAATTCATACCTTTTTAAGTTTAAATTTAAAAATTGGTAACCTCTAAAAAAGGAATAAATTCTAACTTAAAAAAATTTGAAAATATTTTTATCGTATTCTACGGCCAAAATGCCACAGATTTATTATTATTGCGAATTTTTATCATAACCATCCATATGCCTACAAAACTTATAAAATTAAGGTCAAAGCAAAATTTTCAATTTCTTGACCATTTGTGACCGTCCGTGATAACAGTATAATGTGTCTTAGTCTCAAAAAATTTAAGGAATCAAATTGTATCAAAATGAGCTACTTATAGATAAACAAAGTTTCGTTTAGATAATTTATTTGTTTTGCTTGACGTGTAATGTTCCTGATATGTATGTATATTAGGGTGATTATTTTGAAAATATTGTGGACTTACTTTCTTTTGCCTATGTTCAAAATCAATTGTCACAAAATTTGAGCTTTTTAGCTCCAACTTTGTGTCCGATTTCATTGAAATTTGACAAAAAAACCGACTAACTAATATGTTGAAAAAATCTGCCGTAGCTGCTAAGATATAACGTTTTAGGTATTTGAGTTGGTTGAGAAGTGCTTAGCCCTGTTGCTAAGCCACGCCCACGTGTCACGTGGCTGAAAATGCGAACTGAAGGGCCTATTTTATTTTTATTCTCATATGCCTATGTTTTAGCATTGGACCTATAGAAAATACTCCCAAAACTTCAGCTTACTAGTTTAAACCTGTGAACGGTGCATAGAGAATTTGTAAGCCATATAGACAGAGAAACATGGAAAAAAAGTTTTCTCTATGTTATGTGGGAAAAAACTTGTGCCGTTCAAAGGTTTGAAATTGCGTCAGGCGCTGATATCTCCCTCTCTGAGGAAATTTTTTTTTTTATAATTCCAAGCGATCCAAAATAATATACCTGGAGACAGAGAATTTTATTTGTACAACACAGCAGACAGACGAGCTAAAGGGAGCTATTCCCGTGAAACCAAGCGCCCCTGTAACTACGTACCCGCGAAGCACTGTTTTTGGTAGGTGCTACACAACAGGCAGCTGGTCAGACCTTTTTCTATAAATAGTCCAGTAGAAATAGGGTTTGAAAAACAAAATAATTCGTTACAGCAATCTGACAGCGGAATATTGTTGAACACGCTCTTGTAAAAGCGGACAAAAAAATCGAACCGACAGCAGCTATCCGGGGTGGAATGGGGTGCATTTTTAGACGTCGAACACAGTTTTTCACGATTTCTGGCTAAACTGTGCATCATATCAAAAAAAGTTCAATGCAAAAGTTGTAGGAAATAAGAAGATCTACAACTTTTGTACTGATCATTTTCGCCTTAACCTCAAAATTTTTCAAAAAAGTGGCTGAAAACCGGTTTTTTGGTTTTAAATTTTTTTCTTTCACAAAAAAGTTTCTATGGAGCTGAAACTTGGGCAAAACATACTTTTCAGTGTTACACAAAGGCAGTAATTTTTTAAGACGGAAATATTCAGAGGTTGTTGTTAAATTTAATTTTTAAACTAAAAAAATTTAAATTTTTAACTGAGATTCCTCTTAAAACTACACCTCCTAAGGAGTTCTGTTTTGGCTCACTTACTCTTTGTTATGTCTTCTTTATATAAATGGTAAAAAAAAGGTATACTGCAATGTTTTGGTGTTTCGTGTGTAACAGCTCAAATCCTTTGTTGTTTTCACTGTATTCACCTTAATACACTATAATTTGAAATTGTCAATGCCATTACATAAATTTTTATTAATAAAATAAATGAGAAAAAAAAATTTGATAATTCTTGGACCAAAAATTTTTTTTTTCTCATTTATTTGTTTAATGAAAATTTATGTAGTGGCATTGACAATTTCAAATTATAGTGTATTAAGGTGAATACAGTGAAAACAACAAAGGATTTGAGCTGTTACACACGAAACACCAAAACATTGCAGTATACCTTTTTTTTACCATTTATCTAAAGAAGACATAACAAAGAGTAAGTGAGCCAAAACAGAACTCCTTAGGAGGTGTAGTTTTAAGAGGAATCTCACTTAAAAATTTCGGTTTTTTTTAGTTTAAAAATTAAATTTAACAACAACCTCTGAATATTCCGTCTTAAAAAATTACTGCCATTGTGTAACACTGAAAAGTATGTTTTTATCAAGTTTCAGCTCCATAGAAACTTTTTTGTGAAAGAAAAAAATTAAAAACCAAAAAACCGGTGTTCAGTCATTTTTTTGAAAAATTTTGAGGTTAAGGCGAAAATGATCAGTACAAAAGTTGTAGATCTTCTTATTTCCTACAACTTTTGCATTGAACTTTTTTTGATATGATGCACAGTTTAGCCAGAAATCGTGAAAAACTGTGTTCGACGTCTAAAAATGCACCCCATTCCACCCCGGATAGCTGCTGTCGGTTCGATTTTTTTGTCAGCTTTTACAAGAGCGTGTTCAACAATATTCCGCTGTCAGATTTCTGTAACGAATTATTTTTTTTTTCTCATTTTTTCGACTAATTCTACTGGACTAAAAAGTAAATACTCCAGCACCATACACAAGCAGCAAAACGACAAGTAGAGTCAGACTTCTTTCCAGTTCCCCAACACTTCCAATTGATTTATTTTTTGAAAAGTCACCGATGTGAGCGGGACTGTTTTTAAAAAATTTTTAGATCTCGGTACTTCTCGAAAAAAAAGAATTTTTTTGTCTCAAAACTAGAGAACCTCTAGGCTTACACTTGTGAAAAATGTTTAAACTGAGTTTATTTTGTTTGGAAATGAAAACTTGTTCCCATCTCAATCATTCATTTTTTTACAAATTTGAAAAGAAAATAATACCATTGAATAATTAATTAATTAGTTAAATTAATTTTATTCTGAATTTCTCATAGATCCAACATAGACTATGCCATTTTTCAACAATGCAGGATGGTACAGAAAATGGTAGATTTCAATAAGCATCTGCTTCAGTAACGTTCAAGTGTCAAAGATAAGGATAATTTGGTTATTATATATTAAATATTTCAATACAACAGATAAAATTAATCTTAAAATGTTGGTATCTTAATCCATTTTGAGTTGTTAAGTGAAGATATTAAAGTTTTAATTTTGTATAAAATCGATTTGGTTGAAAGCTAAAAATGTTGTGTAACCTTTTTTTCATTTAATCAATGGTTAAATTGTAACAGATCGTTGTAGTTAAATGAGACATTTTGAGAATATGTAAAACTTAATATTTAAGCAACAAATGAAGACATCAAAAACTTTCTCGGAATAATTTTGTCCAGTGCATCAAGATCTATAAATTTTTATGATTCAACTTTTCTTAATTGACTCATGATTGCTGGCAGTAACACCTTCACAACTTGTATCGCTAAAAACCTACAACAGTTTTTGTGCAAAATTATTTTTTTTTTTAATTTCAAAAATTGGTACACTATCATTTGAACGCGGTAGTTATCTTTTCGCTATTAAACTTATTTTATATATTTTTCAAACATAAGTACACACATATAAGTTTATCTTACGCCCATTGGCAAAGAAAATGCCGCACTCGAAATATAAATAGATAAATATTAACGAATTTTGTTACGAAAATAAAATACAAAAATCAAGGCCGCCTTTAATTTGCTTACAACTACGCTAATCAAACCCATTTCATGTTTCAAATAAGTTGCCTGCAGCTTCATCTAATGCACCCTTCCCATCTTTCCCATAAGCACACGAAACTACCTTCCTTACTGATAAGTGATAACTTTGCTGATTTTATTATTGTTATTGTATGCGTTTGTATTGTCTCGTTGTATGTATATTAAGCTATAACAGCGAGTTTGTGTGTCAGCGTATGGCGAAATACGTGCAAGTTTATTGCGAAAACTTATTCCGTATGCTTCAAGTAATAAATCTACGTGTTGTCTGTGTGATATAGTCAATGTGTCTTTGTTTGTAGTTATTGACAGAGGCGCAGTTATTGCTGTTTCATAGAATAAAAGTGTTTTAAAATATATTGATAGAATTTTATTCTAGTGGATGTTATTACATCTCAACTGCACAATTGCTTCTTAGTCTCTTCTCATTTTACTTCACTTCACTTCACTTCACTTTACCCCTGCGGGTAAGGGGTCAGAATATACCCGAACTTTTTATTCCATAACCTTTCTTTCAGTTTTACAGCTTACCTTCGACACACTTTCACTTTCATTTCAACTCTCGCTCTTTTAGTATCACTTCACTTCACTTCACTTCACTTCATTTCATTACACTTTATTTCACTTCATTTCTTAACACCAAACGATGACGACCCGGATATGTCCCCTGACAACGATTTAACCTTATGGAAGGATGGAAGATGGAAACCGACCGCTATTTGCCGCGGCACATTGGAAGTCCTCCGGAGGCGCCAACCCTTTTTTCCTGCGGATGGCGAAGATGAAGGTGCTGTGAGCCTGCTCTGCCGATATGTTGTCGTGGTACGTAGCATCCAGATACTTCGGGCCTTGGTCAGGCAGTGTACATTGGATGTGGGAGTAGAAGCCCGCATTGCCCCGGGCGAGCGCTAGTCCGTCCGTGTTTTCCGGGACTAGCAAAGCGCTGGTCAGGCCTCAGGGAACTGGGGTAGGGGTGTCACCCCGAGGGTATACCCGTTCCTGACATTTCGCGGCCCGCCCCCCTGCACACGATACGCTGGTATATAACTACAAAATGCATGTCAAACTTAAAGGAAATTCTTAACGACGCGATGAACGACAAGACGAGCGGCAACCCCTTCAACAGGAGACCGAGTCTACTGAGGACTCCACCAGGAAGTAGTGCCCATACCTCTGTAACCATTCAAACAGAGGAAACCGACACAAGTCGAAAACACACCGACGCAAGTACCACCAATAAGTGGCAGTCACGTTAACACAACACATACAACGACGCAAGCAGCACAGACAAATAGTGTTCCCATAAATGGCTCTCCTAGGCAGGAGTTGATCTATAAGATGAGAATTTTAGAAGAGGACGCTATAGAGAAATGTAAAGCTGTGCTTCAAAAGATGAAAATGGCCATAGTCAAAAACAAAAACACTTGTTTGGGTGTCAAAGATGGAATACTTCAGTTATGCGAGCTGATAGACTGCACTGAGAGTTATAGGAGAAGCTGGAAGGAAAAAGAGGCAGAAAGGTTCGTAGCCATAGCTGCAGAAAAAGCCAAAATCGCTTGCTCGGAGGATGTAAGCACACTTTTAACTGGTCGGGAAAAAAGACGCGCCACAAGCCCAGCCGCTTCAGAAACAGGAAAGAGGATAAGGGAAAATAGTCCTGGAATTTGGCAAACCATAAACCGAAGACGGCAAAAAGACAAAAATAAAGATGCCAACAAAAAAGCTGAGGATACACCCGCTGTAGCGAAAAACAAAGAAGATGAAACTAAAATACCAAGGAAGAGAAGAGAAAAGGCAGCGCGAAAACGACCAGAAGCTGTACTGGTAAGACCGGCGGCTGGTAGCAGTTTTGCTGATGTACTTAAAAACCTTAAGCAATCGGTGAAACCGGAAGAGTCAGACGTGAAAATCAACTCGATACGTAAGACAAGAGATGGGGCTATTCTTTTGGAACTGGCAGAAGGTGGAAGAAAGGAACAGTTCCGTGAAGCTGTAAAGGGATCTTTGAAAGAAGCTGCAAACGTGACCGAATTAAAGGCAAAGACAACAGTAGAGATCAGAGACTTGGACACTCTCACTAGCGTAGATGAGGTTGTTTCAGCCGTCAAAAAAGAAACCCAAAATGAAAATGAGGAAGTCATAGTAAAAATTTCCAACACAAACAGCCGAGAACAACGCCGAGCGTTCGCCACCCTGACAGTAGAGGCGGAAAGCAGGAAAGCAGCGCATAAAGATCGGTTGGACATACTGCCGAGTTAAGCTACTGAGTGAGGAAAAACGCTGTTTCAGATGTTTTGGGCTAGGTCACACACAATTTAATTGTAAAGGACCTGATAGAAAAAGACAGGGTCTGTGTATCCGATGTGGAATCCAAGGCCACAAGATGTAGGACTGCACAAGTCAACCGAGATGCTGCATCTGCTCGGATGAGGGTTCTAAATCGACGGATCATCTACCGGGAACGAGGAGGTGCTTGGCTTCCAAAAAATCAGCCCAAAGATGACAAAGTTCCTTCAAGCAAATCTACATCGAAGCGCGACCGCGGACGCATTGCTGGCACAAGTAATGATCGAGCATGAAGCAGACGTAGCGATCATTAGCGAACAATATAAGACCAAAAACGGAATTTGGATTGAAGATACGACAAAAACGGCAGCGATATGGATCAAGAACAGCGCAAAGTTCCAGAGCACAGGAAACGGAAGGTGCGAATGTTTCGTCTGGATTAGTAGCAGAAATTACACCGTTATGGGCTGTTACCTCTCACCAAACGACTCTATTCAAGAATTTCAGACCAAACTCGACAACATCGAAGATACAGCGCGCCGCATCGGAGGAAATTTTATCATTGCAGGGGATTTTAACTCCAAGGCAACAGAATGGGGTATGCCTAGCACAAACTCCAGAGGAAGGCGAATATTGGATATGGTGGCTAGATTAGGCCTTATAGTCGTAAACACGGGCTCAACACCAACATTCAGGAGGCCAGGCTGTGAGGGTACAGTCCCAGACATCACATTCATATCTGAGAGAATAGCCAATAAGTTGCAGCAATGGAAAGTTCTGGAGGATTACACCGGCAGTGACCACCAATATTTGACATACCACATAAGACCAAACGATGACGCTGACACTGGCCACAGAAGAAGAGGTACACGAAAATGGAACCTAACAAAGCTTCGACAAAATGTTTTCTTATCTGCCATTGATGCGGGCGCCATCACGCACGGAGAAACAAATGACACTGTAAAGATGGTAGAAGACGCGATGCTCTGCATCACCCAAGCTTGCGAGGCATCAATGCCAAGAATTGGTAGAAGGCAACCAATGAAAGCTGCCTATTGGTGGACGGATGAAATAAGCTGCCTTAGAACATTATGCATCCGTAGCCGAAGAAGATACACAAGAGCAAGGAGACATGGCAACGCAGCTGTAGAAGCCCAGGACTACAAGGAAGCCAAAAAACTGCTCAAAACTGCGATACTCGCAAGTAAAAAGGAAAAATGGGAGGAACTTCGTAGCGACATCAATAATGATCCATGGGGCCTTGGTTACAAACTAGTCACGAAGAAACTTGGTGGTAAACCTCCAATGGCAAATTTGCCAGAAGACAAAATAGAAAACATCGTAAACATGTTGTTCCCAACACACGAAGTTAGACCTACTGAAAGAAACAGGCAACCAAATGACAGCCCATTAGAACTGTTCACTGAGGAAGAGCTTACCAGGGCAGCCAGCACGATGAAGAACCAAAAGGCACCGGGTCCGGACGGGGTTCCAGCCGAGATAATCCAGATTCTCGCAAGAGAACGACCTCAGTTGCTTCTTAGAATGTATAATGCTTGTTTGACGGATGGACTTTTTCCAGAAGTTTGGAAAACACAATACCTGGTTCTTATTGGCAAGGGCAAAGGCGACCCAGAGGCACCATCTTCATACCGCCCACTTTGTATGTTGGACACAGCGGGAAAACTGTTGGAAAAGCTGATAAAACCGCGGCTATCCCAGGCGATAGAAAACTCTGGTGGTCTTTCAAACAAACAGTACGGATTCCGCCCAGGAAGGTCTACAGTCGATGCTATAACCGAAGTAATAAAAAGTGTACAATCTGCGCAGAGCCATTTCAGCAGGAAAATAATATTACTGGCAACATTAGATGTTAAAAACGCATTCAACAGTGCTAGGTGTGTAGATATGATCGACGCCCTTGAAAACAAATTCCGGATTCCAGAATATCAAAGAAGGCTGATACGTAGTTACTTACATAACAGAACGCTAATTTACGACACCAGCAGTGGCCCTCGTCGTATGGAAATATCATCAGGTGCGGCGCAAGGCTCCATCCTTGGCCCAGACCTTTGGAACGTTTGCTACGACGAAGTACTACGCATTGAGATGCCGGACGACACCTATCTGGTCGGCTACGCGGACGACATCGCAGCAGTTATCACAGCGAGAAACATCGAAGACGCTCAACGGATGCTGAACCAGGTCATGATACGAACGCAGGCGTGGATGGCAAATCACGGGCTCAAGCTGGCATCTGAAAAGACGGAGCTACTCATTCTTACAAAGAAGCATATACCGTTAGAGATACCGATAAACACGATCTCAGAGACTTTTCAAACGAAAAAGGCGGTAAAATACCTGGGAGTTCGGCTGGATTCCAGGCTGACTTATTGGGCGCAGATACAGCACGCGACTACAAAAGCAGCACAAGCCACAAGATCACTGTCAAGTTTAATGGCAAACACAGGTGGACCAATAGCAAGCAAACGCAAACTCCTTATGGCAACAACTCAGGCGGCCTTGCTGTATGGTTGCGATGTATGGGCGGACGCAGTAAAAAAGGAGCAATACCGGAAAGTGCTGAGTTCAGTACAAAGAACGGCAGCTTTAAGGGTAGCCTCATCATACCGCACTGTTTCACTAGCTGCGGTGCTTGTAATAAGCGGAACCATCCCAGTTGACCTACTGGTCTTGGAGCGGCAAAGGATATGGAAGCAGAGGAACCAAGCCGAAAATCGACTGACAAAATGAGAGGCTAGAAGCCAAACATTACAAAAGTGGCAAGGAAGGTGGCAAAATGAAACCTACGGGCGCTGGACAGCACATTTAATACCTCAGCTAGACATATGGCTGAATAGATGTTTTGGAGAGGTGGGCTACTACATCACGCAGCTCCTGTCTGGCCACGGGTATTTCCAAAAATACCTGCACAGGATGGGAAAAACCGAGGCACCAAACTGCATATATGGTGACGCAGACGTTGATGATGCGGAACACACGTTCTTCAACTGCAGGAACTGGGCTGAAAGAAGGAGCACTTTAGAAGGACAAGTTGGCCCACTAACAGTCGAAAACATCGTCCCGACGATGCTAAGAAGCGAGGAGTACTGGATGCTGATAACGAGATACGTCGAAAGCGTACTACGAATAAAGAGAAGGGACCTTGACGTTTTTCAAAGAAGACAAGATGGAGGCGGAGGCCTGGCCGCTGGCTCAGAAAGCAGCTAATGGCATTGGATGCCTAAATAAAGGGAACCCCACTGAAGTAATGCTCAAAAGAGCCTCCCAGTGGGGGACTCAATTCCCGGACAAAGAGGGAGGTGGGACTACGGAAGTCCCACACACCGACCAGATGACGACCTGGTTGGTGGTGCGAAAAGCATTTCACCTGCCTCACCCGCAAAAAAAAAAAAAAAAAAACTTCACTTTACTTTACTTCGCCTCTGTTATTTGGTTTTTCTTCTCTTACTCAGTTGTCATTTTCCTTCTTAGCTTTTCACTGTTCACTATTCTCATTGCGCTTTGCACATTTCAAGTGTCTCGTTTTTCTCTTATGAATGTTTTTATGATTACTTTTCTCTTCATGGCATTCTTAGTTCCTCTACATTATTCCTTTTTTTTTTGACTACATCACTGCTGATTCTGTTCACGTGTGTCTTTACTTTACTTAGCAGTCAACAATCAAAAAGGAGGAAATGCCTTTTGTTTCCACCTTTTGCTTGTAAAATGCTATCATTCACATTCACATTCGCATTCGTAAAAGCAACAAAATACAAAGATAAGACAATGAAATAAACTGCAACAATACTACAGCAGCAGCAACAGCAACATTCAAACTGTAACATCTTAGCAGCAGGATACAAAGGATATAAAGTTTACTGCTATATGGTTGAAGATGTGTGCGTGTATAAGTAGATGTGTGCGTTTGTGCGAGTGTATTCTAAGCGTTAAAGCAGCCAAACTTTTGCAAAAGCTTAGAAAAGTTTTTAACCGTTAAGCGACTAAATATGAAGCAACATAAGAGCGCATAATAAGTAAAACTGAAAAATAAAGGATATAAAAGAAAAAATAAATATAAGCAACTGCGATAAAATGGCACAAAAGATACTCGTCGACTTCACTTGAGTTACTTACGATTAAGTTCGTAATTCTTTAGTTGCTGACGGGGGATTCAAGCTACAACTTTTATTAATTGCAGTGGGAGTTTGTGTTTCTTGTACGCGTATGTTTTTATGTTCGAAATTTTTACAAAGTTTTCTTCATGTTCAACATTTCTTTATTTATATTTTGATTATTTACATATCTTAATGGATTAATAAGGATAATTTTCATATTAAAACGCGTAAAAAACTGCAATTACTTTCAATAGGTGTTTTATTGTTTTATCTCTATAAACATATCTTAATATTGCAATAACTTAATTCTTAACAAAAATTAAATGAGTAAACTCTCAGCAGCAATCAATACTTATGTGAAATTTAAAAATTGACACAATGGTTTTTATTTTAACAACTTACAAAGGAACAAAAATAATTCTAACACATATGTATGTTTCGATTCTTAAAATATCATTTGCATTTTTTTTTGTTGATGCTAGCTGTCAGCACTCAAATTATACTCTCTACTTTAAAGCAAACATAACGAAAAGCTAAGTGATATATTTTCAAAACTTCACCCTAAACGTCCAATGACGTCAGAATTCAAAAATCACACCATTGCACTGAAAATGAAAGTATCACATACCTTGAGCAATGCATTTGCATGATCTTTGAAATTTGACGTCAAAGTGCGTTTATGGTGAAATTCCAAAAATTATTTTGAACACTTTACATGAGATCTACATATGACGCGCTCAGAACAAAAGTGAAGCATAAAATTTGCTAGAGGAAAAGTGAACCAAGAAATTTCACAGACCAAAAACGAACTTTCGTTCTGCTTTGCCTATTTAATTTTGTGTGTATGCGTAAGTTATAACTCATCGTGCGCATTCGGTTACATATTTCGCTGTAGTCGGCTAGCAACAACGACTGATACGTTTGATTACTTGTGTTGTGAAAGATTTGACTGTACATTCATTCTTCTGTTTAGTTGTTGAATTTGCATTTGAATTTAACTCTTTAACAAATAAACAGAAAAATTAATGTACAGTCAAATCTTTCACAACACAAGTAATCAAACGTATCAGTCGTTGTTGCTTGCCGACTACAGTGAAATAACCGAATGCGCACGATGAGTTATAACTTACGTATACATACAAAATTAAATAGGCAAAGCAGAACGTAGGTTCGTTTTTGGTCTGTGAAATTTCTTAGTTCACTTTTCCTCTAGCAAATTTTATGCTTCACTTTTGTTCTGAGCGCATCATACATTCACGTTTGATTCAAAGATGTTGAGCTTTGTTGCCTTTCACAAAAACGAAGACTGATAAGCATTGCCAAGCTGATCAAAGGTACCTATCGGCTAATTGATTCTAGCATAGATGCCCTTATTTGTACATCCATTGGGTGTTATTGCTCTACCCAAGTAAGCAAAGTACTCTTTTTCTTTTATAATAGATCCACCTATCATTATATTATTGCTGCCATTGTTGGACGAATGAGCATGGCTTTTATTTTATTTATGTTTATTCTTAGACCTTCTTCTTCCTAATAGGTTCAGACAGCTGTGGGATTTTCTTACAATCGGAATAATTGGTGATGAAAATTCTAATGTCATCTGGATATGTGAGGCCTTTGAGATTCAATCGAAGTTCCATTAAATGCAGCGATTGTTGGGCCATCTTCAAAATCTATTTTGTCAGATTGATTGATATCGATGTAGGCAAAAAATGCCAAAATATTGACGTAAGCATATAGTAAGAAATACTTTGCGTATAAAATTTGATCGGAATTGAGGCCAAATTAATTATAAACACTCAGTTTAACTTTAAAACAGACACTGTTTTTGTATTCTTGTATTCTTAAAGTTTTTCTTTCGAAATCAATTGGAATTGAGTTCCGATGAATAGGTTGATGGCTTTTTGACGATAGTGACGCGCATTAAAAAATGCAAAGAAATATACAATCCTTTTCTGGTCCTGGTATATATCTCAGTTTTGCTAAGGTTTTTGGAGAATCGCAACCGAGGACTTCTTTTTTTAATCATTTTGCTACGGTTGCTGAGGACAAGAACTTTTATTTTTTTAATCACAAAATTGTTACAATTTCGAAAATTAAAAAATATTTCATGTTGGTAGGGAACGATACTGCTTCTTGTGGATTCAAATTCATCAAAATGTTATTACTATTTGTTTTGTTCAAATAAAAATAAATAAACACCTTAGCTTGAGTTCACACTTTTAAATTTATTTTAAATTAAATTTTACAATTAAGATGCATTTCGGGATGTTGACAACCCATCTTCAGCAACACGAATGTTGTGTGTTAACCGGAACGTTGAACCATTTTACCTGGCCCGGAGTTTTAGGTATTGGATCTTAAAAATTACATATTTTGACTTGTAGAGCTTGTGATATAGAGTTTATGTTTATAAGACCAGAATGTGGTAACATCTCATTGAAAAAATTTAACTTCTGACAAATTCGAAAAATCGAATCAGAGTGGAAACTTACTTCATCAAGATAAAATCATCTCAAAATTCAGGCTTACTCAAAACCGTAAGAAAAGTTCCAATCAATCAAATAATAGGTAGCTATTTTTGGTGTGAATTTGCTATTTGGGAATTCTAACAAAGACGCCTGTACCCCCTGAATTGCGAACCCAAGTCTAGCGATGATTTTGTTGTTCATGCCCCAGAATAATTTTTTTCAGGGACAATCTAAATTCCATATTATTAAAAAATATCAAATCGCCGACTTTGTGGTTCAGACACATTGATCAAATGTATATTGATATGTACGTTGAACAAAAAATATTTTACTTTTGAAATCATTTCATATTTTTTTGTTTAGGTCATATATTAAGCGTGAAAACTTTTTAATTATTCTCAGAAATCACATGAATGTTAAGTTACTACCTTTCTTATTTACCTTTACGGCGGCTTTGAAGCGTTGCGTCCACATCCTTCCCCGTTTTTGTTATTTGTGGAAATGCTTAAAACGCACCTTTTGTAATTTTTCTTTGCCTAACAATTGACGTTGATAGAAAGTTGAATTAAATTTTTATTTTGCTTTTTAGTGTTAAAGTTGCGTTGCTTTGCTTATGTTCTTATTGTTGATATTTTTTTTTTTTTAGATTCGCATTTTCCTATCAAAAGTTTTTCAACTAAAATTTAGAAAAAAAAGAAGCAACAACAATAGTAAGCAGGCACGAAAGAAGTCACCGACATCGCTTTTATGTTGTTCTGCCGCGAAAAGCGCAATCAAAAGAGTTGCAATTTAGCTTGAAAATCAACAACAAGAAACCAAAAGAACGCAACAACAAAAGCAATAATAATAACAACAACAACAACGACAATAATAATAACGAAACAAAACTTTACCTGTAAAGTTTGAACTTCAACAGAAAGAAGCACAAACACTCATGCAGAGAAGCCAACTTCCTACCCGGCACAGAATTCGCATACAAACGAAAGCTCATCTTAACGATATTTTTTGCGAGTACCAACAGTTAAAAATTAATGGTCGCGTTCAGAAGGTACACCCACTTTTTTTACCACTTGCCAAAATGCGATAAAAGTTATTCTAAGTTATGGAGGTTTTCATTTGTTCGTGCATAGTCTTTAAAATAAAAGACTCCAATAAAAATATTTTCTATAAAACTTATATGATTTGTAAAGTTTTTGCATTGCGTAAACAAACTTGCAACGGTTTCGCGCAGAAAGTTAATTCATTATTTTTTTTAATTTTTATAATTTCCGCGTGTTATGAAAGAGTGGACTTTCCGGTACCGACAACAAAAGCAATGCTTTTTTGTGACATTATTTTGAGATATTCGCTGTCGAATTATATGCATTATGAATTACAAATCAAATTTTATCAATTGTAAATTTTCCTAGAACTATTCAAAGAGTTGAGCTGTGTGCAAGTGGTTTGACAGTTCTAACTAAGCCATTGCACAACCTTTTGCCATTGAGTATTGACGGCGTCATAGGGCTTCTTTTTGCAAGCCTGAATGGAGAGTTGGATTAGTCATCAAATCTCACATAAGAATGAGTTTTTGGTTACATTTTCATTGTCATTTTAAAATCATGAGACAAAAATCTAACAAAAAATGGTGAATAAATTGTTGCTAAAGTTTTTCGTAAGCCGAAATACAGGCTTACAAAAATCAAAGTTCCGCAAAGTTAAATATTTTTCAATGTTTTTGTCTTATATATCTTATATATATATATAATATCAGAAGAGCTTTAGCAAATCACCTAAATGGTCAAAGTCCTAACCAAAGTCATTGTCACCCTCATTACATTCCCTGTGGGGTATCTAACACATTTAAGCATGCAATGTGAGCTACTTGTACCTTTGCTTTAAGGGATAAAAGAAAATTAAAAATTTCACAAACTGCGCTGCACTTACACACATAAGACAAAGCAAATATATGTAAATAAGTTCGTACAGTAACAAAGTAAAATGTATTGAAAAGGGAGCTTAACGGAAATAAAAATTTTTAAAAGCGTTCAAAGTTGCACTTCTTGGGATTTTTGTTTTAAAGTATTTTTAGTATGCCGTCGCTTCTTAACTTTATTTAAGTGCGACTTTTTTTCCGTAAAAATTTTCTTTTTCACTTGCTGTTCTTTTGGCTTTGTTTTTTTTTTTCTCTTGTCTGCTTCATTTTATTTAAAAAAATATGTAATTATTTCCTTTTGTTTTATATTTATGAATTATATTTGTTAACAAAAATAATAAATGAAAACTCTTGTATTTCATTGTTGCATTTCTTTGCATTCAAAGTTTTATTTTTTATAAATTTCGTAGCACTTCCGTTTCCGTTGCATGAGGAAAACAATACTCAGTAAAATTTTAATTTAATCTCATGAATTTGCCTTTGAAAATGTTTGTTCCATTCACCCAATGGTTTAGAATCTAAGCGAATTTAGCATGTTAAAAATTCTTGCTAGCATTGAATTTACATTTAACGACTCCTCGAGTTAGTTTTGTTAAATAAGGAATTTATTATACACATAATCATCTTAAACCTCTGTAGACTATTTCAGCTTTAAATTTGCGATTATAAATTTAAGAATTTTAGTATCAAAACAAAGACCATTACTCTCTTATGAAACTTCAATTTAAATTCAATAGAATATTTACGACTTTTTCGAATCGAAACCATATGAGAGAAGAAACAAAAAAAATACAGCCACAATGTAAATTGCTTAAAATTTGTATTGCCACAAATGTCAGCGTAGTGACATTGAAGACCTAAAATCCCACACAAATCTCTCAAATCTTAACAATGTCACCTCAATTGGGAACAATTACATCCGACGTAGAGTACGATGCTCCCTGTGTTGTCTACTAAAGTGCACGCACACTGGCATATATAAACACACACACACGCGCACACGAGCTTAACTGCAGCTAGCAGGGCAAACATTTGTGCAATAGCTACACTTTAAAGCCTTACTGCAAGAACAATACCATTAAATCCCCTAACGAGACAATGATATATCGGAAAAATACACTCATACACTAACACATGGAAACATGTTTTTTAAATGAACTTGTTAGGCTTTAAAACAGTGGCGTATTTCGACATAAAATAACTTTGATACAAAGATTAAAATTTTTTTTTTTTGGAAATTTAGATTTGCCAGTAAAGATATTTTGCATGAATGGGTTGGACACACTCAGCTTATATAGCATATGGTATACTTGTTTGTCATGAGGTTATTCACAAGAGCTCTGCCGCTCATAGCTTTTTATGTTTATCATGTACGAACCTGCACAGAACGCTAGGGCAGGAACAAGCAACGCATCTAGCCTTCCTTGGGAAGGAACAGACCTACCCAACTAATTTCAAACCTACTGTATTTTTTATATGAAATGACCCGCAGCAACAGGCTTTCCGAAGCTTGCCGTAAGAGGGTTCACTTATCTACATATATTGGATGTTGTATATGTACAATGCAGCTAACAAAAAAGTAATATCGAACCATAAAACATTGCAATGTGATATATTTCAAAGTCTCCTAAAAACTTTTAATATAATAGCTTCTAATATAGGGTGTTTTTTTTAGAGGTATAGAGCTTCGAATTAAAATAAAACACAAGAAAATCGTTTTAATGTCCATCAATTTGGCTTTATTGGAAGGATAATTTTATGCCATTAATGTTTAAATATGATTTCGGGCATGTGGACGCCACGGCTGGCTCGAATAAAGCCTACAGGTCCAATTTTGAACCACTTTTTCGAGCATATGGGACCGTATGTCGGCAATAACGCCACGAATGTTGGCTTCCAAGTCCCCTAACGTTTCTGGTTTGTTGGCGTAGACGAGCGACTTCACATATCCCCAAAGAAAATAATCCAATGGTGTCAAATCACACGATCTTGGTGGCCAATTGACAGGTCCATTCCGCGAAATTATGCGCTCATCGAATGTTTCCTTCAATAAATTGATTGTGACGTGCGCTGTGTGGCATGTAGCGCCGTCTTGTTGGAACCACAACTCATCCACATTCATGCCATCCAATTCGGGAACAAAATAGTCGGTTATCATGGCTCTATACCGGTCTCCATTAACGGTAACTGACTCTCCAGAATTATTTCGGAAGAAGTATGGCCCAATGACTCCACCAGCCCATAGAGCACACCAAACAGTCAGTTTTTGTGGATGTAATGGCGTCTCAAGGGTCTCATGTGGATTCTCTTCACTCCAAATGCGCCAATTTTGCTTGTTGACGTAGCCATTCAACCAAAAATGAGCCTCATCACTGAACAAAATTTTGCGATGAAAATCAGCATCGATATCAATCTCATTTTCGGCCCATACACCAAAATCACGACGCATTGCATGGTCTCGCGGCTTTAACTCTTGCACAAGCTGGATCTTGTAAGGTTGCAAGCCAAGATCTTTGCGCAAAATCTTCCATAAAGTTGATGGACAAAGCTCCAATTGCTGTGCACGGTGGCGAATCGATTCATTCGGGTCCTCTTCAACATTTTGCTCTACAGCGGCAATTGTTTCTTCGGTGCGCACTGTTCGACGTCTCTGCGGATGCGTATTATCACATAGAGTAAACGTAGTGCGAAAACGACCCATGGTTAACCGAATTAATTGCTCTGATGGACGATTATGTCGACCATAAAATGGACGGAGCTTGCGGTAAACTTCGCGAACTGAACCATTATTTTCGAAATAAATTTGCACGATTTGCAAGCGTTGTTCTTTTGTCAACCTGTTCATGATGAAATGGCAAACCAAATTGAACATAAATGACATTAGAATTGCCAGATTTGACCATAAAATGCCAGTTTTATCTCTATTCGAAAAAGAAACCTCTAAAAAAACACCCAGTATAAGGCATGATAGTACGTCTGCTGTCGGAAGCCATAATAGTATGGTTGCTGTTAACAGGACAAAAAAAGGCCTTATTATGAGCAAGCATTGGGGGTTCTCCAACTGGGTCATAGTCAAAACTAATCTCTGATAGATTAAGTTTTCCAAATTGAAGACAAAATATTTCCAAGGATATATTGACGCTGTCACAGCAGGCTAGCAGGCCTTCTCCGAGGCAGATCTTGCTTGGGTGCCTACTAGGTGGTTGCTCTACAAATAAGCAATACATACATTTTCAATTTGTATTATACCAATGACTACAAATGTTACTTATGCGTCAGTTATGATCTATGAATACATGTGTTAGCTTAGAATTCACTTATCTAAAGTTTCTATTTATCGCCTTTCATTTGTTCGGAATCACTCAAAAAGCTATTTTCTCATTGTAATTGAGATCAATCTCCGAACCTGCTTTTGCGTGAATTTACTTTAGGACTTATACCAAAGTTCGATTTTATTAGTGATTATATATACTGAAACTATGTGGTAGTTGAAAATTGAATCACTTTAACGAAATACGAGTAGTGACACCACGGAATAATTCATATAATCCTCATCGTAGAATCTAAAAGATTTTGCAAGGAAACTAAATATTTGATCAATGTTTGTGTACTAACGGTTATCCAGGTTAACTGAAACTAACGAGCTAAGTGTTTTGAGCCGGTGAGTATTTACACCCCTGATCAAAATACTAGATAGACTAAAAAGATTTTCACTCAATCCCCAATAAATTCCATATTTGGAAGAATTGGCATTAGAATTCTTTGTAAAACAAGAGAGTACAGTCTATCAATGCAGTTAACTGACAAATGAAAGAAGGTACTTCCCCTATTTTTTCGCCAGTTAATATAAATCGAAAACGGGCGCGAATTTGTTGATCAAAATATTAGATACATACACTTGTTTTGTTTTTCAATTTTATAATTAAAACTTAAATTTTTTTGTACTTTTTTTTAAACAACGGTAATAGTATATTTATATATAAATTAATTCCAAGTAAATTATGAAAAATATACTATAGATATGGGCCGAAAAAATCATTGCACAGCAGAAGAGTGACGGGTTACGGTCGACCTCAAAAGCTCTCTCCAGGCGCCTCTGCTTCGCGCGCGCCTTCTCCAATCATTCACACCAAGCGTGGATAGGGTTTCCTCGGCTTGGTCTCTCCATCGGAGGCATGGTCTTCCTCTTCGTCGTCGCCCAGCGGCTTCCGCATCAAACACCTTTTTCGCCGGAGCTTCTTCGTCCATACGCACAACATGTCCCAGCCAGCGCAGACGTTGGATAGTGATGCGCTTGACTATGTCAATGTCAGCGTAGAGCTCGAACAGTTCGTGGTTCATTCGAATACGGTAGTCGTCGCCGACGTGAACAGGACCGAAGATTTTGCGAAGAGTTTTTCTCTCAAACACCTCAAGCGTGGCTGCATCAGTCTGCGACACAACCCATGCTTCAGCGCCGTAAAGTAGCACGGATAAGATGAGCGTCTTGTAGAGTGTCAGTTTTGTCGGGCGAGAGAGGTCTCTACTACTCAATTGCTTACTGAGACCATAGTAACACCTATTAGCAAGAGTTAGTCTTCGCTTTATCTCCAGGCTGACATCCTTTTGAGTGTTCACGGCGGTGCCAAGATAGGTGAATTCCTTGACAACTTCGAAAGTATAGTTGTTCGCAGTAACAAAGGATCCAATACGCCGCGTCTCCCTGTTTGTGGACAGCATATACTTTGTTTTGCCCTCGTTCACCGTCAAACCCACTTTCGCTGACTCTTTTTCGATAGCAGAGAACGCAGCAGTAACATCTCGCTTACAACGTCCAATGATATCAATATCATCGGCATATGCAAGGAGCTGGATACTTTTGTAGAAAATAGTGCCATTACGATGTACACTGGCTCTTTGCAACACCCCTTCCATCACAAAGTTGAAGAGGTTGCAGGATAGTGGATCGCCCTGTGTGAAACCTCGTTCGGTATCAAATGGTTCGGAGAGATCCCTTCCTACTCTGACGGAGCTGGCTGTGTTGCTCAACGTCATTCTGCAAAGCCGCACCAGCTTCGCAGGTATACCAAACTCAGACATGGTGGCATACAGGCAATCCCGTATCGGGCTATCGAAAGCAGCTTTAAAATCTATAAAGAGATGATGGGTATCGATCTGTTTTTCGTGGGTTTTTTCCAGGATTTGACGTAGTGTGAAGATCTGGTCTATGGTGGACTTACCAGGTCTAAAGCCGCACTGATAAGGTCTAATCAGTGTGTTGGCAAACGGCTTAAGTCTTTCACACAGTACAGTCGACAGGACCTTGTAAGAGATGGCAAGAAGACTGATTCCCCGGTAGTTAACGCTGACTGTCGGGTCACCTTTCTTCAGTACAAAGGTGACCCGACAGGTAGGCTCTGAGCCTACGAAAAAGAAGAAAATCACCTACTTAAAGCTTTATGTATACAAGAGTTGAGGTTACAGAGCTTTCGGTTTTTGTTTACCTTACGGTTGTTCAATGCTCTTGTTGTTGCCGGTGCGAACAGATCGTTGCTAGTTTGTATTTTCTTCTTTTTTCAGTTGTTTTGTCTGTGAGACCGGTGTCACTGGTACTAAAATGATTTACAATACTGAATTTTTAATAATTTTTTTTAAAAGAAATGTATTGTTTAATGAAGTTTTGGTTTTTTATTTTGTTATGTTTTATTTTCGTTTAAATACAATAAAAAATGATATGAATATAATAAAATAATATTAATTTTTAATGTTAAAAAACTTACGTCATCTGCACTTCGGTCTGGGAGACCGATGTTAGTAACCGTGCTAAAAAATTCATATTAGTAACGGAATGTTAAGGTTTTCATCAAAGCCTGAAAGCCCTGTTTGGTATATTGGTTTGCCGAGCTGGCGAAACTTTTCTGTAATTATGTTTCAAATTGCAGATGTACTTAGTTTTTATCTAATGCACATATTCAACTCCAACAGTGCTACAAATAGCAGATGATGGAGACGCCTGACTCAGTTTCTAATTGATCGTGACAACAACAGGAAGTAAAAACATAGAATCAATAACAATAATACACAATTTTGTCAAAAGCTGTCCAAAAATAAAGAAGATTTAAAAAGTTTTAAGTTTCTTATGCGTGGAAGCGTGGCTGACTTTAAACCTGAATCTCTAACTTTCAGACAAATAGATGATCCGCATTTTCAAAGAGATTCTTACCAAGCACTGTGCAATCAGTTTGGTGGAACATTCAGTTTACCATGCTGGGACTTTTTTGTGGGTTGCATAGATGAGAAAGATGCAAGTACCTCGCCATCTAATTAACGTCACCACAACTTCGGTGAGAGAACGTTTAAGGACTGGGGCATGATAGCAAATGCACCATAAGACTAATTTGTCCGATTTATTCGAAACTCGAAGTGTTACGGGGCAGGAATGATGCTCGAAAAATTTGACCAACAAGTCAAGCGTCTGACCCAAGGTTTCAAGCCCGGAGCATCTACCTGTAAAGATGAACATGGAAATCTGGTTACGGATACGCAGGGTACACTGAGATTATGGAGGGAACACTTTTCCAAGCTGCTTGCTGGCGATGACTCCACCAATCCCGCCTTTGGAGAAATTAACCCGATGCCACCAATCAACGACGATGGTGTGGACGTACCACCACCTAGCCATGACGCGGTACTAGTTGTGATCCAACGACTTAAGAACAACAAAGCGGCTGGTGCCGATGGCCTGCCTGCTGAATTGTTCAAGACCGGCGGCGATGAGCTGATAGGGTGTATGCATCAACTCATCTGCAAAATATGGCTAGTTGAAAGCATGCCCGACGATTGGAATCTCAGTGTCCTTTGTCCTGTACTGAAGAAAGGTCACCCGACAATCTGCGCTAACTACCGGGGAATCAGTCTTCTTGCCATCTCTTACAAGGTCCTGTCGACTGTACTGTGTGAAAGACTTAAGCCGTTTGCCAACACACTGATTGGGCCTTATCAGTGCGGCCTTAGACCTGGTAAGTCCACCATAGACCAGATCTTCACACTACGTCAAATCCTGGAAAAAACCCACGAAAAACAGATCGATACCCATCATCTCTTTATCGATTTTAAAGCAGCTTTCGATAGCCCGATACGGGATTGCCTGTATGCCACCATGTCTGAGTTCGGTATACCTGCGAAGCTGGTGCGGCTTTGCAGAATGACGTTGAGCAACACAGCTCCGTCAGAGTAGGAAGGGACCTCTCCGAACCATTTGATACCGAACGAGGTTTCAGACAGGGCGATCCACTATCCTGCAACCTCTTCAACTTTGTGATGGAAGGGGTGTTGCGAAGAGCCAGTGTACATCGTAATGGCACTATTTTCTACAAAAGTGTCCAGCTCCTTGCATATGCCGATGATATTGATATCATTGGACGTTGTAAGCGAGATGTTACTGCTGCGTTCTCTGCTATCGAAAAAGAGTCAGCGAAAGTGGGTTTGACGGTGAACGAGGGCAAAACAAAGTATATGCTGTCCACAAACAAGGAGACGCGGCGTATTGGATCCTTTGTTACTGCGAACAACTATACTTTCGAAGTTGTCATGGAATTCACCTATCTTGGCACCGCCGTGAACACTCAAAACGATGTCAGCCTGGAGATAAAGCGAAGACTAACTCTTGCTAATAGGTGTTACTATGGTCTCAGTAAGCAATTGAGTAGTAGAGACCTCTCTCGCCCGACAAAACTGACACTCTACAAGACGCTCATCTTACCCGTGCTACTTTACGGCGCAGAAGCATGGGTTGTGTCGCAGACTGATGCAGCCACGCTTGGGGTGTTTGAGAGAAAAATTCTTCGCAAAATCTTCGGTTCTGTTCACGTCGGCGACGACTACCGTATTCAAATGAACCACGAACTGTACGAGCTCTACGCTGACATTGACATAGTCAAGCGCATCACTATCCAACGTCTGCGCTGGCTGGGACATGTTGTGCGTATGGACGAAGAAGCTCCGGCGAATAAGGTGTTTGATGCGGAAGCCGCTGGGCGACGACGAAGAGGAAGACCATGCCTCCAATGGAAAGACCAAGCCGAGGAAACCCTATCCACGCTTGGTGTGAATGATTGGAGAAGGAGTGCGAAAAGCAGAGGCGCCTGGAGAGAGCTTTTGAGGTCGGCCGTAACCCGGTAACGGGTTGTTATGGCCACCCAAGTAAGTAAGTATTCGAAATATGAGCTGATATTAATCAATCCAGGAAAAAACATAGCAAAGGGGCTTACACTTCTTATGAGCATCAAAATGCATCTTTAATGTCTCCGAGTGTTATAACCATTCCAATCAGCAGGCTGCCTACTTAATTTTACCTAACATTAATGTTTAAAAGCAATTTTAAGTCTAATATTTATTGTTGTATAGAAACATACATTCGTGGTAAAAATCAATCATCATAAGTCAACATTAGTCATTACAAGTCATCATTTGACGTCGTTATTTATCATCTTTGAATATCTGAAATTTGTTCGACCCAAATCAATCCTCTTATAAACGCCATTGTCTTATTCTTACACATGTAGACAAACAAAAAACAGTCAGAAGCCTCAAACTCACGCAAATGGCATCATTGGCAATGCCTTTGATAATCAAAGGGTTAAGTTTGTGAAGGCAGCTAAATAAATCCTTTATATTTCTCTGCTGAATTATATTTGACCAAGAAAATTGATGTAGATTCAGAGTGGCTTTCATTACAAATGGAATTTCCAATTACACTGATCATAAATGAGAAGTCTGATTCCTAAGTGACCTATAATTGCTTAGGTCTAACTTGGTAGCTTTTACTTTCTGCTGAGGTTAGCTTGTAGTCACAGTATACTTTAACTTGATTGCTAACGTTATTTTTCACCGTCTATTCCCAGCGAGATACTGTAGTTCGATATTGTTTGACATCCACTTTATGCAGTCATTTCCGTAAATTTTCATTTACCTTAAATTTCTAAACCCACACATATGCAAATTTGAGATATTTTTTGTACTTCAAATTTTGCAAACATTTTTATTGCTTCCCATTTCTCATCATTACTTGTAGACAATGAAAATTTTTAGTCTGTCTCTCTTGCATGGCCAAAAATGCATTCATTGTTACAGTTTATGTCAAACCACAACGATTAGTGCACATATATGTAGGTATGCAAATACTTCTGTGTATGTATGCATGCATATTTTACGTTATACATTTGTGTTTATATACCTACATACATATGTAGGTTTACGTATGTGCTTTAATGCTTCCCCAAAGATACATAAACAAGTGGCAATATTCAGTAGCTATAACTCGAGTGTCCATTTTCTATGCTGACGAGTAGGTTTATTTGAGCATCGAACAAAATGGTCACGGTTGCAATGATTTTGTATAGGTAGACTGGACCCATTGGGCTTTGAATTTTGTGTACGTCAATTCATTCAATTGGAACGTAATCATTGACATCTCATTTTTCGGTTGAGAAGTAAATTTTTGAAAATTGGCGTAGAAAAAAATGATTTTTGCTATAGATTTTTGTTGTTTGAGTATTTTATTTTGCATAAGGCTCTTAGAATTTTGAAGATGAAAAAAATTCATTTTATTTTAGAATTTTTTTTTTTTTAAGTGGATTTATTTCATGCAAAATATATTATATGGTAATTAATAAAGTGTATCGTACATATGATGTTTTAGTTCAAATCAAGATAAGTACTGCAAAGTTAGATAAAACATTGGCAATTAAAAATATTCTTTACTATTGTGAATCACATGCATTAAGCTCCGTGTGTTGTTAGTATTAAGATCCGAAACCCATCCATCTCGAAGATGTAGAGAAAGTTCTGATCAATTGGTCTTAATGTACTTGAAATTAACTTTAGTTCAGTTGTCACACATTTTGTCAGCAAGAAAAGGATTAAAAATTTCTTGATCGAAAATGAGTTTTGATTTAAGTTTATTTAAGCAGCTTATTGTAAGTAAATATGGAAGACAATGAAATCATGAAAAGAAAAACAAACGAATAAAGTAAAATCTGCGATATCTGAAATAAATGTGAAAGCCCTCAAATTCCACTATGCAATAAACCTCAACAACTGATATTTTCTGAGAAAATCATATGTTAATGTAAGTCCCGATTATCGGTTATTGAGGTTATAAATTGTTTTTGTTAAAAATTTTGTTGAAAAATAATATCGATATTAGCATTAAGCTTGTCCATCTAATGCAGCAGTTGCTTCAAAGAGATTTGAGTTCCAAAAACTCTCATATTTTTAGATAATTCAATGCTTCTTTAACCCGTCGTCAATGAGTTTCGGAAATGTAACACGGCCAATGACGTGGGGTGTGAAATACCCAAAAAATGTTATCTTGGTTTGTTAAATATTTGTAATAAGGTTTTAGTTCTTATACATAAAAAGCATACAAAATAATAATTTAATAACAAAATTAATAAGTAAGCCTATATATTAACGTTAATTAAACTTCTTAGAATATAAGCAGTTGTCGCGGTATAAATTTGAATGTTACATGCAAATGGCCCGATTGCAGTCAGCGCAAGTATATTTTGCATTCTTATCTTTATTTTGGGGACACTCATAAATTCTTCTGGTGTATTATATTTGTCTAATTTTGTAGTTCGTCAAACGTTTCCTTATAAATAGCTTCCACCAATACTTTTGCGAAGTTTCCTAGTAACTCGGTTAAAGAGATGGGGTGTGATGTACCCCAGCTGTGTTTGCATGTGTGCTTCTCCTTCAATCTCCTTCAAGATCGACTAAGCGTGTATGCTTTGCCATTTTTAGGATGTTTTATCTTCTGCTACTGAGAGCGCCGTGGCTTATATATCGGGTATTTTACATCCCACCTCATTGACGACGGGTTAAGGACCAATTGTTTGATGAGTATTGGATTGGTGACAACCATACGCACCGATTGCCATAGTTCCTTCGTACAAATCTGATTTTGCCACCAACTTTATTATTCCCAGTAAACATGATTTCATCTTGGCATGATAAATGTGATGAGCAAAAAAAAAAAAAAAAGTAATCACTTTTTAATTTCCAAGACGCCAAGAGAGAATTATGTACATATGTATATGTTACCGCCCAAATTAGCTTTTAGCATAAACTAGTTTTTCCTAGGCCACACTGTTTGAGCCTCATTTTTTAAAAAATGTTCCTGGTAGCTACCAAAAACCATTTTCTATCTTACGTTTTCGGTTTATGGAATGGGGTCATCCTTTAAAATGCTCGCAACAGGACAAGGGGTCGCAAAAACGGGCAAAAGCAGATAAGTAGGGGAGTGATCGAAACCTTTACGAACGTCCATTTTTTTAAATGTCACTCATGAACTTTTTTCGTTCTCTTTTTGGTTCATAGAAAACGAAATAAAATTAAGATAAAAACAGAGGGTTTCCTCCTTTAGGAAGGAAGAGGGTTAGCGAAATCGGCCAAAAGTGTACAATCAGATGGAAGTGGGTTAAGGCTTCATATTTTTCGCGGACGACTTTTATGGACGACTCCTATCCTATACACTTTTTTTTTTTTCTTAAATGGGGTTAAGACAAGTTCGGGGCTTTTGATCTATGGGCATAAAACGGACTCTTAAACGTTGTTTATTATGAAATTACAAAAATTTTGAATTATCTTTAATTTGAATACAAATTTATTCAAATCAGCATAAACGGCTTTGCTGTCAAACTCTTGATCTCTAACCGAAATTTTTATTGCACATGGATATCCACTTTAAACTCAGGTATTAATGGTGGCTTATGGATATACACTTGAGACAACAAAAAATCCAAATGAAAATGTCGTATGGTTGTCAAATAACACGAGTTTTGTTGCCAACTCTGTATTGAATTTTTCAGTTGATTCGAACGCTGTACCGTAGCATGCGCCGTTCTGCTGAAACCACACGTCTTCAAGATCCAAATTAGTTCTGTAATGAAAACCAATTACTATCACCGCATTTCTTGACACATTTTTACTTTACAAGCCCAAAAACCGCACTAAAAAGAATGCGTTTGTGATGTTGACAGTTCAATTATTTGTAAAATTAGTTATTAGTTAGGAAATATAATTTTTTTTTGCTGTTCAAAGTTGGACAAACATTTTTTTTTGGAGACAGTCCAGATCTTGAGTTATGATTTAACTTAAAACTGCATAATCAATTTTTTTTTTCGATCAGTTGCAAACCAGTTCATACCTGCTTATACATAAGATAATGCAGTATGAATTTCCTCTTTCTTTTTCTGCAAGATCTCGAACAGAATAGAAGTGAAATAAAAATTTTAAAAATCTAAAAAATTTGATATATAAATCTTTGTAATCCAAGTTTGAATTTATTATGCAAAAGCAAGTTAAGCTTGCACATAATTATTAAAGTTTATTTTTGGTTAAATTTTAATTGTTAATATATTTTAACTTGATACCGCATGGGTATCAAGTTCAAAGTGGGAGAAAAAACATTCCTGATATACCTCAGACGGAACTATTAAGAAACTACAAGCGAAAATAAAGCAGCGAACTACATTAATTTTTCAATTTCGAAGCATTAGCGATCTCGAGAAATCATAAGTCCCAGCGCATATCGAACGTAATCTTTTTTGGTGCTTCTCTGACACGCTCAGAAAACCTGTTTTGAGTGTTCAGCACAGCAAGAGGCTGAATCACATTGCAACTCATAATTTCAGTAGTTGCATAGTGATACGCAGTCTAACGTCGAGTGTTTTAAGAAAATAAAAGAAATAAAGAAAAAAAATCAGTCCAGAATTCTAAGCTAAAAATCAAAAAAAAAAAAATAAGCATTTAATACCGATTATGAAAATCTAAAAGAAAGAAATAAACTAAGAACTAAACATTACTAGAACGAAAACTGTGGAAAAAAATAAATTTACAGAAGTAAAATACTAATTTAAATTAGTCGAAAACGATTCTAGTGTCCGTCAAAAAGTTTTTTTTTCTATAATGGTTCAATTGGTATAATTTATAATAATTTAAAATATAGTGAGCTTATTCTTATTTAAGAACAAAAAAAAAAAAAAAAAGTTTCAAAACTCAGTATTTGCGTTAAAATTTAGAAAAATAATTTAAGGTTAGCAACTAGTATGTATGTATAATATAAAAAAAAAAACAAGTTAAATAAGTAAATAACAGAACACAAAATAATATCACCTTGAAGTCAAAATAACAACAACAGTATATGGAGGAATACTAACAACGTTAGCGCTAGCGTCGTGGGATCCACCATGTAACACAATGTATGTTCCAAAGTGAGTAATCTCTTTTTATTTAATAATCTACTTAAAACCATGGAAAAGAAAAATATAATTTGACTTATTATTTAACACTGTAGATTTTGTAAATTAAACCTGGGATAATTTTACATATTTTCCAAATATTAAATATTGCAAATATATGTATATACGCTAGTATGAAGTAAGATTCGCATTTAAATTATTTATAGAAACTGAAGAAAATTTGATAAAGTTCATTGCTTTGATTTACACGGAGAGAATGATATTTTCTAAATCAATCCATTTCGTTTCTCAAACTAAGAAAATCCAAAAACAAATAAAATTGTTTTTAATTTAATCTTATTTTATTCGTATTGATTAATTTTTACTCAGATTCAGAAACGCTTTCTTGATACACATAAATTACACTTTGCAGCTACACAAACTATAATTTCTTATATTAAGAAGTATATTGTTAGCTACTTTTTATACTCGAAATATTCGAATTTTCTAATATTAAGTACTATTTATTTGATATCACGAATTATCTGCTTGAGTTTGAATCAGTAGTGATGTTCTTGAAACAAGTAAAAATTTCTTGCGTTTTCTACAATTTTTACAAAATTTATTCAAAGCAACGAGATTCGATTCAATCAAATTTTAGTTGAACTATGTTTTGATCTAAACAAACTTAAAACTTTCTTGATTCAAATACTTTTTTCTTGTAAAACAAAACCTATGTCACCTACTGTACAAATACGAAACTATCATATGTATATTATTATGTCATTTTGAAATAATTGAAAATAATATTTTTTGACAAAACTTCGTACTCTACCAACTGTACAAGAAAATAATGAATTGGATTTAAATAGTGAAGAGTACAAAGATCATAAATGCTGGTTAGCTCATTATCTTGAACCCTGGAGTACTGTTGAAGAAAATTGGAAACGGACGTCAAAACAAAGGTTGGCATCCTTCCGCAAGGAATATTGCAGTCTTGCCATTATTGTGAATGAATGGCCGTCATATAACTGTTCCTATGGTGCTCGACTCGTAATTAATTTTTAAAGAATGTTATCCGTACTTGATCTTAATTATGTTATTTTTTAAACTTAGGTTGATATAGACTATGAAATTAACTTTTCATGTAGTTTGGGACTGATGAATGGTTGGGAGGAGTTTATTGAAAAGATCTGTAGTTTGTTTAAGGGAAATTTGAAAGAAGAATTAGTGCAATATCTAAAAACCGAAAACGGTAAACAGTTTTCAAAAAAAACTGGCATGCATTTACTAAAATATAAAATTATTTAATTTAGATAAAAACAAAAAGGATATCATTTAATTACTCCAACTGGAAAAACCAAAGGGAAAGACAAAAAAATTTGGAAATATAGCATATCCGATAGCCAGAACGCACTTATACTGCGAATTTCGTCAGTGTCGGATCTAAAAGAATCGATTTCACGTAGGAAGCAGAAATATATGCAGTTCCTTGATTTGAAATGCCAGCCTTTCATCGCTTCATTGAAGGAGTCGAGGAAAATCTTGGTATATATACAGTTTATGACGATATAATCTATAAATTCGATAATTTTGTCCATGCATTGTCGTGTGCTGATAAAATCACGTATGTTTTCGATTTGAAGTACCAAGACGAATGCAAGTTCATATGGCAATTTATTCAAGCATACTTTTTTAAAAACGAGAAAGACGTGTCTTCAAGTGTTAGGCATTTTAAGTACGTTGGGAATACCTGCAAAATTAAATGAAACTTTATAAGTTTTTCCTATAACACTTTTTGATTTCCATAAAGATCCTTGGAGATTCTTGGACCACAACAAATATTTAAAATGAATTGCCATATTTGTTCACAAAAATTTCAAACAGTAGATATACTGCATTATCATTATAAATTTAAACATATCTTAAGAACCATAAAGTTTTTTAAATGCGCTCAAGGTGACTGTCCCCAAACCTTTCCAACATTTAGCTCTTTCAAAAAGCATCTTAAAAATTCTCACAAGGAATTGGAAAACACCATTGTCAACGATGTTAACAATTTAATTGATCATGTTAGTATTCCTGTTTTTCCCAAAAATTCGGAGACACCAGAACCTATACATAACGTAGAGAAAGAACAACTAAATTGGAAAGATAATTTGACAAATATGGCAACCAGTTTTGCTCTTAAATTAAACAGTCAAAGTAACATCACCAATAAACAAATAGAAAATATTATAAGTGAGTGCAATTTTGTGTGGAAAGCGAGTATTGCTTTAATTAAATCGGTAATAATACAAAATATCATGGATGAAAAAGAACTTGAAGTAGATCATGTGCTCGAATTTTGTTCCAATATATTTGAAAAAATCAGTACCGAGCATAAATTAATTAAAGAATTGTGTGACGCAAAATTGATGAGCCCCCCCGAAAAATTTTCCGTTTCCAATTCAGTTCAGGAAGTTATGAGGAAAGGCATACCATCTATTGATAATGTAATATCTACAGGCACGATATTAAACCTAGAATTTCAAATAAAAGCTCCCAAATATGTTGGAAGATACCATAAGCTATATGGAAAACCTTTCTCATCAATCTACAATTTCTAATTTTATCCAAGGGTCTTTATGGAAATCAAAGAATCGTGACTACGACGGCAAAATAACAGTACCTTTTTTTTTGTACAATGATGATTTTGAGGTCAATGATCCAATTGGACATCACACTGGGACTCAATCTATTTCAGCTTTTTATTACAATTTCCCATCGATACCTGAATCCTATCGTATATCTTCTTTGGATAATGTTTTCGCGGCAATGTTTGTAAAATCAAAATATGTCAAATCATTTGGTAATGATTCAATTATGTTCAAGAATTTTTTGGTTTGTTTTGTGACTAATAATTATTATATTAATAATTTTTTGTATTGAACTTTTTAGTCATTGTGAATTCATTTCACGTTACTACCAATTATTCCGTTGACTTGATGCATGATGTCTTTGAAGGTATCCTTAATTATGGTCTCATAAACTCGATTCTCTACTTCATTAGTAAAAATTATTTTTCTTTGGAATACTTAAATTATCGTGTCCGTAATTTTGCCTACGGTTAAATTGATATCAGAAACCGGTGCGAAGAGATCAAATTGCAGCATTTGAAATCTAAAAAGTTGAACTTTTCATCACATGAATCTCTAACGTTCTTGAATTATTTCACATACTTTGTTGGAGACTTTGTGCCTGAAACTGATAAAGTATGGCAATATGTGTGTTTGTTAGAAGAACTGGTAAAGTTATTAATGTCTGAAAAAATTTCAATCGAGGATATAACTTCAATCAATAATCTTAGTAAAACTCATCACTCAACTTATATTTCTCTTTTTAACGATACGCTCAAACCAAAGCACCATTTTTTAATTCACTATGGCACTATTATTAATTATTCAGGACCCGTTCGAAGATTATGGTGCATGAGGTTTGAGTCTAAAAATAGAGAAATGAAAAACTACACGAATGCTACGTCGTCTAGAGTTAATTTATCATTGTCTTTAGCAAAAAAATGTGCTATGAAATTCAGCCATTTCCTTTTAAAATCCAAAATTAATAAAAATAATGTTAATGATATAATTGCTCATAATCAAATTGAATTTCATGATTTTAAAAATCAAGTTTATTTCAAATTACTATCTTTTCCTTTTGATGTCAATGCATTTAAAGTTTATGCAACAAATAAAATAAATTTTAAGGGAACCGAATACAAATCAAATTTTAGTCTTTTAATATCGGAAGAACTCTTTAAAATAGTTCATATCATTACATGTAAAGAAGATACATTTTTTATTTTAGTTCAAACTCTTATTGCTTCAAATGATAATCATTTTCGTTGTAAGATTGTTGGTAAAGTAACACAAAATTATAAAATAATTAATGTTATTGAAATTGGTTCTAACCCATTTATAATAAATACATTACCAGATGGTCGCAAGGCTTTTAAAACAAGAAATTTGTAATATCTATAAGAATTATGTAAATTAAATTAAAAAATTATAATTGTTGTGATTCATTTTGATAATTTGTGATCTATCTATGAAAATAAAAACATTATTAACAAACATTAATCTTTATTTTTGGTACTTAAAATTATTTTTATTTCAGGTACTTTCCTACTTGAATATTGTATGTTAAGCTGTGTGTAAAATGCATATTTGTGTAATTATAATACATTTATGTATATACATACCTATGTAATGTATTTAATACATATATATATGCTTATCATATACAAAACATATACATACTTACATACATACAACCAAATAACCTTTCCACGATACCAGAAAAAAAAACTTGATGTACTAAAACATTTCGGTTGATATTAACCAATTTTCTATGACATAAATTTTTTCTCGGATTGAGCTGTATTTTCTGCGCTTTTTCCTGGTATCGAACATTATTTTTTTGATTCAAGAAAGAAGTGGTTGTTCTCATTTTGGAAGTTCTACTAACTATTTCTCAATTCAAGAAATAATTTCTTGTTCTATCTTGGAACCCCTAGTAATAATTTCTCGACTCCAGAAAAGAGTTCTTATTTATTTTTGAAATTTCTAGTAACTATTTCTAGACGCCAGAAAAAATTTCTTATTCATTTTTTAAAGGTCTAATCATTATTTCTGGATTCTAGAAACAAATTCTGACTGATTCTCAGAAGTTCTAATAATTATGGTTTGATTTAAGAAGTATTTCGTAATTTTATTTGTTTTAAGTGATTCTTGAATCAAGAAAAGAAAATGTTTGAATTAAATAATAATCTGTTTGGACGAGAATCGTACTACGATTTCTTGATTCAACGTAAATTCTACTTCTATTTTAGAAATTAATTCCCTCCGTGTAAGTCCGAATAAGACATACATGCATATACATATAACATAAATTGGAAATGGATATATTTAAATGAATTAAGAGAACTTTGTCTTTGTACATAATGCTAAAATTTATATGAGAATATTTTCTTTTTGTTTATTGGCAATGCTGCATTTATATAAAAAAAAATAAAATATAATAACAATGATGGAGTAAATAAGGTGTCTTGATCTTGTGAGAGAAGTTAAGGTCGGTAGTGGTTGGTTATGGATGGGAGTGGAGGCTTTTAATCTGTCTCTCTATTATGGTTGGGTGTGGAAGATCAGAGAAGCAAATGTCATCTTGGCTTCTCGGTGATTTTTTTTTCTCTTCTGCGAATTTTTTTTTTTTTGTCTTGATTTATATTTTCGGTTCTGTTTTGATTCCGACAAATAAAGTTCAATGTCAAAGCGTTTCTCGGTTATTAACCTTATATACAGGTTCACTCGTTAATTTTTTTTTTTGAGTTTGTATGTGCATGATTTTTTTTTGTGTTATTGGCGTTGTAGAATTGTGGGGAGTAAGAACCACGACCAATCCGACGAGCTTTAGACCAGGTTAAGCTAGCATGCACCCGCTCTGCCACCTACAACAAGCCGCTTTATGACACGTTAGAATCTTTTTAATCACTTCTGGACTTTACTCAACCCAAACTCCACACTATTTTTTCTATTGAATTGGAAATGACCACATTTCCAAATTTAGTTTTTGATTTTTCATATTTTGAGGAGTTCATTTACATAGTAAACTTTTTCAATGAAAATGCGTTACACTCTTGTGAAATGTTTCATATTTTCTTCGAACTTGTGTTGAATAAAAGTTTTACCTTAGAGTTGTCCCATCTCAAGCCTAACTATAATAATGCATTTCATATGAGACTTCACAGAAACCCGAAACAATTGTTTTGCAATTGTGATTTAACTATTAACGTCGAAGTAATTTATTCAAATATATTTAAAAAAGATATTTTTTTCTTATGACTCACGATTATATGGTATTATGGTCAAGAAAGGGTTGTATTTTTCATGATCTCAGTGATTTTGTCCAATATTGTTTTATTAACATATATTAAATTTAACAACAACGTCAGGAAACAATTGGGCTTTTTTTTCATAATTTGATTTTACTTTGATTTGGCAATGAATATAGATTAATAAACATATTTAAACATCCTCATCAAATTACAGCTTTATTAAAAATGATTCTTACAAAATTAATATCAATTTCTAAAAACTAAAACGTATTCATGACTTTTTCAATTATTGTTCTTATTTAATTAAAATTTCATAATATGGTGCATATTTTGATATAAAACATATTAAAGATTTCCAATTAAAATCGAAAACAAGCCATGCTTATGCCTTTGAGCATATTTTCCTAGAAGAATAAAATATCAATTTAATTGAAACCATTGTTCACAATGCACAAACATATGTGCGTTTGTATGTGTACGTATGCAGCTAATATCATATGTATTGGCCTTCTGAGAAAAACATCCATTACAGTCAACTGTCAATCATTGTTGCACACTTGGGCTTTCTTTCAATTTTATTTATATCTTCTCTTAAAAACCCTTCTTAACCCTAGTCCATTACATGTGCAAACTAACCATGCGTTTAATGGAATTTTAAAAGGTTTTCTTTCTCACAAAACGACCAAACGGACAGAAAAGATGCAAAACAAACTCTGCATTAAATCAATAAAAAACGAAACGAAAACCAGTAAACGATGCCCTCACTGGAATAGGTAACCCAAACAACACAGAAATGAAAATCAAAGTGGAAATGCAAGAGGAAAAATGGATTTACTGAAAATTGTTGATGATATTTCAACAAGCTTGATAGAGCGGTAGAACGTTACCATTGCAAGCGCCACTGATGCAATGCAAGAACGAGTTGTGAGTTCAGTTTTAGTGTGTCTTCCCATTGGGTGCCTTCTCATATTGTGTTGGTTAAGTAGCAGCAGCAGCAGCAGCAGTAGTGTCGACTTGGCCAATGTATCGAAAACCTGCGGTTGCTTTAATCATTCCGCACACTCAAACTGAGTAAGTGGGTAGGTATTTATGTTTACTTATGCACCAGTATTGCCGGATGTTTGCGAATTTTTCAGAGAATGTTTACTTTTCTTGTTCCTCAGTAAAGGGAAAATTGTTACAAAACTAAGATTGGATTCAGGCCCAACCAAATAAACAGAATACTCATCTATCATTTGGCACAAATTTCAAGCTGTTATATTCATCAATAAAAATTGACCCAAAAAACTGGTGAAAACCCATGTTTGGGACAGGATTCAACAATCCAATCTCAGGTATTATATTTAGGCCTCTTCGAGTATTATCATTTGGCATACATTTCGAGCTGTTATGTACTACAGTTTTAATTAGAACAACAAAATTGGCTAAAATTCGGGCATTTTCGGCCATCGGGACAGGCTAGATATTATATTTAGGCTCGTCGATCTCTATTATTTGGCGTGAATCCCATTCTGTAATCTTATACATTCAACTTTTCTACAGCCCTCCCTTGGACTATTAACAAAAGAGGTGACGGCACGAACGACTTTGTGGAGTTCAGTAAGTGTCTGACCAAGAGTGGGTGGCCTTCTATTCAGAGTTAAACGCGTAATGCTCCGTTATGTAAATAAGTCCAACACTATAATTACATTGTAGAACTCTACCTCCGTATTAGAGGAACTGAACCAATCTCTAATTCCTTACGAATTAATCCTGTAAAAATAAACCGTATCCAAGTAATATATCCATCGAACATCAAGCGGTTGGCGTCATTCGCAATGAAAAAGGCTTCATGAGTAAGACATTGAAACGCTGAAACCTTCCTCCACGGCGGTCGTCTACATCGAATTTCAGTGTTTAACACTAAGCGCTCATAGAATACCGATGGATGCGTAGAGGGAGTCATCTTATTCACACAGGTGACAAATTTACATACTCGACTTATGACAACCTCCAAATTAAAGTCGTAGGATTTGTCCTGAATGAGACAGCATCACAAACGCGCATAAATTGGCAATATAATCATTTCATTCATTTGATTATTTCATTATAATCAAAGACGGTTAAGATAGTATAAGCATATGCTCCCACAACACAAGTTACGGAGTTCGTCAACTTTTGTCTCAATTCGCAGCAACTACAAAAACATCGAAAATGCCATGGATGGAAACGATTATATCGTCGAATATATAAACTCATATAATTCCCACAAATTCATATGGAGGTTCCCTCTTCATCCAGAAACCCAGTGGCACAGACGCAAATCGATCTCATTTGCACTAGCAAAACCTAGTGAATCAGTTTGCTTGGATTTACCACAAGGATAAGTGCTACCTATTTTGAGATCTTCCTTCGAAGTACAAAATGCAATAAATAGCTTCATATTCACTCGCATTTAGGCACATCGAAAAAACAATGATATCGTCTTTGAAAACGGAACGTTGAAAACGGCTTGATTAGAGCATCGAGTACTTTACAAAAAAATTTTTATTTTTTTTTGATCTGGAATTGAACAGATGACATTTAAAAGATATTTAATTCTGGAATTTTAATGATATTTTCAATACGTTAACACTTATTATTAGTCGAATCAACTTACGTATATAAAATATCTAATTTGTTTTTACCTATAAGTCCACTATCAACAAATATTTTCTATATCACAACTTTAATGTGTTGAAAATGTAAATTAAACAACATTTCTAATTTTTTTTATTAACAAATTAATTTTAATATTATTTTATCACAAATATTGTTTTTTGTGCACAATTACAATCAATTGATACAAATTATAATTTTATGTTGCCTGTGTCATACGATGTCGTTGGTAGAGAGGAAATCTAAAAATTTTTTTTTTATGTAGTTCCACTCTTCTTTTGATTTGGTCCAGCTTGAAGATTATTTTCAAATATTAAATTTTCTATATTATTCCTGTTGTAGATTTTAAATTTGGAATTTCAGTGTGCTAATTCGGTATGCAAATCTTTCATAATATCTATTCGTCTTAACCGTAGACCGATCCTTAAAAATTACGACTAATCTGATCTTGGCGGGTCGTTTTCGACCCGTATATGTTTTGTATGGAATTTTGAAGGAAAAGATTTTTTTAATGAAAATGATACACTTATTTCGGTTGTGTGCTCTTTTGCAAACATTTTTTGTTACACATACAGCAAACCGATTCGCTTTTGTGTTCTTTGTGTAAGGTTTTCTCGGTTAAACAAAGAGCATATCTACCCCGTTTGGTTAGTTGTATCGGTACCATTCTAGGTTGCTTGGCAAGTAAGACTTGTTGATGATATTGACAGCGTTGTCAGAAGTAAAAGAGAAAATGCATTTCGTGGATCTCTGGTTCTGGTTCTGTTAGATATGTGATTTTTTGTCAATCCAAGACCAAGTTCATGTAGGAAGTTCTTACGACATTGCTTTTTGAATTTTTTTTAGCCAATTTGGATCTATTGTTGAGTAGATGCTGAAAGCATTCAACGCTGAAATGTCCGAAAAATGTCAGCGGTTAGTCTTCCGTTTGAAACGGAATCCCGACAGCATTTCGTCAGTATTGTCAACAGCGCCTTATGTTTTGTTATAGTATGAAACTATCTCAGGCAAATTTTTTCGGTGCTGGTCCGATATCAGGCGAATAATGCATTTTGCTATGAACAATGGTACATTTATTTTTCTTTTTTACATGTGAAACCAAAGCAAACCAAAGCAGTATTTTCAGTGAAAGCGGATGCTACGCTTGTTTTTTTCGCAATGTGCCAGCCATAGTCAAATTTTTGTAAAGCAAATTCTGACCGAAGTCGTATGAAGAGAAAAAACTATCCATTGTAATGTTTTGACCTTTGTGCTCCTCAACTAAATCAAGAACCACCCGCTCACCCTGATTTTGTTCCGGTGCAGCTCCAGCAAGTTTTCCCAAATATAGTTGCATATATCATACGTATGAAGTCTTGGCACAAGTGAAAATCCAAAATTTTAGACCATACTTCTCAGGCTTACTTGGCATGTAGTCTAAACGAGCATCGCCCATTGTAAACCAGTAGTCGCTTGTCAAAAGTGACACATTCACTTGGTTTGAAGAAAAGTGGAAGCAATTCAACTCACTTGTCCCATAATTCTCGTATTGGTGCGGATTTGCCCAATGCCGTGAGACTAAGATCGTTTTGTTCGATGTGTTCGATGCCACATTTCGTTAAATTGAATTGTGTATCGATGCAATTACACTATTATACAGACATAATACATAACCAACTCAGAACTCGGACATCATGAGATGCAATCGAATGAGACGAAAAACAAGAGCACTGAACTAGAGTTGGGTCAAACGAATCGAGCTGTTCGAGCTTGACTCGTTGCGTATGGCAGAACTTCGAACATGTTCGATCATCTCGTTGCACAACCTAAGTAAACACTGAACTGTGATTAACTTTTTAAGCCGAAAGAGAGAACTTTACATAAAAAAACTAGTACGGGTCGAAAACGACCCGAATGACGAAAAAAGTCCCAAAGTTGAAAAAAACTTAGGGACAACTATCAATAAACTCTGACACTACATGTTTTCATTCATAACATACCTACTGATAAAGTCACGAAGACACAGACAGACACAGCTGACAGTTTTCGAAATATTTGAAATGAAAAAAAAAATTTGGTCGATAACGACCCTAGGATCGGTCTACGGTTAAGGGTTTTCAGCATCTATATAAATGCTGTGATGGTATACCATATAGCTGTTGATAGATGCCACATTCAGAAGCGAAGATATCTAAACATTCATATCTATACCAAATGATTTACAACCAAAAAACCATACATTACATAAAAAGTTACGATATTACTAATTGTAAGTCGATTCGACTAACATGACCATAATAACTCAAAAATAACAATACTTATTGCAGCTATTCAATATAAAACATAAGAATTTTCAGCGGAGAATTTTTTTTGACAAAAATGGCTACCAAGAGAACCAAAACTGCTCCATTGAGATTTCTCAGATCGATAAAAAAATTATGCAGAAATCGTTTTAAAGAGTCTCGCTAACTTTTAAGGCTCCGTCGGGCAAAATCTAAATTTCGATCTGATTTAATGTACATAGCATATGTCTGTGGCAATAAAAAATAAGTTCTATGTATGAGCATATAACTTATACTGCTTCGCTTTGTCATCATATTTTTGTTTATAATTTTTTTTTTCCCTCTAATTTAATAGTTCTCTGCGGTTTTTTTTTCCTAAATGACCCATTGACCGATTCCTGCAATAAAACCCGTGAACGTCTTAGTTTCTTTCCTTATGACATAATCAAAAGCCTATTTAAAATTTTTTTTAAAGGAGACATAACTTCATTCTAAAAAACCTGAGTTTCAGAATTTTGCTTATAATTTATAAATTCGGAATCGATACAACTGAAACATCCAATAAATTAAATTAATTAAATTTTAAATCAATTAAATATATGAATGACTGAAAGAATAGACGAGCAAATGTTAATCTATAATTGTACCTGGTATATGTAAGCACCACGACGGAATGTTTTTGCTTAAATATGAATAAAGGGTGTTTTTCAAAAAAACTGTAATTGGCTCTCTCGTTTTTCGCTGCAACGCAATATGATTCATTTAAATGAAGCTTAGATTCAAAATTGCTATTCTTTCTTTAAGATTTCTGGCAACATTGGTTTGTCAATCGCAGTTGTATGCGTGTATGTGTCAACATACACCCTGAGTGTCACTATTTACATTACTGAATCTGGCCAAAGAGGTTATGAGCCGTGGCTTCTGAACCAAAATACGCAATCTAATGAGTCCTTATGCTTCCTCTGCTCGTTGCTGTACTTCTGTATTTTGTTTCATGACATAGTAAAATCGCCTTAAACTTTACCGATTCTTACAGTGAGGACCTTAACTTTCTATTGCTCAATCCTCTCGTTCTTCACATCCGCTCTCCACATACTTTCGTGTGTCCGTCTGACCAAACGTTTGAATTGCATTCGGTGCGGTCAATGCGTTTTGTGGTTCTTTCGCATGGCCTATCTGATTTCTCTTTGTGTAACGGTACGTGTGTTTGTGCGTATGTTTGTTGCAATTTAGGCAAAATGATATGCATGATGAAGTCTGGACCTAACAGTCCAATTAAAATTGAGCGCCTAATATCAGTGAACTAAAATGCTTCCGATGACTTCGCCGCACTACTTCGTTTGTTTTGCTTAGAAGGCCTTGAATATTTCTGCAACGTTGATCTTAGCCAAAATGGATTTATATGTTAAAGGACTACATAAATATGCCGCCACCAAATAGGGAAATTGACAATATGTCTGCAGCATAGGGGCGTTGTGCCACACCAAACTTGCATCTTTTGGAAATAATCTTACCATATTAATTTATAAACACTCGAGCCAAATGTCTAAGGAATTTTCATGTTGTAATAATGTCATGCAATAACTTTTTCCAATTGGGTTATTCCTCTTATCGTTTGTAGTCTGCAATGTCAATAATGTCACTATTGCTCTTATTGTCATTGTTATTGTTCCTGTCTGTTATGTTTCTGCTTCGGAACTTTGCAGTAGATACAATTTTTGGCAGGGTTGGACGAGGGCATTGGGCGCCCGGGCAAAGCTGCCGCTTACTAGCCGTTCCAGAAATAGAGTTGTCAACATCGAAGTATGTTTAGTAAAGTATGTTAGTATGTTTAATCGAAGTAAAATTTTATGATAAAACTTTTTTAAATTTTATTTATAACATACATATAATATGGAAATATATTAGACTTGAGAGTCTTAAATTCCATTAGTTTTGAAATGAGTTGTGCTAGTTTTCATGAAAGTCTTTCAAATATTAATTATTTTATTTAATTAAGAATAAAGTACTTATTACGGCGCTGACAAAAAATATAGAACACTACAATTTACTGAAACTCCTCCTCTCTAGTAGTGCCATCCTGGGCAATTGCCACATTTGTTCCCCCCTTAAATCCGGCCTTGTTCTTTAGCTTGATTCTACTGTTAGTTGTTCATCGATTGTCATTTCTGTCATTTAAATTACTTTTAATTTATTCATTAACATGAATTTCCACATACTACAAATACTACACATAAGACACTGTTGGAAGTTTAGAAGAAGCTTAATTGCACATAAAGTCCGACGGCATTTCTGCACTAGCGACATTTGTCAATTATATACTGCCTCTTTGTTAGGGTAATAGCTGGTTTATTGTGTATCACTTTCAGTAACATAACATGGATGTGGCAAAATAGGGTTACATGATAGTTTCATAATGGAAGCTATAAAGGATAAATGTTATCTTTTGCGATGGATGTTGTTAGCTAATTTTTTCAACAAGAAATGTTTGGATGATTTCTTCCTTACGTATGAGCAGTTATCATTTTATGTCAATTCGATGCAACCTTTATAAATATGTAAACGACCTTTCATATTGGGATAGTTGCAGCTTTGATATAATAGCAAACTGTGTATGCTCTTCCGTATTAAGGATAGTGCTGTGAACTTTGGTTCTGAACGGACCTTATCGAGTTCCGCGCCATAGCAACGAATATAAGCGTTCAAAAACCATCAGGTATAACCTTTTACCATGCATAGCTTGCAATCTCGCCGCACATAATGACAGATATTGCAAAAATAGCTACGTTAAATTCTATAATTAGGAATCTTCAAAATAAATAAAGTTTTTAAAATTTCATGCAATATCTTAAAAAGCACAGATTTAGCTCACAAGCAATTTTGTAAGAAAAAAAAAAAGAAGATTTTTCCTTTCAAAATTCATAATTATTTCCGGAATCGAATCTGAAAAAAGTTAGTATTTTTGATTATATCTCGCAAGTTTGCCGTAAAATTTTTTATTTTGAAGGTAAGTTTCATCAAATATTATAAAACATTTTCATAAGACAAGTAAGCAAGATACATTGTAAAGAAACTCCTTGGTCGGGACAATAATTCCGTTTGATGATAAAAGTTATAGTAAAACCCAAAAGAAGAAAAAAGCGAACAGTCGAATTTATTTTCCACTGGAAAAATGGAATAAAAACGTACATATAGGATCTTTATGATTTACAGATTTAGTGGCCAAGTACATAAATTGAATTTTGGCAATTAAGGGTTAATTATGTTAAAAGCCTGATGTGGTGGAACCATTTTGATGAAATATTCCGGGTCAAGAAGCTCAAATCTTAAATTAGTTACGAGTTAGGGAAAACAAGTCTATATTACAAAATTAGCCTCGCAAAAAATCGAGAATGTCTCGACCGATTTGAAAATTTTTTTTTTGTTGTGTTCGTAATTGTCTTGCTTAAAACTAATTTACTTACAGGGAAAACACGTCAGCCGGTTCAGGATGGGGATGGAGCTGAGTATGTGGCTTGAGATAGGGGCAGAGATAAGGAAGGTGATTAAAAAATGCTGCTTTTTGGACATTAAACCCGATTAACCCTCAATATTAGATGTTGCACTTTTTGATTTATACATAAATTTAGATAAAATTTTCATTTAACAAAATGTATAATAAATGCAGAAAAATAGAGTTGTGACGTAATAGAAAGATGCCGTGAATATAAACAAAATTAGCTTTACAAGATGCATTTAAGTTTTGGCACATAGCTTAATAAATTATATCAATAATTTTGTTTTTAAAGAGCTGCTTAATCATCAGAAGTTTCGGAAACTATTTCTCTAAAAATTAAAATGCTGCATACGTGAATATCGTCATCTGTTATTGTGCTAAGTTTTGAAATGTCATTGTAATGTCATGCAACCGAATAAATTTGCAACAGCAGTAATTACATCGCAACTCTACATTGTAGTATGTAGTTTGTCAACGTAAGAAACTTAAATTTATATGAAAGAATTAGGGTTAAGAATTAGATATTTGTATCTTAGTCTGGGTCGAAAATTATATTCAGCCCGACGAGGTTTGAAAAGTTAGAGGGACTCTTAATAACGATTTCTTTATCATTTCTTTTAGGATCGAAGAAAAATTCAGGGTGCGATTTTGGTTCTCCTGAAGGTTCTTTTTGGAAAAAAAGAAAATGTTTTTTGGTTGCAACTTTTTTTCATCACAAAATGTAAGACTAAATTTGCTTAAAAAATTTAAAAATTTTAAGGTTAAGCTCTTGCATATTTTGGCTAAAAAAACTTATAAAATTATATATATTGTTCAATCGGATTTTTTGGGATTTTTACATGCATATATCATTTCTAAAGCCAAATCAGAGTTGAACTTAATAGTATAAAGATGTAAGGTTAAATGTTTTGGTAAAATATTAATGACATATTATCCATTAGTTTAAGAGTAAGACTCGGGCCATCATAATAAGTCACGATTCCTTCTTGATTTGCTTTTTATAGGAAAATATAATTGAAGCTAATTACAATTGCTTAAGTAATTCAATATTTGGAAAGAATAATAGTCCAGTTAACGTCGAATGACTCACTCATAAATAGAAACCCATATACGCATGCAAAACACGTGTAATATCACACAACAAAACTCTGCAGGCAGCAAAGACGTGCAACAAAACAGAAAACAACAATTTATTAGATAAATTTCAACAAGACACTGATACACATACATATAATCAATGATTCTGCATTGTATCCCAGGTAACATCTTCAATCGCAGAAGAGTCATATTTCTATCGCCAAGATGATGGTTTTGATCGCGCTCGAGCTAAAATAATGATACCTTGTCCTAATTCAGACGCTATAATAATTGCTGGCAAGTCTACCGTTGTCGTCGAATTTTTTCCATGTAATTTATATGGGAAATCTATATTTAATTAAATAGGTATGTGAATGAAATAGGAGATGAATATTTTTTGACTAGTTAGTGTTGTTTTTCAAAGTATTTTTTCGCGCTAAGTCCATTTGATATCCGAATTGAACCATCACGTCAGAATGCTGAAATATTTGAGGTTAATTGCCTAAAAATTAGGTTTTTTGTATACTTTTGGGGCCATGTATTGAATTAAAAGAATTATTTTAGCTTATTTCAAGCAAAAGCTACTACCGTCTTTCTCCTTTAAAATGATTTTTCTATGATCTATGAATTTTCTTCGCAGAGTTACAGCCATTCTAAGGTGGCATTAATTTGAAACCGGTTGGTGAATATTGTTGGTTAAAATGGGACCGAATTTATGTCACTTTCAAAATGGTTATAACTTTACAAGGAAACTTCACAAATGATCACGTGGAATTTTATTTAAGAAATAGACAGTACTAAATGATGTTTATACTAAAAATATGCTGAACAAATTTCTTTAATCCTATACATGGCCTCGAAAGTAAACAAAAAAGCACATTTTTTAGATACTTAGCCTCAAATATTTCAGAATTCTGATGTGATGGTTCAATTCTGAGGCCAGATTCGGACTAAGCGCGAAAAATTACTGCGAAAAACGACACTAAGCAGTCCAAAAATATTTATCACCTAATTAAAATACAAACCTATTTAATACATACCATCACATACCTATTTAAAAAAATTTAGATTTCCCATAAATAGTTAGGCTAAATTGAATACTTATATTGATATGCAATAAGCTTAAAACTTGTACTCCAGAAGTGTTTTAATTATTGAACACAAGTTCAATGAAAGTTTTCATTGAAAGAACGTTGGATTTAATGCTGCCACTTGTATTCGAGCACAATTGCAGATTTTCAATATTGTTTATTTACTCCAAAAGTATGTTTAATTAGAAAAATACATTATAATCGAAGTTTTAGAGAAGAATTCAAAACGATTTCTTGCAAAATTATTTCTTATGTTCAGATTTGATTAAGTTATGTAGCCAGTACGAAGAGAATACTTCAGAGCAAATTTGGATTTTCTCATAGATTTTGGGTTGCTGATTCCAAATGCATTATTCATTTTATAAAATCGTTGCCAACTTCATGCATCATAAATCGATCAAATCTTATCATAAGATGCTGTTCTTTTCTTTCTAAAGTTTAGGTGTTTTTTTCTCTTGTGGTATTTCGATTATACTTTTTTTTCTATTTAAGACATACTATTCTAGTAAATCGCTTAAAACTTGGAAAATGCCAATTTCTTTTGCATTCAAGTGGCCATATTAGATTCCTGAACAGCGATCAAAAAAACCATCTAAAATTTTTAAGTTCTTTTTGAGTATCCTCATAAGAATAATAGTTTCGGTACAAGGTCCACTCTAAGCAGTGTGCATTTGTTACTTGTTGGAATGTTGAAAGTGCTTCATTATATGCCAATAGTTAAATGAAATTAATCCAATAATAATTGATATAATTATGTGCAAATTTTCATGTAGCTAAACACTTCATTTACATTGTGGTTCCTTTATGGAGAAATTCTATTCAAAATTACCTTGGCATTATGATGATAATAAAACCAACAACAGTATTAGGCTTACAATAAATTTGTGCTTCACTTTAACTACACAACTTAGCTTATCTTGTTATTATTTGTCTATATATGTACATATAAATGGTGATTCATTTAGAGGTACATTTTTCAATAAGGATTTTGTAACATTTGTATCACGTGTGAGTCGCGTCAAACTGGCATGGTAGTTTTATTTGGCATTTCACTATTATGGAAAGACTTGTAAAAGTTGACTAATTTCACAAAAATTTCATCTTCAAATTCACATGAGAGAGTTGGCTCTATTAGAATCAAAAGAGAAAAAATAATTATTTTGGTAAGGATCGAAATGCCGCTTTTTTAAAATATTGAGATGCGTATAGCTTCGAAAAATATGATTTTCAATCAAATAGGAGGAATACGTGTCTTCTCATTTCCTCTAAAAAACAACACATCTTATCGGCAACCACTTCCTCAATTTCAGTCAGTCAGCCTGCATAATTTGAAATGGACTTGGTCTTATAAATGTAAGATGACTGGTTAATGGAAAAAGCGACAAGATACCTTAGACTCGAATGATATATATAGCTAGCTGTCTCGGCAGACGTTGTTCTGCCCTTCCCGGTAGTGGCGCGATGTTGTATGAACTCACGCTATGGAATGTTATAGCGAAACAGTTAATTTTTCTAGTGAAATAACTTTTGTCCCTACTCTTTTACATAAGTACATACAGCAGACCTGGCAGACGTTGCTCTGGCCTTACTGGTAGGTGGGGCGATGAGTTTAATTGGTTTTAGTCCTTGTCTCTTATATAATTAATAAGTCTTATTTATCTGCATCAAAAAGTTGCTGATATACATATGGGACGTTCCATGTCAACCGGGACAGTGGCCTGCCCAAAATTGAGCGCAGCGGAAAAACGTTTTCAAGGTGTCAAAATGTTCGTGTGCTCAAAAGCTTTCATATGAGAACGGGTGTTTCGTATTTTTTTTTTAAGGAAATGGCGACCATAAAACGTCACCTACATATAGATATCTATGTGTAAATAGGCAGTTGGTAAACAGCCATTATCATAATCGTTTAATTTTTGTTATTTTTTACGAAGTCTGTGAAGAGAGGAAGTGTATTGTATACTATTTTTTTATAAAATAGGTGGTGCCACTCCCCTAACGGAAATTACGTTGCCACGGGTAAACTAATGGACCGATTTTAATAAAATTTGGTTTATAGATAGACTGAACCATAAGAAAAGCAATTAAAAGCTCTGAACTCTTAAATAGGGCGTGGCAACACTCTAACTAGGAAAAAACGCTGTTTCGGCTGAACCGCGTCATCAATTTTGATAAAATTTGGTAAGGTGCTAGATTGAATCCTTAGTAAAGATATTGCTTTTGAGTGAGCGATGCCACGCCTCTAATAAGAAAAGAGCGTTTTAACTGCTAGGTATTTGTTTTAAATAGAACGATGACACGCCCATAATAGAAAAATATATTGACACAGGTAAGGGGCCGTTCAAGTATTACGTAACGCAATTAGGGGGGGAGGGGGGGGTCTTGTGAAACGTTACGATGCGTTACAGGGGAGGGGGGGGGGGGTTCGAACAACGCGTTACGTAACATTGTTTTAGAAGTGAAACTACTTTAGCGGGTGGTGATTTGAAATGAGGTATGTATAATGAAAAGTTTTCTTTATGTGTATGCTTATTGAATAGCTACAGCCAAAAAATTTTATTATAATGATAAAAGTTGATGGGATCTAGATAATTCACAGCAATAAATGATATGTTAAATTAAAGCACTTATCAAGCAGAATGTCCTAAAACTCTCATCTTCGAGATTGGTTAACCAAAACCAGAGATGTAAGCGTGGAAAGATTTCCTATTTTTCTCATTTATTGCTGTAGCTGTTCTAGATCCCATCAACTTTTATCATTTTAATAAAATATGTTCGTCTCATTTTTCGCCATTTTAACATATTTTAAGCTAATGTTTATTACATTATGTGTGATTTTTATTAAATAACAATATGAACAAGTTAATGTGTTATCTTCAGTCAGGCCGAAACTCACATACCCTACACTGCACTCAAAGTAGGTACATATATTTCAGTAAAAAAAGACGTTGAAGAGGTTAAATAATTCGAAAAAAGTGTGAAATGCTTAAGAGGTTGAAAACTGTTGAAAAAGTCGTAAATATATGCAAAATGTTAATGTTGAGAGAGGTTGAAAAAGTCTAAACAATTTAAAATCGATGAAAAAGTCGAAAAACTAAAGAAATTTCATTACAATATCTTGCACGGTTTACGAGATATGGTGGTATAGAGGTTAAAATTTAGCACCGTGCCACGCGAATCTTTGGAAACTTGAAACCTAGCCTAATCTTAATTTAGTTCAAATGTACACCTAATCACCAAGTTTCATCAAAATCGCTGCATTTTTTTCAAAATAGGATTGGGCAAATATACATAGAGTATGGGCGGTAGGCGTGTCCATGAACCGATTACGTCCATTTTCAATAGCAAGATGCCTGCAAGAAGGTCTGACCTGAGTGTGCTAATTTCATTCAATTAGCTTTCCTGATTTTTCCGTAAACCTGATTTGAACAGACAGACAGACGGACATAGCTAAATCAACTCAGGTGGTGACGCTGATCAAGAATATATCTAAGTATATACTTTTTCATACCTACCACCGCCCTCTTCTATGCGTTACAAACAAAATGACAAAGTGAATATACCCTCGGTGTAGGATATAATAAAGAAAATAAACAACATACGCATGTATTTCCGGTACTTTTCGCAACATAATTGTGACTTTTAGGTAAATATGGTCACTTGGGTGTTACGTAACGTTTAAGGGGGGGGGGGGGGGGGGGGTAGAGGAAAACGTTACGGCGCGTTACATAGGGGGGAGGGGGGGTCAAAAATCTTCGAAAATTGCGTTACGTAATACTTGAACGGCCCCTAAGTTAAGGGACCAATTAGATCCTGACCAAATTTCATCAAAATCGGTCCATTAGTATAGCAGTGAAAGCGATTTTTCTTATTGGAGGCGTGGCATTGCCCAATAAAAAGGAATATCTTTACTCAGGATTCAATTTAGCATTATACCAAATTTTATCAAAATTGATAACGCGGTTCAGCCGAAACATCGTTTTTTCCTATTAAGCCTCAAACCACCAAACTAACTATGCTTGGAACCATCCATAAGCTATAAGAAACATTCATATGTACAAAATTTTATCCATCTGTGTCAAATAATTGCTGAGGTATAAGAAATTTTGGTTTTTATCATATTTTAGGCGTGGCACGATCCATTTCTTCATAACATCTATTTTTCGTACGTACCTTTAATTATGTACCAAGTCTCATTCATCTGCGTCAAATTGTCGATGATATGTGATAAATTTGATTTTGGAAGGCGTGTCATCGCCAATTTTTCTAAACCAAACTTTGCAAAAACCATCCATAGACCATAAGAAGCATTTTCAAAATGATTATGAAAATCCGTTTTGTAGTTCGCGAGTTTATAAGTGACCGAGAAACGGTTTTCGCATATAGGGGGTATGGCACTGGCAAGTTTTTTTTTTATTGAATCCTACTTCTGCTTTTATGTTTTATATATGTACCAAGTCTCATTCATCTGCGTCAAATAGTCGATGAGACATGATCGGTTTCCGTGAAAATGTTATTTTAAAAATATTTTTTTTATAATTAAACATTATGAACTTACAGTCATTTTAGCAAAGACCAATATTGTAAATTTTACTTATTGATCAATGCTATTTTTTATTCAACAAACATGACAAAGATAACAAATGGAACAAATTAACCTGGTAATTGGTGACATATGTTTCGGCTATTACCACATAGCCTCATCAGACCAGTTTTTTGGTTAATGTTGTACATGGAGTCGATCCCCTGACCGTACATGCATTTCAATTGCATATCTGTCGACGGCCGCTCTAACAACTGAGCTACTGAGGAACTGACCTTGAACTGTACAAATTGCGTATATCCATTTATTATCTCTTGTCACTTTCTCGCTTGTTGTCACAGCTGCTAAGCCATTGGCTTAGAGACTTGCTATGATTTTATTTTTCGAAAATTGTGGTGTTGCCAGCCACATATTTTTTGAAATTGGCGTGTTCTTCCGTATGGTTTTAAGAAAGTTGATTTTTGCGACTGGTTATTTTTATTATAATTAAACATTATGAACTTACAGTCATTTTAGCAAAGACCAATATTGTAAATTTTGTAAAGTTCATAATGTTTAATTATAATAAAAATAACCAGTCGCAAAAATCAACTTTCTTAAAAATATTTTTGTATGACGGCCACCCTAAATATGCATCCTAAATAAAATTGTTATAAGCTTAACTATGTCTCTTAATATAAAAGACATGTAGTGTAAATTCCATGTGAATCCATGCAGTGGTCTTCGAGAAAATGCTATTTTAAAAATATTCTTTTATAACGGCCACCCTAAATATGCACCCTAAATAAATGTGTTATAGACTTAACTATGTCTCTTAATATAAAAGACACGTGGTATAAATTTCATGTAATGTTTGTGAAAATGCTATTATAAAAAAAAATTTGTATGAGGGCCACCCTAAACAAGCATCCTAAATTAAAATTTTATAGACCTTACTATGTCTCTTAATATAAAAGCTACGTGGTGTAAATTCCATGTGAACCGATGCAGTGGTGTTTGTGAAAATGCTATTATAAACAAAAATTTGTATGAGGACCACCCTAAATATGCACCCTAAGTAAAAGTCTGATAGCCTACCACCTATTCTCAGACCTACCAAATATACACAAAAAATTTCATAAGAATCGGTCAAGCCGTTTGGGAGGAGTTTGGTAACGAACACTGTGACACGAGAATTTTATATATTAGATGTGTCATTTGAAGGACGTTTTCGGTGCATCTTTTACTCAGCGACTATTAAAATATGTGATAGTTCTAATATTAGCGTCGAATATAACGCAAACAACTTCCATGTTTCAAAATTTGTTTAAAATTCGTTTTCGAAATAAATTTTTATCAAACTTTATCGTACGGTATTCTCTTGAGCAAAGAATCCACTGATTTTATCTTGTCTCCAAGATTTTTAAAACAATTTATGTTTCAGTTTGAAACTCACCTTTCGAGTGAATTAGCAAATACCTCTTTTCAGTTTATTTTCTCCTTCTTCACAATATACCATTTATATGGTGTTTGTGGGTCTATTTGACCCAACCACAGTAATATTCTGAAAAACTTTGGTGCAGATGAATTGAATAAGCAACGAGGTAAGAAAGGCCTTTGAGTTCCGATAGTATTGCGCTGCTGTTTCGCTCGATGTTGTTCAAGCATTTCACAAAGTTTAGCACGAGGGTTTTTTTTTTCGTAAATAAAGGTGTTTAGTTTCTTTTAACTTTCATAAGATATTAGAATCTTACCTTACTAATCGAACATTTAGAGTAAGGTACAAGGAATTCATTACAGACGACTGTAAAATTGAAGTGGGTGATCTCCAAGGAAACGTTTTAGGGCCCATTTTTTACGTTCTGTTTGCTTACGACGCACAACTAAGTAATTCCAGCTAGACGAATTCAAGTTTCCTGACGATACAGCTATTATCGATTGTAACAAATATCCAACAAAAACATAAAAAGAAGAGAGAGAACTTCGAAAATGGTTAGATATTGTTGTTATAATGTAACTTTTTCAAACGGGCTTTATATATACTTTTTTGCAATGGGCCTTATGTATAAATTATTCCTGCATAAAGCATTCTTAAGATTAAGTATATAGACCAATATCATGCAGCTCTGTTGTAATGCTTTTTAAACCAATTTTGAACTTATACCGAAGCATCATGGTATCTAAGAACCGAAAACATACTGCACAGAGATAATAATATATAAAAAAGAAGGCTCGTACATAAGACAGAACAACCTAAAATTAAAAGGAAAACACGCAATCCCGCTGCCAGGATCTCTGATCTACATACCCAACTTATACATCCCGTCCACACAGATCAGAGCTCCCAAGCCTAAAGTCAAGCATAACGATCACATAACCGACGAAATTCGAACCAGAGCTGAAGTAGTTAACCTTTGGGTTATACGAGCTGCTTCCGTGACTTTGTACTCGTAGCCTGTTTCCTTCTTCTCTTCCATCTGCAATTCGATTTATTTTATTAAGTTTACTTTTAAAAATCAGTTTTCTCTCACGCTCTCAAAACGGCTTTAGTTTCAGCAAGCATGGCTCTCCCTAATAAATTTACCTTGTATGATTACACCATGGAAAAAACAAAACGCACGCACAGAAAGATATTAACTTGCCATTCAACGGTTTGTTTGCTTGTTTTTAATTGCAAAACTGATGTTTTAAAGCAATTTTATAACTTTAATAGCATGATATTCAAATGTCATTATCGTCATAGTTTTTTTTGGAGAATGAGACCAAGCATTTAAGGAATAAGACTAAAGAGATTTGATGAAAACCGTTCCAGGAGTTTTAGTGTGATGCGCAAACATTGATGGACAGTGCTATCATTTTATTTGTATAGATAAGATCTGTTAAACTTACTATTATCCTCTTAAAAGAAGATTCAATTTTAGTTAAATTTCATAAAAAACTTCCCCCAGCACTCTCTTTAGAAGTTCGACTAATATTTTTACTATTTCAATTCTTTAAGAAATTTACTTATAATAAGTCATACAAGTCTTTTATTTACTTAAAAAATAAATTTATTAATGCAAAATCTGTTAAAAATTGTCTTAAATAAATGCAATACATAGTTTTTTGCGTTATCAATTAGTGTTTAAAACCAAAAAAAAATTAGAATATTCAATATAAAGCAAAAACATATCTAACCCTAATAAATCACAACGGAAAGTTCTACCAACAATTAATAATTTTAAGCTTAAACACAACAAGTTTAAGAAAGCACAAGCAGTTGTGGTTTCAGCAAAAGGGTTAAACCATGAGACAAATATGGTGGAACAACGCAATCAACACCAACGCATATATCAAGTTTAAGGCAAATAGGTTGGGAAGCTTAAGGTCAAACTTATGTTACGTACAATGGAATGTAGAAAAAACAAGTTAAGACCTGTAAGATTACACGAACATGAATAAGAAAATGGGGGAGACTTATACGCAGAAACACATACAAAATATGTTCACAAATTTAGAGAAGTTTTGTATCTTCATAAAGTAAAAAGTAACCTTGGAGTAATTACACGCTACCCAACTTGGTGTGGCATTATTTAATGGCACAAACTAGCACTAGAAGAAATTAACCATAAATTGATAACATAAAAAAAAAATTAAACCACTCTAATGCGAAATTCATTCAAGTAAATCTAGGCAGACTCGTATAGGAAATTATTTCAAAGTATTTTTAATGATTTTATTTTATAAGTCGATATTCCTCGATTTCATTGGAAATAACTGAATTCCGCGATTTTCATTCATACTGATTTCGTATCCTTTGTCCCTATTCGTTCCATAAACTTTTTATTGAACGGTTGCCAAAACTGGATACAAACCGTACAAAAGCAATTGTAATCAACCACTCGTATTATCTACGTAGTTAGCTACCTACGTAGGTCAGTTATGGTATTTTCGGTACATTTGTACTTTTTTCAGTACATTTACGTTGTGAAAAATCGTCATCAGTGCATTCAAAAAGTTTTTAGAATATTAGGTACATTTAACGCATTTTCAGTACATTAGGCGCATTTTCAGTACATTTTCCGTACATTTTTAGCATATTTCAATTATTAGTCGATTCGACGAAGATTACAGTTCTATAAAGTTCATATAAAAAAGGATATATTTTTCACATTTCGGCTAAGGAGTTTTTAAAAATACTATCCTTCAAAAACCATTTCTTCCAGTCCCTTCAAGATCGGTGCAAGAGAATATCACTTTATATATTTTGAAAATAAATTGTGAAGCTAACCAGATTAATTGAACTTGGTTCCATCGACTAAATTACTCCTCTTCTCAAAAAAAAAAAAAAAAAAAAAAAACACAAAGAAGCAACATCTACCATACAATATTCCTGTAATCAAATGTAGAATCAGCGTATCATCGTTAAGTGAGAAATTCCGTGCAACATAATGGCAATCTGTGCTCAAAATGCATTCCTTCGTTTGACACCGCAAAACGCATTACATTACGAAAATGTTAAAAAGAAACGAAAGAGAGCGTAGAACTAAGCAAATGGATTCATAATTGCACAAAAGCGAAAGAAATCGTTACACTTTCACTGGCTTCCTAGCATTTCAAAATTTTGCACTTACACTCAGGAAAATAAAACACTTTCAGTTTGTTAAAAATGTTTTTGACTTTGACTCTCCGTTTACAATTTCGTGGGTTGTTTGCTACAACATAATTTTTGGTATGTGTTCTTTGAGACTTTAGCTTATACCAAGTTGGTTCCACATCAATCAGCTATAACTATACCACATTAAAAGTAATTATTAATAATTTTATTATATATTCTATTTATTTATTACTATTATAAATAAAGTGTTGTATACCTTACAAGAAAAATTTGGGTTTTTTTTCGAAATAATACTTACTTAAGAAATATATAATAATAAAAATTAAGTATATTCGTTACAGATTGTAATAATCTAAAGATTTGTACCGTGTATAAAGTTCTGGTCTTATATAGTGCACTTTGCTGTTCTATTCTTTGTTTTGAACTACAACAAAAATAATAACATAAGCTCCTTTTAAGTGCCATAAGTGTGCTCAAAAACTATTTTCTTCCTTTCAATTCTAACACTTCTTAATTTTTGCCATTTCCGCATGCCTTGTAAGTGTTTGTGCAGACAAATCAACTAACAGTGTGCTGGAAAATAATTAGGAAACTCAATAATTTTCACTCCATTTTATTGTTTTTGAATATCTTTGATTTGTAAATTTAGTACAAGTAGCTTCTTCATAATTTGAGTTAGTCGTCAATATTCATAAGGGAAATAGAAACAAACACTTTGCGCCGTTCACAGGTTTGATCTAGGAAGTTAAAATTTCGGGGGTATTTCCGTCAAACTCGGTTCTATAATATGTATAAGCTTATGGAACTGCAAAAAAAAATAGAAATTAAGACTTTTGGGTGTATTTTGTTCGTATTTTTTGCTACACGAAAAATGTGGACGTCTTTTGATAACAATGCAGTGGGTGGTAAGTCTCATACAGAAAAAAAAAATGCCTAAACGCTATATCTTGGCACCTAAAGCATACTTTTTCTAAGTCGGTTTTTACGTAAAACTTCAAGTAAATCGGGCACAATCCGCGCCGTTTACAGGTTTGAGCTAGGAAGCTCAAATTTTGGGACAATTATTTTTAAGCCTCAAGCTAAAATAAAGGAAAAAATAAAACAATCAAAACAATTTTCAAAATATGTAAACACCCTAATCACCCTAATTAACATATATTTAAGACCGGATCAAAATTTAGATTCATCCAGACACCAACTCAAAAGTTAGAAGGACCCTCAAAAACGGTATCTGCGTCATTTTTTTTTCGTTCCGAGAAAACCATTGGAGCACTTTTGATTCCCCTGAAGGTCCTTTTTGGCTAAAAAAAACGTGTTATAAAGCCGTTTGGTACAAGGGCCGGTAAACGTTTCGAAAATACGATTTTTACCTAAGATATGTACATCGGTCATTCTTTTAATAACTGCACACTTTGTTTTTTTTTGAAGTTTTTGAACATTTTTTGAAACGAAATATCTCAAAACCTATAGTCGATAGGAAAAAAAAATCATTTAATCATATTTGTTAAAAAAGACATTTGTTTATAAAGAAAGTTAACAAATTTAAATAATTTTGTTAATACACAAATGTTTTAATTAAAATAATTTTTTCAATATAACTGAAATATTATTTTCAATATAACTTTTTTTTTGTTTTGATTTTTTTATATGTTATTCCTCAATCAATCCCAAGAATGCATGTGCTTTCATATCGAAGTTCTCGCCATAAGTTTGGAAACTACGAATTTCTTACTGATGACGCGTACCATGTTTTTTCAACCACAAAACCCCCTGCTGTGAGCCTATCAATTTGACAGCTGACTGTATCACTTTGTGAGTTCAGTTATTACTCTGTGCAAAAAGCTGTTGATTTTTGTGCTATACAAAATTGCTAAAACATATCGCTATGTTCCAATTTTTGCATCAGAAATAAAAATAAAAGTAGCAGAAAGAATAAAAAGAGATTTTCAGAATGTTTGCATATCGTATAGAAAAGACTCTATACATTGCTGACATTCTTCTAGTTTATTGGACATAAATGTGGTCATAAGTAAATCGATTATGAGAGTTTTGGTCGTCATGATGACTTCAGCTAGTAAAACTTCAATGACCCAAGTGGGTAATCATGATTTTATTAGTGGATAAATTCGCAGATTTACCATAAAAAAAGAGTTTGTGCCATAAATGCGCGGTTTGAAAAGGTACTAAATTACACCCAACCCTCTTTTTACACGCTCGATACGTTCCTTAGAAAACCGTGCAAAAAAAAATCGTGTAAAAAAATACTTGCGATATATGGTAAATAACTTTGCTGTATAACTTAGAATTAAAATTAAAAAAAAATCTTTTTTGAGATTCGTGCTAGAACAAAAAATTCGTGTAAAAAAGTTTCTTTGCTCTTATTTTTGAACCGTGTTATTTCAAAATCGTGTAAAAAAGTACCGTGTAAAAAGAGGGTTGGGTGTACATTTTATATTTTTGTTTATTTAAGGACTTTCACGCTAAAGTTAAACACTTTGTTAAAAATGAAACAAGTACTGCTGCCTTAGACTTTTTCCAAATTTAGGGTATGCCAATTAAACTAAAAAAACTTAAGGTTCTAGTAAAAGAAAAAGGCTTTTATTTTCTTACAAGCCTTATATCTATCTGTATACGCTTTGATAGCTTGAAAATGGGTTAGTAATCTAATTTAAAAATTTCTTTCGCATCTCCTTGTCGTTATAAAAACTCTTTTCAAAAATGTAATGTAATGTAACCCCACAAAAAGGGGCTAAAAAAAAGAACTGCATTGAGGAATGTAAATAAAACTCATAATAAAAACATTTCAAATGCAAAAGAAGAAAAACCGCATTTAATTTGTAAAACTTTGTATGCTTTGCGCATATCCTTTACACATACACGTATTCGCTTATCCCTGGCACTTTGTGAAACCTGAAAATTTTTTATTTAATTTACTTTCAATTTAAAAGTTTTTCAGTTTTCCCCCTTTATGTATTATGCTCTCAGCAGCAGCAGCAGCACCGGTAGTAGCAACAGCAGCAGCAGCACGGCAGCGAAAACATTTTTAAGCAGCAAAGCAACCAAGCAGCAATTTTTGAACTTTGACTTTATGCATATTTTATGACAAAGTAAATCAAAATCGCCGAGTTGGTTTTTACCAACGAACAAAATAAAAGTCCTGGGTTGGTCGCGTAATCAACCAAAGCGTCAACGATGGAGACGATGATTTCGTTGCAAAATGTGAATTCGAAGAAACCGCAAATTTGGGTAAAAACACAGCACACAGAGAATAAAAAACTGAGACGAAAACGCAAGATAAAACATTTAAAGGAAAAAAGGAAACGGGGAGTAAAAACCAAGCAATATGCAAGGATGAGAGCTTTTGGTTTTGCATACTAAATGGGTTAAAAATGATGACGACGATGTCAAGGGCTTGGCAAGATGGGTACGAAAAAACCAACAAATAAGGACCAAAGCAATAACAGTGCTGCAAGGCCGACTTTGAGATACATTTTTTTTTTAAGAAAATGTTACAATGAACACTGAAGATGTTTCCAAACACCGGTAACAGTAATGATAATTTAAATTGTTACTCTTTGCTACAAAGTTGGAGAAAAAAGTTTTAAAGAAAAGAAGAAATTTTCCCATAAAAATTATTGCCGATAACTCATTCCCAAAAAATCTTCTACCATTACTAATAAAAGAAATGGAGAAACATTTTCGAGGAATTGTTGATACATGATAGGAGTATAATAGCTGACACAAAAAGTAATTGCATTTTAAGTATCAATTCAATTAATGTTGAGGATAAAATAAAAATATACTTCATACTTCCGATGACGTTATAAGATAAAAGCACAACTGACGCAGAATAAAAACAAAGAAACCTGAAGAGCCAAAAGTAGAAAGATTTCTGAAATGGAAATGAAAGATTTCTGAAATGTAACTGAAATTTTGTAAAATTTCATGTGAACGATTTCTGAAACGACATCTTTCCTGTGAAATAAATCTTAAACGTATTATCATTTCACTCCGCTAAAGAGTTTAACTAAAATCTGGTTGCGATCTTGCCATGTCGACAAGGTGAAATAAACGTGTAAGCAAGGATTGATTTTGTGATACAAAATGTTATCTGTCATTATAATTTACATTCTCTTAATTAAGAAGTTAACGTGAGATTTTCATCTACCCCACTCCCACGTCATTGGTGAAATTTTATCCAGACCCTTCCCTTCCAATTTTGACTAACGTAATTTATGGACGTCCTCTAACTCCAATGCTGATCCTGCGTCTTATTTCAAATTTAGAATTAAATGATAATTTAAGTGTATATATGTACCATATATTGTTAGTTTATTGAAATATTGAATAAAAGCGAATTACGTTCACCCTGATATTAATTAGTACAGAAGTCTACGAGAGCCGAGGCGTATATCATTAACAAAGTTGACAATAGTGTTCACTGTTATTGATAAGAAGCCTAATATTCGGAAATACCCATAACTTTTTGGGATTCAATATTTCTAAAAATCATTTATCGGTCACATATCTGAGTTCAAGATAGTTGACGATACTTGCTTACAGAAGTCTACGAGAGCCGAGGCGTATATCATTGACAAAGTTGACAATAGTGTTCGCTATTATTGATAAGATTCGGAAATACCCATAACTTTTGGGTATTCAATAATTCTAAAAAACATTTATCGGTCACATATTTGAGTTCAAGATAGTTGACGATACTTGCTTACAAGATTATTTTCAACTGGAAAAATTCTGCCCTGAAGTCAACTTATTTCAATATATAGATACTAGAGGTCTGCACGAGTGCACTTGAAACGACCATCAAGCCACTCGCGAGTCAATCGAGGACTTGTGCACGAAAACCACGTTCAGTTTTGTGCGAGTCTATTGATGACTCGCAAAATCTCAATGGAACCATTGTACGCATCAGCGACTATAGTAATCTTTTGATTCAGCAAGCGCACTCGTGGAGACCTCTAATAGGTACCGGTCATAAAGTTTCCTTTGCTTCCTTGTGAATCCATCGGAAAATATATCTTTTCCCTTTAGACTTCGGTTCAAGACTTTATGAAAAATTATGAAAAATTTTGGCTTTATGAGATTGAGACACAAATAAGGTGTTGTTGCGCTCTGAACGATGTTGCTATTAAAAAATTGCAATACAGAGTTGATGTATTAACGCCAAATCACAGGCATTTTTTAATACTCTCGCAAAATGTATCAGTCTCAACATATAATTTAATTAATCAGCTTAACAGAAGCAAGCGTGGATTTACTATTTGTTGAGAGCGGGTCAGCCAAATATAGCGAATTCAAGATTTCATTAAAATTTATTTTCATTGTAGGCTCCACCGCTTCCAATCCAACTACTTCAGCGCATAATCCTGTCCTCCATACATTTTTCGTTGGTTGATTGAGGTATAGCTATACCTCAGCTCTTTCAGCGAATTTTCTCCTTTGGTTCTTTTAAATATAAATGTGCAAGAGTTTTTAGCCAAAAGGATACAGCTCGAAAAGTTATATACCCAAATCCTTAGAGCTATAATAAGTAATTGATAATTTTGATATTCGATACCGACGAGTGTAGGTCAAAAAACTTTTCCGCGCAGTACCAGAGCCTTAAACTCCATATTCGATAGTTTTTTTCTTGATTTCAATGTGATTTCTCCATAAATTAATATATTCTTCCCATACATTGTAGCGTATTATAAAAAAAAAACCACAAGCTAAAGTGGATAAATGTCGTCGTCGTTGAATGTGTGAGTGTTTTCAGCTCAAAATGTCGCCGCGAGAGACTTTTATTGCCAAATGATGTACTACTACTTAAGCATCTGGTTGGCAAGGGTATATGTGTTTTTTTTTTCATTTGTATGTGGTAAGAGATATCCATATGAAAAAGGTTGCCAGGACTACTGCATACACAACGCACTTTACAAAAGAAACAAAAGAAAAATAAACAAACGAGAGAATATGCAAATAAAATGAAATCTTTTCTTTTTTCCTGCTTTTTTTGTGACGAGTGCTGCAGCAATAATGGGAGTATAGGGAAGTACTGACATCCTTGGGAAAATGGGACTCCGGAAATGTAAAGTGTGCATGTGGCACGATGGAGCGCGCCTTTCGCTTGCAACGCTATTAATAATCCACATGCTGTCATTTTTCTCCTTGTTGCTGTTGTTGTTGTTGTTGCACTTGCTATTGGGCACTACTCATTGTCCCTTTCAATGAATTTGCATTGTAGAATTCCTTCAGTGCACAAATGTGCACACGGAGAGCCAAACAGCAAAACACAATTTGCATTTGTGTGCATGAAAGGCATAGAAGTCCACTCTCCAAGAAACGGCAACAGCTGATAAGCAGTGTATAACGAGTCAGGTCTGCAGGTCACGTCTGACGTAAATACATATAAGTGCTGGTCGAAGGTCCTTTTGCTAGAAGGTTTCTTATAAGTAGCGGATTTTTTATGATAAAGCAAGTCCCCAAAAACTCTTTAATACAAAAAGATGTCATTAACCTTTTGAAAGGAGTACAGATATTTTCTTTCATTTCTTTTTAGCCTAAAAGCAAAATGTGAGACATGAAGGTCCTTAATTTAACAAAGCTTATTGCCAATTTTCCGCAACAATATTCCGCTTACGCTGCAATAGCAACAGCAACAACAGCAGCAGTAACATGTTTGCTATGAAATCATATTAAATTTATGTGATACTCCAGAGGGAAAAATTAATCATTTTAATTTTATGCGTGCGCCACATGCTGTATGGCGCTGGCGCGAAGAAAATATTACTATATAGTAATTTTTTCATATATAAAAATCCACGTAACATGGCTAAGAAAGAGCAAGAAAAACAAGAACGTGCAAAATCATTAAAGAAAGTACCTCTGGTCCAGGATGCAGGATGTAAAGAGCTTTAACAAATTAATTATTTATTAAAAATAAAACGCAAATGTTGTGCATACGAGTACCGCGCTGTAAAGCAGCGGCAGCAACTTCATCGTCATTTACTATGGTGTGGTGGCATATTGAAAAATCGTCTGTCTGGTTTTTTATACTTTTTTTGCAAAACAAAATTAAAAAAGTGTCGCCTGCTCTCAAAGCCACGCATGAGCTATGTTTCTTTTGGGATCCAAAATGAAATGCCACATTAATTAAGCGTACAATGGCATAAGCTATGGTAATTTCGTAGCTATTTCTGAAGTTTCTGTCAATATTTAATTATGGTGATCAATTAAAGTTATAAATAGGGATGTAAATATTATGAATGTTTTATCAAAATAGTTGGTATGTAACAAAAACACTAGTTTACAAATTAAACGAAAAATTTTCTCAAAAAAGTTCAATGATTATTTCTTATGTAAAATTGTGTACTAACGACGCGTCGTAGCAAAAAACTTGAAAAAAATATTTTTTAGCTTGTAGTTTGTGATGTACATAATATTGATATGACGAACTTTTCGGTCTTATTGCAGATATATAGATTTTTGTAAAAAATGCACATCATATACGTAATTATAATTTTGTCATTATTGCATGTATGCAGCACTTTCAACGGTTGCAACCCGAAGAGAAATTGTTATGTATATCACAGAAAAACAATTTCGCAATTGCAAAATAAATATGTGAAAATAATAGAGCTTAGCTACTACAGTTATTAGCTATGTTAGCTATTTAACTTAAAGGTTTAAGTCACGTAATAAATAAATAATGAAACTAAAAAATTATTCTAAAATTGTGATTGTAATTTTTGATAACTTTTTCTTTGTTTTTTCGCATTTTTTAAACGTAGCGACAAAGTGATCCTACATATGGGGCACTCTACGCCAAATTAGACATCATTCTTCTTTTGTATATCTGATTTTTTTGACTTTTGTTTTTTTCCTTAGTACTGTTTAAGACTAACATCCATGATATTATTTTATTTTTTTTTCCGCTTGTTTTTAATTGCTCATATCGCCGCAAATATGCGGCCAAATTGATTTTTTATATTTTTGTTTTTACACTTGTGAATTTCTTATAAGAAATTTCGAAATTCTTAAAACGATCTATGAGATTTGCAAGCTTAAAAATGATTCGTAATTCTTAGGAATGTAATGTACCGCAGCTTGTCAGTAAAACAAAAACGTATCGTTTGTGTCGTTTCAGGAACGTTTCAAATGAAATCGAAAAATAAACAGAAGGCTTTCTGAAATGTTTCTACAAAGAACTAAAATATTTTTGCAACGTTTCAGCAACCGTTTATCAATACATCTTGAAATATTTCTGTAATATTTTAGATGAAAGCTAAAAGCAGACAGTGAAACGTCACAGAAAGCTTTCGGAAATAAATATGAAAGCTTTCTGAAATGAAAACGAAAGCTTTATGACTAGTATCTGAAAAAATGTTTCATAATAATGATTTTTGAAAGGTTTTCGATACGTTATATGCCAAGTGGGAAGTTAAATGATATTTTTTTAAAGGTACTACGGTTTTTTGTATAAAACGTCCTTAACCTTCGCACCGGCACCAATGTTTAACTACGGGAACGGGCACTATTAACATACGTTAATATTTTAGTTTTCATACAAAATGTATGCAAATTTGCACATTTACTATGATTTTTGAACTTGAATAATCCGATATAGCATGATTTGTGAGAGTTTCTATGGTTACAATATTTTTGGGGGGAACCTACAGTCCAGTTGCTAGGTTTCTTAGTGGTCTTGAAATTTCGTAGCAGATGTGAACTTTGTAATAAAAAAAAAAGTATTTAAATCTCATAAGTGAAAATGGCAGATAATAACAAAAAATATTAAAAATCTATGTTAGTGCGTCATCTGTGGCTCAAGAAGTACAGTATAAGCTATTTTTAAACACCGAAAAATTAAAGTTTTCCAATGTTCAGGATATCGTATGAATTGCAGGCAGAGTACAAAATACATTTCATAGCCAATATGGGCTCGGATGAGGACAATGTGGAAACAGAGGCATTAAAATATGATATGATGGAAGCGGATATATCAGCCTGAAGGATATGATAGGGAAGCCTCTGATCAGAAATCGAAGCATATTCCGTGCAAGTCGGGCACGGGAGCGACTTAGAAAATTAATGAATGGAAAAGTGATGATACTGAAGGCTTCGTCCCGGATAAAGATGGTCATGGTCATTCAAAAGTACAAGTTTTTTTCAATATATCCCACCACGAAGACGCCAAACAAAAAAGCGCGACTAGAAAAATTTGTATCCAGTGCAAGAAGCCTGTTTAAATTGAGCATAGCAAAGTTCTAACAAAATTTAAGGCAACAATTTGAAATAACTATAAAATCACCAAATATTTTTCAAGTGATCAATTTTTTAATAAGCTTTAATTTAAAAATGCCTTCTAATTATTTGTTAATATTATAATAACATAAAATACGCACATAAGCTAACAAAATCCCTGAAATAAAAGCAATATTAACATATGTTAATAGTACCCGTTTATGAAGTAAAAACTTCAGATTTTTAAAAAATAACGGAAAAAATCAAAATTTACAACGAATGTTAAGTTTTTCGAAAAGAGGTCAAAAACTTAGTCACTGAGTCGAAGTTTTATGAAAATCGGATCACGAATAAATGAATTGCAGCAAATTATAAATTGCGATATTAACATATGTTAACAGTGCCCGTGTGAAGGTTAAGACAAATTAAAATGCATCTATCAATATTAAGTGAGAGGACGTAATATTTAGACGAAAACGAATCATAGCTCCTTGCGAAACTTAGCTCATGATATCAGTTTTATCGAGTTATTAATACTTATATGATTTAAAAAAAGCTTTGGTTACTACCCATCGTGAAACAAAATCTTGAGCCGCATTCATCATAAGACGGTATTTGCACAACCAATCAATAGCAATATGGTCAAAATAGCTTTAAGCGAATGAATTAAAAACAAAAATCGTACACGACTCAAGTATTTTAAGTTCGAAAAGCAATTTCGAAATTTTTATTTTAGTATTTGGTGTGAATGCGTCATCAACAGAAACATATTAATACCAAACTCTTGAAATAACGACATTTTTAATTAGTTGGAATAACAACTATATAAAAATTACCAAAGAATCTGGAACCTTTAATCGTATTGATTGTTCCTCAATTTTTTTTGATAGTTTTTTGAAAAAAGTGTTGGTATTGCGAACAATTACTTCCGTAACACAAATTTGGGTGTCACTTTATACGAAGGCATCTACATCAACATCTACAAAAAAAAAACTTTTGCAATGTTTTGTAGGAAGCTCTTCAAGGTACAAAAACAATATCCACGACTTTTCTGTGAAACGAAAAGTTTAACCTTGTACCTATCAGAGAAATTGGAAAAAGGCACAATCGATCTCTATACAGTATATTCCAACTCTTTATTCAGTATATTCTCGATAAGTTAAAATTTCATCATAACAGCAAATGGGACTTTTTGACAATACAAGTAAATAAGCTAGAATAGCCTCAAGTGGCTTCCTTGCGGAACACCTAAAATCGCAGCAAATGGAGTGGACAATACTTTCCGATATCTTATTTAGTATGAACGATATGATTCTATTAAACTGACAAAATTTAAACGAAATCCAAGTTTGTTTAATATAACCAAAATCAATTTGTGAAATAATATACTGAAATCTGTGCAGATGAACTCAGCTGGCTCAAGAGAGTCTTAGCAATTTTTACTTGAACACCTTGACTTGATCATAAATGATTCGATAGCTCTAGAGTCTAGATCTATGTAAATATATTTTGTAAAAAAATTAAAACTTTTAAGACAGCAATTAATCCATTTACATTTTTATAGTACTGTGTGCTGCTAATTCCATTACCTTTTTGGTCAACAGCTTGACTCGTTGTCACTATACCTAGCGCCTGGATAAGTTTCTAGCATGTGTGCACACATACACACACACATACATAAGTGTGTTTCATATTTTCACTTTGTGGCTTGCGGCATCCTTAGATTTTTTGTGTCGTCGTTCCAATTTTTCCATTTTTTTCCAAAGCTTATGTCTGCGGTTGAAAAGCGTCCTTTTTTTACTTTCTAAATTTTTTTGTTGTTGTTGCATGTATCCTTTGCATTGCGCACACTATCTTATAACACAGCTGCCGCAGCAGGTTGTCGCAGCCACTTTGAAGAATGCGTACGCAGGCTACTTTTATATTGCCGACTTTTGTAGTAGTACTATCGTTAACAGTCGCTCCCATCCACTCCACACTACATGGGCCTGAGTTAGTAGCTGTGAATTTTTGTATTTTATTTCCGACCAAGTTTAATTCTCGATAGCGCCATTTTTGTCATATGCCATCCTGCTGCACTTTGCAAGTGTACTGCTCGTCTGTCTGTCTGTGCACGCTTTCTGATCTACTGCAAGTTTGTTTCGTACCCTTTTTTTTTTGCTACGGTTTTTTTTTTCACTTTTTGTATCATCTATCCCTTTCTTTGCTTATGCTAACGCTCGACGCTCTAATGTGCTTTCACCTCTTTGACATTAACATTCTGCGTTGTGGTATCCTACTAATGGACCCAATGGATTACCAGCTTAGCGGGTCTTATGCACACACCGCTATCGTCCTGTGAACGCCACTTGCTACGGATATATAGCAGCTATTTACAGCTGTGCAGCACTCGGCTGTAGTTTGTCATATTTTTGTGCGCGATAAAAACCGCAGCATGTCGTCACGGACGCTGCTACTGTGGTTAAGTGCGCGCCCAGCATTAGCGCGGCGGTGGTGGTAGGTGAATGTGTTTGGGTTAGTGGACTAGTCGTATATTTTTGTCTTCATTAACTGCCTTTAAATTTTCGCTGTGGTGCAACATTTAAAATTCCTACTGCATCAACATATTTAAGCCGATAAAAGCAAAGTTGAGCTGAATATGAAAATTTTTTAAGGGATAATAATAATTTTTTAATGTTCTGTGTTTTATGTTCATTTGGAGGTGAAACTAAAGAAAAAAAAATCAAAGTCATGTGGTTTTTTTTAGAAAAAAATATGAATTTTAACAAAATAAAGGTAAATTTTTCTATTCATACAGTTTATACAAGCACAGAGATTATTTCGATGGTAAAAACCAGGCTTTAGTAATTTATTCATTAAATTTTTGATTAAAAAGAAATGAAAGATTCCAATAACACACATTATTTTCCTTTTACAAAACGATGATAATGAACCCTACCTTAAAGTTCAATTTATCAAATGTTATTGAAATCAGTCTATTAGTGTAGCTGTGAAAACATATTTTCCTCTAAGAAGCGTTCTCACTTGAAACTGGTTAGGGGCGTATCATCGCACATTAAAAAACGAATATTATTCTTCAAGATCTACTTTATCTCTGTACCAAATTTAATCAAAATATGTCCATTAATTTTCAGTGAATATAGTTTTCCTGTCAGAGGCATAATACCTCCCATTAAAAAAAATATCTCTACTCAGCAATCAATCCTAGCAAATTTTACAACAATTCATTGCAGCGGCTCTGCCATGGGAGCGTTTTTTTCTAATAGGGGATTATACAGTTTTTAACACGTTTTCTTAAGATTCAGCATATCTCTAATCCAAATTTCATCAAAATAGAGTCAGCAGTTCAGCTCTGGAAACATATTTTCCTATTAGAGGCGTGGTACCTCTCGCTGTTAGGAAAAAATAGGCGATAATGTTGTGTTATGGCCGGTGCTGCCCAGAGAAGGAGCAGGCGCTCAAAGAACGTAAAAATGAGAGCGAGAAGGCGCTTAAAGAGCGTAAGAAAGCGTGGAAGCAGTGCTGTCGTTTCGAAAAAAATTTAAGTGCTCAATTCAATATTTTTGGGTAGTACTTTGTGAAAATGGGTAGTACTACACTAATATACAGTGACTCACGAAATTGATCACGCTTTTGCTATGTATGCAAACTACTAATAATATATCCGAAGAAGTTTAATATTTTTACTTAATCATTATTTTGTTCAAGCTGGCTGAAGATAAAGGAAAAGAAACCAGGGCAAAATTTCATGAAATTTTTTTTTAAATAATAAAAACAACAAAACAAAAAACATTCAGTGTGATAATTTTTGTGACTTTGCAAATTAAGACTTAAAACCTAATATTGATATTTTGTATAGCCTCTTCGAGCACCAATTACAGCTTTTATTCTACTATGCACACTATCTGCAAGATTTAAACAAGTTTCGGGAGCAATAGCATCCCATGCATTTTTCATCTTAGGCCACAATTCATCTAAGGTACAAGTTTCGCCTACTATTGATTTTTTTAGTATCACCCATTGATACTCAATTGGATTGAGGTCTGGGGATTGTGGTGGCCAACTTAACGTTGGAATTCCAATATCCAGAAGCCATTTTCGTGTCATTCTTGCTGTGTGCTTTGGATCATTGTCCTGTTGAAAGACAATATCCGAAGCACTCACTTCCGAATCATCTACAGTGCCAAGCAAATGACTTCGTAGACTTCCAATGTAGGACTCCGTTGTCATTCGACCTTCGATTTTGCTCAGTCTGCCAACACTTTTGGTGGTCATACACACCCACACCATTATTGAGTCTCCTCCAAACTTAAGTGTGGGTTTATCGTGGTGTGGCTGAAGTTTCGAGCCCTTACTCCTCCAGAGCCACTCACGGTCGTCCGATCCAAAGCGGTTTATTTTAGTCTCATCTGATCATATAACCTTCTCCCAAACATTTGCGCTTCAGTCTTGGTAATATTTTGCAAATTCCAAGCGCAGCTTTCTGTGTCTCTCCGAGAACAATGGCTTTTTAACTTTTGCACGTCCTGTACATTTATTATAGTATGTATTTATTGCATGACAGGACAGATTCTCTTTCTGTGTTGGTGTCAGCTTTGGTTAAATTGGCGGTTTCTGCTTTCGACTTTATTAGAAACCTATAGTAAAAAATATATCATTTTCCTATCAAGTTATGCCTTGGTTAATTTGTGGCATACTTTTCCATAACAGTAAAAGAAAATATTACATTAATTATGTATATTTAAAGACGCGCACAAGAAAAATTAATACAAGCGAAATTAGTCGCGTTCTAAAGGTATGAATCTTTTATGAATCATAAATTATGATCGTTCATAGGCAGAGCTGGGCACCACTACACGTGTGTTTCTCTTAAATGTTCTCCATTGCATGTGTAGTTGTGCTTTGTTCACTTTTCAAAGCAAACTGAATTAAATTTTACGCTCTCTGCTTTATATACGTATATGAAAAGTTATTCTCATTCTGCCGCAGTCCCGCGCGCGGTACGTTTTGCCCAGCCACGTTCATAGGTCAATTGTAAGGGTTGATGCGATGCTAAAATTTTTCTTCTTTCTCATAAATTTTTGAACGACTAATGTCAAAGTTAGTAAGCCAAAATAATGAGTTATGATTTTGACACTTCAAGAATTAAATATTTCAATTTCAGGGATGAGTTTAATAACTTGCATGCCATTATAATTCAAGCATGAGAGATCAAAGAATGGAGGGGGAAGTGTAAATTGCGGATTGGTTTGAACAAATTTTGGGTAGTACAAATTGAGGGTTGGGTACTAGAGTAGTACGCGTGGCTGAAGGGTAGTACAAAAGCACTATTGTAGTACAAACGACAGCACTGCGTGGAAGTAAGTATACAGAATTGATAAGCAAATCATCAACACAGGCTTATCGTGAGCGCGCTTGCATGGAGTAGTGGTCACCACTGGTTATGGCAAATAAAAAGGGAGTAACTGTTTCGCCTATTTATGTATGTAGTATGTAAAGATTCTCTCAGTGTAACGTTTTTAAGTTTTTGTTTCTATGGACAGTGCAACGAACACCAAGTTCTTGTCCAGAGCTTTCTGAATCATTCTTGCTGTTTGTGTGAAATTTGGCACTTTGATGTTTTCTGTTGAAAACACGCCGCTTCATCCAAATTCGTTATTTTTTCAGAGCTGGTATAATTTTTTTTAATATATTTGTGAAATTTGGTTACACGACATAAAACAACTCTCTCAATATATCGTTTAAAATGTTTTCATGAGCGGTAGCCGGTTGCAAAAAAGTATGACCTGTGTGCCTAATTTAGTTAAATTAGCCAACATGAATGTGGTCCAGTTATTTTAGCTATAAAGCTCACACCAGAAAATGTATATTTCTAAGAAACTTTTTTTGAAAACTGCACTTTATTTAAAGAATTTTTCTTTTAATGTATCGAAAGAACATTTTAATAAAAAATTTTAATAAACGCTTGAAAAGGAGCTTTTAATTATTTTAATGGAACATGAACATATTTTAAATAATTTATTGACTTAGTTTAAGGAAAAATTCCTTAATATTAGTAAAAATTCCATAAGCCAAGGAAAATTTTTAACGAAGGTTGTCATTTTCTTAACATTTAGTTAGATAATAGTTTTGGTGTGCATTTATTTAAATTATTTACTTAGTTACCACCAACACAAAGTCCTCAAACTTCTTGCAGCACATTCTTCAAGGTAAGCGCTTACATCGTCCAAGTTTTCAGAGACTGTACTAAAAAACACAAGAGTATTTCAGTACTGTGTAAATGAAAAAATTTCAATTTTGTTAGTGGCTCTACAGTAGAAAAGTTCTTGCCAATGTTATAAATTTGTGTCCCATGGAACTTGTTGCTATAATGCAAAATTTAAATAAAAGTTGCGGGTTAATTTGTCTTGACATAATTTAATTTAGCATTGAAGTCCTAATCCAAAAACTATTCTCTTATCTTAATTATCTCTGTAATTGCTATTCCCATGTTGGTCTTTGTCTTTTTCAAAATGGTTGTGTGATCTAAAATGTTGCTAAATTATAAAATTCCAAAAACATTCTATACTAAATTGAATTGTGGGAAAAGTTGCCATCTACATAACTTGATTTTGCAGCAACTTAAAGTCATTTATTTTTTTCCATCACATGTTATGTCAATTTTTTTTATTTGGTTTCATTGTGAGGTTGCTATGTTGCATGCACTTTGTGAGATTTCCTTTGCATTCCATTTCATACTCACAATCAGTTTGGCCACAAGTCCATTAAAATACTTTAAGTCCGATGCAAAGTGGTAATTTTTGAGGAGCGTCAGCAATAGAGAGAGCGGCAGGAAGCAATTTTAATACACCGGAAATAGTTGCAATGGAAACTGTTCTACAAGAGTTGAAAATGTGAGAACGCGTTGGAGGTGTATGAATAAAGTTGCTTATGAGAACGACATTTAATTCACAAAAATTTTATATACGCCACAATATTAGCCCAAACGAAATGAGTTGGACATGGAGATCTCAGTTAATTTTTTTTTGTGGGATGTATTCGATGAGAATAAATTATTTCGGCATAAAACATTTGTGAAAAATTAAAATATCAAACACTACGATAAAAAAATTGTTGGCTCAAAAAATTAATATGTTGATCTCCCCAAAAAGTTTATCAAATTTGTATTTCTTAAAAACTCAAATTTCGATGCATATTATATTTATTTTGTTTGAGATTTTTAAATAAAATTCCTAAGAAATCTACTTCTTCTGAATTTTTGACATATCGCTCACCGACTTCAAAATTTTTAAGTCAGTGCAGAATGAATTTGTTTCTTAACAGTTGATATAATTTTAACCACTCAATGTAGAAAAAAATGTTTATCAAAATCTGAAACATAGTAAATGAAAAAAATATTGTGGATAAATGAATTGTGAAAAATGAAAAATTTCTCTGTTGAAAGTATTTTGAAAATTCAGAATAAATTATAGGTGTAGAGTCCCATTTTGGTTTTGATACATTCCTTTTGGGTTTTATTCAGAATATAAAAAAATAAAAAATTTTATATGCCGAAATTGAAGTTTTGGCTAATTTTAAAGCTTAACTCATAATATCCTTCACCCTAAAGAAGACAAAAACAAGTCTATTTTTTTTTTTTTGTTAAAGAACAACTAATTCCATTTATTTTTACAGAAACAGAAATATTTTAAATATTGATTCATATAATTGTCATCACAAGTAACATTCTCAGCTCTAAATGTGCACCGGCAGCGCTACCAGAGTTGTTTCATAGAGCTTAATTCGAGCTTTAGCTGCGCTTCTAGAACTACATTACAGCTAAACTAAAGAATCTTTTTGAAGTTTGTAAGTTTGTTTATTGTTAAAAAATAATTTTCCTGTAATGTTTATATATTTTATTTGACATTAGTAATTTATATGTTACTCTATAATGTAAAAAATTTTTTTTTTCTTGTGTTTTTTAAGATTAATAAATATACTATATACCCCTGAAGAAGTCGCCAGAAAAGCGACGTAACGTTGGGTGAAAAATTGACTTGATGAACTTTTAAGTGCAATTATAAAACATTGGTCAAAAAACCTCCTTAAAATTGAATAATTTCATAAAATATTGACCCAAAAAGATACAGACAAAGAATCTTTCTTCAATTTTGAGGCAAAATATTTATTCAAAACGTGAGCACCTTGTAGACGCTATTGTGTATTTGCAGAGTTTTTTTTTATAAAAGAACAGAAAAAACCGCACAAAAAAATCGCATAGAAAAAAACATGACTTACATACGTTTTATAGATAGGGATAGGTTTCATATTTTTTGAAAAGTTCATAAGACCAAGAAATTTTTCAAAAAAGTTTTCGGCTTTTCTATACATCAAAATTTAACGTGGTGGTTAGCATTATATAAATATTTCACTTTGCTTTACACATTTAGAAGAAAGAAAATTATTCATATCGGTCATTCTTTTAATAACAGACACTTTGTTTTTCTGACGTTTTTGAACATTGTTTGAAACAAAATATCTCAAAAACTATAGTAGATAATTTTGGTTTGTTTTGAGACTAATAATTATTATATTAATAATTTTTGTATTGAACTTTTTAGTCATTTTTACAACCAACATGACAAAGATAACAAGTGGATCAATTTAACCTGGTAATTGGTGACATATGTTTCGACTATTACCACGTATATACATATTTATATGCATACACATAGCCTCATCAGACCAGTTTTGGTTAAATTGTACTGAGAATCGAACACCCGACCGTATGCATTTTTGAATTGCGACGGCCGCTCTAACACTTGAGCTATTGGGTAAGTGACCTTGATGTGTACAAAGTGCGTGTTTCTTTGGATTTGTTAAGAAAGACTATTACTTTATAAAAAAATTAAAAAAAACTTAAATAAATTTGTTAAAACACTAATTTTTTTAATTAAAAGTTTTTTCTCAAAAAATTCTAAATATAATCTTTTCCGATTTTTCCAATTTTTCTGTTTTTTTTATATGTTATTCCTTAATTAATCCTAAAAATACATGTTCTTTCATATTGTAATTTCCACTTTAAGTTTGGAAATTACGAATTTTTTCTGATGACGCGCACCGTGTTTTTTCAACATAAAATTTGACATGAAATTTGTTTTTTTTTTCTTTCTTTGTAATGTAATTTTTAATCAATTCTAAGAATGTATCTGCATTCAACTCGAAATTCCTGACATTACTTTGGAAAATAGCATACAATTAAACTGATGCGCGCCTTAATAAAAAATCATATTTTCCAAAGTTATTTCGGGAATTTCTATTTGAATGCAGATGTGTATATCCACAGAAATCGCCAGTTTGGCTGGCCTCGTGTTTTTAGAGCACAACCTTCAGCCATAGTTTTTCTTGAAGCTAAGGCTGTCTTGAATTAATACTCTAGGTTGTTCAATTAAAGTTCAGTTAGCTATTTTTTTATTTAACTTTATATGTAACTTTTCACTTTTTTTTTAACTTAAATGCAATTTTAACTATGTCTCCCTTTGAATTTTAATTGTTCCTCCTTGAATATTAATTCAAGATGGTCTTGACTTCAAGAAAAACCATATTTGCGGAGTGTGCTCCAAAAAAAAAAGAAGCGAAATTGTCATCTTATCCTGGCCATGGTTTTGAATTTAAATATAGAAGCAAATTTTCGATTTTATCAAGACAAAAACCCAAATACAAGTTATCAATAGTGCGAACATGACACAGTTGAAAATGTCCCCGTATCATCGCTACACCTCCAGTCTCTAGATTTGATTGTTATAGAAAACTTGTGGTCTGCACGGGAGCGAGCTATTCGAAATCGCTACTTAACCCTAGGATGTGCAGATGGGCTTTTCGATGCCCATTTTGACTTTGAGTCGTCGTCAAAATTGTTTCTTAGGTCTGAGCGCCGAACGGTCTCTTGATAACTACCGCTCATTAAAATTTAAAAAAAAAATATGTCATATCCACTGGGATTCGAACCAGGTTCGCTTTCAATACAAGGGTTGCATGAACATTTTAACGACATCAGCCAACGAAGTATTATATTTACGTTGGCTAAATGTAATACTTGCGATAGCATCAAATGTTATAAAATATCGTTTTAATGTTTGAACTGTATTAGAATTTAATACAAAATGTATTACAAAATTTTTGTAATATATTCAAATATTTAATAATATATTTAATCAAAATTGTATTAAAAATCTTTGTAATACTTCGCTTTTATTAAAATTTATTCCAAGATTTCTAACCGTGTGAGGCATAAGCACCATCACACAAAACGGACAAACGTTACGTGTTCCTGACGCTTCTGACGTCGCAATTGAAAACTGCTCACATGAATAATAGAGTAATGATTAGCCACGTACACCGCCAGCAACTAACAGTACAGCTATGTTTGTAAGCATTTGCAAAAAAAAAGAGCGCCAGGCACCTCCGCACAATCAGAACTGAATACACGGAAATACTGTCGAGCAACCCTCAGCAGAACAAGAAACTGCGGAAAACATTTTTATACTGTGCAAAATGCAGAAAATACATGTGCCTTGAACATGGGTCCATGATGAAAGTTTGCTTATGCTCCGTTTGTGTTGCAGCCGAAGCGGAATAAATATAACATATCATATCAACACATGTAACCTCACAATTCATGTTTAGAGTTGTTGTTGTTTTAAAAATTCGGACTCTCCTCTTGGTGAGATTTAGTGACTTTTGACGAGACCCCCCCTCTCCCTTCAGTGAGACTTGACTTATAATTTTTAAATGTAATATGCTATAATAATGTAGTCTCAGCATTAAAAGTTGACTTGATATTTTTACTGACCCCCCTCCCCCTCCCCCTTTGAAAGAGATATGGTGAGATTTTTCCGGACCCCCTCTCCTCTATTTTAACTTACTCAATTTATGGACGTCCCCTCTTTGTGACCTTAAATTTACCTTTACCTTCAAAAAAAAAAAAACGGTTTTATTTTTGACTATGCCCATTCTCTGACACACGCAAACAAACATATATATAGGTATACACATACATAGCTACAGCCATACACAACACATATAACCAAACGCAGGTACCAGCGACACTTCTAGCAAGACAAAAATATAGTAAACCGAGGCCATGACATATGGGCCTCGCGAGGCCCAGCAGTGTCACTTACCGCCTCATAGGTAGCTGAACATCCTAAGGTTAAGAGATAAAATGGACCTCAAAAATGTGCTCGTGATCGAATGGAATAAAATTCCTCCTGAATATACAAAAATAGTAGTGGATTCGATGCAAAAGCGCCTTAAGCCCGTGTTGGATCAAAAAGGTTATCCCATCAAATATGAGCGATTAATTTTTTAACAAATTTTATGTGAAGCAATTATATTTTTTAGTATATGTTTTTGATGGGCCACTAAAGGCTGTGGCATGAATGTTATTTAAGTTTTTTTTTTCATGTAACTTTGTGAAAACTGAGTACTTTTGTTTTTTTTTTTTTTTGTATATAATAAATGAAAATATTTCAATAAAAAAAACTACATTCAATTTGTTTTTGTATAAAAATACCGTTTTGTATAACTAAACAATTTTATAAATGATGTGGGCCAAATAAGCTGCGAGCCACTCACACCGGTCTTGAAGCTCAAAAAAGAGGGTCAAAAATGGATCCAAAATCTGAAAGCACGTCCTTTTTCTACATAAAAAATACAATAAAAGCCCACAAAAATCAAAATCCTAGCTGCTCCTTCTTCACAGATATAAGCGTTTCTACAATTTTTACCCACTTTTAGCATTACCCAAGGCCAACGACGAGGACGTAGTGGTTATATGACCTCACACACACACACACACACACACACATACACACACACGCACACACACACTCACACATACGCGCGCGCACACAATTATTCAGTTTTTTTTTGAAAAACTGGCTACATATCAGAATTATATGTTTAGTGATGAAAACTCTGTAACTGCTTTGAGAAGTCTTGCCAAATATGATTCGTCCTCTATCAGGTTAATACTATGGCGCTTCCATGTTTTCAAAAACTCGCGATGAACTGACTCGCCACTTTGCTCAGACCATAAACCCAATCCATTATTGCCATCAATGAACTGCAAGCTTTGCTTAACATGTCCAAGAACGATATGCATTTTTAATATCTGAGAAACATTTTCAATACTTTTTATAGCATTATGAAACTCAGTTAAATGGCACTCCAATGAAGGTCCAACTTTATTCGACGTGAAGCAACAATGCACTATTTTATTCATAGCTTTAAAAGATGATACGTAAGGCAAAATTTTAAACAATCCTACATTTTCATAAATTTTAGGGTCATTTAGTGCATCAGCTTCTTTCAACATTTTTCTGCAGGCGTTGCCTTCAAAACAGTTCCCATGATAATTTTTTGCGATCACTTTTAACTTTTTTGGCCAAATTAATGCTATTTCTTCACCCAAAAGGGGAACTAATCCATCCCAAAATAAATGATTTACAACTCCTTGTAAAAGGTGAAGTTCGGGAAGAACGCATTTTTCTAAAACAAATGTTTCATCGGCTTCTTCAAAAAGAGGAAGATTAATAGTACTATGGCATTCTTTAGCGAGCTTTTTATTTTTACCTGTTGAGCAAAATTTTTCATAGTCATTTCGTAAATTTCCATACGTTTTTAATTTTAAGGGATCTTCAAGAATGTCATTGTCAACTGCACTTGTGCTTGCGCAATTTTTTTCAATATTGTCATCATTACCTTTCAAATAATTCATTGAAATGAAACAGTATGGACACGGGAATGTAGATGTGGCAGTTTGTTGCCCATTTATTATGAGTAAAAGTTTGAAATCCGAACAAAATTTGAATGGAATATTATTTAATTTTGTGAGTTCAAACAGCAACTTTACATTATCATAAGATTCCTTGATTTTAGGAACAATAGCCAACAATAATAATCTATGTACACTAGTTAGTACCGCTTTTTTACTTATACTCCCACCCTCAGAATAAGTGCTTCTTTTTTTCATCTCAATAGATTCGTTTGAATAATTCATTTCATATTCATCTGTTTCGTCTTCGTTTGATTTAGATATATAATCTTCTGGAAACACACTCATAGTTATCTTAAAAAAACCTTGACCACCATCAGCCATTACTTTAATCAAGATATTTCCTTTAAAATCCCTTTTTTCAATAATGGCATCTAGCAACTTTTCAGCATCAGCATACACCACAGGTCTCTTTTGCATATTCATTTCTTTTTTCTTGTTCTTTTTTTCTTTTTCTTTATCTGTTTCTTTTTCTTTCTCACATTCAAATTCATGTATTTCACCCTTGTAGACATCCTCTAAAATTTTAGATTGATCTGACATGTGTTTCACGTAATTGATTGGAATAGATTTTCTTCCAACGTTACATCTGAGAAAATTTGTTATCTTTCTCATTTCTTTATTAGAAGCACCCATATTGACGCGAAAATTATCTAAAGACTCTTCACTAAATGTTACTAATCTTTTTTTCGCTGGATTTACAATGACTCTAGTTTGACGACCACTAGTTGGTAGAGTGAGCTCAACATTTTGTGTAGTCTCAGCAGAACTACAGCTATTTTGCAAAATATTTGAAGCAACTTGTAGCTGTCGTTTTTGTGGAAGCTTTGCGATAATCGACTTTACATTAGCCGCGATATTTTGACAAGGATGATTTACACCTCTACCGACTTCTTGAAAACATGTTGTAAATATTTTGACAGTCTCTTTAGATTTCAAACATTCTGCATCTGCAGGTGACTTAGGTTCTTTATTTATAGTCAAAGAACCATTCAGCCCGTTAGATTCATCAATAACAATTTGTAAATCTCTTTTCTTATGCCTTCCTTTTATAACTTTAGTATGACTTGTCTTTCTTGCAGTAAAACATACGTAGCAGTGACAAGAATTATTAATTAACAAACGAGTATCTTTAGGCAAAATTATGTCTTTATAATTCGGTAAGGGTGGCATAGGTCTTTTAAACACACCTTTTTCTGCATCTAACAATGTTGAATAGCATGTTCGACAAATACTCATAGGGAATCTCTCATCACTTGAATCAAATTCATCCGAAATTAATTTTTTTATAAGGTTTTCTATATGGGTAGTAATGAGAAACTTTTTCGGATCAATTTTTTGAAAAACTATTTTTTTACCACAGGGGCAACACACCTTTGTTCTGTTTTCTTGATGAGAACATTTATTTGCGGGATGCATATTGAAAAACTTCTGTTGAACTGTTGAATATAAATTAATAATTTATGAGAACTGTTTTATTTTACGATCTGATTTTCTCCAATCTAATTTTATTCTGAAGAAAAATTTTAATATTTTTGACAATTAACAAAAAGCTTAAAAAAATAAAATTAATATTAAATTTAACAATGAAAGTAGAAAATATTCAAGTATGAATATGTTATGTGTGTGGTATTACGTAGTGGAATGTGTTAACTTATAAACTACGAAAAATTAACAAGGTGTGATCTCAACGACTTATAATTTAACAATACTAGCTCAACCACTTAAGCAATTAAAAAACTGAATTAAAAGATGTCCAGAATACCAATATGAGAAATACAAATTGGTATTGACAAGCTGTCAATCACTGTTGCCAATTGGTAGAAAAACTAGAAGGCCTGTTGTTGTACACGTAATTTACATTGCGGTTTGCGAGCAAGATAAATCGCCACCTAGCGGAGGAATATAGAACCAACGTATATACACTCTTATAACATTACTTTTATTATTAAAAAATACTGAATAATTGTACTCGCGTGTGTGTGCGTGTGTGCGTGCGCGCGTGTGTGTGTGTGTGTGCGTGCGTGCATGCGTGCGCGCGTAAAAGGCCATATAACCATGTCGTCCTCGTCGTTGGGCTTGGGTAATGCTAAAAGTAGGTAAAAAATGTAGAAACGCTTGTATCTGTGAAGAAGGAGCAGCTAGGATTTTGATTTTTGTGGGCTTTTATTGTATTTTTTATGTAGAAAAAGGACGTGCTTTCAGATTTTGGATCCATTTTTGACCCTCTTTTTTGAGCTTCAAGACCGGTGTGCACTGTAGATAGCGACTTGTTGAATAAAACGCAGAGTTTCTTTGAACCAAAGTAAACTGAATAGTTAAAACGACGGTCGTGTAAAAAATTAATTATGGCAAATCCTGAACTATTCAAATACTACTCACAAACAAATGGTCAAATAATGGCCCATACACGTTAATGTCTCAATAAATAACATATTGCTATTAACAAGTAAATCATGCTTTTTAAAGAATGAACACCATCTTTAAAGCCAATTTTTAAACTGAAAATTATACTATGAGATTTTTCTCCGGATAGTAAGTACTGAAAATAATTAATAATTAGCATATTTCGCGTATGAATGCTAATGTATAACGACAGAATAGAGCGTCAGTATTTTATCATCATTATCAATTTTATCCATATTAACAACAAACTGACATAAATTGAATCAGCATGCAGCTTTTAATAAACTTTTTCCAGCATACAGTATTTGTAACAAAACTGATGTAAGGCAATCGAATATCAACAACAATATTGCAAATATAATACATAAAAATGTTATGTGAAATCGAATAAAATCAGCAACAGCATTCGCAATAGTGTTGACAACAGCAATGACAGCAACATAATGACATAATGTGAGTTGTCACATTCATATTTGTCAGCAGTTATTTGCATCAACAGCAAGCTAACAGCAGCAGCAACAACAGCAACAGTAAACAGACGAGAAACATTATTGTCAGCACTGGCGGCAACATAACAATACTAACAGCTGATTTAATCAAATAAGTAGTAACTCGCAACATGCATCATCATCATTATCAGCAATAGCGCATCGGCAATAGCTAACAAGAACAGCGACAACAACAAACAGCTGCAACAAAAGTAATAGGAAACTGCGCCAGTGCCATCCTATGTGGGTATGTGATTTACCATAGCACTACACAGTGTCGCTTGTATGAGTAAAGGACTCTTATTGATGGGAACATTTAGTCTCATACGGTGGGCATATGTTGGTTTATTACAAGACATAATATACTTGGTTTTGTCGAACTTACTTCGAGATATCTCCAATCTCAACAAATGTTTCTCGCAGAGGGATCACTCAGAGACAGCGATGCATTCGACATTTGACACTCGGGCGAGCAGGTAATTTGCCGCCTCCTACCTAGAAAATTTTTTTATTTTCTTTTTTCATTAAAAACTTTTATTTACTAAAAGAAAACCAACTATTTCAACATAAGATAAATTTCATCAAATCGCAATGGCCCTCAGTCCTTCCACATTTTGTAGTTTGCTAAAAAAAAAATTATAAAATTTCTTAGTTATAGTGACAACAAGATTTGAGTTTCATGTTACGAAGAACATTTTTCTGATTCTGATTCTTTCGACATTACGATTTCAAGTGCGAACCATATCCATTTCCGGTTTCTTGTTCCTTTTTTAAATTTAATGCCTGCAGTTTCGACATTAAAAAAATTGTGTCCGAGCTGATTTTTTTTTTTTTTGTATTAGTTCAATATGTTCCATGTTGTTGTTGCTGCTGTCAACAGCCAGTCAGTACGTTAGATGCATTTACTATGGCACTAAGTGCGTTAGATTGTCGTTTGGAACAATTTCATTTATTGTTACTCGTTCTTGTTGCTTTTTTAATTACTATTGTGATTGTCTGTTGGCATGTTGTCAAACTTTCTGCTTAATTTTGCATATTTTGGTCATTCGCCATATGTGCCAGAATAAAACTTCAGAGTGAGTGACATTTCATTTGCAATGAAGGCTTTTGCTTGTGCCACACCTTACTATATTTCTAATAAACAATTTTATAATTTTTTTTTTTTTTTTTTCAATCGAGTTTATATTGTTTCATAATTTTTTCATTGTCACAAAATACTTCAAATCAAATCCTAAAATGGCTCTTACTGCAAATAAATCAGTCACAGATACAAAACAGAGACCAAAAGTATTCAGTAATTATAAAATACGTCCAGCTTTAAATGAAACATTTAAGCCAATTCCTATCACAAATATTATACGCGGAGTTTTGACGGAAACTTTGTATGGTTTGTGTACACAAAAAAAAGACTGAACATTTCAAAATTCTTTATATTGCTTTTAGGAAAAACCTATACCGTAGAAGATGCTGCTAAATGGTCAAAAGAGATTGCAGATAACGTTAATGTGATTGTAAAGGATCTGGAAATGCCACGTTTTAAGCACGTGGTACAAGTAACTCTTGGTCAACAGATGGGTTCAGGTTGTCGTTATATTGCGAAATGTCTTTGGGATCCAGAGTCAGATGGTCAGTCATCCGCATACTTTACCAATGCAAGCTTATTCTGCGTATGCACAGTATTTGGAATTTATCTCTATTAACGTGAAATTTATGGAGTTTTTAATATTGTAAATATTGCTGTTTCTACATAATTATATTTTTTGATTTTATAGTTGGAAAAACGTTATAACTTTCAAGTCATCGAGATGCGTATTTAGCTTTGTAATCTTGTTTAGTGGTCACCAAAAAATTCCAATAAGTTAGTTTTTTGAAAACATTCTTAAAGGCTTAGAATTCATATAAAAATTGGAAAAATCAGAAATATGAATGGAATAAAATTCTCATCGAAATGGTCTCTAATTATATTCTTGTAAATTAAACTTTTATTTATTAAAAAATGATATAAGAATCATCTCTATTCTAAAAAATTATTTGAGAAAATCAGGAATCACATTAAAAATCTACTGTTGCAAGAAAAATCTCAAAATCACAACATCGCAATTTTTCCAATTTTACTAGAGTAGGTGGCTAAATTATTGGGGACAGTACTCAAATTTTTGTATTTTCTAGCTTAACCGAATTTTACATTAGTATACATTAGTTTTCATAAAATTTATTTGCTTTTGCTGCTGGTATCTTTATTGTTATTTTTGATAGGCGTCAACATTAGTATGCGTCATCACTAAATAAGAAAGGTTAAGTGAGATAACTTCTTATTTGGTAAAACGTCCTGTTGTCGTTTAGCCGTTTAAAGTTTGAATAAATAATTTTTTGTCAGCCTTTCCTGCCCGTAATGTTCAAAATCTAAATAATGGTTCTTATTTAATTAGTTTTACTAAGTTTCATGAATTAACTTAAATTTGGACAACGGTATTGAGCTGTAACTTCAAAAGTGTTTCTTTATACCCTACACCGTGGGTATATTCACTTTGTCTCTCCGTTTGTAACACATCGAAGGGGGCGAGGCAGGTATGGAAAAGTATATATATTCTTGATCAGCGTCACCACCTGAGTCGATTTAGCGATGTCCGTCTGTCTGTCTGTCTGGGTGTCTGTTGAAATCAGTTTTACGGGAAAACCAAGAAAGCTAATTGAATGAAACTATCACACACAGGTCACATCTTCTTGCAGGCATATTGCTATTGAAAATGGGCAAAATCGGTTGACAGACACGCCTACCGCCCATACTCTATGTATATTTATCCCGGCCAATTTTGAAAAAAGTTTCAGCTTTTAGTTTCAGTTTTTATCATTAATACTACCATATCTTGTAAGCCGTTCAAGATATTGCGATTAAATTTGGTAAACGGATACATATAAAATATATCTTGAATTGTCATAAAAGTGGGCGGAATCGAAAAAGTGGGCGTGGAACTTTTCAACTGTTAAAAATTTTGATTCCGTATATCTCAAAATTCGCACAAACGATTTCCATAAAAATTTTGGAGATGATGCCGCTGAAAGCAGTCATCAATACAAGCTCAGCTACTGGACCGAAAAAACTCGTTGAAGGGCGTGGCACAGCCCACTATATTTATAAACGTTATATTTAAAGAACTAACAACGTAATCGTTATAAAATTTAATGAGGCAGATATACTTGCTATAAGGTATCTTACTACAAAAATTTGGTCCAATAGTACCTGTGGGCGTGGCACCTCCCATATAAGCAAAAAACGTTTATTGTTATAGATAGTGTGCTATGAGAGTAATCTTCATAAAATTTGGTGTATAGATGTCAGTTACTATAAGCTTTAAAAATAAATGAATTTTGATGGGATTGCATCAGTGGGCGTGGCACCTCCCATATTAACATAAATTTGTTATCGCTGTTTTAAGTCAACTATTGCAGCAATTGGTATGAAATTTTATGTATGTATTTCTGTCGCTATAGGGCATATCTGAATCAAAAGTGGCTGAAATAGAATCAGTAGGTGTGGCACCTCCCATACAAATAAAATACGGTAAGTGGCATATTTATCGAAATATGTGAGCAATCATACTAAAATTTGGTGTTAGAGGTTTGATTATGGAAAGCTATTTCTGGATCAAAACCGGGCTGGATTGTACCAGTGGGTGTGCCACCGCCCTAAATTTTGAATTTTTGTTGCAGCATATATCGCAAACTATACAAGCTATTGAGCTAAAATTTAATATGAGGATGTCGATCGCGAATATAATTTATTGTACCAAAAGTGGGAGGGACTGGAGAAGTGGGCGTGGCATATTTCAAAATTTTCATTTCTATTCGGTTTTTTCCAACATTTTCTACATTCTTTCGACTTTTTCAACCTTTGAACTTTTTCCAATATATCCTATATGTATTTGTTCGACATTTTCAACCTATTTCAACTTCCTTCATAAGTTTCTTTATTTTTTTGACTTTTTCATCAACTTTGAATTGTTTAAAAATTTTTCAACCTTTTTCAACTTTTTTAGAGTTTTCAACCTCTCTCAAGTTTTTTCAACATTTTGCATATATTTTCGACATTTTCCAACCTCTGCCAATCTTTCTAACATTTCACATTTTTTTCGACTTACTCAACCTCTTCAATGTCTTTTCAACATTTATTTAAAAGGTTATTTAAGTGCAGTGTATGGTATGTGAGTTTCGGCCTGACCGAAGATAACACCTTAACTTGTTTTTGAATGAAAAAGTCTTCAGACACGTCAGACGAAATTATGTCACTCATCATATTCCTAGAGAGACATAGCTACAGTTGCAGGTGTTTTTAACCGCATTTAAAAAAATGGATCAAAACGAGCCTCTGAACGCAAACCGCGTAGGGAAATGTGGTGGGAAACGAATCACCACAACTTGTACCGACCGTAAAACTATGGACATCTGCCTCGAAAGTTGTAAGAAAAGTACGGCTCACTTAACTACGATGATAAACGACGGGGAAATTATCCCCATAGGGACAGGACGGCTGCATTTGACAGAATAGAACCTGATCGCTCGTCGTCTTATCAAAAAAAGGTGCCTGACCGATGCCATGAAGAAGAAGCGACTGCAATGGGCCAAATAACACTTAAAAATAACTGTTGCCTAATGGAATCGAGTACGTGCTACTTCTTAAAATAGAGTAGTTCGTGAACTACTGATTTTTATCTTAAAAATTGTGTTTTGCAGGTATACTTCTCTGACGTGTCAAAATTCCAACCTTTGGTTGACAAAATTAAGATTTTGCGGCGATGCCCTGGGCAGAAGTTCCACCCCGACAGCCTTGTAGAGAGGGCTAAGTACCTGGCTAGCATCATAGTGTGGCCTATGATCTCAGCTAAAGGCATGGGACCCCTATACATTGTGGTAGGGACCATAAGGCAGGACCAACACAAGCGAGTACTACGAACTCGCCTGCTGTCACAGCTCGAAGAATGGTTCCCTGGTTCCCGAGAGTACCTCTAATTCTAGCTGACAAAAATATTAGCTATTTGCCTTGGCTGGGAACTCACCTGACTTGAATCCTATTGAGAACATGTGGGAGCTAATCAAACGGGCGATCGTAGCAGAATTGAATATCACCAAGCGGAAGTTGATTGAAGCAATCGTCAGAGAATGGCATTACAACACCAAACTCCAAAAACATCCAAAAAAATTGTATACAGAGCATGCCCAACCCATACAAACTCTAATTGCAGCTATGGGTGGAATCACAAAATATTTAAGCAAAATTGGCCAATAAAAACATTTTTCGGAAATCATCAGCTGTCCAATTCCACGCTATAGCGCTCCTCATATTTCACTCCTTGAGTGGAGACCATAACAACTGGCCTTGTGCCCGGCTTCACTTACGGAGACAATCGAGGACATAAGCTCTCTTAAAAACAAAAAATTTTGAAAGTTTCTCCGGAGTTCACCGCTAAACTTATGTACCCTCTTTTGATCCAAATCTGAGACGGAGAATAAATACCTGAAGACTGGCTCATAGGAACTTTAGTAAAAGTCCCAAAAAAGGGGACTTGTCGCTATGCCAAAACTACATGGACATCATTATTCTATTAATTCCGTCAAACGTATTGACTAAAATCCTCCACGACAGATTCAGCAAAAAAGTAGAACCACTAATCCGAAAATAACAAGCAGGATTTCGCTCGAACAGATCGTGTTTTGATAATTTTATACCCTTCGCATTATCGTGGAGCAGATTAATAAATGGCAGGCTTCGCTACATTTAACTTTCATCGACTAGAGTGCTGCTTTTTGTAAATCTGGGATACGTTATACAGACAAGGAGCATTACCCAATGTAACTTATATCATCAAAGCTCAATACGAGTGTTTCAAATGTAGAGTATAAAAAATTCGGGAAACGTTCTGAAACTTTCTTTTGAGTCCGTCTCAAGGTTTTTTGTTATAACCAAACTTGTTTATGATAGTTCTTGACGATGCAGTGGCAGATATTGTTGTTCTTTTTAATTTGAAGCTAATTTGATTCATATGAAAAATATACATACGGTTTGTATTTAGGACATTGCTATGTCTTCTTTCTATGTTGGTCTTAATACCAACTGACATCGTTAATTTTTTTTTATTTGGAAACTTCAGTCGAATATCTCAAAATAACAGAATTTTTTCAACAAACTTTTATTGCAACAATACGAAAGTTTTATTTGTTTAGAGATGAGTTGAATTAAGAGTGACAGAGTGTTAATACAAAGAATTATATCAAATCCAATTTAATAAGTTCACTTAATTGTGATTTCATCATTTTTAATCGATGAAACAGAAATCTTCCATAAATCACAAAAAACATGCAAAGTAGGATGGAGTGAACCTTTGTAAGAAGGGGATTAGTTAGCGATCTTCCCAGAAGAGACCATACATTCACTAATCCTTAGAAAATAACAAAGTTCACTTAAAAAGACTCAACGAGGCCCTGTATTAGACAGTTGGTAGCAACTGACGATGAAACTACGATTTTATGGTATATGATTCAGTCTCTCAGTGACCCTGTATTATTCTAATTTTATCATGCCTTTTAGTCATTGCTTTGCCACAAATTATTTTTGTTTTTTGCATTGTCCTTGCATTTCGTCTTTTCAATTGAATAAATCAACTTAAGTCGAGATTCATTTTATACTTTTTCTGTCTTCTTACAAGGACTAAATAAAATGGCATCAAAGTAGGTGTTAAAGTGGGATGATTTGCGCAAAACAGTAAAGGCGTGAAAAACTTTAGTCTATGGAGTGTTACGCTTAACTTTATTAGATAGGATTTAAGTTGCGTTGAAGCAGTAGCAGTAGCAGCAGCAACAACTTTTTTATCTGCTCTTCTTTAGCTGTCAACTAGCACTCGTTGTTGTAAAATTAGTTTTGTAGTTGTTTTGTTTTTTTGTGCATTTTGTTGCATTTTTGTTGTGTCGTTGTCATCAACGGACAGTCGAGTACGTTTTCTGATGGTGCGCTGTGTCATATGATGTCGGATTTTGGTTTTTCTTACCAAAGTTTGGAAATTTTTTTTTTTTTTTCAATGCATTTTACAATGAAAATTAATCGAAGTGTCTATATATTACTGAAAGCCTTAGCAACCTCAAAAAATTTTGCAAAATTTTAATCTTTGATCAAGTGATACGATCTGTGGAGATCAACTTCAATATGTTAAACATTATTTATATAAAACTGGACATGCTGTCATACTGTATCCAATAAATTTTAGTTAAGAGCCAGCCCTCAATGCTACGCCAACATTACTATCAAACGACTTTTTCTCAAAACTCAATTATTCTGAACTCAAATGTCTACGATTATTGCTTCACATTTTTAGTTATCTTTGCCGAGAGACTGTTTGCTTAAGTGTTCATATTGTTCTTCATGGTGAAAATATTTCTAATATTTTTGTTTTAAGTTTATAAACCCACTCGGCATGTTATGATTCGGAAACCTTTCAAAAATGTTACACATGAAATCTTACATAGTTTCAGTTACGTTTCAGAAAGGTTTGATTTTGATTTCAGTAAGCTTTCTGCAATGTGTCAATGTTCGCGTTTTGATTTCATTTGAAAGATTTCTGAAACGTTACAGACATCTTGTGAGGTGAAGGTAAAATGAAAAACAATTTATTAGGTCATCAAAAAATAAAAATTTTTGGCATTTTTTATCAACCTCTCATGTATACCATTGAGAGACTTGAATTATTATTGCTTCTTTTTTTTGAACGGACTTGCCGTTAGTATTTATTACTTAGTATGAATTTATTTTAAGTTAAGGTTATGGAAAGTTGAATTTGAAATTTTTCAAAAACACTTTAGCATGATTGCAGGAGAATCATTACATTTGAAATATCTGTATAAGAAAGATGACTGTAACATACCATTTGCAACATTTCAAATGATAGATTTCTGCAACGTTATATACCATTTCTGATAGTTTCTGAAACGTTACATGCCGCGTGGGAAGTAAACGTAACATTCTCAACTGACATCTTAGTAACATTTGACTTAAAGCTACCATAAGCATTACTACTGCCGATTTTTCAGTATTGATGGTTGCACGACTTTTTGTCCAAACTTTGGTATTGCATGCTAACTTTGTATTTTATTTTTCAAAATTTGCGCCATTGCGTACCGGTCTATTCTGTTAAATATTATTTTTTCTGAAGTATTCAAAAGCTAATAATACAAGGCTTAAATTTTGTGTATAACTGATTTGGTACTAGTAAAATACGAAAATCAACATCTGACCGTATTGACGCGGTTACAGAGGTACATCCTAAATTTTACAAAATGCAAAATATTGTAGAAAAAAAAAAACCATTATCGCACAAGGTTGGCGATCGAATATTTCTTAATTTTTATATTTTAAATGTAAAAAAAAAACCAAACGATTCTCGTGGTTGCAAGTATCTATCAGGTGAGCTATAAGTGAGGGTGAAGGGAGTGAGGCTCCAAGGTATAACAAATAATACAAGTGTAACTAAAAGTTGGATGACGTACCTAGCCACAGAGATATAGCCATCCGAAGTTGAAGATTTGTCAATAAATCATTCCTAGAAAATCCATAAGAAATTGGACTGGGCACTTGATGTTGTTTAAAAGGTAAAAGTTGGATTGAGCACACAAAACCAAGATAAGATTTTCGATAAGTGATAATTGGATTATTATTGTAATACAGTAGAATCTCTATTATCCGAACTTCGGTTATACGGACTTATTTTTCACGACTTTAAATACCGATTTAGAAAGATATTTTGAGAAACATTTTCATAACATTTCAGACGTTCCATGGTAATTGCTAGCTGTCTTGCTGGTTCGGATTGACGCCAGGTAATATCGAATATCCATCTGAATCTGAAAATGCACGAGTTCTCGTAGACTTTTACCATATAAGTTCGGTAACGTTTAAAAGGCGCCGTGATATCAATCATTAGCAGAGCTGGGCACCACCAGAAAGCAGCTACTGCGTCGTCTTTTGTCAGCAGTGAAACAGAAACGTTGTTGAATTTTTTTAAAGAAATAAACTTAATAGATTGTTGCTATATGCTGGTAGAGCATAGCGGAGCTCTGTGGAATGTCAAACATTAAAAAGGGCATGAAATAAATTATTGAAGATTCCATCCAAATCTTCAATTAAACCGCACGACGATTTCAAAGAAATAACAGAAAATTCTTAACATTGTTGAAGGGTACGATGAGGAGAATAAGTATCAAGGAGTTGCTGAACTGCGATAGTGAAGATCCTGGATTCCAAATTTTAACTGATGAAAAAATCAATGAAGATTTGAACAGTAACTTGCTGTATGTCAAGTACCATCTCACGCAGAAGCTTTTGAAGCACTAGATGTTGCTTTTAAATGGTTTGAAAGACAGAATGAATCGGATCCCATACAGTTGTTACAACTGAAGCGCATCAGGGACTTGGCCGCAATAAAAAGATGTGGTTCATTGAGTCAAAAATCAATAACTATTTATTTTCAACCAAAGTTTTAAGTTACATACATAGGTATTTGTTATGTATATCGTATTGTCTAAATGACGTACGTAAAACCCCTTTCGTACTAAAAAAAATTTTTATTTAATTGCTTGATTTGACTTTGAAATCGATTATGCGGACTACCCCTGGTCTTAATTGATTCAGATAATCGAGATTCTATTGTATGATCATTTTCATATGAAGATTATAAGTCTGGCAACACTGTGTGTTATTTAATTTTTATTTTAGCATCGTTCTCTTCTGCCTTATTTTTCTTTTTCATCCTTGTCAGTCGTCGTCACGTCACGTTTAATGTCATTATTATTGTGCGGCGTAGTGAGCTTAAAAAGTTTGCCGCCATGACAGTTGAAAAGCGTGAAGCACAGAATCCTTTGGCGCGCACTCATAAGTTGAGCGGTTTCAGCTTAGTGCGGGATGGTCAGCGGCTGCCAGGGAAAACAACATGAAAAGAAAATGCAAATACAAAATTTTTTAGCTTTAATTGAATTTGTGCAGACGTCCGAATTGTTGTTGTTATTATTGTTATCGTTAGATTTTCTTGTTGTTGCCTTTGTCCACTTGTTTGTCATATTTTTGCGTTGTTGTTGATGTATTTTTTTGCTTTTTACTTTTATCTCCTTTTGTTTTTGTCTTAACTTCTTTAGCATAAACTTTTTAGCATAAAAAGGATATAAAAAAAACTGCAAAAATGTTAAGGATTTGAAAAGAACAGCGAACAGCATCAGCAAAAAATTTGTTGCGTCAGAATGCGAATATCCCCGCTATGTAAAAATAAATGAAAAAATCATAAGTGCGAGAGTGAAAAAGTTGCATAAAGGTCTTCCAGAACGAAAAAACAAATACAAGAAGTCGTGTAAAAAGTAGGCGAGGATTTGCTTAAATTATTCATGACGAACTTAACTTTTTTATTTGCGTTAATGCAATGGTTTGTGAAAAAGACAGAAGTCATATTGTGCTCCCACGAAAAAGTACAACTTGGCGGCACCTACTACACATTTTGTTTGACAAAGATTTGTTATAGTTTTGGTCTATTTATTTGTTTTTATCATAATTTATTAATTTTTGCTATTTTTTTAATATACATAAATTACAAATTAAAATGTTTCAAAAATAAGAAATTTTTCATTGCAGCAAGGACTTGGTAATACTATAATTAACAATCTTAGTTGACACCTACTCTTTGCCGCACAAGATACGCATTAGTTTGAGTAATTCATGTTTTAACAAAAAAGTATATTTTGTCGTAAGTAACATTTTGAGAAACTCTTATATAAATAAGAAAATTTAAGCTTAAGTTAATTTATTAAACATTTTTTTTATAAAATTCAAGCATTTTTATACAAAATAAATTGAAATTTTTTAATCCTATTCCCCGTAGTCTGAGAGATATTTCGTTTCAAAAGACTTCCATAATAATATATATATAACAATTGATTTTTATCAGGTTATCTCTACTATCATACAAAAAAAAAAAAAAAAACATTAAAGATACTTATATGTACATTTTTTTTAACCCTTAAATGCATGATTTATTTTTCTTTTTTGTAAAAAAAATGTATTTAGTATATTTGCTAATGCTAAAAAAAAACTACTTATTTATTGTTTTTTGTGAATAAAATATAGAGAGTAAGATCGGTATATATGGACCACAAATCTTTCTTTTTGAAATAAAACTCAAAATGTATGATTAAAAACACTTCATTTTATTTAATTCAATAAAAGAATCAATTCATCATAATTCTAATTTACTTTTAGATATATAACTTATCAGAATAAAAAATAAATTAAATAAACTAAAAATAGTCAAAATGATGAGAAAAAAAAGTGGAGTGTTATATGGACCATATATTCCATATTACCACATATATTCATTTGGTACAAAAATCACATATAAAAATGTCCCTTTCACATCCAGCACATTCTTCATGACTACAAAGATTGCTGATGACACATTCAACCCAAACCTAAAACAATATTGACTGTCATAATAAACGTGGGTAATATGGACCACTAGTTCAGAACAGACTACACATTGTTGGTCCATATTGCCCTTACCACGTGTTGGTGAAATAAATGATTTTTTTTATCTAAAATACTTAATCTTAATCTTCTAATTTGTCCTTTTGAATTAAAAATGGTATTTACAGGCATTATAAGTCAAATCACTTATTTTAAAACACGGGCACTTAAATGTCAAATAATAAAATTTACTCACCGGAAAAAAATTATTACCAGACACTTTTTTACAAAACACAACTTAACAAAACATGCGTCTTCGCCGAACGGCTAAAATCGCACAGACATAAGTCTTAGGAGTTGGCATCAATATTGAACATGAATAATGGGACATCACATGTACGCAATGGAAAATAAACGTATGGTCCATATTACCCGCGTAGTCCATAATACGCTTCCTTACCCTATATAACAAAATATGCAAAAAAAAATAAATAACAATTTTTTTCTTATAATTTTTAAAGACATTTTATTAAAAAATGAGTTTATTGAAGACTTAAAACACGATGCATTTAAGGATTGAAAAAATGTATTTTAAATGTAAAAATGGGCGTAACTGCGGCTAACATGGTTTATTCTGAAGTTCCAATTTTCGATAAATTGTTTGAGCATTTTGAGTGGTATTTGGCGAATGACGCATCTTATATTTGATTTCAATTTCTTAATCGTGCCACCTTATTCATGCAGAGAAAAGGCTTTCAGTAAGCCGGACACATAAGAAACACATTCTTCGTAGAACGCTGACTTTCGTAGTACCGCTGAATAATTTGTAGTCGTTGTGCCGGTCTTTCCCTAATGATATGCCAAACAATAGAGAACATAAATGTCATGACAGCTTAACACAACTCACGCTCAATCTGTTATAAAATCCTTACTGAAAAAAGTGTTTCTAAATGAGGTGATTCATTTCAAATCAGACAATGAAGTAAATTTCCCTATAAACAGTACAACGGCCCAAAAAAAAATGCTATACTTTCAAAGTTAGGTTACATTAGATAACTCAATCATTCAAAATAATTACATATGAACCATTGCCACGCTTACGTTCCATCTACACTGGTGGTCATGAAAATCGAACTGCCACAAATATAATAAAAATTCGAAATTACTCATATTAAATTTTTTTTTTTTTGTAAAAATAAATTTTTTGTTAATTTTTATTACTACGTTAATATTATTAAGTGGTTTGAAAATAAAAAAAAATTCACCCTTTTAAGTCCAACAACCTTGTCTCTCCGAATTATTCCGATAGAGTAAACCTTGGTCCGTCTTATAATTTATTGTTAGTAATTTTCGTTTACATAACCATGATATTTCATATACTGAGACTAGCCCGAACATATACATATGCTTTTTTCATGCTCAGTGACAAAATTGCGTGTCTAAAAAATTCAATCACCAACTCATCAACTTCTTACAAGGGATGTTTGGAAGTAAGTTATTTTTGATCCCATTCCAAGGAATTATTATAAGAAATTAGAAAACCGTATTCAATTAACTGTTTCCCTAGACGGAATGTTTGTACCAATTGACAGGGAATTGTCAAAAATCAATTTTCTTCACTCATCAATCGATGAGGTAATATTGCAAATGAATATCGAAACATTTGTGAGGATTTTTCAACACCAAGCTATTCAGAAAGTCCGAAATGAATTAAAACCGAATTATTCGGGGCTAATGAACCGCTCATTAAACCGGTCATTAATCTCTTGAAGATTCGCTAAGCATTCTGTTCAAAGTCTATAATCAGCCGTTCCACATCGAAAACAATTTTTGAAAAATGATCAATAGTTCGGCTATTCGAGGCTCGTTACTGTCACATTAATGTCCAAAGTCTCTTTTCTGTTTTTCTCCCAGGAATAAATCAAATAATAATTTTCTCTGCTATAAACTTACAATCAAAATATACTAAAAATAACTAAGCTATTAACAATACCAGATAAAATTCAAATATCTATTAAAATACAATATATCACTTGCACTAAATTGAGCCTATAAAAATATCAAAATTTGAAAATAAAAACCCAATTGAAACTAAAACTGAATGATATCGAAATTCAACTATTTCAGCAAAAGTTTATGAGTGACTATTAGACTTTTATGTAATGTTGGAATGAGCGCACGTGTGTGTGTTATATCTGGGGTGTTCATTGTGTGTTATGACAACAGATAATAAAATGCAAACACTTGCAAAAATCATAGAAAGTCGCGCGGCAAATGCAAGTGTTGCAAGTTGCAATGTTAAATTCGGAATTTGAGTTTTGTTAGTATGTAGTTACATTGTTGCTACTGCATTGTTGTTATTTTTTATTCTTTTTCTATTGTTGTAGGCTTTTGGAAGGCATTGCAAAAGTTTTGCAGCACGCAAGTTCACTAAGTTTTTTTTACACTTTTTACATTTTGTTTGTTTGTGGTTGTGTTTGTCATGAGTTTGAGTTGCAGTACAGGTACTTTTTTTTGTTGTGTAGATTTAATGCTGATTCAGTACACCGATTCGCATATATATATTCGGGTAGCTTAAAATAAGAGATAAAATTAAAATTGATGAAGGAGGAGTTATCTGTTTTAAAGTGCAAGCGTTAATTGCAAGACTATTGCTGTCAAAAATCCAAATTATTTCATGTTTACTGAGGCAATCCGAGTATGTTGTCCTTTTAAATTTCAGAGTCGCACAGAAATCTAGATTTTTTACAAAAAGAGGCTAAAATTTTAGACCTTGTATGTTCCACTTTCTTTACAAAGAAACTTGCTGGAAAACTTTTCTTTGAAGGTTATTATTTCCTCATCGCTGCACATGGATTCTTTGAAGCATCGGTGTACCAAAATGAAAAGTTCATCATCCAATGTTGGGTCCCAAAATATAGGAAATATGCTTGACTCTTAAAATTTGCAATTTTATTTTGTGTAGCATAGAAGTTTGCACAGAATGTATCGCCTTGAAAAAGATCGCTGGAAAGAAATGTTTCAAAATATTGAAAACGACATCGCCCAAATGTTTTAAAAATCAATGGTTCCAAAAGACAATTATTGTGAATTCCTATTTGAGATGAATACTAAAGAATTGGTGACCCTGCATGAGCTCAAACTACGACCATAAATATTTATTTTTCAATTAAGTTTATGAAAAGACGCAGTCAATGCAAAGGTCACACACATCAGAAAATACTCAAAGGAAAGAAATTTTCTCCTTAACCAGTAGCACTAGTAATAGTTTGAAAATATCTAATGCACATCGCTTGATTTTATATATCATGTTTTATATTAAGGAGCCACCCTTGCTCGCATGCACACAGGCAAACATGCAATAGATATTCCAAATGAATGCATTTCAAATTTGTGTGTTTTTCAATTTATGTTTTCAAATTTATTTCATTTATTTTGTATTCGTATTCGTATTCATTTTATTTTTTGTATCGTGACATGTTTTATTTTTTTAAGCACAAAAATCAACACTATTCGTTCGTAAATGGTAAAGAAACGGAAACGGAAGTTGCATTTTGAAATCAATGACGTTTGTTATGCAGCGGTACCATAAGTAAAGGATTTTTCCATAGCACAGCAAAACTAAATCGTGACTTATTGAATTTTCTATTGAGCGTTTTCATGCACATACACATCTACACTAGGAAGTTCAATCCCGGGATGATGATCCCATTAAAACCCGAGATATTTCAAGATTCCAGGTATTACTTTTTTATCTAAATTAAATCCATGATAGACTAAAAAATAAATTTTCCTCATTGTTTTGAAAGCAAAGTTATCAAATAAGTGGGACACAATGTAGAAAGGAACATACTATGGCAGCAGGGAAATAACTTGGGGCTTGTCCACACTTTTCCTACATAGCAATCTGAAATATTTCTTCGTCGTAGTATTATGGTCATAATCGGTCTAAAATACAAACTTTGTGTTCATGCTATGATGGTATAATTGTTTTCCTTTTTATATCCTACGCTCAGTGCTTCGTAACGCACAGAAAGGGACGCGGTGCGTATAGAAAATTATATATACTCCTGATCACCATTACCACCTGAGTCGATTTAGCCATGTCCGTCTCTCTATCTGTCTGTGGAAATCATGAATACGGGAAAATGAAGCAAGATTAGTGAATGGAATTCGGTATAGAGGCTGCACCTTCAAACAAGATTGTTGGGATTACAAAGTTGAGAAATGGGTTCACGGACACGCCACAGTTCACATAACTAATATAGTAAAGTCCCAAAATTGAGAGCGTTCGAATTTTAATATAAGGGCGAGGCACCTCCCAAAGAAGCAAAAACTTCGAAGTGCTATACCGAGAGCTTTTTTTAAGGTAATGTATGGGTCGTTCCATATATGATTTGCCAATTTTTACCCTGACGTGTTTTAAATTGGCTGAAAATTTTTGAGTGACTAGCAGTTACCTAATAGACGGAAAGGAAGGACCCGTATATAATTTCGCACAAATCCAAAAATGTTTTGGTCTAGAATCACGCAAAACTGAGCGTGGCAACTCACATAAAAGCATAAGTTTCTAAAGGGTAAACAAAGCCTTTGGGTACGTTTAATGAAACCAGCCAGCATGTATGTAGAGTGGTGAAAAAAAAAACATTTTTAAGTAATAAAAACTTATGACTTTCGCTCACTTTTATTGTTAGCGCGGTGTAGGGTATTTAGTTTTTGACGAGGTCAGATATATTACACTTACTTATTATAGCTGATAAGCTTATTAACCACGAATAAATTGGAAAAGCCTTAGACTTTGAGTTGTACTTATTTGAAGGCATTTCTTAATACGTTTGCACCTGAAAGCCAGAATTAACGTATTTCAAAATTTTTTTCAAAGCTACCCTTTTTTTTGAAAAATCTTACTCTTAACCTACCTCTTAATCAGCTGAAGTGCATATTTATTTAATTTTTTTTTATTCAGCCTTATGGTTCAATATCTCATTTCAAACAAGTAAATAAGGGCTGGGTCAAAAGATGCAATATTAGGTTTTATTTATAGTTTTATATTTTGAGTAGTTCAAAAAAAAAAAAAAAAAAATAATAAAAATATCGGGATCCCGAAGGTCCCATATTCAAAAAAAAAAAAGGGTCTGAGTTTTAACTCCCTAGTATATGTATGTGGGTATTTAAATTTGTGAATTTCTATGTGTTTGCTTATGTAATTTCCTTGACATGCCATTTGATTGTTTACTTTTGACTATAAGTAACCCAGTAGGTAAAAGCATGATTAAGGAGCGCTGTTAGAAGACTTTACGTGGGAAGCAGCTGCCCTGCTAAAGTCCTATCAGACTTACTTTTTTTTCTATATAAATGACTTAATTTGTATGTGTCTTCCAAAGTACAATAGAACTTCCGTGGAAAGTAGAAACGTGGGCTGTTCGCTTTTAAATAGAAAGGAGAAATAAATTAAGGGCTGTTGTATTGATTTTCAAAAGAAAATAAAAAAATTATGCAAGTTTTCATTAATTGTTATGGAAATTTAATATGTGGATATATCAATATAAGTATTTAACAATTTGTATCGAACGAAGGATAACGTAAGTAATCAGTAATATTTGAGTGCCAATCAAGTCTTATTTTTTTGAAATTTCTTAAAAAACTGTGCAGTAAAAAGAAACGAATCATGAAAAAAAAAATTGTCAGCAGATTTCGTGGCTGCTAGTTTAGGGGCCGTCCATTAATTACGTGAGGTGTTTTTTGAAAATTCGGACCACCCCCTCCCCTTGGTGAGATTTGGCTTCTGCATTAAAAAGTTGACTTGAGACTTGAATTGACCTCCCCTCCCCCTTGGTGAGATTTGGTGAGATTTTCTGGACCCCCTCCCCCCTATTTTGACTCACGTAATTTATGGATGTCTGTGTTACAGATAAGTACAATAGCTGTTGTAAAGCTCATTAGCTGCAAAAGCTGTTTGCTTTAGAGAATACTTTACATAAATGCTTACGCATGAAGTGATTTTTGATATGTTTATTGAGTCCGAGAAAGACCTTGCTCGGTTGTCTACTGGGAAAGTATGTGTGTGTGTTTTTATATAACAATTGTATTGTCAAATTTCACTGCTGCTTAGAATTGTTTATTCTTTTGATAAGCTGCTAGCTTTCATAAAAATTGTATTATGCTCTTTTTTTTTCATATTTGGCCTTTTTAGTTCATCAAGCACTCACTTCGCCCTACTACATACTTCAATTGCTTCTTACAAAAAGCGCACACACTCATGCAGGCTATCAGTTTTTCAATTTATTTGTTACGATTTCATATTCATTAAGTGCATCGCATGCTTGAAGTTGATTGCGTTTTTCGTTGTATATTCATTTTTATATATTTGTTTTCTTTGAATGTGTTTGGCTTTTAAATTTATTTTCTAAATTAAGATATTTATTATTTTGTGAATAAAATCGTTAATCTAAGATATTTATTGTCAGAGAAAATAATATTCCATTTCCTTTTGTTTTCAATGGTGTTTATGAACAAAGCTGCATAGCTTGTGGCACAGATCAAGCCGCAGGTACACCATTTCGGCAAAACATGAAAAACTTAAGTGAAAATAGCCGAATTCAATAAAACCTCGATTAAGAGCACCATTTTCAAAGTTTGTGATAGGCAATCTTAAATTCTTAAACATAAATGCGAAACCACAATTTTCGCAAACTGTTATACAAAAATTCTATGATTTATGCACGCATTAAAACATATAACAATTGCCCACTTCTGTACTCAACTCTTGGTTTTGCATTGTTTTGTATGCGTATACTCTTGTTTCTGCAACTATGCACACTACACTTGTTCTAGATTGCAGTATCATGAACTTGTCCTATATATTAGGAGTTGTCTTGCTTACATTATATTTGGTCCTGATAGTGTGCATAGAGGCAGTTCTTGCCGAAGAAATGTAACATTTTTGCGTAAAACTGGTTTTGATGTTATACAGTTTTGGCCAAAATCATTTGGTTTCGGGTATCGCTATGTTATATCGGACGTTTAGTGCAAAGCAAAATTACATTTTGCATTCTTTCCAATTTTACCAGCGAAACTATTAAAATCTGCGATCAGCAAAATAAAATTTTATAAAGTGAAATACAACAAAATTTTTCCAGCATTACACGAATGCTTATTAATAAATTGCATCGAATTTATACTCATATTGAGGAAATAATCGGTGGTTTTTTTTTTGTAATCGCTTGTTTATAAAAAGTGAAAATTAACTATTTTACTGCATTTTATCAGAACTTTGTTTCAGTCAATATGCTAAACCAGCAATATTTTGTGGCGCTTCTCCAGCAGTGGATCTGGAGATGCGCGAAATTTCAATCACTACTCGAAGGTTACACCACCGGTGGAATCAGCACATTTAAAGAAGTGTAATTTGGGAAAATCCAAGTTTGGAGAAGAAAAATTTCGATTTTCACAATTTTTTTTTTTTACATTAAAAATCGTAATTTTAAGGTTTATCAAAAAAAAAAGAAAAAAAAAACTCATCTGTGAAATGGCGGTTTTCGCAATATGGATGTTAAAATTATAAAGTTAAGTTTATCGATTTCATAATTATTCGGAAAACAAAACCTAATAACAAAGTTCAATTTAAGTAATTGAATTTAGTTTTTTATGTTTCTATTTATAAAATATTTCTATTGAATGTAAGATTTAGAATACTTGAAGTTAAAACTATTTGCTAATCTGTTTACAAAATCAAAGTGAATTAAGTAATTCGGATAATTTTTTTCTATTTTTTTCTATTAAAAATAATTTTTGTCTATATATCTTGTGCTTGTGAAAGCTACATTTTTGAATTGAAATTTTCTTAGCAATTTTTTGTTTTTCCTTTTGCTTAGAAAAATTTATTTTCTAAAAGGCTTAAAAAAAAAAAGAAAAAACATATTCAATTATCTAGATACTGGAACTTGGATACTTAGAAGCAAAAGGAAAGAGAAAAAAAAGCTTTATTGAGTTCTATAAGTGAAAATTAAAAAAAATTATTGATTAGCGAGAGAGTAAACAAAATATTGAGACATAAAATGTTAAAATTACAATATCCCAAATAAGAGAGTAATTATCAGGTAAACAAAGCTTAACATCATAACCGGTGCTGCCCAGAGAACGAGCAGGCGCTCAAAGAGCGTAAAATTGAGATCGTTAAGACGCTTGAAGAGCGTAAAATAGCGTCAAAGAGCGTAAAAAACTGTGCACGTATACAGAATTATCAACACATGTTTATCGTTGCTTGTGGTAGTGGGCACCACTGATCATAACGCTGAGCTCACCGTCATCGATGCAGCATTACTGTAAGTGAATTTTTATATTTTTTTATTCTCAATAACATTCTTTTACTCTTAACACTTTAAAATAAAAACCTAAGTAATTTAATTGCAATTGTAAAGAAATTGACAATAATTAAGTTTTTTTGCATAACTGAGAATCACTCAATTATAGAAGTGATCATTTTGTTCCAATTTCATAATGTCTCATCAAATTTGGGTACGCTCGTTTTTTTTTGCTATTATTCATATTGTCAATCTCTTTAAATGCAATAGATATTTCAAAAATGAATATTTGTTTTCTCTCTGCTAGTTTTTTTGAAGTGAAAACTTCTTATGGCACGTTGTGCGGCTGAGGAAAAAAGTATAATTTCGCGACACCGACCGTCATCGGGAAGACTTGGGAAACGAACTCGATTTTGGAATTTTGAAGACTTGGGAAACGAACTCGATATTGGAATTTTGAAGACTTTTGAAACGAACTCGATTTCAGAAATTTGAAGACTTGGGAAACGAACTCGATTTCAAATTTGGAAGACTTGGGAAACGAACTTGATTTTGGAATTTTGAAGACTTGGGAAACGAACTCGATTTTAGAATTTCGAAGACTTTGGAAACGAATTCGATTTCAGAAATTTGAAGACTTGGGAAACGAACTCGATTTCAAATTTGGAAGACTTGGGAAACGAACTTGATTTTGGAATTTTGAAGACTTGGGAAACGAACTCGATTTTAAAAATTTGAAGACTTGGAAAATGAACTCGATTTCAAAAAATTTATAAAACGTTGCCTACTTTTAGGTGCTATTAATAATTTGCCCCTAAAAGTAGGCAACACTTTCTGACAAATTTCAAAAAGAACGCCTAAAAGTAGGTAACGATTTTAAAAATTTCAGATAATGTGTCCTAATTTTAGGTGCTATTTTTGAAATTCGTCGGAAAGTGTTGCATACTTTTAAAGCGGCTCTCACACGATCAGACAGTATAATTACTGACAGTATTTACATTACTGTCAGTGTACCACTCACACGGTCAGTATTGTTTATTGTCAGTAATCAGTTTTTTTGACATTCGACTGGTGAAGGTGCGAACTATGCTCCGGCTACGTGACCGACAGCCGAAAATGGCATGCCACTTTTTGGGGCGGATTCCATACAAACTTGCACCACGCCTCCAGCTAGGCATCGGACGACCATACCCTTGGACGCAATGTTCCATGCCACTGAATGAGGAACTTTTTCAAGTTTCTTTCAAGTTTCGCTGCCTCATCGTCTATCTGCCACAAAATGGGGCATGCCACGCCCCCTCCCAGGATTTTGCCGTCCCGTGCCTACTTGCACCCTCTGACCAACTTTCAGCCGGATCTGCCCCAAAAAGTGGCATGCCAATCAACGACGATGGTGTGGACGTACCACCACCTAGCCATGACGCGGTACGAGTTGTGATCCCGGCGGCGATGAGCTGATAGGGTGTATGCATCAACTCATCTGCAAAATATGGCTAGTTGAAAGCATGCCCGACGATTGGAATCTCAGTGTCCTTTGTCCTGTACTGAAGAAAGGTGACCCGACAATCTGCGCTAACTACCGGGGAATCAGTCTTCTTGCCATCTCTTACAAGGTCCTGTCGACTGTACTGTGTGAAAGACTTAGGCCAACACACTGATTGGGCCTTATCAGTGTGGCTTTAGACCTGGTAAGTCCACCATAGACCAGATCTTCACACTACGTCAAATCCTGGAAAAAACCCACGAAAAACAGATCGATACCCATCATCTCTTTATCGATTTTAAAGCAGCTTTCGATAGCCCGATACGGGATTGCCTGTATGCCACCATGTCTGAGTTCGGTATACCTGCGAAGCTGGTGCGGCTTTGCAGAATGACGTTGAGCAACACAGCCAGCTCCGTCAGAGTAGGAAGGGACCTCTCCGAACCATTTGATACCGAACGAGGTTTCAGACAGGGCGATCCACTATCCTGCAACCTCTTCAACTTAGTGATGGAAGGGGTGTTGCGAAGAGCCAGTGTACATCGTAATGGCACTATTTTCTACAAAAGTGTCCAGCTCCTTGCATATGCCGATGATATTGATATCATTGGACGTTGTAAGCGAGATGTTACTGCTGCGTTCTCTGCTATCGAAAAAGAGTCAGCGAAAGTGGGTTTGACGGTGAACGAGGGCAAAACAAAACAAAGTATATGCTGTCCACAAACAGGGAAACGCGGCGTTTTGGATCCTTTGTTACTGCGAACAACTATACTTTCGAAGTTGTCAAGGAATTCACCTATCTTGGCACCGCCGTGAACACTCAAAACGATGTCAGCCTGGAGATAAAGCGAAGACTAACTCTTGCTAATAGGTGTTACTATGGTCTCAGTAAGCAATTGAGTAGTAGAGACCTCTCTCGCCCGACAAAACTGACACTCTACAAGACGCTCATCTTACCCGTGCTACTTTACGGCGCAGAAGCATGGGTTGTGTCGCAAACTGATGCAGCCACGCTTGGGGTGTTTGAGAGAAAAATTCTTCGCAAAATCTTCGGTCCTGTTCACGTCGGCGACGACTACCGTATTCGAATGAACCACGAACTGTACGAGCTCTACGCTGACATTGACATAGTCAAGCGCATCACTATACAACGTCTGCGCTGGCTGGGATATGTTGTGCGTATGGACGAAGAAGCTCCGGCGAAAAAGGTGTTTGATGCGGAAGCCGCTGGGCGACGACGAAGAGGAAGACCATGCCTCCGATGGAAAGACCAAGCCGAGGAAACCCTATCCACGCTTGGTGTGAATGATTGGAGAAGGCGCGCGCAAAGTAGAGGCGCCTGGAGAGAGCTTTTGAGGTCGGCCGTAACCCGGTAACGGGTTGTTATGGCCACCCAAGTAAGTAAGTTGTTTCTTTTAAATAAAAAATATTCCAAGTGGAAGACAAAAAGCAAAGCATACACACTAACTGACACATTTAATTCTCATTCAACGATTGTTATGCTTACATGTTTGTTTCTTTCAATGTCCGCGTTGTTGCGTTGACAAATTGAGAATGAGAGCGAGAGTAAAATTTGAATACATATTCCGTTTTTGTCTTCCATTGCATTGCCATATAAAAAGAAAACGCACACATACCAATTAACGCACTAACTTGCCATTAAACGATTTGTTTTCACTTCTGTCGGCACTCCCGGAGTGCAACCCGCCGTTTTTTTTTTTTTTAAACCAATAAATCGTCGTAAGTATAAAAATAAAGATTTTGAAATTTTAATGCTTTAGTGTTGTGGGAATTTTAATCATTAATTAATTGAAATATTTGAGATACTTCACTTAATATAGATTAATTTTTATTTATATAAGGGTACACTAAAATGTTAACCATTTATTTTGTATTTTGAACTGTGTTTATGCATTAAAAAAATGAATAAAGCATAAACCTTTCTGTAGTCTTGCAATGACAAACGAACCCTGTTAGTTTGATTAGGGCTAGGGAGAAAAATTAGGATCTCTCACTACATGGTTGGGAATGGGGACTAAGACCCGAGGCATTGTAACAGCTTTCTGCCTCATTTTCGGAAATTAATTAAAACGTCTTGCTTACTTTTCAGATGTGTTGTTTTACCATAATTTAAATAAAGTTTTCTTTTGGTTGCAGTTTATGCAATACGTATTTGCTGTCTCGGTTTTTTATGTATCGATTTGCACGATTTTTTTATATATGGGGTAAAACACGCGAAAACGCCAGCGAAAAAATTTTGTGGCTCCGATTTGGCTGAAATTCGGCATTATTGTAATATCGATGTCCAGCAATAAAACTGCGTTCAGGAATTTGCCTTAGTATTATTTGTTGTTGAGATACGCGGGTATGAAATTCACGATTTTTGTACTTTTTCAGAATAAGTGTTTTTTTCGAAAATTCATAGCTTACAGCAAACTCTATCAATTAATAATTGGTATACCTACGATTTTAGGTTTTCTTTGTACTTTTCGAAAAAAAATATTGTTTTTGAAAAAAAAAATTTTTTTCGCAAAAATTTTTCGAATTTAAAATTATTTTTGGATTTTTTTTAAAAAAACCATTTTTTTTTATTTTTTTTTTATTTTTAAAAAAAACTTTGATTTATTCTGCGCTTAATGCCGTAAAAATTTTTATGGGGAAAAAATTATTTATATTTTTTTTTTAATTTAAAAAAAAATTAAAGAGCTAAGATTTTGAAAATTGAAATGAATTTTTGAATTTTTTTTGAAAAATGCATTTCTGAATATTTTTTTGTTTTTAAATTTTTAGGTTTTTACTGTTTTTGAAAAAAAAAAAATTTTTCTCAAAAATTTTGCGAATTGAAAAATATTTTTGCATTTTTTTTTTAAAAAACCCTTATTTAAATTTTTTTTTTTTTTAAAAAAAACTTTGATTTATTCTGCGTTGAATGACGTAAAAATTTTTGCGGGGAAAAAAGTATTTATATTTTTTTTTTAATTTTAACAAAAATTAAACAGCTAAAATTTTGTAAATTGAAATGAATTTTTGAATTTTTTTTGGTAAATCCATTTCTGAATATCTTTTTGATGAACTTCAGATTACAGCTTGATCCGCAAGCTTCAAAATGATATGCCATAACATGAGGGCAAGTAGTTAATTAAAATGATTAAGCCACTAAACGCGCGCTGTACTACGCGTTGAAAGGCTACTGCACTCATTTTAAATTTCAGTTTGAGTTTTCAGGTTAACGGCTCAAACATTTTAATTAATTACTTGCACTCATGTTATGGCATATCATTTTGAAGCTTGCAGATCAAGCTGTAATCTGAAGTTCATCAAAAAGATATTCAAAAATGGATTTTTCAAAAAAAATTCAAAAATTCATTTCAATTTACAAAATTTTAGCTGTTTAATTTTTGTTAAAATTAAAAAAAAATATAAATACTTTTTTCCCCTCAAAAATTTTTACGTCATTCAACGCAGAATAAATCAAAGTTTTTTTTTAAAAAAAAAAAAAAAATTTAAATATGGGTTTTTAAAAAAAAATGCAAAAATATTTTTCAATTCGCAAAATTTTTGAGAAAATTTTTTTTTTTTCAAAAACAGTATTTTTTTTCGAAAAGTACAAATAAAAACCTAAAAATGTAAAAACAAAAAAAAAATTTAGAAATGCATTTTTCAAAAAAAATTCAAAAATTCATTTCAATTTTCAAAATCTTAGCTCTTTAATTTTTTTTAAAATTAAAAAAAATATATAAATAATTTTTTCCCCATAAAAATTTTTACGGCATTAAGCGCAGAATAAATCAAAGTATTTTTTAAAAATAAAAAAAAAATTTTTAAAAATTAGTTTTTTTAAAAAAAATGCAAAAATAATTTTAAATTCGAAAAATTTTTGCGAAAAATTTTTTTTTTTTCAAAAACAACATTTTTTTTCGAAAAGTACAAGGAAAAGCCTAAAATCGTAGGTATACCAATTATTAATTGATAGAGTTTGCTGTAAGCTATGAATTTTCGAAAAAAACACTTATTCTGAAAAAGTACAAAAATCGTGAATTTCATACCCGCGTATCTCAACAACAAATAATACTAGGGCAAATTCCTGAACGCAGTTTCATTGCTGGACATCGATATAACAATAATGCCAAATTTCAGCCAAATCGGAGCCAAAAAAATTTTTCGCTGGCGTTTTCGCGTGTTTTACCCCATATATAGATGATAAAGCGACAATTGGAGGTAGAGCACGAACCCCGACTTCGCCGACGAGTTGATAGACCAGGAACGACTAGCGTGCACGCCCGCTCTATACCCCCTTTAGTCCATCTTTCAAATTTTCGTTTATGTAGTAAACATCATCATCATCATTATTATTAATTTTAGTGACTTATAAGTTGTCATACTTTACTATAACCTATTTTACTGAATTGGGTTGCAAAGAAAGGAGCTCCTCCTTTTTTCTTAAGTATAATATAGGATGCAAATGCTAGAAAAAAACAGTTGTTTTTTAACCTTTTGTGATGAATATCTGGAACTCTGGCACAGTTCTGGAAGGAAAGGAGCTAACCATCTTCATGGATGGATCCAAAATTGGAATTTGGCATAGGAGCAGGTGTCTACTTGAAAAATATGGGGATAGAGTTGTCTTTCAGACCATCCAATTATTGTAGTGTTTTTCAAGCTGAAATCTATGCTATAGACGAAACCGCACAGAAACACGTGGCCTAAATTGAATCTAGGAAAGCACAAACTCACTTAAGGTTCAGCAGAGCAGAGTGCTGATGGGGCACTGTGTTATTGGTCCTATGGCCGCCAAATATGGTGCCCCTTTCAGAGATTTCTGCAGGAGTTGTAGTGACGAAGAAGAGGATGAGACGGTTGGGCATCTGCTCTGCGAATACGCAGGGCTAATGAGGAAAAAAACCAAATGTTTTGTTTCTGTATTCTTCGTTGGTCTTGAGGAACTAGCCGAGTTGGAACTTACCAGCATCCTCAATTTCACCAAGGTTTCTGGGTGGTTCACGCCCAGTCAGTAAAATTTTTAAGAGGAAAGGAGGGGAACCTATATGAAAATTACTAAATGAGCGGCAGTAGTTATGAAAAATGTGAAAAAAACCACTTGCCACCTACCGTTAAGAGGACAATTTTGGAAAAGAAATAGCTATCCCTTGTAATTTTCGAATAAGTTATATATTTTTAATAACTTTTTCCATTAAGAGGACAATTTTGGAAAAGAATTAGCAATCCCTTGTAATTTTCGAATAAGTTATATATTTTTAATAACTATTTCCGAAAAAAAATTTAATACACTTTAAGAAAACGAAACTCTGCTGCGCTTTTGATCGTATACATATGATGGCTCTTATATCAAATGTCTTAAGCCAAAAATCGAACATAATCAATTAACTTCAAATTTGAGCACAGTGTTGCCTCATTGGATAGTAATTATATCCCAAAATACTTCTCTGTTTTTTTCAAAAACTCGCTGTTTCGTGTAGATAATTCTTTTCCCGAACTAACTGTAAAAATATTAGTCCAAATAATTATTTTTTGAAAATTTAAAAAATTGGTCTTAATTTCCAAAATCAAAAATAAATTTATCTAGAAAGCCTTGTAAATATTAGTGCCGAAATGTTTAAAGTGTAGTTTCTCGCAAAGTAAAAACAACTCTCTCAGTTTTTGAAGGCACTTAAAAATATTTTGGAATATAATTATCATAGGACAACACTTTTCCCAAGCTTGTGGTCCATCAGTAGCGCTTGATTTTTGTATTATGAAATGTGACATGCAATCCGTCATATGTACTTGTATTACACACACTCATATGTACAGATCCGCCGAGGGATAGGGCTAAATGTAACTTTCCAAAAAAAGTAGGTTTCGTAATAAGTAGGTAGATAGTCCCAAATTAAAAACTTACAAATTGCTTAAAACCTTCATTGTATTTGAGACATTGGGAATTTTCAATATTTTAAGCTTTTTTTCACAAAACCGATATATTTCGAAGACCACATACAAGTCTCCATACAAACCAAATTAAGTTTCAGTAAGCAGAAAAAACTGGAAAATGTGAAATAAAATTCACTTTACGATATTTCGAAAAAAAAAGAAAGACATCGATATAATTAAAAGTGTATTTTGAAGAAAGAGAGTGGTTCTTTTGGACCCAATAAATGGTTTCATAAATGAAAATTACATTTCGAGTTAATATAACCTCAAATATCTTGAAAAACTGTGATATTCGCACTTTTGCGATCGAGTATCTCAAAAACAAAAAAAAACGCAAGAGAGACTCTGACCTTGTATTATTCAAATTCAACGTGTCGAAAACCATCGGAAAAGTATATTTGGGCTTCAGATACTTAGGTATGTCGACCAGTTTTAATTAAGTTAAATCGACCTTCCATATGCCTATAAATTAAATTTATCTCTTTGGCGCAACAGTCATAACCAACAACTTCAAAGCAAAAACAGATTTAACTTTGCCCCAATATTCTAAGTTTCAGAAATATGGTACTAAAGCGAACCGTTGATTTCAATGCAATTGTAAATCACTCATACGCCATGTAGCACCATTACCCAAACTTTTTTCTACATTTTATAGGAGATACTGCAATAATTTGCAACACTTTACTGCAATTTCAATGCAGAATTACAACTGACTATCAAATGTGAAAACAAAAGCTTTCAATAAAAACATAAGCCAAACCATAAAAAAGCAAAGCAGTAAGCATGCAATTGTCACTTGTTCTAACATTTGACAGCAGCTGCTGCACGCTGCAACACCTGAGCAACATCACGCTTGTTGCAGTATTGTTTTCGTTGATTTTACTTGAAATGCGAATAAATTGCTGCATTCAAATGGGGTGACAATTGCAGGATTGTTGCCGACAGTTGTGTTGCATTTGTTTTTTTCTCTTTTGTTAGCTAGCAGCAGCTGCTGTTGTGTTATGCACGTACAGCGAAATTGCAGAGATTTGCAACGAATGATTGAGGAATGCAGCAACTGAAATAAAAACATAAATAGCAGCAATAACTATTGACAATTTACAATGTTGTTTTGGGTGAATAACAAATATTCATTTGAGATAAAGTACAACAAAGTGGAACAAATTTAAGAAACAAAATTTTCCATCCAAAAATGTGTGTGCGTAAAGAAAAATTATGACTTGTTCATGGTTTCATGTAAAAATATTCATTGCTACATTTCTAGTTCCCTTTAGAATTGGGTTTTATACCCTCTTTTCTTGAAAAATTGATATAACCCAATTTCTTCAAGAAATTTTATTTTATTGTCATATCACTCGAATGAATGCATGAATAAATATCCTTGAGGAAATCACAAATGTTATTACGCATGTTTTCGCATTCAAATTTATTTTTGACACAATATGCAAAGCAATACATTAAGATACAAAGTAGCAAACTTAAGATTTCCGCAAATAAATCAAATAAGCCGCAGAACAAAAGATTAATCGACGAGTCTTTCTAAAGATTTATGGCGGAAAATCACACAAAAGATTTTAAACGAAGTGTCAAACATTTGACACCGTCTGTACGTGTATATTTATCTGTCTACTTGTATTACAAACCAGTGATGGTGGCACTTGGACTTTTTGCGAATGTACCTTACATATATGTAGAATAATGATGTACTTTTCGAAGGAGTCAGCGTTCTTTTTCTCAAAATCTCTGAAGCTTTCAAAAAAATGTTAGCTTTATGAATGGTCAGCAATTGGTATTTTACCATGAAAAAGAGTGGTGAATAAAAATGTTCCTTTCATAATGACTTCAGTGACGGAAGTTTCAGTATATTTGTATCATTTCCAAAACATTCACGTTTTGAAAAATATGAAATTACGATAGTACTTTTTCCTGTACTTTGCCCAAGCACATAAAACAGTCCAAGATGACGTAGGCGTGCTTTTGCTAAGTATAAGGATTAACATGAAAAAAAATGTTGTAACAATATTGTACTAAAAATTAATTGTGTTTAAAATCAGTTCATTGAACATTTCGTACTTTTCAAATATTGAAGGTACTGAAAAAAGTACAATTGCACAAAAACTGCCGTCACTGTTACAAAATTGAATATTCGATATATGAAAGTGTATGTGCAATGCTTGATTGAGTTTTAGTTTTAAATTTAGGAAATCATCTATTTGAAACCCCTAGTTTTGCCACCGAGTGTGCGTGCTGTCAACATTTATAAATCTGATAGGATTAATCATATACGTAATAATTTAACACAAGACACAATGAAATCATGCCATACATATCAAGCTGTTTGAAGGAGACATGCTGTATTTACATAGAAGTATATGACGTATTTGTTGTTTTGAATAAATGGGTATTGTTATCGACTTTACAAGCTACCAATATTAGGAGCTGAGAACAAAAAAGTGTTAGCTTCAATATAATGAAATTAGGAATCGATTTATTTCAATTTCATTCCAAAAGGGTGTGAATTCATTTCAATTTCATTCAAGAAGTAAGAAGTAACATTTTTTTTTTATATATTCCAAAAATTTGGAAAATAATTCAAGAACTTTTTCTACAAAAAAAGTATTGGAGAACTTGAAAATGGGCTTAGAATTCATTTGCGGATAATCTGAAGCCCAAAACTTTTGCGGCTGTTCTATTCAATTGGTGGAACTTTCAAGATGAGACTACGAGAGACTTCGCTATAACCAGCGCCTTCTTTGGTAATGTTAAAAAACTTTTTCTTCACCGTTCTGTTTTGATTTATGCAATACCGCCTCTGGTGATGTCGAAAATGAATTTTCAACCTTTCCCCATCGAATGATGAAAGTATATTTCGGAAAAATGCCCATTTGAATTAATTTTTCTAATTCTTTTCGAACTCAATTCTTTCAATGAAATCAAAAAGAAACTGGTTCATTGTGCCATGGTATTAAAAATATTGAAAATCAAATTCCCCGGAATTAAAGTAAAGTTCTTGATTTCCAAATTTTGATTCGCTGAATAGAATCGGAAATCATTCCAGTCCTTTGCAATTGTAAAGTATAAATTAATTTTTTTTGATGGAATTAAAATGTTTGTTTCAAGGCAGCTTTTGCTCTCCTCAGAAGAGAGTTCAAATTTGTTTTAAGTTTTTATGTAAGATATAGTTTTATTCAACTGAAATTGATATAAGGATAAAGGAGTAGTTGTTAATAGTACCTCCAAATCTAATAATTGGTACTAATGCAAAAAATTTTCAACACCGATTTGAATGTTATTTTATTGTTGAACTAATTATCGAGACGTAGAAATTTTCCAAACTTTATAAAACCTTGATTGTGCTAAAGGTATTGGTTTTTATGTGCTTCCTCTGCAATTTTAAATAAATTGTTCTTTTACTATACAGTGTAAAAAGTAATCGAAAGCGACTGAAAACTGTTAATTGAAGAACATTTATTTTGTTACCATCAAACGCTGAAAAAGGAATATTATGTAGTCGTCATAAAGAGAATGTTCGTCGAAAGCGGTCACATTTGAGTTTGAGAATGCATAGCACAAAAACAACATTACGCAAGATTTGAGTCAAAAATTCAACGAATGTCATCGACCAAGCACCGCGTTATCTTAATATGGCCCTGTCTGATTTGTTTCCTAAAGGAGCTGAATGTTATTTCTTAATAAGCCTACAAAAAATATATAGAGGACTGACTAAAGGGCAGTTCATTAAAATAAATATCCCATTTTTTATTGTGAGAAAGCTTTTTACAATTTAAATAAGTTTTAATATATGATCAGGTCCATTTCAAACCATGCACGCGGATTATTTTATGTTACGGAATTGGTTGCCGATTAAATATGTTGTTTTTCAAAGGATATAAGGATACCCATATTTCTCCGATTTGATTAAAAAAAAAATTTTTTAAGAAGTTATTCCCAATTTAGGCTGAAACTTGTTTCAAAAAAGCGGCATTTCCATCCAAATCAAAACAATTAACTTTTGTCTTTTGATTCTTTAAAAAAATTTTGAAATGAATGAAAATTCGCAGCGTTATAGCGCTTTTAATGAGAAAAAAACAAAGCAAATTTTCTGAAAAACCCCATCTTTTTTTTCGCTTAAAATTTTATTTTGGACTTATACTAATATAAGAAAAAGATGACATGAATTCAATGCACCCTTAAAGACATTTGAGGTCAAGAAAATTTTTCTTCCAAAAAAAAAATAATCAAATTTTTGTTTCAACCTTGCCAGCCATCTGTGATACTATTACTTTCAGCTTATTTTTAATAATAACATAATTTAGTACCATTTATAATATTTTTGTACAGAGCTTCTTGTTCAGTACTTTTAGTGCAAAAAACAACAAAAAATTACAAGCGCAAAATGCATTAAAATGGGCAACGAGCTGTTTATACTAGTTTCAATGACCGCTACGTCATATCATCAGTAAGCTTAGTTAGCCGAAGTTTAGTAGTCTGCAAGCCTACTATTTTTTTTTCCTGCGTTGATCTGTTAAGAATCACAGCAATAATGCAATTGCTTTTGTAATCTCTTTGATATCACACATTTCGATGTTTCCTCGCAAAGTTACAGCCATTTGAAAAAGACTTGCATTTGATCCCCTACGACCAAACAATGTTAGCCAACCGGCTATAAATTTATTTCATCTTGATAGCAGGGGGTCAAATTCATGTCCTTTTCAAGTGGTTGTAACTTTGCGATAACTTCGTAAAAAAATTTGTTTAATCAAATCGGGGAAATATGGGTCCCTTTATATCCTTTGAAAAACAATATATTTAATTGGCAACCAATTCCGTATCATAAAATAATCCGAGTGCATGGTTCGAGATGGATTTGGTCATATATCTAATTGTGTTTCATTTAAAAGTTCTGGATATTTATAACACAAGCTCTGTGGAAATTTCTTATACAGTTGTAGCAAAGACTAAATAAAGAAAAATAAAAATTTTTAATAAGTCCTTCAATCTGGTCATATTTATTTGAATAAAATAAACAGTCAATTATTCTAAAAATATTAGATAAAATCATAGACTAACTTCTACTTGAATTACGAGACTTTATATGAACGCAGCAGTATGGTTTCTCACACTTCTGCAAGTTAACGATTTTTTTCTAGTTTTTGCATTAATTAAGGGGCTCGAAGATTATGTGTGCCAATTTTTCGAAAGCTTGGTACAGAATTACTCAGTATAACATAGATAAGTTTTTCATCTTTTGGTCAGTTTGGAATCGTCCGAAAATTTTTTTACAGCTCAAATTAATAAAATTATTTCACACGTGTGTGTATCAGAATTTCCCTGACAAATTTTTTTTTTTTCGAAAATATCAACATGTGAATTTTCAAGAATTTGCTGAATTTTTTCCAAATTTATTATCTTCAGTTGTACTGATCGCACCATTGTCGGACCTTTTGAATTTTGCACTTTATTGCGCTATTTTGTGAAATGAATTGAAGTTTTTTTTCGTTAACATATAAAAGATTATGATGGTATGTATTCCTCAAAACGAGAAAAAGCCTCGAAAACTGTATAAGCTGCGTAAACTGAGAACATTTTCGAGCATCGAAAATAGTTTTTATTAAAAAAGTCTACGCAACCCTTGAGAAATATCGAGGCAAATTGGACGCGAAAGCAGCCTCGAAAAGTCGGAAAGTGAATCTGTTTTGCTGTTTGTCGAAATAATTTGCCGCCAGTTTGAAATTTCTTTAAAAATTTGCAAATAAATTTAACATATCGATTTTTAAATATATTAAAAGCGCAATCCTCAGAATTTTTGTTGGTTTTCTTTCGAAAAATATTTTTTTTAGTATTTTACCCAAACTGATGCTGTTGTAATCAGCTCTCGAAGCAGATTTTTGCGTGCATCTCTGCCTTAAAGTGCCTATTCTTAAAATCATATTTCTAATCAAATATTTCCCAGCCCAACACTTTGTTTCCATACCAAAATTCCATACAGAAAGCTAATTCAGCAATAAATTTAAATTTACCCATTCTGAATCCATTTCTCTGAACTCCGTAAATGCTATGAGTACCTTCGTCTTCATATTGAATTTGTTTGCTGTTCTAATGAACAGCTTAGGCAGGATTACGAAATTCACCACTTTGCGACGGAAACCTAGAAAACGCAAAAGCGCAGCAGCGGCAACCAGCACAATTTCTGTTAACTGTCGCTTCTTGCAGCAATTATTGTTGTTGTTGTTGTTGTTTCGGTTAAAAGCAACCACAAACAACAGACGTTATAAACGACACAGTTGAAAGCAACAACGACTATGTCGTGAGAAACTGCCAGCGATGCTAACAAAACGGGAAACCAAAGACAAAGCGTTTTATGCCCCTGCAAGATGCAAAGGATCCAATGTGAAGACGAATACTAAGAAAAAAGAAGAGAAAAATGATGTCAGGAGGTTGCAGGATTTTATGAAAATTTCCGCGAACTTCCTTGTTCTGCTACTGATTTTCCTTCAACTGCTGCTCTTACTGCTGCTGCCTTATTTGCTGGTGAGGATTCATGTTTACGATGCGGTTTTCCTGTACCTTGCGTTGTACATTTAAGTTGTTGTTCTTCTTCTTCTTGTTGGCATATTCGTTGCTGCTGGTAGTTTTATGGTTGTTGTTGTTGTTAACAGAAAATCTGACGTCGAGCACTCTTTTAACTTGGAATATGATAATTTTTCTCCAGCATATGCACCGTAAGTAGACATTGGCACAGTCTACTAATTGAAAAATTGACGATATGAAAAATTATCAATATGGAAATGAGACATAATCAAATAATGACCAAATAAGTGACAATTTAACAATTGAACAACTAACAGTTCATTACATATACTAGGACTTAGGATTTAGAATATATTATGGTGCATTAATGCGGCAATATCACAAAATGACGATTTGATAATAACAACTTAAGAATTTCGCAGATTGACAAAAGGCCAGCACAAAAATAGGGCAATGGGACAAATTGACAATATGAAGTACAGCACGACATCGTATCGAAAAAAGCAATTCGAATTTCAAAAAATTTTACCTTAGCATATAAACAATTCGGGCGTTCATTCCAAGGTAGTTAGTCAGTTAACACAGCTTTTTTATGGAAAAGTTCATTATTGCCTTCTGAGGGAAACATAAGTAAATTTTGAATTATTTTTTCACGATTCGTTATATCGAAATAATGCTACATACCATACTTCTCTAGCTTTTCACATATACAACCCAGTGACATTTATTGTCCATCCAAATTTTAAAATTGCAGTTGCTGGTTGGCCGACCGCACACTAATTGAAAAAAGAAGCCTCTTCGGAGAAAGGCCGCCATTTTGTGCACTAAGGCTTCGGAAGAAATGTATTCTAATGTTTAATTGATATATTGGCAATTAATTATTTTTCCAGAATATCGATTAGCTTGCTAGTCCCACTGAAAAAAAAAAATTTTCATCATTTCCATATTTTTCACGCCACTACTGTTGTAACCCTTATGTACTTTCTAATTCAAAGAAAACACACCCTTTTAGGAGGGTCGGGGACCTCACTTGTCACTTCCAAAATCCATTTTTGGCCATTTCCCATCGGTTCGTGCGATAAAATTTTTTTCGAAAAATGGCTCCAAAAACCCCATTTGGGAGGGTCGGGGACCTCACTTGTCACTTCCAAAATCCATTTTCGGCCTTTTCCCATCGATACATGCAATAAATTTTTTTTCGAAAAATGGGTCCAAAACACCTCTTTAGGAGGGTCAGGAACCTCCCCTGTCACTCCCAAAATCTTTTTTCGGCCTTTTCCCATTGATGCGTTGCGCACAATTTTTCTAAAAATTATAAGTGCACAATTATCATAAATTTCTTTCTTTTCAGAAACATCTTAAGTATTTCCCTTTGAACTTTATTATCAATAATCCTAAGTTTTTTCCTTTGAAATTTTTTGCTTAGTGATCCAACATATTATTTTAGGATTTTCTTCGTTCTTTCATACGAAAAAAACCTTTAATTTTCGCATTTTGAAAAATAAAAGTCAAAAAAAAAAACTCTTTGCATGTGTTTGTTAAAAATATAAGTTAAATAAAAACTTTTACAAAAAACTTTAATTTATAAAAGTCAAAAAAAAACTCTTCTGAAAAAGTTTTTCATGGAAAAACTTTTATTCAACAAAAGTTTTTGAAGAAAGTTTATAAAAACTTTTATAACAAAAAAGTTTTAAGAAACTTTTAGTTTGAAAACTTTTTGAATAAAAGTTTCAAGGTTTGCCTAAAATAGGGATTTTTTCTCATATTAGAGGCGTGGCGCCACACATTTTTTTCATTGAATCTTACTTTTGGATCTTGCTTTTATATACCGTGAATCAAAAAAGATTAGGCACAGCGCCAATTACAAAGTATACCAGTTCATAACTTTTTTTCCACTTGACTAACAAAAATAATTAGGATGTCATTTTTAATAAGGAACATTTTATTAAATATCTAAGCAAAAGATATTTGAATTCCATTTTTTTTTTTAGATGTGATGTTATAACAATTAGAGAAAATGCGTGATTTTCATATTAAAAAAGTTTAGGCACACATATGAAAAATTTAAGCTTTGGTCCTATCTTCAAACATCTAATATTTGGTTTGACCTCCATTAGCTTGAATAACTGCTTGTAAGCGTCTACGCATACTTCCAACTAAGTTAGATGTATGGTGCGCTTAAGAGAATCCTTCGATGTTATGTGACGAAACCGTTTTTTTTTTCAGCAAGTGCCAAATATGTTCAATCGAATTCATATCCTGCAACTATGGGGGTATTTTAAATTGATAACAATGGTATATTAGTCATTCCTATACAAGAAACGACGAATTTTTCGAGTCTTTTTAGATGCCGAATATACTTTTTAATCATGAACGTTAAAAAGTTACTTAAAATTCCAAAAATTGAAACAAAATTTCAACTTTTTTACTAACAAAAAAGAAAAAGGTGAGCAAACTTACTGCAGGCTTATACGCATATTTCACCCAAATTTATTAAAAAAAATGGTAATTTTTATAAATACATACATAGTTAAAATGTACTGAGAATGCGCTAAAGGTACCAAATGCACTGAAAACTTGTCGAATGTACTGACGGCGACTTTCAATATGCAAACTACCGAAAAAAATAGAAATGTACAGAAAATGTCATTACTGATACATTCATTCCAATATACCTGCCGTATTGAGCTTTGTATATGTTACCGGTCAAACGTAGCGTGTTGGGATGAGCCATTGTAGCTTAGGATAAAATATGGTTATTATTTACTTTAACGTAAGCACTTCCGATTTCCTTGAAATTTTCGTACGTTAGGGTAAGTGGGCACCCTACGGACGCGAAACAATTTAGTCGCGGCTATTTTTAATCAAGAAAAAAGGAATTTTTTCATGAATAAGGTCGAATTGTAAAGTTTTAGGATGTGCCACGGTCTCTTAAGACTGAAATTTCAATAAAATTATATCATGTTTTTCGTTGACATTATACAAGATACTTTACTTCCAATTTCATGTTTCTGGATTAAGTGGTTTGATATGGGAATTGATTCTCAATCAGCAGGAACAAATAGTCTTAATAGTGTGCATGAAAATGTGACAATATGTTATAATATATTACAATACTTTAATATGCGCAATGGTATGACATTATGTCAATATAAAACTAGGAAAAAGTGACATATTGAAATTATCACAATACATACTTTGTTCGTTAGTGCTCTATACTTTTCAATATGATTTCACACAATTGCTACTTAAAAGCGCAGCATTCATGCGATCATTAATATTTGTAAAATGTGAGGATAACAACAACAACATCAAGTAGTTGTTGCAACAATTTCATAGCATGCAATTTCCACAGGAAATGCACATACACGAACAGCAACAACAAACTATGTTTCTGACTCGTTAGCCACCTGCTTGTGTTGCTACTGCTGCAGTTACAATATTTAATTTTCTAGCAGCAAAACAACAAAAGCGCCAACAATAAATGCAAAAACATAGGCAGCTAGAATTTTTCCATGCGGGTTTTTTATTTAATTGAACATAAAATTGCATATAGTTGGAGTTCATTGAAGCCGCTATATAAACGCACGTTGCAGGCAGCAACAATTATGATGCATGCCATGAATGATGCAAGCCCACGATGAAAGTAACCGACATGTGTTGGTAATGAGCAGCAGCAGTAGTAATGGTTGCAGCTGTTGTACTGTGCACAACATGTGTGACTGGATTGAAATTATGTGCATACATCAAACGCGTGTGTTGTGGAAGGGATAAGTGAAATTCTTAGAGTTCGATTTAAATTTTTAAATTTTACATTACTACGAGTATGTTGGAATAAAAAACATCCATTATAAACATAATTCCATATATAATACTGAATCTTCTTTTGAAATTCCGCGTGTTACGTTTTTCCGTGTATAATTCTTTTCGTTCACTTAATTCGAACTGGTATTCTTTGACTTGAAATATCGCATTAATTTTCAGCAATGCTGTCAACATTTTTTCCAGCAATGTTTTTGTTTCAAAAATCCTCAAGCAAAAAAAAAAAAAAAAAAACGAAATCCAATTTGACATGAATGCCAGCATTACGCTGTATTATGTCGTATCATGTTACTTTAACGTTACTTTATTACGCATGCAACAGTAGGAGCAACAAACAAACGAAGGACACACAACTGCATTTGCAACAACAACAATGATGCACAAAAAGAAAGAAGGCGACGTATTCCAAACGAATATCACTCAATGAGCAGCAGAGACTAGGAAATGTCACCGTGTGACGATACGAATAAAGATGCTGCTTAATGCAGTTGCAGCAAAAGCAGCAGCAGCAGCTGTGACTATTGCCAATGTGGAGGGAATTGCATTTGCGACAGCTCTAACGTGACTAAGAAATGTATTGGTTAAAATTAAAAAAGAAAAAAATTTTTCAAACTGCAAGAGTTGTGTCAAATTTTTCAACATTTCATGTAACTTTAAAGAAATGTATTATTTTCGGCCTATGTTATTACGGACAAAACTTATTTATGTAATCGGATAGCGTAAGAAATCACGCGTCTAATCAACTATTCCAAGTGCTGCTATCTTAGTTCAAACATATAAAAAATCTCCTAAGAGAATTGCATCTATCTCAATTTTATCGCTTCTGAGGGCAGTATTGTCCTCTCAAGTCTCTCCAGTATAAAATGCGCAAATTCCTTTACATTTCCGTTTTCTTAGCAATAGTTATGCTGTCAAAAAAGTTCAATTTTGCGAACCTCTCTGGTATATACGTCATGGACCTATAAGTAAATTTACTGCGTTCTGGCATTTGATCATTGTTAGTCCTAATAAATTTTTTAATTAAATCATTAACCGTTCGTCTAGTGAAATCGTTTTTGGATAAAATTGTCTTTATTTTACTAATATCTTTGAAAAATTCTTTGTCACTTGTAATAAAGTTCTTTGCGGTATTCATTGTTGTCATTTTCGGATGTTTGGAATAAAAATTGATGAGTCGTCCTGATGCAGAAGGACAGTGGCGGGTCCAACGTATTCACTAAGGTATATGTTGGCATCAGAGATGTGCCATGAGTGGCTCGTTATTATTTACCATTCACTTATTCATTGACATTGCGTGCTTTTATTCGACAACACATGAAACGATTGCTGCAGTGCATTGCCTTTTAATTTCATTACCATTGCTTGCCTTTGTTTCTTTGAACATACTTGAAAGTCAAGCACTATTCACTCAAAGCTCATTCATTCGTTTCTATTTTTATGCAACGAATGCTATGTCGATGCAACAAATGCTATGGTTATGCAACGAATGTTATTGCGCAGCATGGAAAACCTCATACGATATGAGCTCATTCTATTGTAGTGTAGTACTTTGCTTGCCATTGTTTGTGATTGTTGAGTTTCTTCTAAAACACGAAATAATTTCTTATTTCAAAGCATGGAAAATACACAAATCAAGAAAAATATAATAAAAAAGTTCATGTTGCGTAATAACATTCGTTGCATAGCCGTAGCATTCGCTGCAGAGCCATAGAATTCGTTGCATTAAAATAGAAACGAATGATTGAGCTTTGAGTGAATAGTGATTGTCTTTTGTAGCGTGTTCGTTGCCTTCAAAGAAAACAAAGTCAAGCGACGGCAATGCGATAAGAAAGTAGTGCACGTCAGCATTCGCATTCCCTTAGAGTGAGCAGTGTTTTCATTCGTTTCATACGTTTGATGCATAGTGTTAATTCACAATTCGTTTTTGTGAGTGTTTCACAACTACGTATGAATACATTCGTCCACATCTTTGGTTGGCACCACTAAAACTAAACCCAGGACAAGACTCTCAAGACACCGATCTGACCATAAGAATATAACTGGACAAGACCCAAGGACTGCACTTTCGGCACATTGTGCGGATTTCGGACATCATCCGAATTTTGATGACGTTAAAATTATACAAGAAGAGAATAATTATGACAAGAGATTAATGCTCGAAATGCTCCATATAACCAATAATCCGACAAACATTAGAATTTTAAGAGTGACACTGAAAATTATACTCACATTTACAGTGCCCTCATAAATCATTTTTAATCCTAATTTAGACCTCATTAAGTGTAATGTAAATTCAAAAGTTTAAAGTTCAAAAACTTATAGTATTATTTATTGTGTCAGTGTTTCGTTTTTTGTTCATATTAGTCAAGATTTAAGATTTTGTAATTATTAAAATATATTGAATTGTTCTTATATTTTTCTCCCCTTAAGATGAAAAACGAAGTTTTTCGAAATATTGGGATATAATTAAAACTTAATAATAAAATTTATAAAAAAAAACCTAGAGCCAAAATAAAACCAACGGTTTTTTGATTATCATACTCATTTTGTACGAGTTCGATCTCTGGATTTGGCAGTATCCAAAATTGCTGCCAGTCTCCAGAAAAGTAGAGAAAAAAAAAAGTTGGAAGTGAAGAGGATATCATTTATGCACGATCATTTCTCTCTGCTTTCCTCATTTTACCCAACCAATCAAATATTTATTTGACACATTTTATATGCATCAAATAGTGGAAAAGTTTTGTTGAAACATTTTACGTTTGACTAGTCACATATTTAATTGCTCTATATCAAATATACATTTGTTATATTCATACAAAGCGTTTTTTTTTTCAGTGTACTAAAAATTTTTGTGGTTTTATTTTTGATGTGTAAGCATTTTTATTGGGGAGTATGAAAGAAATTCTATACTAGAGTGAATTAGCCGATTTGTAAAATGTAACGTGTAACATTGATACTATGTATGCAATGTTACGTTTTAAACTTTTATCGATTTATTTTTGAATTTAAAAACATATGTATGTTGCTTTTAAGCTACTGAGCTAATTTTGACACGTGATTCGATATTTTTTGTATTCTCACTTAATTAATGGACGGTCCCTAACTACATAGTGTGATAAAAATACACTTCCTTACTTCAAGCATTACTATACTATACTATCTTCTACGAAACTTAATTTTCTCGCCTTCAAGGCTGAGAAACTATATTGTTTTGTTGTATATTTGGAAAAGTGTCGATCTTACTGGTGAGATCATTTAATCAGGCTTGTATCATTATAGTGAGCAAACATTACATATTTGACAAATTTCTCTTCAAAGAAACTTATTTTTGCAGAAGCGACGTCGATAAAAGTGCAATGAATCGCAATCAACAGATGTGAATAAAGTTCCAAAAAGTATTTTCAGGCCATATTATTCAAAGGAAGAGAAAAAGGTCACACATAGAGCTATTTCTATGAAAAGGTCGGGTTTTGGAGAGTTTAATTGTTATGGTGTGGTCCTTGCACAAACTTTTTGTCAAATGCGCTTATAGAAAATCATCAAGAAAAATGTACAAAACTGCAGTTTTGAATATTTCTTTTGGATTCCTAACAGAATCATATTGGATTTCACACGCAAACTGTTTGAAATTTTAACGTATCTAAAATTATATAACAGCGGGAACAGTGGGATGAATTTTCGATTTAATCATTTTTACTTGGGTTACAAGCAAATCGAGTTCTAATACTGAACTTAGAAGATTTGCAAAATTAGATTTCATCATCCATATTTGTTCTAGTGCATTGGCCACATTCATTCCTTTGCACTGAAGATATTTTGAGATTTTATAAGTTCTAAGAATAATGTTAATTATGTTAATGTTAATTAATTTAAGACTACAAGTTTCCCGGTGAGAAAATCGGTTATGTGTCTTATCTGACTTATCGAAATGTAATCATGGATTTCAAGAAGAGCATCATAAATTTGTGGGACGTAAGTGACCAAATTGTCAGTTGTGAGATGCCGAAGATCAAAATTAGCTCAGAAACTTATAAGTCATAAGAAAAAAAAGGTGTTTAGATCAATATTGTAGAGGAGATAAAAGCACATCGACTTTATGCCCGGAAAATCTACATACGGCGAGATTCGACCCATCTATCATCGTTTTAAAGTTTTGTAATAAATTCTGTAATTGTGACAAAAATAGTTATTTTGGGCGAAAAATGCTGTTTTCAGAATCAAAGGACTAATGTTAATTTAAATGTTTCAATATAAACTATACATTTTCGAAAATGGAAATGGCCATTAGCAATTTTAAAACTATGAAAAAGGGGTCAAATCTTGTTATACGGACATTTTTCAGCGATAAAATTTATGTGTTTTCATCTCTTCTACAACATTGGTCGAAATATATTTTTCCACTTATGGCTTACATTCCGAATTATTGTGCGAAATTGTTTTTGTCGGCTTCTCAAAACCAGGCCCACCACGATTCTGCAGACTCAATTCTGAAGAAGCAAGTTTATCCTCCAGAGCTCAACTCAAACTTTAGAAGAAAGAAACAATATTTGGAGATAATGAGTGGTGCAACTTGGGAAATTATAGAAAATAGAGCTACAAGAAGTTTAACTGATGAGTTGCAAAGAGACCAGTGGCAAATTAACGTCCCTGAACAAGTAATAGTTTCCTGCATGTATCATCGAGGACCAAATTTTGCTGAAAAGTGGAATTTGGAATGAAATTTAAAAAAATACCTGACGAATTTGATGATCTGCCTTTGGTGCTGGGTCTCCGCTAATGATTTCGTTATCTGAATGCTGCACCGCAGTATTGATTTGAACAGACTTTAAATATTCGGCGAAGCAAAAGCCAAACGTTGCTTCCACTTCTATTCCCTATAATTTATGTGAAATCGCAAAACTAAACTTCACAGAGTACTTTTGTTAATTTTTAAATAAACAAGAGAAACCACAAATTCACTGAGCTTAAGTTTAATTTTCAAATTTATTTAAAGTACAAAAATTAAATAAATTCTAACTACTTCAGTTGCACAATTAAAATAAAAAAATATTTGCCCGTTGCCATTACTCGGCCGTAAAATAAACGAACTTTTTCCATTGATGGTTAATAACGACTGAGAAAATTGTAACTTCTTTTTGGAATTATTGAGACTTTCCAATGATTATGCGTAAACGGGAAAAAGAGAACACACGAAAGCTCGAATTTTTTTCTGCTGCGCACAAACGTAATGTAGACTGCAAACTTGCAAGTTTTGAATTTTGATTGCAAGGTCATTGCACACTGCTCTCTTGCATATAAAATCTCTCTCAACTCAACTCTCTCAACTGGCAAGTTGCAATTTTGCTCAGTCGTTATGAACCACCAATGGAACAAGTTCGTTTTTTTCTTCAACCGAGTAGTATCAACGGGCAAATATTTTTTTATTTTTAATATTTTCATTGTGCAACTGAAGTAGGTTGAATTAATTTAATTTGAGAACTTTAATTAAATTCGAAAATTAAATTTAAGCTCAGTGAATTTGTGTTTTCTCTTGTTCAAAAAATAACAAAAGTGCTCTGAGAATTTTTCCGATTTTACATAAATTATAGAGAGAAAGGTGATAGTAGTGGCAGCTACGCTGGGTCTTTCGCTGGTTTTTCAACGTATGCTCACCAGCGAAGCCCCAGCACCAAGAGCAGATCATCAAATTTGTCAGGTACTTATTTATTTTGATTATTATCCACATTGGCCTCTCAGAGCAAAGTTTCGTCCTCGTTTTTTGTCAATTTCCCAGCAAGTAGAGCAATCGCATCACGGATCTACATAATTGCAAGAAGTGTTTTTCGAAAAAAAAATCACGAGCGTCTCAATGAAAACAGCAAAATTGGCTAAAATTCGGATATTTTCGGGCATCGGGATAGGCTTTGGCAAGGCAACCCTAGTTCGTTAGTTTCACCAAAATGGCTCACTTTCTTTCCCGTACATCCCATCGTGTAATCTTATACACTCGACTTTTCTACAGCGGGCTCCTCTGCCAATAGAAGTAGATATAACCAGAGCAGTGCTGCAAACTGCCACTGCCGTTACTGTGCATATCACAAAAACGACACGTTATTGTAATTGCTTTAGTTGCTTATATAAAATTCGAATTGCAATTTTTGTCTCTATTTTTGACATTTTTCAAATTTACAAACTAATTGAAGAAGTGAAACTGCTCAGAAATTAAATTTCATGGTAGACCTTGGTTATTTGTGACTACTTAGTTATATACTTAGTTTTCCAGGAAGTGTGCTTTAAATAATTCAATTGGAGACATTCAAAGTATAATTGTTTATGTTAATATAAATCATTATGCGAAAGTCCATCTTGTGGGGATTATTTAAAAATGGCTTGTTTCCCTTCAAAAATATCCTTTGCGTCGACAAACTTATCTTCAGAAGTAAACAAAATATCACAACTCTGACGGCATCTAACACTAAACTGCATACTGTTGTGCAGTCACTTGTGTAAACAGCATATCAGCAACATTGACAGCAGTAACATACCTACATAGTGGCATGCAGCAAAAAAAAAAAAATCCAAGATTTGAGCTCCTGTGTTAAACTATAAAATATTCAAAATGTCGAAACATCGACTACATTTCGTAAAGTGATGCTGATACTCGTAGATTCGAATTTGGGATAGATGCATTTTATTTAGTTTTCGCAATGCTGCATAACGAAACGAGTATATTTTTATCATATTTTTTGGTGGTTGTTACTGCAAACATTTGTGTATATATTAGAGTGGTACTCAAGAATTTATTTGAATTTAAAGATAAGCGCTTTTGAAAAACTTAAGCATTCATGCACACTTGGTCCCAAAAAATTAAAATTTTTTATGTGTTTTTTTTTTTTTTTGGAAATACATATAATAATTAGGTTTAGTTCATTTATGCTAACTAATCCGAAAAAAAATTATAAGTTTTGTAGGTGAAGCACGCATTGAAATGGGACTTTTGGCTTTAAGACATATGATAAAAATTACAGCACTTTAAAAAACGATTCTATTTAATTAAATAATAGGAATTGCTCATATGACTCATTATCCGTAGTAATTACGCGCGGTGGACCAAACCTTTTCTAATAAATTTTAATGTGCTGTATCAAAAATTATTATTCTTTAGTGAAAAAATCTTCAGTCATTATGCGTATAAGTTCTGAAACTTTAAGTTTCCCTTTGATTTGTAATTATGTAAGTCAGCTGCAAAAAATATTAAAATTTTTAAAAAAGAAAAGAACCATAGAGACGGTATTTTTAGCTTTAGGAAATTTGAATATACGCACTAGTGATACCCGCGTCTTCGCACGCGCACTCGTACGCCCCGTTGTTTTTTTTCCATAATGAAATTACTCTCTTAACATCTATATTCTCTCATCAGAACTAAGAAAAAAAAAAAAACAAATGAAATTCAAAGCAAAAAAAAAACTGTGAAAATGAGAAGAAGAAAATAACAAAAATAACACATAATTCAAGAAGCATATCAAGGAACGAAATAATAAGGAACGAAAAAGTTAATCGACAATTTTATGTGCGGTTTTGCAAAAAATTTATCCCGGAGAAAGGATATTTAACTTTAAAAAATAAAACCAAAAATATATGTAATGACCATCTTTAGCATAAATATGTTATTTAGAAAAAAAATTAATAAAAATGGTTCAGTATATTTTACGCCAAAGCGTTACAAACCATTTCCATATAAGCAATTTTATATCAATGGTATAGATATTTATATTACGCTCTTATATTTACTTATAATTAGTATGGCTTCCATTATCAACTTATCCACAGTATTTTAGAACTTTTTTACCTGAGCTAAGTGAACGTAAACTAAAATTTAATATTTTCTTTACCAAATCCTACACAAAACATTAACTTTTTTGGGTCATGTGTTGACATTAAGATATCGAGCTCCGATTTCGCAGTTAGGAGCATTTACTTTCAAATGCAAATAAAAGTTTTTTAAGAACCACTCTAGTAAACATCACGCTACAATGGCTCGTTTACCAGCACATCCCTTTTAAATAATTTATTTTATCAATATTACTCATATTATGATTATGATCATTGCTATATTTATGGTGTTACAGCTGGTGACTTTGTTGTTAGTTTTGATGACGTTAGCATCAGTTTTTGATACTGCGTAATGTGCTTTTACCATTAATACAATGTTTATTTCACTTAATTATTTAACGTTTTAAATATGCAAATAGAAGTGCAGAAGGAACTGGGCATCGTACTCGTAAAGTTTATTTATGTAGCTATACGCCATTTTTGACCTTATATGCTGCCCTCGAAAAATGTTTGAATCCACTAGTTAACTTTGTAGAATTTTTTTTCAAATGCGTTCAAATGGGTGCCGCTCATGACGCCTAGGGACTGAAGCTTTTATATCAAGTAAGAAGGCATCGATTTTTTTTTGATAAAACATTTTGCAAACATTCTGGAATAGAAGCTAAGTGAAAGGAGATACATATGAGTAACAAATGGTGGGGAGGCTGAGAAGTTTTATTACTACAACAGTAGGACTTAAAACTTTTTCAGCTGTTTAGACATAGAAGCTACTTTATCTTCCATGCCATCACAACTACCACTACCACTACCACTACCACTACCACTACCACTACCACTACCACTACCACTACCACTACCACTACCACTACCACTACCACTACCACTACCACTACCACTACCACTACCACTACCACTACCACTACCACTACCACTACCACTACCACTACCACTACCACTACCACTACCACTACCACTACCACTACCACTACCACTACCACTACCACTACCACTACCACTACCACTACCACTACCACTACCACTACCACTACCACTACCACTACCACTACCACTACCACTACCACTACCACTACCACTACCACTACCACTACCACTACCACTACCACTACCATTACCACTATTGTCACTTGTATAATAACATTTGTCTGTTAGTTACACTTTTCATTCCATTCATAGTCTTTGAAATTAATACTGTTTATTCGAATTGTTAAAATGTATCGATAATTATTGATATTTTTTAGTAGACCAAAATTTCCTTTGTCTTTGATTTTATTTTCCTACTGTCACGTTTTATGCACCGATATAATTTGTTATATGATTTTGTTTTGGTTCAGTTTTCATATTCTTTATTGTAGCAATCGCGAACTCATATTGTCACTATAAGCCAACAAGAGATTATTAATTCGTAGTCATTTTATTGTCACAATAACATTTAAGATCATATAAATTTATTGCATATCGTTCATAATTTGCTGTAAATGTAAATGATTCATCAGTTGTTGTTATGCAAAAGTTAATAATTCAATAATGTCAGTGATATTAAGTATTTATGATGTTATTTTTAACATTGTATTATATTGAATTTAATATTTCATGTTAAGTACATTGTTTATATTGTTGGTGTTAATAACTTGTGTACAATGAATAAAAATGCTGGGTAAATTTTTTCTAACATTTATGCCTTGGACCACGTAAATTTATACATATAATTCTTTTAATATCTATATGTCTATTTATACATGGTGTGAGTGGGTATGTTGAGAAAGTGCGATAAAGCTAAGAAAAAATTATAAAATAAATAACAAATTAATGTGCATGATAATTTTTTCTATTCCATTTTTTATTGAATAAGCTTTTTACTTGGTATAAAGCTTCAATGCTAAATAGCTAAGAAGGCTATAATAGCTGTAGTAGCTAAACTCTATTATTATTAAATTTATAATAAAAAATAAAATATGGGAAAATTAGGGAGAATGACGCGCTGGAAAATAGTCATAAGATTGGATTGCTATTCTGACATCTTGATGTGTTCAGTTGAAAAAAAAGATTTACGATAGTAATATTGTAGCAGATCTTGAACAGTAATATCTGACATCCAATGTGCTGTTCCTAAAAGAAACAACCGATATAATAAAAAAATGATGTCAAAAAAGATCATGTGGTTAAAGCTGCCTGCATTGAAATCGTATTTCTAAAAATATTTTGACGTTATCTTTTGGAAACAGCACATAGTCCGGGAGATAGCCTCACAAAACATTAACGCCCATTTCATTTTTTAATAGAACATCCAACGCGCAGAACAAAACCCCTATACATACATGCAAAGCATTGCGTTGGTCAAAGGAAAATGATGTGGAGATGAAGGATAGATGGTGTAGTGTCGGTGAACATTTGCCTTGCATTTGCAATTGCACAGCAGAATCAAAAGTAATAACCCTTTTTTTTAAACATTTTGCTTACAATAATAATAGGCGCACAAAAATTTATCATGACTAGGGCCTGATAGATCTATAATTTTTCCATACAAGCTGGTACAGTAAGCCATTCGGTCGCAGTATCAATCTCATGGCGTTAATAATAAAATCTTAAGGTACCTAATGTTGGTGCTTTAGATAATTTTATTTACAAACTTTTGATCTATTTTCTATGCGTCTATTATTGAGTTTTTTACCAGCTGCACATGTTCAAAATTATTTGAGTTTTATAATATTTCCAAGCAATTTATTTATCTTTGGATAAAAAATTGTTACAATTTCATAGCTAATTTAAAACTTTAAAGAATTTGCAAAGTTTCTGTCGTGAAATCAATGAAATCAAATATAACTGTTAGCATGCATAGGGGAAGTCATTGCAACAAAAAAAAAAAAAACCTGGAAATACAACGCAATCACTGTTATTGACTGAAAAATTGCAACGTATTAAATTTTTCGCTATGAAGTCCACAACAGATTTATTTTTTTTCTCATACTTTCCTAGAAAAGACTTTGAGTGCATTGACATGCTGTCATAATAAAAATCAAAAATCCTATCAAAGCACAACAATCTGTAAAATATTGCAGCTTACAAACGGGCGTACATGCTGGCATCATACTATAAACAACAACAATAGCGACAGAGGCAGCGATATTGCAACGATATGTTCACTTGATATCAACCACTTTAGAGTATCCTGCGTTCTAAGTTGCATTACACAGTTACGAACGCATATTAAAAAAATGTTACTAACTAAAAATGGCGTTACAAACGATACACTTCAGCACACACACCAACACATGGACACTCACAGGAAGCTTCACTCGTTTTAGCCATGGTGACATTTCCTTTTTGTTGTCGGTTTCCGTTATGATTCTGATGCAGACGCAATGGAACAGAACTGACATTGTTGACCGGCGTCAAAGTTATGCACTCACTAGCTGTCCACTTTATGCAACATTTTTATTTTATATGTGTTAGAGAGTGTTTGTGGGTGTGTGTTGCTGTATGTGCGTGTGCGTTTTAAAATCACTGCAAGGGCATGAATCCAACTGGAATTAAAGTGTTGAATACCTAGTTGGGAACTGGGTCTAAAGGTGATTTTTAAATTAAAAAAACATTTTATTTGATCTTATTCCTTATTCTTAATCTCTAATAAAAACTATCTTGAATTATCGCGAATGCCGTCAGTATAAAAACTGCGGTATTTTGATGGCGACATAGATACTGGTAGCTGTAGATATAAAGGTAGAAATAGAAAGAAAGAAAGAGAAACCAAGGAATAGATATGGAGTTGATAGCCAAAATCAACGCAGGAAAGAAGCTACGCGTACAAAGTCGCAGGAAATAGGTAGTTTAAATAACACTTTATTTTTTCAAATTTAAAATTACATTTATTGTAAATAGATTGCATTGAGTATTAGATGTTAAGATATTTTTTGCGAAAATGCGAATGTGGACACCATGCAAAACTGAATAACTTGGTCTGATTATTAAGTTTGCGGCAATTCCAAAAATTAATTTGCTTTTAAATTGGCATAGTTGCGTGTTCTTCGGCCCACTAAGAATTATTGCATATTAAAAATTATCTGATTGTTCGATAGAAATCTAAATTTTTTGTTTTTGCTCCATAAATTTTTAATTTTATCGATAAAAATTACATGATCTTTCACTTTGATTGCACACTAGGATATTAAGGAGTAATATGACCTCCTGATTGAACTGGCTGTGTAGGGTTTTTGTTGATGGCGCCCAACAGAAATAATTTCTTCCGTTGCACTTGCAGCGTAACAAAGATGGCTCTCAACGTAGAGCAGACAACAGAAGTAGCTCGACTTGAATTGCAGTCATTCTGAATATCAATTTTTAAATTTTAATTTTGACTTAGTCGCGAAAGTCAGAATGATTAATTTTGATTTGGAAGTTAAAAGTTTTCTTAAGCCTCAAGGTATAAGAAAGTAGCGTACCTAGGGTGGGGCCGATTGGGCGGCGAAATGGTCCTCGAAATGAAAATTTTGTTTTTAGCATAACTACGAAATTTTTTTAAAAGTACCTTCTTAGTCAAAGGAAAATGTTTTGAGAGAATGTGTACGTAATTTTGTAATTCAATATATCTCATTTTGCTAAGGTTTTTGAGGACTAAAAGAGAAGACCTTTTTTTTCTTGGGTGAAAGAAATTTATAATTGAAAAAATAAGGAAAATTACCTCTTGGTCTCGAGTAGACTATAGTTATCATTTTTAGAAATTGTTCTTGCGTTGCACATTGTACAATTCTAAGACATTCCTGGCTTAAAGAATTATTGATTGCAGTATATTCTCGTGGGTGATAAGATAATATTGACACATATACATAACTCTATAAGTAACATTTTCATAACAAACATAGATCCTTTCAGTGGATTATTTTAAGCTCATACGATTGCACTTTTTTCAGGATATTTTTTTTATGCATAGTTGATGAAACTATAGTCCATAATTCTAATTTTCACTGAATTTTTTTTGCTTACATACCCGTACATAAGTATTTGAATTTACTTCTCATTTTGGATGTAACCTGCAAGTTAAAGCGTTGTATATTTGACGTCGCATTTCTTAACCTATTATTTTAAGATACAATAACCACACCAACATAGACTTTCAATTTAATTCTCCCATTCCAGGTTATTATTTAACATAATTCCGTAACGTTATCAATTACTGTTTAATGTCAGTTTTTCGTAACTTAAAGTATCGAACAGGAACAGATATTAAATTTTGATAATAATGAATTGTTACTATAAATTGGAAGACATAAAGTGTCGAGTTTCATAAAGACGAAACTCAACTATCTAATAATTTATTATGATTTTTATTTTTGTCTTTTAATTCACATCTTGAATAGTTTTATGTTTTAAATATACATATCGTCGAGTAGAAAGGCCCTAACTCATTTTTTTTCGAAACTTATTTTTTTTCGATCCCAAAAGATAACCCTCAAATACACGTCCACTCAATATTTTGACGTGATATTTCAAAACATAGCGGATTTACACCCAATTGAAAAAAGACCCTAATATGAAATTTTGAAGTTTTTTCGTCCTCCTGTAAAATTGCAAAAACATGAGCTTAGGCCTTTTTACCCGAGAGCGACGATTCATATCTTTCGCAGCAACAGGTTCCTGAAATAATTGAAAAAACATTATCACTGTTACTTTATCTAGACCAGTGTAGAAAGAGTAAATACCTCGGCTAACGCTTAACGATCTCGTCGTGTACATTTGTACCGGGTGTTTTTTTTAGAGGTTTGTTTTTCGAATAGAGATAAAACTGGCATTTTATAGTCAAATCTGGCAACTCTAATGTCATTTATGTTCAGTTTGGTTTGCCATTTCATCATGAACAGGTTGACAAAAGAACAACGCTTGCAAATCGTGCAAATTTATTTCGAAAATAATGGTTCAGTTCGCGAAGTTTACCGCAAGCTCCGTCCATTTTATGGTCGACATAATCGTCCATCAGAGCAATTAATTCGGTTAACCATGGGTCGTTTTCGCACTACGTTTACTCTATGTGATAATACGCATCCGCAGAGACGTCGAACAGTGCGCACCGAAGAAACAATTGCCGCTGTAGAGCAAAATGTTGAAGAGGACCCGAATGAATCGATTCGCCACCGTGCACAGCAATTGGAGCTTTGTCCATCAACTTTATGGAAGATTTTGCGCAAAGATCTTGGCTTGCGACCTTACAAGATCCAGCTTGTGCAAGAATTAAAGCCGCGAGACCATGCAATGCGTCGTGATTTTGGTGTATGGGCCGAAAATGAGATTGATCTCGATGCTGATTTTCATCGTAAAATTTTGTTCAGTGATGAGGCTCATTTTTGGTTGAATGGCTACGTCAACAAGCAAAATTGCCGCATTTGGAGTGAAGAGAATCCACATGAGACCCTTGAGACGCCATTACATCCACAAAAACTGACTGTTTGGTGTGCTCTATGGGCTGGTGGAGTCATTGGGCCATACTTCTTCCGAAATAATGCTGGAGAGTCAGTTACCGTTAATGGAGACCGGTATAGAGCCATGATAACCGACTATTTTGTTCCCGAATTTGATGGCATGAATGTGGATGAGTTGTGGTTCCAACAAGACGGCGCTACATGCCACACAGCGCACGTCACAATCAATTTATTGAAGGAAACATTCGATGAGCGCATAATTTCGCGGAATGGACCTGTCAATTGGACACCAAGATCGTGTGATTTGACACCATTGGATTATTTTCTTTGGGGATATGTGAAGTCGCTCGTCTACGCCAACAAACCAGAAACGTTAGGGGACTTGGAAGCCAACATTCGTGGCGTTATTGCCGACATACGGCCCCATATGCTCGAAAAAGTGGTTCAAAATTGGACCTGTAGAATTGGCTTTATTCGAGCCAGCCGCGACGGCCACATGCCCGAAATCATATTTAAGCATTAATGGCATAAAATTATCCTTCCAATAAAGCCAAATTGATGGACATTAAAACGATTTTCTTGTGTTTTATTTCAATTCGAAGCTCTATACCTCTAAAAAAAACACCCTGTAGATAGATCAAAAATCGATGGTGCCGCAGCCTTTGAAGTTTTTGAAGAATGAAATAACATTAAATTATCACACCACCATAGAGAATTGGGCTTCATGTTGTTAGCTGAAATCGTTGACTTTTTCCTTCAAAAAAAGCAACTTAGACTGGAATATTCCAAGTAAAAAATTTGCATATTCTCTCACAGCCGAGCTTTTCGGGTACTTTCTTTACTTTCTTAAATACAATTTTGTTTTTGCTCTTTATAATTATCTTATAAGTTTCCTACCGGGCATCGTTCACTTTGGGTACGAGTGTGAGACCGACACAGCTCTGTTGGTTTATCGTGCTACTGTCAAAATACTCGCCAACATTGATGGCGGTTAAGTTGCAACTTGAACGCACAATAGCGTTTTTTAAGTTGAGTTTGAAAGTGTCACTATAAACTTGTGTTTGTAAAGTTCAACAATGCGCTTTTGCTACATTCTGACTGCATAGACAACTCCGCTTCAGTTATTTTTATTTATTTATTAATTTAAGTCGTTATTTTTGAAATTCTAAACAGTACTGAAATTTGAACAAGTTTTAACAATATGACACTGAAAACGCTTTAATTTTTTTCCTTCGGTTTGTTCAAAAACTATTTGAATAATATTTTAAAAAACTAAATTAAAAATATTTGCAATTTTAAAAAAATGCTTTAATGATAAGTTTCAAGGCAGCTTACAGTATAACTATTAGTTTTTTATTGTCAAAGTTGTACAGTTCATGAAAAAAGGAAAGTAAAAGATGGTAGCGAGTGAAGTATTAATTTACATAGTGAAAACAATCCCATAAGATGTCTCTACCATTTGACCTTGGAAATAAAGATAAAATCTCATGTTATGCGAATTTTCGCATGATTTTTCGATTGTTTCAAATTTTTTTTTATAGCATTGAGATTTTTAAATCGATTTTTATCTCTAGGATAATTTCTTTTTGGTCAAATAATGTTTTAGGCTGAGAGCCGGCTGTAGAAAAGTCGAGTGTATAAGATTACAGGATGAGATGTATGCCAAATGATAGAGCTCAATGAGCCTAAATAGAATATCTAGGGTTGCCTTGCCAAAGCCTGTCCCGATGGCCGAAAATGCCCGAATTTTAGCCAATTTTGTTGTTCTAATTAAAACTGTAGTACATAACAGCTTGAAATGTATGCCAAATGATAGGACTCGAAGAGGCCTAAATATAGTACCTGGGATTGTATTGTTAAATCCTGTCCCAAACATGGGTTTTCACCGGTTTTTTGTGTCAATTTTCATTAATGAAGATAGCAGCTTAAAATTCATGCGAAATGATAGATATCGAAGAGCCTAAATAGAATATATAGGGTTGCCTTGTCGAATCATGTCCTAAACATTGTTTGACACCCGTTTTTGGGGTCAACTTTTCTTAAATGAGTGGCAACTCATGTTTGGGACAGGATTCTACAAGACAACCCTATATATTCTATTAAGGCTCTTCGATATCTATCATTTGGCACAAATTTCAAGCTGCTATCTTCATTAATGAAAATTGACACAAAAAACCGGTGAAAACCCATGTTTGGGACAGGATTTAACAATACAATCCCAGGTACTATATTTAGGCCTCTTCGAGTTCTATCATTTGGCATACATTTCAAGCTGTTATGTACTACAGTTTTAATTAGAACAACAAAATTGGCTAAAATTCGGGCATTTCCGGCCATCGGGACAGGCTTTGGCAAGGCAACCCTAGATATTCCATTTAGGCTCATTGAGCTCTATCATTTGGCTTACATCCCATCCTGTAATCTTATACACTCGACTTTTCTACAGCCGGCTCTTGGACTATTTACAAGACATGTTGTCAAAGTGAAACGCTCAGTAATTTGTATTTTAAGTAAATTCCATAGCCAATGCTTATGTTTAAACAGTGCTCAAATCAATTATTTATGATAGTTTAAAAGTTACTTCTCAATTAATTAGGTGAATTTGGTAAATTATTAACGTTTTCTATGAGAAGCATAGATTACTAATACGAGTGTTTGTTTAGATATATATTAATTCGGAAATGATTTATAAACGACTTGAAATGATTTCCAAATTATTTCTGGGAAAATAACGACTAACTACTAGGACTCGATATAGGTATTCTGCTGCTACTGAATCGGTTTGTTCATCTCTCTGATCTAATAGTTCGACTTTGAAGAAACAAAAATCTCTTAAATAAACGACCATTCCTTATTATGAGTTTGACTGCTGACTTATAGCTATTTTTTAACATTTAAATTACGTTTTTAATAAAATTACGTATTCTTTAAATCACTGAAAAGATTTTAGTTTTTTTTACATAAGACGCTTTAAGATATATCATGGTAAAAGTTTGAATTAACTGGTTAAAGGAACCAGATTTAAATTGGACTTCAAAACATGTACAGGGTGTTTTTTTTAGAGGTATAGAGCTTTGAATTGAAATAAAACACAAGAAAATCGTTTTAATGTGCATCAATTTGGCTTTATTGGAAGGATAATTTTATGCCATTAATGTTTAAATATGATTTCGGGCATGTGGCCGTCGCGGCTGGCTCGAATAAAGCCAATTCTACAGGTCCAATTTTGAACCACTTTTTCGAGCATATGGGGCCGTATGTCGGCAATAACGCCACGAATGTTGGCTTCCAAGTCCCCTAACGTTTCTGGTTTGTTGGCGTAGACGAGCGACTTCACATATCCCCAAAGAAAATAATCGAATGGTGTCAAATCACACGATCTTGGTGGCCAATTGACAGGTCCATTCCGCGAAATTATGCGCTCATCGAATGTTTCCTTCAATAAATTGATTGTGACGTGCGCTGTGTGGCACCAAAATCACCAAAATCACGACGCATTGCATGGTCTCGCGGCTTTAATTCTTGCACAAGCTGGATCTTGTAAGGTCGCAAGCCAAGATCTTTGCGCAAAATCTTCCATAAAGTTGATGGACAAAGCTCCAATTGCTGTGCACGATTCATTCGGGTCCTCTTCAACATTTTGCTCTACAGCGGCAATTGTTTCTTCGGTGCGCACTGTTCGACGTCTCTGCGGATGCGTATTATCACATAGAGTAAACGTAGTGCAAAAACGACCCATGGTTAACCGAATTAATTGCTCTGATGGACGATTATGTCGACCATAAAATGGACGGAGCTTGCGGTAAACTTCGCGAACTGAACCATTATTTTCGAAATAAATTTGCACGATTTGCAAGCGTTGTTCTTTTGTCAACCTGTTCATGATGAAATGGCAAACCAAACTGAACATAAATGACATTAGAGTTGCCAGATTTGACCATAAAATGCCAGTTTTATCTCTATTCCGAAAACAAACCTCTAAAAAAAACACCCAGTATATTCCGATTTGAATAACAATTCCTTGTTTTCTTCTTGTGTGTCTAAGAACTATGTTATTTATCTGATTTTTCATCAATTTTATATGTTTCTCTTGAATATGTACATATGTATTTCTAATGCTAACTCACCCTTGTGTGATTTAGCACACTTTTATTCAATTTTGCAAGAATTAAGTCTGCTGATGTTAGTTTTACTTTTAATAGTGCTGAACGATATTCTTTGCAAAAATCTTGACAATCCAAACGCTTTATTCAATGGAGCTTATGGAAGAAACATTCTGATATACATACATATGTAGACGACGTCTTTCTCCTTACAACTAAGCAGTGCGTTATGCAAACCAAATTATATCAGATTTATTTCCTCAGAAGTAGATCTTAAATATCAACATTGATGAGACAGACGCTAGGCTTAACCGCAATGCCAGCAATAGTTTCATGATAATATACATTACGTTATGGACTTATAGTCCAGCATTTGTCCCATTAAGGTCCAGAGGTCGATTTTTCGACCAGTCAATTTCGCATTTTGTTCAGGTGTTCAGCCTAGTGTTTCACCGAGGCTACGAGGCAGCCTCGTTTTTGACTACGAGAACGAGGCGAGACCGAGGCGAGAACGAGGCGAGATGCAAAAATAAATTTTCCACGCTTGACCGAGGCGAGGCGAGATCACATGGCACCTCGCCTCGGCCTCGCCTCGTCCTAGCCTCGTTTTCGAAACCAAGAGCGAGGCGCGTTTTGACCAAATCTGAACTCGTAAGACCCATATGCAGATTCAAAATATGAATGTAATTTTTGTATTAAAATCTATATTTAACTAATATTTTAGTATTTTATTTTGAGTAAACTACTTTGTTTTATTTTTAACCCGCATGTGCTTCTTACAAGTTCAGATTTGGTCCAAGAGCTAATGTACAGAAGTGCTTGGATCGCATCAGCTTCTATGCGACTACGCCTCGATTGATCGATTAGGGAAGCATGTAGGGCTATGTAAGGCTATAAGCAAAACTGCATGATTGACAACACTGCATTGAAATTTATTTATTCTAATAGTCTTTCTAAGATCCGGTAAGGTGAAGCGAAACGTACAGCGTAATGCTAGTATATAAATAAAGATCAATATATGTATGTTCGCTGCTAATGGACTCCTAAGCCGTTCAACCGATCGACGAAAGATTTGACATACATATATGTTTCTTATGATTTAGGATGCTCCGTAACATAGTTTACGATAAATGGGTGATGCCACCCCCACATAAGAGAAAAGCAGAATTCATCATATAAAGGGTTTTTCAATAGGGACGCTACAAAATTAGACCAATAGGGACAGCAAACGACGCCATATTTTTTCCCGCTCTTTTGACATTTCTCTTCAATAAGGTTTGCCATTTCATCATGATATACGATCCAACAACGAGTCGAAATTATTAAAATTTACTACCGAAATTTGGAGTCAGTGGCCTCAACTTTAAGAGCGCTACGTCCAATTTATGGTCGTCATAATTGTCCTGTCAGATCAACAATTGAGCGTCTAGTGGAAAAATTTGAGTCCACAGGCACAGTAAAAATTGTTTCCGTGCCAGTGAGACAAAGAAGTGCCCGTAGTGTCGATAATATTGCTGCCGCTAGCGCATCAATAGAAGAGACCCAAATCAGTCTCTCACACGTCGTTCTCAAGCGTTGGGCATCTCTGTGACTTCGTTGCGGCGAATTTTGCGAAAAGATCTTGACCTACATTCTTACAAGATCAAATTGACGATAATTGATGATAATGGCATCGAATGTTCTTTTACAAGAATAAAGAATTTGATTGATATCCTAAACCGTTTTTGTTTTATTTAAAAAACCTTTTGTAGCGGTCTTATTGAAAAACCCTTTATTTTCAACTACTTGATGCAGATTAATAAAACTTGGTATATTTATAAAAGGTATAGGCATAACTAAGATTCAATTAATAAAATGGGCGGAACCATGCCTTCAATATAAGAAAAAAATTAACTTTATCAGATCTCAATATCTATTTGACGTAGATAAATAAGATTTGGTACATATCTTTCTTATAGTTTGTAAAAGGTTCATAGCTTAGTTTGGTTTGGAAAAATAGGCAATGCCTCTCTTTCCCATATAAGAAAAGATTAAATTCATCATATCTCATCCAATTCACCATAAATAAAAATAGATATTTCATTTTATTTCTTGAGGCTTGATCAGCCTATCAGCCCGGATACATGTATAATTTTTTATTTATTTTAATAAAAACCTCGCTTTTTTACCGAGGTACCTCGTCCGAGAACGAGGCGAAGCGAGGCGAGGCGAGGCATGTGATGGCAAAATCTCGTCCGAGGCCGAGGCGAGGCAAGACTTAAATTTATAAAACGAGGCGAGACCGAGATCAACTGGAACCTCGCCTCGCCTCGGCCTCGGTGAAACACTAGTTCAGCCAAAAAGTGGTATCGCTTAAGCGCATAGCTAGTATGTTAGTTTGGACCCTTGCCAGCATACAATATTTTGGGCGTGATTAGGTTTCTCAACTGTTTTTTCGAGCTTTGGAGTGGAAGCATTTTCGTGTTATTTTTTTTTTTTTTTTGAAAATTTGGTAAAAATTTTTGTAATCGGTTAAGAAAATAATTTCTCTCAATTTTAACTAATATTCATGGTATATTTGAAGTTAAAAATAGTACGGGTGTAATCGAAAAATCAACCACTGACTTATCCTAAGCCCGAGGAATTAAAAAAATAAATAAATATTAAATCTCATACCTACTACACACATGTAGCCTTTGTATAAAATTTCATCGATTTTAGTACAGTAGTCTAAAATTGGGTTTTAATGGGCTAAGAGGTGGTTAACTTCACTTATTTAGATAGCGTTATAACACACGCTGGCGATGCTAATGAAGAATTAGGAATGTAAAAGTTTCCTTTGTAATGCTTCGTTCTCTTCTTTTCCGGTATATAGCAACGAAACTCAAAATATTTGACTTAAATGTTCCATGTATGACAGCGAAATATAGTTAATCAATTCCGATTTACCATAATTATTTGTAAACTTCTGCAAGGCTTAATGAAATAACTGATGAGGCTAAGAATGAAATCATAAATTAATTTAATTTAGTGAAAGTATCGTGATTTCTGTAATTGGAACCTTTCATTAAAACTCGAACTGGTTACTTTGATCCCCATAAACACAATGAAAAGTAATCATCAACATGAAACTACTGCTGCTATGAATGTTCCCAAAGCTGGTACAACATAAAAACAATAACAAGGACAAGCTGGCGTCCTGTTTTCACAAGATATCCTAAAATATTAGTTTTCCTTACGACTTTGCTAAATTTTTTGCATTTATTTTCGAATACGTAACGATATGGCACGTCCTAAGAAGGCCTTACAACCCTTGCTGTCCCATTTAAAGTGACTTCGGTTTCCTTCAGAAGGTATTTAAAATGTAAGAGAACAAAAAAACTTATGCATTAGTATATGAGAAATATTTTCTTGCTTTATAACAGATGTACTTGGTGCTTTAAGTCATTGCGACAAAAGCTGTACAGGTTGGCAGAAGTTTTCGAACACCTTATAAGCTTAAGAGATGAAGAATTATAAGCTACTACTTTTTCCATAATGCCTTAATAAAACAAAAAATTAAAATAAATAGTTCTTACAAATTTCAAGTTGATACGATTGCCTTAAAATCAATAATGTATAAGTCATTGTAGAAGGTTCAATTCATTAGTCTTAAAATTGAACAGCATCGAAAAAAAAAACTGAAAGTCGTCGAGGAAAATTGCAACAAGGTAAACACTTACGAGGGTTGCCAACTAATACAAACAAATTGTACAATCTTGTAAAGATATTATTTTCATTTTACAACTTCCGAATAAATGAACTCCTTACAAAAGACTTCATCTACAAATAATCCCCTAGGCAACCATTGATGAAAGTAGGAGCATATTGAATGTAAGGCACACTCGTTTGTTTAGGTTTTTTGCTGTATTGCTGCATTCTATTTTTGTGTTTGTTTTCTTTATCCTTTGCTACAACTTTCTCGCTCAGATTACAATTTGTATTGTTGTATAGAAGATGCAATATTAATCTACTTTTTGCAAATTGTTCCAGTGCACACTCGTGTTTACCAAGTAGAACCTATTACTTCACTTATTGTCTCTTCATTTTTTTTTTTGGGTAAAATGCCTATAGAATTAAAAAAAAAAATCATAGAAAGGAATTCACAGCATACAATCGAAAATTTTATAAGAAGATTATTCCATTCATATCTGAAATTTTACGTTGCAAAAGTTGCTTCAGCATTCGTCACAATACTTGAAATATTTCATCCTACTCACACGTATAATGACCCGTTTACAACTTGTTATACCCAGATTTACAAGCATCACATTTCATCAACTTTATTATTGTAGAAGTATAATGAACCGTAGCTACAGCATGTCATCCGGGATTTTGTTGGTGTCCCTTTTTAAGTTATAAATTCTTTTATAAAAATTCTGTATTGATGCATCATAAGAAGGACAATTAGATGACCAAAAGTAGCTTCTCATTGACACTATTATGATAGAAAATTTGACATATCCATATATTTGGGTTTTTAGATTTATTTTACAAAAGTCGCCATTAACTTAAATTCTATGAGTAGTTAGCTTCTAAGCTGGAAGAAAACTTTTCTTCCAGAAGTGGTAATAAATTTCGAGCCATCAAAAATTTAATACATGTCCAATATCGCATTTACAACAGGCAGACGCAGAAGTCTAGTACCTTTTCAATTTAAGCGAATCAAATAGACTTTACCACAGCAATGTAACTTTTAAAGGAATATCTGACAAGTATTAATTTTTTAATATATATCAGCATTTTTTTTGGCAGGTAATTTGGCATTTATCATCAGGATGGATTGGCTTTTGGTTGATCAGAGTAAAGTTTCTGATTGCTTTCCACCTGGGGATTGCCAGAGCGATCTCTGAGCCAACCATTAGCAAGTTGACACACAGCCTCCCCGCGGCTCCATCTGGGTAGCTATCTCCGCATCCGCTGAGATAGTGAGCGAATGTGTGCAGCGTGTCCTCCCTGGAAGTAAACTGGGTTGTGCGCAGGGTTTGGTACCCGCCACGTAAAAAAAACACTCCAATGAAGACTAAAAAAGCCTCGGATAATGAACCCCTCAACGTTGACGACCACTGCAAACGAAAAAAGGACTATGATTTAAGGATATGCACCTGGAATATCCGGACCCTCAATAGGGAAGGTGCCTCTATCGAATTGGCGGATGCCCTCGGAAAAATTAAGGCTGACATCACCGCCATCCAGGAAATAAGATGGATAGGACAAGGTTGCTCTAAACAAGCAAGTTGCGATATCTACTACAGCTGCCATGCGGAGAGGCGCGAATTGGGATGCGGATTCGTAGTAAGCAAGAGACTTCGCCACCATATCTCCAGGTTCACACCTGTGAGCGAAAGGTTGGCTACGATCCGCGTCAAGGCTCGATTTTTCAACATAAGCTTGATTTGCGCGCACGCCCCGACGGAAGAAAAGGACGATGCTGTCAAAGATGCCTTCTATGCGAGACTCGAGGAAGTATACGACCGCTGCCCGGCCCATGACGTTAAAATTGTACTCGGGGATTTCAACGGAAAGGTCGGAAGAGAAGGTATATTTGGCCCCACTGTCGGTCAGTTCAGCCTTCACGAGACCACCTCAAACAACGGTCTACGGCTGATCGACTTCGCCGCGGCGCGAAACATGGTAGTAAGTAGCACCAGATTTCAACACCTCGATATCCACAAGGCCACCTGGCTGTCCCCTGATCAGAAAACACGCAACCAAATCGATCATGTTGTGATCGACGGAAGGCATGCTTCGAGCGTGCTAGATGTTCGTACGTTCCGGGGAGTCAATATTGACTCCGATCATTATCTTGTTGCAGCCAAGATACGCATGCGGCTGTGCAATGCAAAGGATGTACGCTCTGGTACGCAACGAAGGCTGGACGTCGCTAAGCTGCAATCACATCGGACGGCCGAAGCCTATTCCGCTCGCCTCTCAGAACTGCTCCTTCAACCTGACTCTCTACCCGATGATGCCGGTGGACTTTGGGCGCATATGTCCCGCTCCATGCGCTCTGCCGCTGAGGAAGTCATTGGTTTCCAACGCCCACTTCCGCGAAATCAATGGTATGACCAGGAGTGTCGCGAAGCTACTGCAGTGAAAAACGCCGCCTACAAAAGAACCCTGCAGTCAGCAGCAACGCGAGCCGTGCACGAAAACTACAGGGAAAAGAGAAAGGATGAGAGGCGCCTTTTCAGACGCAAGAAACGAGAGCAGGAAAGGCACGAGCGTGAGAAACTCGAAGTGTTACGGGGCAGGAATGATGCTTGAAAATTTTACCAACAAGTCAAGCGTCTGACCCAAGGTTTCAAGCCCGGAGCATCAACCTGTAAAGATGAACATGGAAATCTGGTTACGGATACGCAGGGTGCACTGAGATTATGGAGGGAACATTTTTCCAAGCTGCTTGCTGGCGATGACTCCACCAATCCCGCCTTTGGAGAAATTAACCCGATGCCACCAATCAACGACGATGGTGTGGACGTACCACCACCTAGCCATGACGCGGTACGAGTTGTGATCCAACGACTTAAGAACAACAAAGCGGCTGGTGCCGATGGCCTGCCTGCTGAATTGTTCAAGACCGGCGGCGATGAGCTGATAGGGTGTATGCATCAACTCATCTGCAAAATATGGCTAGTAGAAAGCATGCCCGACGATTGGAATCTCAGTGTCCTTTGTCCTGTACTGAAGAAAGGTGACCCGACAATCTGCGCTAACTACCGGGGAATCAGTCTTCTTGCCATCTCTTACAAGGTCCTGTCGACTGTACTGTGTGAAAGACTTAAGCCATTTGCCAACACACTGATTGGGCCTTATCAGTGCGGCTTTAGACCTGGTAAGTCCACCATAGACCAGATCTTCACACTACGTCAAATCCTGGAAAAAACCCACGAAAAACAGATCGATACCCATCATCTCTTTATCGATTTTAAAGCAGCTTTCGATAGCCCGATACGGGATTGCCTGTATGCCACCATGTCTGAGTTCGGTATACCTGCGAAGCTGGTGCGGCTTTGCAGAATGACGTTGAGCAACACAGCCAGCTCCGTCAGAGTAGGAAGGGACCTATCCGAACCATTTGATACCGAACGAGGTTTCAGACAGGGCGATCCATTATCCTGCAACCTCTTCAACTTTGTGATGGAAGGGGTGTTGCGAAGAGCCAGTGTACATCGTAATGGCACTATTTTCTACAAAAGTGTCCAGCTCCTTGCATATGCCGATGATATTGATATCATTGGACGTTGTAAGCGAGATGTTACTGCTGCGTTCTCTGCTATCGAAAAAGAGTCAGCGAAAGTGGGTTTGACGGTGAACGAGGGCAAAACAAAGTATATGCTGTCCACAAACAGAGAGACGCGGCGTATTGGATCCTTTGTTACTGCGAACAACTATACTTTCGAAGTTGTCAAGGAATTCACCTATCTTGGCACCGCCGTGAACACTCAAAACGATGTCAGCCTGGAGATAAAGCGAAGACTAACTCTTGCTAATAGGTGTTACTATGGTCTCAGTAAGCAATTGAGTAGTAGAGACCTCTCTCGCCCGACAAAACTGACACTCTACAAGACGCTCATCTTACCCGTGCTACTTTACGGCGCAGAAGCATGGGTTGTGTCGCAGACTGATGCAGCCACGCTTGGGGTGTTTGAGAGAAAAATTCTTCGCAAAATCTTCGGTCCTGTTCACGTCGGCGACGACTACCGTATTCGAATGAACCACGAACTGTACGAGCTCTACGCTGACATTGACATAGTCAAGCGCATCACTATTCAACGTCTGCGCTGGCTGGGACATGTTGTGCGTATGGACGAAGAAGCTCCGGCGAAAAAGGTGTTTGATGCGGAAGCCGCTGGGCGACGACGAAGAGGAAGACCATGCCTCCGATGGAAAGACCAAGCCGAGGAAACCCTATCCACGCTTGGTGTGAATGATTGGAGAAGGCGTGCGCAAAGCAGAGGCGCCTGGAGAGAGCTTTTGAGGTCGGCCGTAACCCGGTAACGGGTTGTTATGGCCACCCAAGTAAGTAAGTAAGTTAGCTTCTAAGCTGGAAGAAAACTTTTCTTCCAGAAGTGGTAATAAATTTCGAGCCATCAAAAATTTAATACATGTCCAATATCGCATTTACAACAGGCAGACGCAGAAGTCTAGTACCTTTTCAATTTAAGCGAATCAAATAGACTTTACCACAGCAATGTAACTTTTAAAGGAATATCTGACAAGTATTAATTTTTTAATATATATCAGCATTTTTTTTGGCAGGTAATTTGGCATTTATCATCAGAATATTGTTTATATTTCTCAAATCTATTGCTCAACAAAACCATTGTATTGCGCAATGTCGGTTGGGTATCCCAACTCTGTCTATCTAATGACGATATAATATCAAAAGAATGAACAAGTGGTACAAAGAAGTACGACTACAGCGCCGTATATACACACAGAGGAATGATGGATAGTAAAGTCAAAATGCTTTGAAAGAAACTGGGAATTATGGCAGAGACAACAACGTAAAACGTTAAGAATGGGTTAAAAAATATTTATGTTTCAAATGAGTTTTTTGGACTAACGAAATTTAAAATTTTATTAACATCAATGCACTATAGGTCAAACAGCACACTTGTCTGGCCAAAACCCAATTTAAACAAGTGTCGCTATTTAATTTTTGTTAATGTAGTGTAACGGAGAGCACCTCAAAATAAATAAAATTGCATTTGGTTTTTGGAAAAAATTATTTACCGTTTTTTACCGATTTGTCAAAGTTGATGAATTTGCATTCTATTGTGATAACGCAAACAAGTGGTGATTTTTACTCCTTTTTTAACTATTGTGAAGTAATTTAAATAATTTGTTTTTTTTTTTTGAATAAAAATGGCAAAAATTCATGATGCTATGTATAATGTAATTTAACTTAAAAAATTTAAATATAGTTTGGTTTTCTGTGAAAAAAAAAACTAAAATTGAAATGATACCCCCGATTTGTCAAATTTTTTTTTAATTTTCAACTTTGTGTTAGCTTTTAATATTTTGTTGGGATTTGTTATTCTTATGACACCCCAAATTAGTTAGATGTTGCTATTGTGAGTGCTATTTAGAAATATGGATGCCCGATTTTGCACGTTTTTTTAATGAATTTTTTTGTCAGGTGACTTATTCTTCCGAAATTCTGATTTATCCGAATTCTGGTTGTAAAAGATAGACAAAAAGGAAAGAGAAAAGGCTGTTTTCAATCACTTATTAGAAAATACTGAAGGTGCTACTAGTCCAAGTTGTTTTTGGCAAAGTGCACGTAATTTTTGCATTAGAGCTTACGAAAAATGCCACTGGAAGTTGCCTTATGGCACGTTGTGCACCTCCGTAAGAAAGCATTCGCGGCTGAGGAAAAAAGTATAAGCTCACGACACCGACCGTCATCGGGATTGCCCGTCATGAATGAGAGCGATAGTAAAATTTGAAGTTCTATTGTTTCTCTTAAATAAATATTCCAAGTGGAAGACAAAAAGCAAAGCAGACACACTAACTGACACATTCCATTCTCATTCAACGATTGTTATGCTTACATGTTTGTTTCTTTCGAATTCCGCGTTGTTGTGTTGACAAATTGAGAATGAGAGCGAGAGTAAAATTTGAATACATATTCCGTTTTTGTCTTCCATTGCATTGCCATATAAAAAGAAAACGCACACATACCAACTAACACACTAACTTGACATTAAACGATTTGTTACGCTTGCATGTGAAATGCTTCTACGTGTGAAATTAATTTTTGTATCAAGTTTTCACTTCTGTCGGCACTCCCGGAGTGCAACAAGCCGAATTTTTTTTTTTTTTTGAATTTGTATTACATGCATGTTACAAGTGCGGCATCCAAAAGTGGCAAACCAGAAATTAAGTTGATAAAAATACAGTATCAGAAAAAAAAAAGAAAACAATACAAGATTTAGTTTTCAGAAAGCTTTGCCTCATATAATATAAACCGAAAGTACGTGGTTTCGGGAGTACAAACGATGGCAAAACTGCGCACCGAGCTTTTGCGGAACATGAAATGTTTTCTGAAATTAACAGCATTGACAAGGACTTGATTTTTCGCCTAAAAATAATTTTAATAAGCATGTCTTGTCAATTTCCTTTAATTGTAAACAAATTTCAAGCTTACTGTTTTGAAACCGCAAAAATTATTCAAAACATGTATTCCTGGCTGCCAATGACAGCAACTTTACACAAAATTCCTATTCATTCAAAGGAAATTATAGAGGGTTTAGTTCTTCCTGTTGGTTGTTTTGGAGAAGCATCGCGTTATACACTTTTAGACGTGTTCCATAGAGCAATGGACACATCAGATCCAATAATTTTTTCGTTGTCTTTACATAGACGCATTCAGACCAAAAAGCGTCTCCAACATCCGACAGAAGTGATCCGATTATTAAGGTGTGCAATCCCAGTGGAAGAATTTAACTTAACAAGCTATAAAAAATGCGAGAATGAAGAAGAGGAATATTAAATTGAGGAAACCGAAATTTTAAGTTCAATGTACTTAAACATTTTAACTAATTTATCTTTAGAAAGTGATGCTTAAGTAAACGTTATGTATTTCATAACCTAATACTACAATCTATAAATAAAAACACATCTTTTATTTTATTAATTATGGAATTTTAAAAAATGTAGTACGTGCCATTTTTGATCCGGTAGCTCAAGGGTTAAGATTTTTCTTAGAGCTCTTCTTTTAGCCTAGAGTCAACATTAAAAATATATTTCTAGTTAAACACCATAACAATATAGCCGTTATTAGTTTTGGCCAGTGAAATGTGCCATTTAACCTATAGTTCAATATAGCAATGAAGGACGAAGTTTACAAGCGCATCTAAAAGATCTTCTCTAATTAGAGAAGTTTCTACTAGGAAAATAAGATGAGGAACTTTTGAAGAACAACCTAAAAATTCATTTCAGAAAAGCAAATGAAATAAAATTTCGATTGAAGTCAGGCTTTGGAACGTACAGCCTACTGAAATAAAAAGAATTAGAATGACGAAGAACTTATGTTTGTCCAACTTAGTATTCCAATTTCCTTAATAACTTGCAATATTTTTTTAAACTGCACATATACTTTTGTAACATCTGAAATTTAATTTTTTGAGCTTAAATCTATGTTTAGAAAAATATTATAGTGACGGTTTCAATTCTGTATTTATTTTGGACTTAAGGTTTTTTAATTTTTTAGTACAGTATGAACTTTTTGACCTCTCTCTATGACCTTTCGCAAAATTTTAGGTTAAATGGCTTGAACTTCATTACGTTTATTGGCTTCCAGTTCTTTCAAATGGACACAAATAACATTTAGCTGTAAAATCTGGTAAATGCAGCTGCCAATTGAGTTGCTACTGTGCTAAATAATGCGCTCGTCGTGGCAAGCGCAGACGAAGACGATATTGTTGGAAAATCAGTTGTGTATAGCTTAGCCCCAAAAATTTTCCAACATCGTCCGATATTGCAACTTGCCAATGGATCAATAGATGGGCCAATGGAATGATCAGATTTTGATAAGCCAACATTTTAAAATATCGTTTTCACATTTTTATCTCCAAACTGTGTAGTACAAAATGTTTTCGCATTTTCTGGCACAGTTTTGATAATTTTTTTTCTACCACATATGTGTGACTTTCGTGATTTATATAATCCTAGATATGTGTTTATATAACTTGCAGGAAATTTATATTTCGATTTAGTGAGATTTAAATTATAAATGGTCGTTTTGGTGAACTTGTTAAAGCAAAAACTAAACTAATTTCTGGTGGAATAAATTAAAAAAACCCAAATATAATAAAAAATCTTAAAATAAATTTTTAGGAATCCACAAATAATTTAACAAAAAAAAATAAAAAGAACAATGCAAACATTCTAATAAGTTCAAAAACAATAAGAACATCTGTAATAATAATTCTACGTAAGCAAATAGTTGTTTTGCCACAACTGCTTTTTAAGTGTGTTGCCAAATTCTCGCGGTGTACAATTGCGTTGATGTTTTAAGACGCCCACACACTTACGATTATTGCATTACTGACACATGTAAATTTGCCCTAGAAGCTAAAGTTGACTTATTTGAAGTCCAATATAGCAGAAAATTTATGGAATGAATATCATTTAGGTGATTTTCGCAGTTCCTACGGCCGCTTAAGTACATAGATATTTACTTTACAGGCATAAAAGAAGGCGTGAAATGCAGGTGTAGAAAATACTTAACTCCATATCTCAAAATCCGCTGAACAAATTTCCATGAAATTTTGATTATTTAAATAACATAAAAAATGTAGAGATGCCACAAAAATTTAGCGCTCTAGGGCCAACACAATATAAAAGTTATCACAATTTTAAAACACTAAGGGTACAATTGTACCTACACCGTCGTACAAAGGTTAAACATAATAGTGGTACTCACACGGGCCTCGTAAATTCGGTATTCCGGTAGGTGGTTTGCCTAACAGTTTTCTGTTAGTTCGTAACTTAGCGATCAGCCCAAATTGTGCTATCCATTTTAGTTCGTTGCGAAAAAAATAAGTTTTGGATACATACTGTTTACTTCAACGGTCTCTCGATTTTTTTGAAACTTTAGTGTGATATGATAAATGAAAGTCCTTCGGTCGCGCCTCAGGAATTGCATCTTCCAATACTGGCTTCGCGTCGTCCTTTGGCTCACTATACTTTGTCCCATACGGGCTTTGCTAACAAATTTGTGTTGAATATATTATAGCAAACCGCGCTCGAAAGCCGCTCACTTACCGTAAGATACTAAAATCTTCCAAGGCTAAACTGGTTCATCCTAACACGCTTCTGATGAACTAGTTTGGTTTGGTAATACCAGTTTATCCTAAATGCTAGTTTGATCTGTAGCCTATATTAAACTTTCCGGTTGAATATATTTTTCAACCAAGCTTATCAGCTTTCGGAAAACCGCTTAAGTGAATTTTTTTTTCAGTTATCTGAACCGCTTAGGTAAAAAATAAATTTTGGCAAATTGCCGTTTCAGTTAAGCCGGTTGGACTGTATACGAAATCAATACTCTTATACCGAATATGGGTCATTCTACCTCGTTTTTGCATTAAAAACTTAGATTTCTCAAAAACAATTTTTTTTCGATACTTCGTCAAAAAATATTCGATACGTGTTTTTGGAAAAAGTTTTTCCGGGCTTATTTTCGAAAATACGATTTTTTGAAAATCACAAGTTTTAAAAATACATGGATTTTCGGACAATTGTATTTCAAAATATACGCGTCATGTAGAAAAACCGTTAAGGAATAAAAGTTAGCATTTAACATCTATTTTCATATTAAAAATTTTCTTCTCTTAAGTTATAAACAAAAATTTTGCAATTTAAAACTTAAAATCAAAAATTTTCTTATTTGGGTATCTTTAATTTTTTTGATTTTTTTTAGAGAACAAATAGAATCCTAGCAATCATTTTGCAATTTATTTCGATTTGGGCCAAGGTCAGGCTCTCAAAATATGAATTTTCTGAGTCGCCATTTCAAAAAATCGTATTGTCGAAAATAAGCCCAGAAAAACTTTTTCCAAAAACACGAATCGAATATTTTTCGACGAAGTATCGAAAAAAAAATTGTTTTTGTGAAATCTAAATTTTCAATGAAAAAACGAGGCAGAATGACCCATATGCAGAAAGACTCAAAGGGACTGCGGGAACGTAGATGAATTAATTGAACAAGAGTATTACTATGAACACGAACATACAGGATTAAGGTCTATGTACTTATTTCCTTTTGAAAGGTGATAGCTGCAAGAAAGAAAATAAAGCAAGCTCTTTAAACGAGAAGATTGGATTAAAAGTGAACCAACTAAGGTTTTCATTGTGAAACCAAGACACAGTTTCAAAATGTTGGTCTAGTATAAAGGTATTGAATCCCGAATATTACATTCTCTAAGTGCAATTCGTTAATAAAATTGCCCTGTAACTAAAGAAACACATATTTGGGTTAATTTAAGTGTCACATGTTTCATAGCCCTTATCCCCCTTTATAACCACTTTGGGCTCTCATCTGAAATTGTGTAAATATGAAAGATGTCCAAATGAGGTGACCTCAATAAAATACCAAGGAAATCAGATGTATCTAATACAAAAAAAAAAATAAATATTTTCTAGAAGAAGAAGCCTTAAACTTATGAAATTATTATTTAATTCTGATACTTAACTATGGTAATTAAAGACGGTATTATGGTCATTAATTCGAGTAGTGATATTCAGAGTTTTTTAATTTATTTTTATCATACTAACATAATATAAAGTACAAGTATAAAGTAAAGTACTTTATCGCCCCTGCACACAAAACATAAAAAAATTCACTTCTAATAAAAATCGAAAACCTTACGCGCACATTTTTCTATAGAGGCACTGTAAAGTATTTATTTTTTGGATACGCCATAGATAGCTCTCACATGCAATCTTTACTAAAATCACTTCATATTAATATGTAGAAACAAAAGAAATCTCTAAGCCAAACAAAAACAAATAGCAGTAAATTGTAACGCAACGGAAATCAAATGAGAAATGGACAAATAAATGACACTGGATGGCGGAAACGGAAGTGAATAAACCAAGCGAAGTTCGTGCATTCTCACAATGGCACCGACACGCACACAAGACTAAAATTGCAATAAGGTCATATTAGAAAAAGAAAGACAAACAATCTAACAAAAAAACTAAGTGAAATAGAGCAAAACCAAGAAAATCACAATCGCAAGGACATACAAGGGGACTAAAAGTCAAAAGGATATTGCAAAAAAAGAAACAAAAAAAAATATTCGAGCGTGAAATAAAAATGAATTACCTTTGCAGAGAAAAATCGAACGACACTGCACACTTTCCAAAGAATATGCTACCAATTTAAACATATACTCACAGCCAGGCATTAATATCCTTATAAGGATACAAAAAAATATAGATTTTCGTTTTTATTTTCATTTCTGTTTCCAAACCAATGAACTACTTAATTTGGTTTTAATAAAATCGAAGTAGCAGAAAAAATACATCCTGATATCCTGCGTTCAAGTTGATATTCTTAGAAAACGACCACGCATCATATATCATTGCTGGCTACTTGCCCCTTTTTTCTGCTCTCACTCTACCTATCGATTTTATTCTCTTGTGCGTTGTCGTTTGTAGTCGCTGCGCTCATTCCCATGGCAGCGTAGTTTGTAGGTGTAGGTCGTTAACATTTGCTGGCGCCAAAGACATCAACGACGACGCCATTGCCATCGCCATCGACTTTGCAAGTGACAGGATAATGTGAAAATGCTGGCTGTTCCCGCTGTTTCTTACTCCTTCCCTCTCTTACATAATGATGACCGATTCAATTGGCCGTAGCTATTTTGGTCAATGCATCAACGTTGGTACAGATTGCAATTTTCTACACGCTGTAGTTAGCAATGTGTAGAAAATGTAAAAAAATTACGTCAATCGGGAAAAGCTCATATGTTAAATATATTTGTAAAAAAGTTGCACACAACACTGTCGATCAACTTTTTCACATTCCAACTTTGTCCATTTTCCCAGAGGCAATTGTAGCTGCTATACTCGAGTCGAAAAATTTATTCAGTCGACACTCAACACCAGCTCGTCCGGCATCCGAAATGATGCTAAAGAATTAAGAAGATAAACAGAAAAAAAGAAGTATCCCAAAAAGGAATATAGAATAAAAATTTATACGTCTATTGGAAATAAAATGGAATCATTCTATGTGTCAGGTAATGCGATGAATGATACAAAGAAAAATATGCCGGAGATGGGAAAGAAAGGACCAAATTATGAATTAATGCATTTTGATGATGCTGTTGATGGCAGCAAATGTTTATTTGTTCAAAATTTAATCGCATTATCCCCCTGCATCCTTAATAGGATTCTATTTATTTTGCGTCTTTTGATATTTGCTCAAGTTTTTAGTTTTGTGCTGTTTTTCTTTATTAAGTCTCGAATGGAATTTCATGAATTTAAATGAGCTGGTATTTGGAATTTTATTTGCTGCTTATATGATGGGAGTTAATGTTTAGTTGTCATTGGTTAAGTGAAAATAAATATTTAACTTATGTTTCATGTAGTCCACTGACTGTAGTAACAAAGATTGCGTTTTTGTGAAACTCACCCGACGTGCATAATTCAATAAAAAAAAACTTCTTGATAACTAATGTTTTCTAGAGTAAATACTGTAATGTTTACTGATCTTTATGATGTTTTTCGATTATTTCTTTTTATTTTCAAAAAATATTTTTACTAAGAGTGTAGCGCGGAAATTAATTATTTATTGTACCTATCGCTGAGGTCGACCTTTTTTATGCTACCAGCGACATACCCCGAGCACGTTTTAGGTCCATCTTTTTTAACTAACGCTGACTTAAATATATGTTAGAAAAAAGTTGTAGAGTATTTGGTTTTTTATAAAAAATGTTTGATGAATTTTTTACGTGGCACTTGACTAATTTACAGATCTAATTTTTTTCCGGTAGTAAGCGAGATAACAACAAAAAATTGTTTTTTGTTACCTTTGCCCTTGAATATTGATATGTCAGAGAATATTTGACCTTTCCGCATCGAATGATGAAAAAAATGTCTTTTTCGCATAGCAGTCCAAAACAGTCTCTTCTGGGGTATGGGGCCGAAGCCGTCGCTAATTTTGTTTAAAATCCATTTTCGACATTTTATCATCGATTGTTCTAAAAAATGTATTATAAGTTTTCACCAACAAGAATTTGCAGGATGAACTTACTGCTTCACTTACGTAGCTCAATAAGTAATTTACATTACCTCATATTCTCAAGCTAAGTGCTTGTTTCAGACTTTTAGCAGAAGGTGTTTATTAAAAAGTGGTTGCAAAGGATCATGATGTTTTTCGAAATAATTACATTATTTGTCTAATTTCTCATATCTTTGCAGTAGGAAAAATGCAATAAATAGCCCCATTGCAGCACTAAAATTTTTTTCTTCTTCCTTACAACAGGTGAAAGAACTTAGATGTGTATTGGTATTATTATCATTGTGTTTGTTAATCATATAAATATGCAATTATTTTTTATTTCTTAGAAAAACCTGAGAAAGCTTGAGACAAAACAAAACCACTCAGAAATACCTCCCTTTCAGAAGTACGTTTAGACCTTTTTGTATTATTAAAAGGGAAAGTATTCCATTATTTTTAAGTCCATTTTGGACCTTTTAAAATCGATTGGTACAGTAAAATGTTTTTTCCCCAAATGAAACCAAAAAAGGCCTTTTGAGGCCCCCATTCCAATGTCGATTTTGAAAATTTTCCTATTTATTTATTCGTTATTGTGATAATGAATATAAATATGATTTTATTAGTTATTCGACTAACTTTTGCACAGCTCTCATGTAATGGCAAGTTCGATTAGTAAATTACATGGAAGCAGCAATAGCTAAAATTGAACCAAAAATATGGATTCAACAGCGACAGCGCTGCATTTTTTTTTTGTAGTTCAATTAAAAGTGTTTTTACAGCATACTCTTAGCAACTATTGCACTGTTGTATGTTTATGCTACTTGGGCAGTTCCAGGAGAGACAAAGGGAACAATTTTCCAAGCGGCACTTTCAGGGGAGCAGCATTTTAGGGAATTTTAAATATAAATTTTTAGAAACTTTCGCTTGCAGTTATTAATTGTTTTCATATTGAATATAGTATTCATTTATATTTTAGTATGACCTAAACAATGGCGACGTAGCAACTATGGCACCAAACGACAAATAAAGATGGCAGATCAGACACTTATTATGATGAATGAAAAAGCACTTTTTGTGCAGCTGAAATTTATGAAATCATAAACGTAAAAGATAGGGTGGCTATCCAAATATAATCCAAGTACAAACTGCAGTTCGAATTGACTAAACACTTGTCTGATAAATATGTACAATATATGTGGTATTTGCCAAAGCGTGTGTTGTAATTGCCAGATTGAATTGAAATCCATGTATTTTCTTGTTATGTCTTTTAAATAACTAGAAATAGCATTGAAAGTTTTGTAAATTTACATGAATGTCTCGAGTTTCGTAAATTTCATTCGACAACAAAATAGCAATCGATCAGTGTAGACGCAAAACAAAAATTATTACTTTGAATGGACTGTAGTGCAACTCCCGAGCAGCTAGCAGACATCTGAAACGACCTTTCAGGACTCCAATCATCCACTCTATAATAGATCTTTCTTTCGAAAATTTTCTATTAAAAAGTGACTGCGGAATTTTTTTGAGCATTTCTATAAGGCGTCAGGATCCATAGCTCAAGAGGATAGCCAGAATCTTCTAAAAATAAATCTTTAATAAAAGCTGTTAACTTTTTATTACTAAACCTTACCTATCAGCGAAGAAGACCGGTCACCATTGTCAAATAAATTTATTTTTTATTTTTCTATTTATATATTTTTTTTTTAAAAACTGTTTACTTTTTTCTTCTGTTTACACTTTTTTCGTTGTTGTGTTGTCACTTTGCCTTCATACTTTGACGTTTATAGCAAGTAATGCCTACCAACGTAGAATTCTCTCACTTATAAAAACAGGGTAAAAGTGCAGATGATTAAACGAGTTCGAACGAATTACAAAATACCATTTTACGTTCGATTCGCATATCACTTTCGTAACGCTTCTACTTTCGATTCGTGAATCATGATAAGCGCCCTGATTTTCTACTGATCGGGATAATTTGGAACAAAAACGCTGTCACTCTTTGAATCAATGGCATTGACTTCGTCAATCCTCCTCCAACTCTTTGCGTTCATATTTCGTTCAGTTGTTATGACAAACAATTGGTTTAATTACTTCATACCTTATTGTTGTGGGAAATGTGCCTTAGTTTATTTTTTATTTTACATAATTATTATATCTGTGTTTAAAACAGATGCAACAAAACTACATAACAATACATATAAATGTTTGTCTCTTAGTCAAACGAAAACAATGGGATGTGTGTGTCCCATTCGTGTTAAAAGAGTTAAGCAGCTGAAAGTGATTTAATTTAAAATAAATGTAAATTAATTTTAATAAACATCTACTTAGTTATCCATTTGATGCACTAAAATTATTGAAAACATTTGAGATTATTAAAAAAAAAAATGTTTGGTATCTATTTTGCACTTAAATTATTTAAAATTTAAAAAAATATTACATTTAACTAACGCAACAGTTTTGTGATATTGTTGTGCGCTTGAAAGTATGCAATTATATTTTAAACGCAATGTAAACATTTTACTTTACAGCGGCGCGCCAACGAACTGCAAAGGGCGTTGGTTGTTGCTGCGCTGCGCTGTTTTTAACATTATTGACGATGGACAACACGTGCGAATTTCTAGGCTAAAAGAGTGCAGTAATAGCGTAAATAACAGCAGCTTTATAGAAAATAGCAAGACAGCTTTCATGAAAAAAAAAACAACTACTTGGACTAAATGTAACATTTTAAAGTATTAAAAGCTTAACGATCAACTTGGGAGAAATAAATTGCTGCAATTAATTTAATTTATAGTTAATTTCAACTGTTGTTGGTGTTGGTGTTGCTGTTGCTGTTGCTAAAGTAGTTGTTGCTTTTCTGCTGTTGCTGTACTTGGCACTTTGGCAATGAAAATGGGCGGCGTTACCAATAAAGTTTCGCAAAAATGTAGGGCAAGTAAACAGGGCGCAAATTGCGAGCAAAGGTAAGTTAGCAATTTGGTACATAAAGAGGGTAGTTAAATGGTCTTTATTTGATTGTATGTTATGCTGATCTTTGCTGCAGTTTGTTTTTATTTCAATTTTGACGACACTACCTCATCTGGAGAGAAACATCTTCAGGCCAAATCGAAGCCACCACTATGTTTCACCGTGGGCACTATACAATCTGGCACCATTGATTTGATTCGACTTAAAGAGGTTAAACTTCGATTTTTCAGTTCAAAATGCTCATTTTATTTCACTTTTGTCCAGGATTGGTTTAAACTTTTTTAAAAGTATATTTTTATTGGCTGGTCAAAGCAAAAGTTTTCGTACTGCTAGACTCATCTTCAAATCGTTAAAGTAAAAGCCAAATTTTTAACATTTTGCCGTTTAAATAAACTTAAAATATTCAATATTTGTAGGATTATCATGATAAGAAACCTAAGCTACAAATTTTAAATTAAATTTTTACTGGCAGAGTCGTTAAGGAAAAAACTTCACTCGAAACTTATTAAAATAACAAAACAATTAAATCGGATTTTGCTGCCATTTATTGTGGAAAACTTCACGTACATAATAGTGAAACAAATAGAGAAACACAATTCCAAACAAACAAATTTTGCTCGTAATCATAACAATTTTATTCAATTTTCGTTTTTGTGGAAAAAGTTTTTCTTTTCGAAAATCACAAGTAAAGCTAAACACACAAAAACAACCATAACTACACAGTCCTACTACAAACCTATACAATCTAAAATGAACGCTTAACAGCACTGGCGTACATTCAAATTACGTTTAGTTCTAGGTACTCACACTGGCACATACTCGGTCATATTTTGTATTTATTTTTTTTACCACATTCGTTGCTGTTGTGCAGTGCACTGCAATTTCAACCTTCAGCTTGAAACTCAGCTTCAACTTCAACCGCAACGGCGGCATTAAAACCTCAATACAAACTCAAACAATGCGATCCACATAAAAATCACATTTCACACAAAATTATTTTCAACCATTTCTGTGCGCCTTGTGCTCCATTCTCTTCAGTTTACATACAAATACAAATGTGAAAAATAATGCCTTCCCAAAGGGAAAAAGAAGCACTTCAAATATACTGCTGATGCACTTCGTCAGAAGCGGCCAATGTCATTGCCAGTTCATTACGTTTGTATGTCATTATGGGAAAACATCTTCGGATTTTGCGTTGAGGCACATCCGCGGAGAAACGATTTTAACAATTTTAGCGAATTCTTAATAAAATACTGTGTGTTTTACACAAATTAAAACTCCGATTTTCTTGGTGGAGTAGTAGATTGATATTTCCGTGGTTCTAACCTTAGTCCCCAGAATACAGCTCCTTCCAAAATCATTCCATTACTTCCTGTTGGGTGGCAAGTATTCCAATAAATGTTTCTATGTTTCTTTTTTTTTTGAGGATTGTGTGAGCAGTTTTGTGGAGGGAGATGCTTTACTAAAGTTAATATGAAGCTTTCCGGGAAACTTTTAATATTAGTATTTTCCTTAACTACAAAAATATCATTGTAAGAGCAGAAAGTCGTTGAACTTTTAACAGCATTGCCAGAAAATATCGAAAAATTATGTCAAATATTGTGTAATTGAAATATGGACTCCTGGCATTTAATTAGCGAAGTGTAGACTTCGTGGAAATCCTTATCATTATATAGTCTTCTGAGAGAATTAATTGATTAATGCCCGTATTTCGCGGTCACGGCCAGTGATGACATTTTCGGTACATTTGTAGTTTCAGTACAATTGCGTCGTAAAAATTCGTGAAAGTACAAATTCGTCGCGTGTACATTCTCGTTACATTTTTAGTAAATTTGAACGATTTCTAAAAAATTAAATTTTTTATGAAATTTAGCGCGAATAATGCCTTAACTTAACTAATCTTTTTTTTAAGCTAAAGTTTTAGTGAATTTTCGTAGTTTTAAGTACTAACGGCTTGGCCGGGTCACAAGCAGCCACTTGGTGACCCTGTTTGAAGGTCTAAAATTGATGACATTAAGTTAAAAAAATGATATTGTTCAAATGACCATCTCCTGAGTTTATGCACATTTGTGCTCGGTCCTGCGGCATTTTGAAGTGTTGCTCGCAAAATTGGTGATTTATGCTAAAATGTTGGCTCTCAAGACTTGCAAAGGTTTTTGGGTTGTTGTGGAACATGCGTGTTTTCAAAAAGTACCAAAGAAAGAAGTCTGGTGCCGTCAGTTTAAATCGCCAAAACAGGATATCACACGACCTGGAAATTTGTTGTTCAAAATCCACATCATTGCCCGAGCTGTGTGAGCGGTTGCTGCGTCCTGCTGGAACCAACAATCCTCAAAACCAGTGATATCATTTTGGGTACATTTGTACTGTTATCTGTACGTTTGCGCTGTAAAAAATATGCACCAGTATATTCGACAAATTTTAGTACATTCGGTGCAACAGAGAATTTTCACCATATTTTAGGTATTTTTATATTATTTCTAATAATTACCTTTTTTTTGTTTTTTTTTTTTAGTAAGTTATAGTAAATTTTTGTAAATATTGAGTAAAAAAATCTAATAATCTGATTCTGAAATATTCAACCTTAACTCCATTTTTCTTAGCTCGACTTTAGCTTTTATTGCTTTTTGCCACAGATACATTTTAGAAAAAAATGTTGCTTGGAAACTTTTTAAGTAAATTTTCATCAAATGTCAACGCGTACAAGTGAATATTTGAAACTCAGCTTAATATACACACACACACATACACACATTTATAAAATTTAATATTCTACTTTCATTATTTACATTAATTAAGAAATAGTTGTTTCATTATATTCTTCGTTTTAATTTAATATGAAAATCTAAACTAAGAAAATATTTCCTGGCAAAGATAGCCAGCCGTACAATTTCCTATGCCAAACTACCAACTACTAACATTATATTAAATGCAGTACATACATATGTACATACAAATATGTAACTTTCATCCATGAAAAACTATATTGCGGCATTTCTTCTTATCTTTCTTCCGAAATGAAAATTGTTTCATAAATTTTGTCTGCTGTTGATTTCACTCTTAAGTTTTCTAAGACGCCGGGTATGAGGTTACGTTCAGTCGGTCGAAACTTTTAAATTTTATAATTACAAATTCCAAACTAAATTACATGTTAAGCGATGCTTATCTCTGCAGTATTGTGCCCGCACCATTACCAACATCATCACCAACACCAAACGACAATCCAACGTTGTCCTTAGCCGCAACTTCAAACTCTGTCTGTTTGTCTGACCTCTCATCTATAGCGGCTACCTCCTTCTTTTTTACGGACTTGCAGTGAATTATTTTGAAGTGTTCGAGATTTTTCTCTTTACACCGAGTGCTTTGCAAACGTTTAAAAATTTTCTCAATTTGTTGAGAATAACTTCTTTGCACGCGGCGCTTCTTAATTGAAGTTGGTTGCACGCAACTTCTGCAATTTATAAAGATTTTTAATTTTTTCATTCTTTGTGACGGCAAATATAATGTAGCTATTTTTGAAGTATTTGAAAGATAAAAACTTTTAATTTTATTAATGTCACATATATGAGGCATTCCACGCCAAATTGTACACCATTTTGCTCTTGCCACTCTGATTTTTTATACATTTACTAGCTATCCCGGCAGACGTCGCTCTGCCCTTACCGGTAGGTGGCGCGAAGCTGTATGAACTCATGCTATGGAATGTAAAAGCGAATCAGCCCATTTTTAAAGCGAAATCAACTTCTGTCCCTACTCTTTTACACAAAGTACCTTACTGCTAGGTGGTGCGACGAGCTTAATTTATTATAGTTTTTGCGTTTTATATTACTACCAAGTCTCAATCATCTGCATTAAAAAATTGCTGATATATACAAAATGTTGTTTTATTCCCATTTTCTCATTGAAACTTTTTTTTTCCCGTACTTTTAATATATGTATCTAGTCTCATTCATCTGCATCACAAATTTTGGTATTTTCTTATATGGAAAGCGTGGTACTGCACGGTCTTAGCTGTGTCTCTTAATATAAAAGACACGTGGTGTAAATTCCATGTGAATCGATGCAGTGGTCTTTGTGAAAATGCAATTTCAAAAATATTTTAGTATGAGGGCCACTCTAAATAAAAGTTTTGTAGGCTTAGCTATGCATCTTAACATAAAAGTTACGTGGTGTAAATTCGGTATGAATGAAAATGATTTTTTTAAAAATATATTTCTATGAGGGCCACCCTAAACAAAAATTTTATGGGCCAAACAGTGTCTCTTAATATAAAAGACACGTGGTGTAAATTCCATGTGAATCGATGTAGTGGTTTTTGTGAAAATGCTATTTTAAAAATATTTTTGCATGAGGTCCACCCTATAATAAAAGTTTTATGGGCTTTACTATGTTTCTTTATATAAAAGGCACTTGGTCTAAACTCTGGACACGTGGTTTAAATTCCATGGGAATCAATGGAGTGGTCTCTGGGAAAATGTTTTTTTCAAAATATTTTTATATGAGAGCCACCCTAAGTAAAAATGTTATGGGCCAAACAGTGTCTCTTAATATAAAAGACACGTGGTGTAAATTCCATGTGAATCGATGAAGTGGCTTATTTTAAAAATATTTTTGCAAGAGGGCCACCTTAAATATGCACCTTAAATAAAAGTTTTGTGAGCTTTACTATGTCTCTTAATATAAAAGGCACGTGGTGTAAACTTTATGTTAAACGATGGACTGGTCATTGTGAAAATGCTGTTTTAAAAATATTTTGGGTAAGCGCCACCCTAAATATGCCTTCTAAATAAAAGTTTTGTAGGCTTAACTATGCCTCTTAATATAAAAGCTAAGTGGTGTAAATTCGGTGTGAAGCGATTCATCGGTCTTCGTGAAAATGCTATTTTAAAAATATTTTTGTATGACGGCCACCCTAAATATGCGAACTAAATAGAAGTTTTATATACTATACCATGCCTCTTAATATAAAATCTACGTGGTGTAAATTCCATGTAAATCGATGCAGTGGTCTTTGGGAAAATGCTATTTTAAAAATATTTTTGTATGAGTGCCACCCTAAATATGCAGCCTAAATAAAAGTCTCATAGACTAAACCATGTCCCTTACTATAAAAGCTACGTGGTGTAAATTCCATGTGAATCGATGCAATTGTCTTTGGGAAAATGCTATTATAAAAAAAAATTGTATGAGGGCCACCCTAAATATGCACCCTAAATAGAATTTTTTTAGTTTACCTCCTATTCTCAGACCTATCAAATATACGAAAAAAATTTCATAAGAATCGGTGAAGCCGTTTGTTAGGAGTACGGTAACAAACACTGTGACACAAGAATTTTATATACATATTAGATTTTCTTTTAATACTGGTTAAAAGTAGCCTCCATAGTATTTCTAATTTTTTTTATCAAGCTTATTAAGAGATATAATTTTTTGAAAGCTGACGTTTCTTAAAGTTTTTTTTTCTTTTCTTAAATTCTCACAACTCCAGAAATTCAAATTGTATGTTTTTAGCTTCAGAGTTTTTGTTTTTAAGAGTACTTTTTATATAAAATATCAAAATTATTTTAAGAAGATATTGCTGTGAGACTTTCAAGCTCTAAAAATACAGCATCATTTTTAACAATGTATGTACCAGGGTTGCTAAGTTGAAAATCAGAATTCTTGGCCTCTCTCAAATGGTAAGAAGTCAACTTTATCTTTTTAAATTAAAAAAATAACTCTTCAAATAATAAAAAGTTAAGTTTTGGTGTGCGAAGAAATTTATGACCTTTTTTTTCTCGTTAAACAAAAATCTTCCAACTCCTGGCTAATTCAGAAATTTTTGAATTCCTGCAAGACCCCCGGCTTTGACATAAAATTTCACACTTGGCCGGGTCAATCCCGGTCACTTCATAACCCTGGAATAAATGGCTTGATTTTTTGCAAAATATGCAAAGTATATTTCTTTGTTATTCAAAGGATTTTCTTACTACAATTCATATGGAAAAAATGAAAAAACAGATTGACAGATTGACTGATTTTTTTTTTTTGAGTTTTAATAACTGCGTCGTTTTTAGGTTTCAGGGCACGTTTTATTCCAAAATTCCTTTGAGACCGGGACTGGCGACTATAAATGAAATGCTTTTCGTTTGAGTCTTCATAACTCACAAGCGGCATTTTGGATTTGCTTGACTTTTTTTAGTATTTTGTCCGTTATTGTCTGTAAAAGGTTTTAAGAAAAAAAAAAAAATTTGGATAAATTTGAAAATCGTTATAGATTTTTTATGTTAATTTTTTATAGATAATGAACGATGGTTTTGTTTTCCAGTACATAAATTAATTTTAGACAGGACAACGTCTGCCGGTCTAGGATGGGGATGTAGTAAGGAGATTGAAAAAATCTTAACATACGTTTTACCTAATAACTTTTTTTGGGTGTAAAATTTAAAAGTTTGTTTGATATAGTTATCTTTCAAAAATATGTCAGTTATTATTTTTAATGATAAACATGTTGAATTGTTGTGAGTTTTATCAAAATGAGTGAAGAGAAAGAAGTACGTCTAAAAATTATTAAAAATTTTCAAAAAAATCCAAATTGGTCCTACACAAAATTGGCCAAAGGATTGAAGATCTGCCGTCAAACTGTTTCCAATCTTATTAAACAGTATCAGGAGAATTTGACCATCGATAGGAAACCTGGTTCGGGAAGAACACAAGGACCACATGATATTGGGAAAGCCAAGAAAATAGAAAGCATATTGAAAATATCTCCAAACACATCTGCTAGAAATGCTGCCCGGTTAGCCCAGTGCTCTGACTATTTAGTGCAAAAAGTTAAAGCCAATGCAGGTTTGAAAACATACAAAGTCCAAAAAAATCCAGACAGGAATGCTGCAAAAAATTTAGACGCCAAAAGTAGGGCTCGGAAATTAAAATCAAATTTCATACAAACAGTTTTTGTACCAAGAGAGGCCAACCCTCCGAATTGTCCGGAGCTAAGGCCAGTCGAGAGATATTGGGTTCTTGTGAAAAGAAACTTAAAGAGCACAAAAAAGGTGTCCCAAAATGTCGAAGATTTTAAAAGGAGATGGGCAAACTGACACAACTATCAAATCTCTAATGGGAGGCTTACCAAAAAAGGTCCACGAGTTCATAAATAGTGGTTAGAAATATAAAAATTATATTTTTCTGTTATTTGTAAAATATTATCAATTAAATAAAAAAAAAAATCAAAACTCTAAGATCAACCGTTTAAAAATTATTGAATTTTATTTATGTTAAGATTTTTTCGATCTCACTCCTTAGTACTATGAAACTAGATTTATTCGGGTTGAAAAAATGCGGTCGCTTAAAGACGGCAAGACTCCATTTCAACTTTTACACTTTTATTCTTTAACCCTAAATTACTTATCTTATTTTAACAACGCTTGTTACTTAACTTCGTCGTTTTGAAGGCGCTTGAAGAAATTAATTTTTTTATAACATTTGTTCTTTTTCTAAATATTTTTTTAGTTTATTTTTGTTTCAAATAAAATAATACACTTTAAAAAATACACTTAAAACATTTTTATTTTGAGAGTACAAATGTGTCTAGAAAATAAAAAATGGAAAGTATAAGATAACATTAATTCATTTATAAAAAAAATAATTTCAAAAATAACTTTCAAAAGTTATTGGAAAAAAACTAAAATAGCGTCGTCGTTTTGACGAAGATAATTGATAAAGAGTTAACACCATTTGTACACTTTTACGCTTTTACACTTTAACACTTTTATACTTTTACTTTATTAGACTTTTTTTTTAGAAATATATACTTTTACACCTCAACATTTTTACACAATAACTTTTGTTAAAACATGATATGATTTATTTTTTCTTTAAATTGTGGCGTTGTCACTTAATTTTCAAATTAAAGGTTCTCCCGATTTTATAAATTTCTATTTGTTCATATCGACTAATTATTTTATTATAATAATTAAACCTTAATTCTTTAATCGAACTAACATTCATTAGCAAGCAATTATTTTTATTTACCAATCGGTCAATACTTTTTTTAAACAATGTTGAATAGTCTGCATAAGCTGGCTGACTTTTGAGAAACTTAACTCCACAAATACGAATGCTAGGTATCGATCCAGGCGGAATACTGAATAACTTCAGAGTCTCAAGCATAGAGTAAAATAGGTGCAAAAGTATTTTTGAATTCCATTTACGATAAATATATTTAACAAACAATTTGAAACAGAAGCAATGAAAACAACAACAACCAAAAATGCAACAGTAGGATTCGAGCAAACAATAATATTTGCCTGCCACATCCTGTCGTTTATGTTTTCGGGGCATTTACATTTGTTGCAAAACTTTTTCAATATTGCAATAAAAGTATGGTCCAACTGCCTGTGTGCATGCATCATTTTCCATGTTTTTTCTTCAATTCACGCATACATTGGTAGTGTGCACTTCCGGTCAGCTATTCGTTCATGTTCTTATTTGTTCTCACAGAACACAATAACTTTTCTGTCTGTTTGTTTGTCATTTTGGGCATTTTCTCCTCGCTAACATTGTGGTGATAAAGTTCTTATTGAAAATAAAAACGTATGTACTGAGGATTATGAATTTTTACCACTTAAGTTTGTAAATCTCCAGCTCTACTTCAACAAAAAGGCAAACCGCATAAACAGTCTCGTTTATAAGGCAAACGATGTATAATGGCGCAAGGATCATAGTAAAAACAGCAGCAATTTAATTGACCAAATGTTGCAGTAGAGATAACGTTTTCGATTAAGTTTCTCTTTGCGCATTGGTTTTAAGCTGAGATGATACTATAATGTGTTATATTCATTTTGACCCTCCGATTGTAACGCATAAAAAGAGCTTGGCAGTACACAAATATAAGCAGGGATATACATACTTGAAAGAAAACTGTTTTGATTTGACTAAAAGAAAAATAAATTTTATTTTTTTTTTGTATCGACTGATTATTATTAATTCAATGAACATAATTTGATCGAACTTTACTGTCATAAGCAGACACCGATATTCATGTGAGCTTACATGAATACAACATGACAAAGAAAACAATTGGAGCAATTTAACCCGGTAATGGGTGACATATACATAACCTCCTCAGACCGGTTTTGGTGAATTTGTACTTTGTGTTGTGTTCAAAATGTATGTAAAATACATAAAACTACTAATTGTACACCTTTTGGTAGGAAACCCTTAATGCTCAATTGTTAAGAGGGGCTGTCCAAATATAATTCATGGAACGATGTTCAAATCCTAGTAATATTTTGTTCTGGCAATGGCAAAGTTGTTAATAATTAAAAAAAAATATATTCAATTGGTTAGAATCGATGTTACGAACACGTTTATCATTCCTGTGTTCACCTAAATGTCTTTTAATTTTCCACAATTGCTTTGAAGGAAGACCAGTGTTAAGCTGCGAACAGAAATAATCCTTTTCAATTGTCTAATAATAGTGTAGCGAAATTTGGCTTATGCTAGAAAACTCTTGAAATAAATACCAACAAAAGAAACTAAACGATATTAGCACCATCTAGCGCAAAGTGCAGTTTTTGTACTAAAAATAATAAACCGAACAGACGCTGCAGTACACAATAAAAAGTCGACAACCGAGAGAAATTATCGCCGTCGTACAACGTACAACGCCATCTAGCATAATAGCAACATTCTGGATAATTGTGAGCTCAACGTCAGTGCGCCATGCTGGTGAATTTTGGATAGTGGTAGAATGCACGCTACAAAGTAGCACTGGTAGGTTGTAGATAATGGTAGAACATACGCCATCTGGCAGGTAATAGATTATTCGAGAAAGTGATGCCTGTAGTATAAAAGGGTGTCATTTGAGTTTTCGGACACAGTTGTTTTTAAACAGTGAAGTGGAACACTTGAATTAAAGCAATAAAATGAATACAGTGTGATCCGTAGTAAAGTAAAACAGTTTTCTATGCAGTGTTAAATTAATATTAGAATTTGAACCTTAATATAATAAACCAGTTTATAACTAAATAAGTTTGTGTGTTTTTAATTGTTACACAATCCAGTGATCGAACTCAGAAAAGTGTGAGAGATCGAAATTATCGTCAAAGAGACTGGAAATTTCGTAACAATAGGAACAGATTTATTGCGTGCCTAGTTGTAAGTCTTCCAGACATCATTAGTGGTGTGGGCGGTATTATATTTGATTACAAATTTTGAAGTCATTTTTTAACGCCTTTAACTCATACTGTACAAAAAAGAAAACTAGAGAACTACAACAAAGTATTATTACGGCTTAACGTAATGTACCATCATAAGGCAAAAAAGATCAATTTATCTGCGTGCCTGAGCAAATGAATATGCCCATTGAAAAAGTTGCTCGCATTTCAGTATGCAATCCAGTGAAGTTACTTATGGACTTGCAATGTTCTTTAACTCACAAACATTTGAAACTTTAAGCTGCCCGTCGGTTTCGATTTATTTCACGCTGATATCCTATTTGAAACAGACAAAAGCGAAATAAAAATAAATAAATAATAAGCAAAAAATTATCCAACAACAATGCACATTTCGTTTATATTCTGACAGAAAAAAAAGACACTGTAAGTCCTTGAGTTTGGTATAAAAATTAAATTTTCCATTATTGCTTTCGATTTATTTTTAGTTTTTGTAGCTCAAATTGTTTTTTGAATTTGAGAAAAACTTCTGTCTACTGCTGTTTAAAGGTTTTTAGTTTAGGTTTTTCAATTTACGAAATCGTAGTTTATTCAACTTTTAATGCCAGTGTTGTTATGTTATTGTTTTGACTGCAAATAGTTACAACTGTGAGAGTTTTTGTTTGTTTATTGGTATCTTTATATGTCTCTGCATAAGTTAAATTTGTTACCAAAAGTTTGAAAATCCATTAAGCGAATAAATATGAAGGAAATGAATTTATGTCTATTTCATTGTTGTCTGTGTTAAAATAATAACAAAAATTAAAACATTGAAGACTAAGAAATGTATTTTGATTTCAACAGAGCAAACTTCTTTTGACTGCAGTAAAGTAAATATCTGTGACGGGGATGGCATTTTCTGTACATTTGCTTCATTGGAAATCTTTGTCAGAACATTAGACAAATTTTTAATAACATAGTATATTCGGTATATTTGGCGCATTTTCCGTATATTTTCGGTACACTTTAAGTACAATCGGTCTATTTCTAAAAATTACCAGTTTTTGTAGTAAAATAATATGCGTAAATTTTGTTTGAATCGGCGAATGTAAGTACATTTCAAGTCGCGATAATATTAGAGGTGTATAGATTTTTAAAGTTGAACGATTTTTTTACTAACAAAGGATTTGGTTTGATTTATAAATTTGGATCCAAAACTATTCAACACTTTTTCGAAAAACTAAATTTTTGCAATGTGATGTAGTCTCAGATTTGTTTTTTGATTTTAACCCTTCTAGGACCAATGTTGCCTATAGGTAGTTTTTGCTGAATCTATTTGTTTTTTATTGAAAAACTTACTTTGAAAGAATTCAGCTTGACCCAAAATCAAAAGATCACCGCATGAATAGATTGTTGAACCCGGTCTTTCATTCTTTTGCTGTACTGGAAACTGTACTGTCAGGGTCAAAAGTTGACCAATTTCAATTTATTACATGAGGAAAAATACTATGTATTCTTAAAACGTGGGTGGCTTGCACTAAAGTCTAGGCAGAAAATAAAAATTTAATTAAGAGAGTGGTTTGGAAAATAAATTATTAAAGTTATATGTACATTGTACATATGTATATACACAGAAAATAAAAATTATATGATAACAAACAATTTCGTGTCCGATTTCAACGAATTTTTTGTATGATTTTCAGTCATAGAAACAATTTGTCTGATATGACAAATCATGATTTGTTGTTTGTCATACTACAGTTTTTGTTGAAACTTAAAATAAATTCGTTGATTTCAAAAAAACATTTGTAATTATTGTAAATATTTAATTCGTATTTTCAAGGAATGTTTTCTGTCAATCTATGATTCAACTAAAACATTATTTGCTTCAATTAATTCCTTGGTTTTATTAACGAACTTTAATTAGAAAAATTATTTAAAGATTTGGAAAATTCAACGAATTATAAAAATTAAAATTTGTTAAATTTAATAAATTTTTTTTGGCAGTATTGAAGAAAACAATTGGTAAATTGTTCACTTATTTCATTAAATTTACAAAAAAATTTTGGTGAAAACATAGAATGAATTAGATAAATCAAAGAATTATTTTTACCATTTAGCAAATTAGGGTTTGGGAGCATTAGAGAAAAAATTGGCTAAACAGAAGAATTATTTCCAAAAAAAATTTTTGTAAACATATAATGCTTTAGGTATATCTAAGAATTATTTCTATATAATGCACCTATAATGAAAAGAATATAACATTGAAAAGACGGAAACTATATAGGAACTATTTAGCTCATTAGAGTGAAAATAATGATTTGAAAAATCTTATAATCTATAATATAAAATTCATTTCAATCGATTTTGATCAAATTTTTACAGTATGTTGGTATCAATCAGGTGGGTGTCATAGGCTACAAAGCTTTTGTTAAGGGTGCATATTTAGGGTGGCCCTTACACAATAATATTTTAAGAATAGAATCTTCTCAAAGACCGCATAATCGATTCTCATTTACATTCTCATTCTCGATTTACACCACATGGCTTTTGTATAAAGAGGCACCGATAAGATCGTAAAAATTTTATTGAGGGTGCATGCTTAGCGCGGCCCTCATAAACAATATTTTTATGTATCATTTTCACGAAGACAAGTTAGTCGATTCGCACCGAATTTACAGCACGTAGGTCTTATGTTAAGATGCATAGCTTGGGCTACAAAATTTTTATTTAGGGTGGCCCTCACGCACAAATATTTTTTTAATATCATTTTCTAAAAGACCGCTTAATCGATTCTCAAGGAATTTACACCACGTGGCTTTTATATTAAGAGGAACAGCAAAGGTTGTAAAAATTTTATTTTGGGTGCATACTTAGGATAGCCCTTATAAAAAAATATTTTTAAATACCATAGCCTAGCTTTTCCAAGATTTTGCCTTATACTTTTTTTTCTTACTTAAAATTTTTGAAATACCTCCGCTCCTTATACTAGGAAAAGTAAAAAAATATTGAATTTCCCCCTTAGCATGCATTCGCAATACTTGAACGGCCCCCAAGTCTATAAACAAAACTGCACGATTGACAAAACTGCATTGGAATTGATATATTTCAATAATTTTTTTAAGAATCGGTTTTACAATTTTAACAAATTCAAAAACAAGTGGGTTTCAAGTATTTATGTTAAATTTACATAAAAATGAAAAATCATTGTAAAAATATTTGATTTTATTTTATTGAAATAAAAAAAAAATTGGGACGAAATTTTCTATTTAAGGTGAAACGAAGCGCATAGGTCAATGCTATTGATAAAATTTAAACAAATATGAGCTGGTTAAAAATTCCAAAGTTTGAATTGATTTTACTAATTTATTAACGAAGTTTCTTACTTGCACTAACTGTGAAACATTAAGCTAAAATAATTTGTTGTAAAATCAGATAATTTGAGTTTGAAAATCCAACAAAGTGTTTCGATTTCGAAAATTTTTTCTTTAATTTAAAGAAATGAATAGTTGAATTGTAGCAATGAGTAAACCTTAGCTTTGAAGCTAGAAGAACAAGTCAGGATAGAACTTTTCGGCCCAGGACGCCAATTTGTCATTAGTTTCATATGGGTTCCAGTCCACAGTTGAGGAAAATAAAAGAGCTGATTAACGAGCAAGGTGTGGTTTCTTTCTTAATGAAACCACTTCGGAATGTGTTTCCACTTCCCTCGGCTTAGAAAAGTAGAGAATATGCTTGCATTTTATATTTGAAGCCAGAACCACTAGAATTTAAGAAAAAAGATCAATATGTTCCCCTTATAATAAACTAAGAACTACTTACCAACTGGTTAGGAGCCGGTTGGGCATCGCAAAAATCATCGCGATCAGCAAGCATGCTGAAAGTTTAGGTATCCCATTCAATTTTTCCTGCCGCAACTGCTTGAATGTAAGTGAGAATGTATCATTCGAACACTTTCTTTGCAGCTGTTCAGCCTTAGTCGAAATCAGGCTAAGATGTCTTGGAAAACCTTTCTTCAATGAACCAAAGCGAAATTGCTAAAGATAAAATCATATCTCTGCTCTTCTACCTTAATAAGACTAACTGAATATAGCTGTCTTAATATCCACCAATTTGCAGGATTACTAAATGTGTTATTAAAACGACACTTATGGTTTCAAGCCTGTTTGCTAAGCCATTACTCTAAGCTAACCTAACGTAACTTTAGCTATATGTATATCTCTCCCCATGCAGTCTATCTATCAGCAGAACTTAATATTTAACAAGGAGAAACACATCAAATACAAGTTTTTCATAAATCTGAGCAAAAGAAAGACCACGTCCTCTTCAGAAACTGATCGTAAGATCATAGATCAGGTACGATGGTAACAGGTTATTATTCTCACCAGACGGCATTTCTAGCAGCTGAAATAATTTAATCCTTTTCTTGCCAAAATATTAACAATTTGTTTCTTTGATGTCATCTCAATTTGGCATTTTTCATATTTTAGTTATACTTTATTGGTTTTAAACTGGGCAATTGATTAAAAAATTTTGTTCTAATTATAAGTCTTGCTTTAAAAATTTTTGTATAATACCGAATTAATAAATTTCAACATGTTTATTTAACAGAGTATCTTCAAACAATTTGCTTATGTTTATTTGTTTGTTGCTTAAGCGCCTAAAAGACGCTTATCAATATCTCTACCAAAAATATTCAAAACAAATTAAGTAACTACCAACTTTATCCGATAATACTTGACGCCACATTAATCCAGCCTTTCACATAACAATTCAATAACACTTGTCAATCAGCGACAATTTCCGTTTGAGTCATGATCCTTATTACCCAAACAATCCGGTCCATAGCGCACAACAACAACAGCGACAGCTCAACCCAAATCCCACAACCAACAACAACAACAACAACTTCATATTGTATTCGTAGTGGTGGTTGTTGCTGACAACAATAACATGAACAAAATCAGCAACTTCACCTGACGGAAGCCCATTGTCGCTGACGTTGTTGCTGACGCTGCTTTATTTTGTGCTAACAAGGCACAAAGCCATTGAAATTCAAGGACATTTTGGCAATTTCCTGCAAAACACAAGTACACACACACACACACACACTAATAAATGCCACAATCCATCCATCTATACATATACAATATAGGTAATGCAGGTAGTCTTCAAGAAGAGGCTACTGCCGCAGCTTATGCCGCACTCAACACTTTGTCAAAAAAAATTTAAATTCAGGCTGCATCAACTTAAGTCAAAAAAAGAAAAATGATTTTTTTCCCGTTTCAAAAATACACTCAAAAAAAAAAAAAAACATTCAGTAGAGTGCACACCTGAAAATGGGGACACGAAGAAGAAGCAAAAGTCAAGAGAAAGAACTCTTGCCTTGGTCGATGTCTGTTGGCGACAGCGCCAACAAGGGGAGTTGTCGATGCGATGTAAAAGTATGGCCTTCAGTTATGTGGGATGCTATGCTAGAAAGTTTTAACATCTGATTTGATGTTGAGGTTTGCTGATCGAGTGTAATTCTAGTTTCAGAAAGCATCACTAATTGCGTTAACTGAGTGAAAAATATATAACATTTAAAAAAATGAAATGTAACAAAAAAAAAAAGAAAAAAGTGGGGCCATTTTTTAACATTATTTTAATGCCTCTCCTTTTAGTGACCACGAAAAAAAAAATTGCATTTTTTTAAACTTCCCACAGAAAAGGTCAAAAATCCATTAACATAAAAAACCACAATTTATTTGTAACCACTTATCAAGTGTTCAGCCTGGCGTACCATCCCACTCTATTTGACTGAGTTATTTTTTCCTCGTTCTTTTTTCCTTTTGTCCTCGTCTACCTTAACCTCAGGCTTTAGTTTTGCGCTATTGGTGAAAGCGTTCTCATGCTGCTGCTTCAAAACAGGCCTTGTGGCCGGAAATGAATTGGAGAAGCATCAACAAAAACGCTGTGTTGCCGTTCGTTCATTGTGGGTGAAGGCTTTCGAAGACTTCCGCACGCCATAGTCAGCTTCTGTCTTTTGTTGCCGGTAGACGTTATTGCAACTTTTCTTGAGGTTCTTTTGGTTTTTCAGTTTTCCATGTTTTGATTTTTTTGTTTTTCATTGGCTTAAAAAAAAAATTGTGGGAAGGAATCCAGTGAAATGTAGCCAGCGTAAGAGAAGGTCAAAAGAAAAATTCGTAATCGAATACGTGACCATAATGTTTTTGTTTTTTTCTTTTATCGCGTCAATTTTTGTAAGTAAGTGAATTTGAGTACCCAGTTGCAAAGTTTAGAGATTGACGGTTATTGATCTAAAAGATGTTTCATTCAAATATCTCAGCCGTTTAATACTTTTGCAAACTTTCGTATTCATATACAGTGAAACCTGGATAACTGGGATCTCCAAGGGACCAAATTTTTTGTCTCAATTAAAGAGGTTCCCATTTACACAGTTTCCCAAATTCAATGAAATTTTATTAAAACAACCATTTCACAGCCTACTCAAACCGATAAAACGTGAATATTCAAATTCAAAATAACAAATTATAAGCACATACATATTATTTCCCACTTATAGAGGTTATTTCTAAACGTTCCAAGTTAAAGAGGGAAAAGCCCATGTTATAGAGGCGAATACGCACAAAAACTTCAAAAATCATATCCCAGATATAGAGGCTTAAAAACCACAGTAATAGCGGTATTTTGATGCAAAAGTGCTGGGACGTTGAAGTGAGTCTCACTAATTGAGGTTTCCCACTTATCCAGGTACCACTTAACCAGGTTTTACTGTAGTATTTAAGTTTGTTTTGGTTTTCAAAAATTTTCTATAATAAAGTATGATATTGACCAGTGATGGCATTTGGGTTTGGTGGAAATGTACTGAATCGAGACTTCAAATGTACTTTTAGAGGCCGAATGTACTCTTTTAAAATTTTTGTCTTTCTTTTGTCATATTTTAGTAAAATGTGTCAAAATTTCGATACTTCACTAAAAAAAAAAAAATAATCACTTCTGGTTGAATATTGAACTGTGTAATTTCTATATTTTACTAGAAAAAAAAAACCAAAGGTTATTACTTTTGGGTATCGTAACATGAGTAGTGCCTTATTCCTTAACTTAATTACAAAAAAAAAAAAAAAACAGACCTTCTAGTCATTTTTTGTTTATTTGTAACATAAATATGTTCTGATTCAATCGAACAATAACTCTTCAGTATCACAATAAGACTTCACTCTTACAATGAGTTTTCATCCGCAACATCTACTACATTATTAAAACCTCTTCATATTTAATTCAAAAGTATTTCAATATTTATTTCAAATTATTCCGAAGTGTTGCTAGCTACTGCAATGTTGTGGTATCATTCAATTAGCTTAAAAAAAATGGTCGTACGACTTTTGATCACATATTTTAGAAAAATTACTGAAAAAAAGGTAATTATTATGACTTGTCCAAATGCACCGAAAATGTACTGAAAATCGTCCATATGTACTGAAAATGACTCAAATGTATCGAATGTACTGAAAACTTGTCGAATGTACCGAAGACGATTTTTCAGGACGTAAATGTACCGAAAAAAGTAAAAATGTACCGAAAATGCCATCTCTGATATTGACTATGGAATCACTTTTCGATAATGAATATAATTTATTTACTTTAAATAGCTATCAATTATGTAAAATTCACATATGGTTTTTCTTTTAAATATTTGTTGGAATTTCAGTAAGATTTGATTTAAAGAAAAAATTATTCATTTCGAACAAGATTTGCACCCTCTAGCCATATTCTAAATAAAAAAACCTAAAAAAAAACTTTTGTTGGAACTTAACTTAAAATAATTAAACACGAAAACTATTTTTCAAAATTCGAGCCTTTTCCAAAGAACATTATTTTGTTTTGATTATTCGGGCTTGAAGAATTTGTTGAAATTTTAGAATTAAAGGAAAAAATAGTTATTTTTTGATAAGGTTTGCACTTTCTAGCCATTTTTGAACCAAAAAAAAAAAAAATTTTTTTTTCGGAAAGTAACTTAAAATAAAAAAAAAAATAGTAACTTTTATTCAAGATTTGCGCTCTCTAGCGATTTTTGAATCAAAAAACTCGAGTTGGGACCACTGTGTGCTGGTGATAATGTTCTATGGAAAATTATTATTACTTGTACCGAGTGTCCTCATACCGCACATAAATAAGTCACCATATGCTTCGACTAAATTTTTGTTTTTCTAAAACTAAGAGTGCCACGCCTACTAGTCCCAACTAGTAAATTTTTTTGTCATACTTTAGCTTAAGTTATTTTTAATTTCACCATAATGCGTTTGTCATTTACTTAAAAACATACGGTATATAGCGTTGAAATATTTTTGTTTGCATTGCAAAAGCCACGCCCACTATTTTAATTTCCTTGAAAACTATGAAAAATTCAGTTTGAAAAGGTTAAGTTTCCAAGTTTTCAAGTTTCTACGTCCTCTTGTTCAACGCTACGATTTATTGTAAGGCGCTTAGCCAGTAATTGACTTATTAGCTCAGGAAGTGGCGCCTGTCAAGATTATTTATAATTATTATCATCAGCCCCGCACCCTTTTATAAGTTAGAAACTGAAGAAGATAATACATTTAACTGTAAGAATTATGGAAATCATATATTTATTGTATACTTATTTACAATTGATATATTTATTTATACTGCGTACAAAAATTGACTTAAAGAATACATTTTAGATAACGATTTAATTTTTGTTTTTTGCAAAAAAGATTGCGTTACTTAAAATTAATTTCTTACTGGGTGCTTGCTCAAATTGATATACCTGTGTGCTTGTGTTGAAATTTTCATGTTATTTTTGGATTTTTTTGCTAACAAAACGTGCGTATTGCATGTGTTGTTGCCTTCTATTGTTTTATAAAATTTTCACATACGCCTTTGTAAGCGCATATGCTAAGTTTTTGCTTTATTGCAATTTCTATTTCAAAATCTAAGGTTCTTTTTATGTTTAAGGTGTGCATTGAAAAAACAGTAAAGTGATTCCATTCTCTTGGGTATCACACCTTTTTCGGGTTTAAATATGAAAACAGTTTAATTTATTGATATAAGGGCATGCAAAAGATATTTATGCCTTATTTTTAACTTGTTTTATTATAATCATAATTATGTTTTACAAGTGTTTCTAGCTTCATACGGTCGATTATTTTAAGATAAAAATTGTTTTGAAAACTTGTTCGAAATATGCCATGCTTGTCTACTGTTTTTAAAGTGTTTATTATTGTCACCAGAATTGTCTTACTTTTACTAAAATCGCATCTTCACAAGATCGTTACAAATTTCTTACTTAAAACGTAAGTACCATGCCCCCTTATCAAAATTATCTTATCTTCCGTGCTTGCTTCTATGCCACGGGTTATTTAATTACAGACTTCAGAATGAAAGTTAGTAGCTCTCTTGTTCCAACATGTATTCAGGTCATCAAAAAAGAATGAACTATGATTTTTGTGACGATTCCTGTCAGTAACGGAAAATATCTAAATAAATATATAATGATTTCCTAGTTCTCAACACTCTTACGACTCTTACAAAAGTCAAAAGAGCAAACTCCTGACCTATCCGTAATCTTAATAATAGGCAGCGCTCAGTCATTACAAAAATAATTGACAGGCCATTGAGTCAAGCGCTGGATATCAATGCTAAAAAATACGTGACATGCTGTTCTGACCAGATTTGCTTTGTTCTATTTCATTATAACCCTTGAACCATCCAGTTAACTTTTTTCATTAAAGTAACTTGCAATATTTATAGCTTTAATAGCTGCCTGAATAACGATGCAATAGTCTGATAAGCTCGCAACAGTTCTTCATAGTAAATAACGTAACCACCCGGGTGAGAGCTATGTGAGTCTTGTATTCTTCTTCATTTATATTGCAAGGGAAGTATAGTCCAAATTAGCCGGAACAAAACCAGGCTCTTTTAAGATTGCCGAATTTGCTGTTGTTACCTCGCACCAAAGAAAAGTTTCCATAAGTCTATTGACAGTACAAATTGCCTGCTTGTTAACTTAATAGCTTGAAATTAACGAGATCGAAGAAGATCTGAAAGCATAACTAACGAGAAAGGAATTGGACATTTATACTTTGCATTTTTGCTTAAAGTAGGTGTCCTGAACTAAAACAGGGCACTACACCACACTACTTAATTCGGATTCAAATAGTATGAGCTGATTGGCCGTATGTTTCGTCAACAGTTGTATTACATCAGTTAATGATTAGTGCAGTTCGAAATTATATCTCCTATCTGATGCCTTTTCGAATTAACTGGCACTGTCTAAGTACTTGAAGTGAAGGTGGTCTGAAAAAAAGACCAGGATTGTTTAGATTATCACCTAAGCCAGTTTTATTCGTCCATGAGAAGAGCTTGTTTGTGCTGTCCTGAAGAATTTTACTAAGTGTACTGCGAATTTATCAAATACAATTAATAACACATCTGCAGGGACAATATAACCACGCCCCTTTAGTAACATAAGTTGGGGTTCAGGTTTCAAGATAAGCGTTTGACATAGCGTAGGCACATACTAGGAAGCCAAAAAGCGTCGAATGAAACTTAAGGCTGCTAGCTTACATAGGCTCCCCTCTAAGTTTACAGTAATAATTTCTCATTTACAACCAAGTCATAAAGCCAATTTGGACTTATGGCATACAGCTGTATGGTAATGCAAGTGCATCAAACATTGAAATTCTACAAAGGGCTCAATCTCAATCTTAAATATCCAAAACTATTACAGGAGCTCCTTGGTTTATTAGAAATGAATGCATTCACAAAGATCTACACATTCCAATGGTTAAAGCCGAGTTTGAAAGACTTAGACAAAAACCTATAAGAAAATTACAGGGTCATGTCAGTCAATTGGCTAGGACTCTCTGTAGCACATTGCCATTTTCGCGACTAAAGAAAGCTGCGCATCCCAGATGAGTGCGGTAATATCAAACTACAAAATCAGCTAGTACATCGACTTACATAATGATTCGAATGAGGACTCTGTACCGGGACCTCACTCATCTAAGGCATTGTCTTCTAATAATAATAATAAAAAATAAAATACCGACCTTGTCAACAGATCGCCATCAAGCTGATCAAGTCTTGCACGGACCGGGACCGAGCTCGTCTCGGCCGCAGCTTGATGACTGGAGAGTGCGGCGGTGCTTTTAGGTTGCTTTTGAGTGCTGGACCGTGATCCAGCCCATCTTGGCTACCACCTGCAAGTTGTCCTCGTGCCACTGGTTCTCCTTAACGTGATAGACCGGGACCTAGCTCGTCTCGGCTATCATGACACAGTCGTTATCAAGATGCTAGTTGCCTATATGGTGGTAGACAAGGACCTATCTCGTCTCTGCTACCACGCCAACACAGACCAGGACCAAGCTCGTCTCGGCTGAAAATTAAACAAGGGAGACGCAATAGTCATCGGTTGCGACTGTAGATGGGTTGTCATGAATCTGCCCCTGCCACTGCTCCAACGGGCTATCCCATTCTGACCTACCGCAGTTACAGTAATGAACAGAAGTTTGGTAAATTCAGACCAGCTCAAGATTTGAGTCCCGCATATCTTGGAGCTTTTTATTATAATACATAAGCCAATCTGTATATAATTTATAAATTGCAATCATTTTAATTAGAAACAAGAGCTTATAACTTTTTGTTAGTCTTTGTAATTTAAAGAGATCGTGATGACTTGCACACAGTTAAATGTCGAATTAGACTATTTAGATTGGTTGAAATTATTTTTTTTTTTTTATGGGACACGACACGAGTGCCAGCAGCCAAAGTTATTTTTGAATTGTTATTTTAAGATGTAAAAGTATGGAGCGAGTCACTTCGATTGTATTTGCTCTTCTTTTTTAACTATATTCTTCAAAGCTTTACGTTCTCCACTTTTTCCATTCATTTTTCAACGTCTGAAAGTCCTCAAAGTCTTCAATGGGGGAGAAGCACTTTCCATTGTAAAGTTTTTTAAACAGATGATTTCAATTAAAATTAAATGTTAGAGCTTTGACATCTACCACATAAATATGGAAATGATAAATGCAAAATAAGTATATCAGGGCAATTGATTTAATAGTCATGAACCTAGTTTTTTAGTTTGTGGCCTGGGCTTTCAAGCATTATTTATTTAAAATATTTTATTAGTTCTTGAATTCTACGTACGTTAAAGACAATATAGGAAAATAAACTTAAAAGTTTTTAACACAAAAGTATGCTAAGGATATACTGAAATTCTTTTGAACGTAGTTAAAGTCAAAACGTTGTATTTTTTCTATATCAGAATTACCTCTCTAAATGTATTAAATATGAGTTTATAAGTAGTAATTTTGTACGAAAAATCGAAAAATTTACAATTATTCTAATAATGACGTCATGTTGCTCCTTTTGCATCCTGACCTAATGCTTTTAATTATTACAAAATATGTCTAGACAGAATGCAATAGTAAAAAAAAAATAGCGAATCAAATAATTTAACAAACTATAAAAGTGATATTGCGATGCATACGAATGCATAGAATATATGTACTAGAAAAAATGTTTTCTCTGACAGCAAATTGTTAATATTTAAAATCTTTTAAGTGCAGCAGTTGAGTGCTCTGAATTTTTTACTGCCGCTGCATATGATAGAATGGGACGAATAAAACTGTTCTGAACTTGAAAGTAAAATTCTTTATGATAAGTTATATATTGGTTGTTTTAAAGAAAAATGTTCAAAATTGTGATAAAAACATGATTATTAAACTAAGTGATGCTTTCACCCGATAACACTACTAAAATGGGATAAATAATCGAATTTAACTTTACGCAGAGAGTGCGTCTTATATCGATTACATATATTGTAAAAATTATACAGCAAAAATACACAAACTCAAATTTTTTTTTATCAAAGGATTTGCATGTGCTAATTAATTCAATACGCTAAAATACGCAGTGGTAATGAAACTTAGAGTTTCCATTTGATTTTTTATCGACTGATCACATTGTGTACAATGAAATTGGAGGAACATCGACTGATGTCAACAGGCCCTGACTGGTCATCGGGAGCTCGGAAAAATTCCCGGTGGGCCCTGCTGCCGCGAGGCCGCTACCTCTGATAATTCTAAATAGTAAGCCCAAATTCTATAGCGAGTCGGAGGAAATCGATCTCTTGAAGTCGATAGAAATCCCGTGTTTATATCGCAAACAGGCGAGTGGGCATGAGTTTTAAACTTAAACGCTATAACCCAATAACCCTCGGGCAGCAAGTCGGAAGAAAGTAAGTTCTTTAAAACTTCGTCCCTGCTCGCCTGTATGCAATATGTATGATTCTAAGTTTGTCGTAAATCTTTTCTTCATTACATAAATTCCACAACTTAAACCTACTTATGGGCCTGCGGGAGATTTTTGAAAAATAAAAGAAAAATTTTTTAAAACTTTTTTTTTGAAGCTGCATTTCATCTTAGACCAAAATTTTTCTTACATTATTAAAGTATAACTTTACTAACTATTCAAGACTTATCACCGAAATTTTGGTCCAAAAATATTTGTCCATAAGTTAGAAAAGTGCAATGCCGTGAACGACCTCAAAATTTGCGGTAAGCAAAATATCTGGAAACTGGTTCATCCGAAAAAAAAACAAAATTTTTTACGGTTTAGGAAACAGTTCTTGGGCGTTGGATGGTTCACATTTTTTTTTTTGGATACATATTTTATGATTTACAACCTAAAACGACCTCAGTTTTGTGCACAAAAAATGAAAATTTTTTTTGTACGCCCGCCGTTTTGTCAAAAATCAATATTTTTCAAAAATCAACGATCAAACGCCCAAGAACTGTATATTATAAAGTGGAAGCTGCGTATTCCTTAGAACATGAACACTTTGATCACTGAAATTTTCTTGACATTATTTAAGGAAAATATGATCCTATTTTACAAAGTCACACTATAGAGTGCATTGATAAAAGTAAAAAAAATCATCCTTTAAAACCTGCAGATAAAGTAGGCGGAGGTAACTTTGTAAGTATGATGTCAAAAACAACTATTAATCACATTTTGGATATTAAGTATTTCCAATCTTGTAAAGAATACTATCGCCAAAGAAATAAACGAAACGAATATGTTTTCTATGCAAATTGATACGACACTAGATATAACAAGTAAAGATCAATGTTCTATTATTACGCGTTATGTATACAACGAATTTGTTTATGAAATTATTAAGTATGGTTCAGTGTCGGGATTCTGCTGGTAAAAGTTTTAAAGAGCTAGTGGAAAGAACTCTCAAATCGTGTAACATTAATATTAAAAAATTTTTCGGAACTTCATTAGACGGCATAGCGAATATGCAGGGTGAATATAAGGGCTATCCTGCATGGCTATATTCGGAGTCTCCATCCTTGATGCATGTATAGTGCTACAGCCAGTTATTAAACCTTGTAGTGATTGATGCAACAAGTAGCACTATATGTTGCGAATCATTATTTGGATTATTCAATAAAGCAGCTGTATTTATTCGAGATTCTTATAACAGAATGGACGTTTGGGTTTCATCGTTATCATCTAATGATAACAGAAGATTAAACTTGATAGGACAAACAAGATGGTGGGCAAAAGATACTGCGCTCAGAAAAATAAACGGTAAGTCTTACAGAGAAGCATTTTTAAAATATGAAACATTTTTCAATCATTTTTCGTTCTATATTTGACATTACCACACATTTATCAAACTGCCTTCAAACAAATGGACTTGATATTTTAAAAGCTTTTAATATGGTACAAGGAACAATAAAAAAATTAAAAACTCTTTGTGGAAAACTGATTTCTTTTGAACCAAAAATAACTGCTGAAAACTTACGCAATGAATTAATAAGGTAAGCTGCCCAATCGAACGTACTTTAAACAACATATTTGGAAGATTATAATATAAATTTTGAAAATTACGACATTGAAGCATCATCAGTAGATAATGAGAATGGTGATGATTCAGTGAAAGAATTAAACAGGTATAATTTATTGACGGGAACGTTTCCCCTCATTGGTATAGCATATAAGTATATGCTAACTTTATCATTTACCCAAGTAGCTTGTGAAAGGGCTTTTAGTATTTTAAAATTTATCAAAAACCGATTAAGAAGTACTTTGACACAAGACAGACTAGAAACGTTTATGCTTATGTCAAGTGAAAAAGATATTGTACAAAGAATTTTGCTAGAAGTGATAATAAACAGCATTGTAGAAAAAAGTTTAGTCTTCCAAAAATTGTTATTGTATTAAAAATAATAAAATAAATATGTAATTAATAATTGTTTATGACTTGTAATTAGCTACGTTCAATTATTCCAAAACACAAACCCTATGCTGTTTTCCAGCATCATTAAGTTCATTCCTATTTCATATTTAAGAATTATTTGAATTTGATTATTAACATTTTTTTTATTGCAAATCGCTGGGCGTGGTGTAATTAGATTTGGGACTCAAAGTTTTATTGTTTGTATAATTTGAAAATGGGTTAGTTGGATTTAGGACTTAAGGTGTAGTTGTGCGTGGAGCGATAAGGTTTATAATTTCAACTTTAAAATATCTTAAGAGGTTTGAGGGCCGCAAGTTTCGTTATTCCCGGGCCACTTTGGTATCCCAGTCCATCCCTGGGTGTCAACAAAGAATAATTTGTGGTTGCTAGGCTCGAATATGTTGCACAATTTCGACCAACACGTTAGCATTTCCAGATAACTTGATTTTGACACAGTTACAAACGCTCTACTACGATTTTTTTTATTTCAAGTCTGAGAGGTTTAGTGTCTGAGGCAGGTTGTTTTTCATCAATGGGACAAAATGTTTTCTACTAATTCTATTCCTCCAGCAACACTCATTTACCCAACTTTGCAGCATTTTACTCAAATTTCCCGAAACGACTGAGAATTTTTCATACACCCTATTTCACTAAAGAGCCTTATAGGGTCATGTTGATATCAGTTAATGTTCTTCCAGCACTTAGATCTCATTTTTGCTCACATCACTAATGACATTTTCAGAACATTTGTACTTTTCTCAGTACATTCGACAAATTTTTAGTACACTTGGCGCATCCTCAGTACATTTTCGGTACACTTGAACTATTGGGAGGTTTTTTGCTATTTGTTTTTTCAGTGTAAATTTTTTTACATCTCGCGCGTGATTTGTAACGTGTGTTAAGGCCAAAAATGCTCAGTAAGGTTTGCCATTTTACCATGAATAGACTTACAAACGAAAAGCGCTTACAAGTCATTGCATTTTGTTATCAAAATTCGTGCTCTGTGATAAATGTGTTTCTCCAACTTTTTATCGAAAAATCTCTTCACGATGAAGCTCATTTTTGGTTCAAACATAATTTCCGAACTAGATGTGAAGAGCAGCCAGAGGCAGTTCCAGACCTGTCAATGTATCTTGAAAATGCACTATTTTGTGCGGTTTGTGGGCCGGCAGCATCATTGAAACGTACTTTTTCAAAAATAATGAAAATCGCAACGTTACAGTCAATGGAGCAAGGTACCGTGCGATGATTAGCGACTTTTTTTTTGCCCAAAATGGAAGAATTGAACTTGGTTGACATGTGGTTTCACACGGCACACGATACGATGGACCCATTGAGAGGCGAGTTTGGTGAGCAATTAGTTTCACGTTTTGGAGCAGTCCATTGGCCTCATAGATAATGCAATTCGACCCCACTAGACTATTTTTTGTGGGGCTACGTAAAGTCGCTCATATTCAGGGACAAGCCAACCACAATTGCATTCCTGGAAGACAACATTACAGCTGCCATTGGTAAGATACCGGCCGAAATGCTGCAAAAAGTAAGCCAAAATTGAGCTTACGGACCGTGCAAAACATTTACATGAAATAGACTTTAACAAGTAAATGACAGAAATTGATGTATTGTTCCAAATAAATATTTCATTCACTGTTGAAAGTTTTCTGTTATTTTTTCATTTTCAAAAACCAAGCGCTCAAACAATCACTTTTTATATAAGATTTATCTGTGAATACATTTACTATGTTTCGTTTTAGTTCCTTTTTGAATATTGAATTTTAGGTAATTAGGAATTTTAGTAAAAAATGGCAAGTCATGTTTTTCGCAAGAACATTTCTAATTCTTTTTTTGTTTGTTTTGTAGTTGTTTTTGTTTTGCTTACTTGCTTATCTAAGCAATTAAAAAGAACATCAAAAATGCAGCATCAAATGGCTGAGACTCATATCTGAGCATTTCTCATAGCTCACTGACTTCACTGTCTTCCTTTTTATGATTTTTAGTCCTTGTTACTGTTGTTTCTCATATTGTACATACATACATAAGAACAGTGCATCCAACAACAGCACAAACAATAACAGCAACATAAAATGCTGCATCCTTTATCCCACGGTAAGCAATTTCATGTCGCTTGTAGCATAGAAATTACAAACAAAAAAAAAAAAAGGTTGTATTATTGCAACGCGACGTTATGGCAAACAGCAAAGAAAAAATTAACCGGAGAAAAATGTTACTTGCTCCAATTTTGATGTGCGCTCATAATTTTTCTTCATATTTGCAATTTTTTATGATTTTTTCCTAGGTTTTTTTCCAAAAGCACTACCGTATGTTGGCTGTCTGTTTTGTCTATGACAACTAGAGATGAGCAAGTGGTGGGAATAAACAGAAAATGATGCATGGACCACAGAAAATTATCATTTCCACAATTATTTTCAACACAAAATTAAATTTTCTCTTAGGCAGATTTTAAGAGAAGGCTCTATGCTCCTAAAGAAATCTTAGAATATTTTTGGTAGTACAAAAAATGGTTTGAATTAGCATCACCCTTCAATTAGGTACGTTTTGAGAAAATAACGTGGCCGTCCCATACAAGAGTTCCTATAAAGAAAAAACTTTTAAACGCTAACTCGAGCGTTATTTAAGGTAGTACAACCACATCGCACCCCAATACTAGGTATGGTTCGGATTAAAATAAAACAGTGAAATTGTCACGATGTGCGATGCGTTTTTCATGTAAGCAGAAGCTTAAATCGCTTTATTGAAAAAGTTTTTAATACCTAAATGAGAATAGAATAGGCTTGCCAGATCCAAATTGTGTTTTACGTGGACATTTAAAAAAAAACCAAAAAAAAATCTGGATTTTCCTGGACACTTGAAAAAGGTAATCTGGATTTTTCTGGACAATAAATAGAACTAAAACTTAGCTTTAGAAGAAAATATATATTTTATTAAACAAAATAAACCTAACATAAACTTTACAATCCAGTAAAACAACATTTTTTGTGAGCAGTGAATTTGTGTGAATGTCCAGAAAGTTTCAACAGATTCATGAAGGGCTCACACGCTGAGTGGCTGTAGTACTCTGGTACATACATATGTACAGTAGGGTGATTCAAAACATTTTTTTTTTAATTCAAACAGGACTTTAAGTTGCAAGTACATCAAAGAAAAATGCTGGTGCAACGAGAGCTCATAATATTTATATCTGAATAACAGAATTTTTCCAACAGCGAAAACAGTTTTTCGTTTGTATCAACTGTGATTATGTTGCATAGCAAACGTTTCTTCACAGCTATTTCAGCAAAAACTATAAGACCCAAATTTGTGTCTTGAGCGGTTGAACTGCCTGCCGCGCCTGATACTATTTGACCTTTTACTATAGCCACCCAAGCGCCTGCACCAAGTAAAATGTCACTATGCCTTGGAATATGAAAATCTGTCTCTTCCAATTGTAGTGAACGCATTTTCGGCAAATGATTCGTTAACGGCATAGTTGTAACGGTTGTTCGAATTTGATCTGGACATATTTCTGATTGTCTGGACTCTGGACTTGGGACTAAAAATCTGGACAATCCAGACCATCTGGCAACCCTAGAATAGAATTAAATTACACCTGAAAAAACTTTACAATATCGATATTAAAAACACAATTTTCAATATTTTCCAACCTTATCAACCCTTAATAGAGACACACTTCTGGTTCACGTTTACGACTCATTTTTGCAACGATTGGCGCCATATGATTTTCCAAAAAGCACCTCAAATCAATTATTATTTTCAAAGTTAATTTCCGTCATTTATCTTTTGATTGAAATAACAGTGAGAGAGAGAGTAGTAGACTTTTTTCCTGCGCTATGACTTGGCCTTGGCAGTTAATCAGTGCAAGACTTGAAAAATTAGGAAATTTTTGCACGCTTATACCTCAGCTTTTGTTAAACCGGTCTAGAAGCTGATCATTTTCGCGCACTCTGCTCGAAGTACTTTAATTTTATTAAACATTTATTGAAGTAGCTATTCTAGATCCCGTCAACTAAGCCGAGGAAAAAAACTATATTAAGTGAAAGTAGGACTAAAAAAACTAATTTCTAATTTCAAATAACACCCGTGCCAAAGAATTTTCACTTCAAAAAATCAAAACAATCGGAGCCGTCAGGATTCAACTGCTTTCGTTTTCGCAAAGAATGTCCCATATGTAGGTCGTTTGATCATAAGTGACTTAGAAAAGTGCAGTGTATAATTGGGACAAACAATTTTCGTGGCTATACTAGCATCAGAATGCTAAATGCCGTAAACTTTCAAGACATCGCGGTAAATAAAGTATCACTTTCACGCCCATCTTCAACCCAAAAATATATACATACATACGAAATGTGCACATAAACACAGATCCACACCATTAGCTTGACATGAAATGAACAACTTGTTCCTTCGTTGATGAGCAACGTTGTTTTGCATATGTTTTTTCTGTGCTTTGTTTACTTTGGTTGCCTGCTTTGTTTTCGCTTTGTTTTTTTTTTTTTTAATTTTGCCATTTTCATTTCTATTATTTCTTTTTTCTTTCCTTTTCGTTTTCTTTTTTGTGCTTCCTTTGACATGGTTTCACATGGTTGTATTATTGCTGCTGTTTTGTTTATGACACTACGACTCCATTGTTGCAACATGTGTCTGGTCATTGGACTAAAATTGATGCCATCATCATCATCATCACTGCTGGCGTTTATGCTGACGTTTCTTGTTTTTGTTGCTGTCATTATTATTATTTTTTTATTGCAAATTATTATGTTGATTTTTATTATGTTGCTTTTGTGCTGAATTTTCATTATTCTACCGAAACTTGTTGCTTTGATTGTTTTTCATTTGTTTTGTTGATTGATATTATTCTTCTTTAATGACTCGCCAATTTGTTTGAAAACAAAATCAATAAACTGAAGAGTCATAACGAAATTCATTGCAATTATGCAGTAAGGGTCTTCATACGAGGTCTCTTGTTGTTGTGGCCATTCAAATGGGGGTAGAGGTCAGCTTAAATGTCACATCACATTGAAGATGGGTATCCGTGCCATTAGCGAATGGCTAAAACTTTGATTACAAATAGTTCGTTCAACTATACATTTCTAGCTGAATATAATTACTGTATTTTTTTTTTTTTTGCGAACAACTATAGACATCAAAATAATGTAATTCTGAAAAATGAACATAAAATTTTGCAGCTTTAGTAGCAACACTAGGAGTACTTGTTTATTAAAATTAAGATATACTCGAATATGAATAAGTTTTCTCGAATTTCGAGTCTTCCCGAAGAATCCTAGTATATGAAATTTTTTTGAACATTCCTAATTTACATACAAACATGAATCTAACAGATTCACCGGATCTGGGGACGTCCAGATTTTTTTTTAGCTTTGGACCCCACTTCTCCCTTGGTGAGATCTGTTAAGACTCCTCTCTCTCCCACCTCTCTCTTCCACCTCTCTCTTACTATTTATAGTTTTTAAATAATTATATTTATCCAACTAATGCTGATGTCATCTATCTACACGACATTTAATGTTTCGGAAAGTTCCAGAAACAGTACATTACGTAACAGAAATTTTTCGTTTGAATTATTGTAAGCGCAGCGTTACAGAAATATTTCTTTTACATATTTCAAGTATAATATATCACAAGCAATCATTCTGAACTCTTTCTGAAAGGTTCCAGATATAAGGTTTTCTGAACCTTTCAATTCAAATCTTTCTGACACGTTATGAACGAAATCTTTCACATTAATCATTTTAAAGTTTTTCTGAAAAGTTTCAAATTTGATATTTTAATGAATTTTTCAAATAAAATCTAAATAACTTATTACGGTTCTCTGTTTGATGCAATGCTAAGTATACTTTATTGACAATTATAAGTTTAGAAACAAATTTTTTTAATCGCTTCAAATGACATCAAAGTCCAGACGTTGAGATATTGCAGAAAGCTTTCTGAAATAAAAATGAAAGATTTCTGAGTTGTAACTGAAAGTTTGTTCAATTTCATGTAAAAGATTTCTGAAAGGCCTACGAAACGTCATATGCCGATTAGAAATACGCTAGATTTTTTCTGTGATATAAGAGGAGAAAAAAATATACTAGGCTTAAGGTATACAATAACGACTTTATTTGAATTTATAAAATAAATAATAGGCTGCGACACCACCTTCCCTAATTCTTCACTGACTTCATGAGCATTCTTCTATTATAATGATTGGACACATGAAAAAGGAAAAGTTTTCACGTAAGTCTTTTGGTAGTATGGTAAAAAAGTCATCCGATGTGTGTATCTATATCCTCCTCGTCTAGCCATTCCAGCCTATCGTCCACGGCGCACAGCACAGCAGATTTTACAGTACATATGTTGAGCGGCATTCCGATAAGGCGAAACAAACGTACCAGCATGGATTCATTCTGTGATACAAAATGCTATCTGTTATTATAATTTATATTCTCTGAATAAAAAACAAAAAGCGTTAGATTTTCATGTAATAAAAATTTATGAATTTCTAAAATCATTACGGATCTCTAAAAAATTACGAGATTAACAAAAGTATTGAGGGCACTCAAAAAAGTAAGGGCTCAGGAGCAAATTTACCCTAAGCCTTCCGGCGGCCCTGCTTGTAGTATAGCTTTCAGATGGTTTTCTTTTTGCAGAGGCTATTGTGGCCTTTACGCATGGTATTAATAATAGCTTTCGGTATCGTCTTCTTTGACTTCATATTGCTTAAAGTGTTTTTGTATTTCTTCTTACAACTATACACTCCTAAAAAATCATGTGTGTTTTTATTTCTACAAACTTTATTGACTTAATTTTTTCAAGATTTTAGAACCGATCTTGGAAGAAAAAGCTTTAACTAACAAATAAATGAACCAAATAAATCATATTCAGGTTTACTAAGTCTCATTATTATTACTCTTATCACTTCGAAAAGTTTATCATTAACGGAGTCTTTATCAATTCATTAGCGCAACTTAAATGTCAACATTTTAATTTAACTTTCCGAAACTTTAACATAGAGCAACTGTATCTTACCTCACCAACTCAGTATCATCGGTAACTTTTCACTTACTCCGGCATCTTTTTCAGTTGCAACCGACAGTATCACGTCTAAAGCCCAAAGTTGAACAAGTTATTTCATAACTTGGCTTAAAGGATAAAATAATATTCTTGTTTGAATAAGTTTTAAGTTTCATGTTGAAACTATAAATTACTTTAAATATATATTGTGTACGTTCATTCTCAAAGAGTTGATGAATCTCCTTAATTGACCAAATTTTGCCCGAAATTATTATGCCGTGCATTTCACTGTATTGCAATCAATCTTCTTCAATAATTTAGTAAAAGTTTTCACGTAAGTTTTCCATCAAGTCAACGTAACATCATCATCTTCAATTGAACAGAGTCTCAACCAATAATGAGAAGAAGACGCTGAAGTAGCAGCAGTTTCTTTTCTAAGAAAAATGATGCAGTGCTGCTGCAGCACAATGTATAGAATACGCGACCTTTTTCAAAATGCAGCCAAAGGCATGCAACGTTGAAAGTAGCTGCAGCAGTAATTGGTTTTTTTTTATTGTTGTGTAGAGTGTAACTCCTTTCGAAGCAGCAAGCAACAACTAAATACATTAAAAATCAGACAAGTGCGTTCGCTTATTGTTGAACATTCGCTTAATATATTTAAAAGTACTATAGTACTACCATAGAAATGAATGCAGTGCCGATATATAATGCTTAGGTTATAATTCGATTAATCGATGTTGACATTAATCGATACATTAGACATAGTGTCCAAAATAGGGAAAAAAAGATTTGAAAATACGAGTGATTGTCCCAAACAGAGTTTGTGTTCGATTTCGTTGAAAATTTAAAAAAAAAAAAACAGACATACTAATACGTAGAAAAAATCTACCTTAAGTGCCAAGATATAGCCATGCTTAACTAGAACTATCAAAAAAGGCAATCTGGCCTCAGAATTACTCTATGACGTTAGATTTTTGAGATTTCTCAGCCTAAAAATGTAAAAAACGCGTTTTCGGCCTATAATTGAGGCTATGTAGTATCGCGAAACTTTTTTTTTCTCAAATAACTAGAGGGGTCGGTGGTTATGAATCTGTCAGTGGAGTCTCCAAATTCAAAATATCGGATTCAATATGGCTAACTGTGCTAAATAAAGTGTTTTTTTCCACTTTTAGGTAAGGATATCTCAAAGATCTGAGCAATTTGGCCAGATTTGGTTCAGCTCGTCAAAATTATTCGGAAATACTTTTAGGCGGAGAGCCATCTGCAGAAATTACGAGTGTATAAGATTACAGGATGGGATGCATGCCAAATGATGCAGATCGACGAGCCTAAATTGAATATCTAGGGATGCCTTGCCAAAGCCTGTCTGGATGGCCTAAAATGCCCGAATTTAAGACAATTTTGTTGTTCTAATTAAAGCTGTAATACATAACAGCTCGAAATGTATACCAAATTATAGAACTTGAAGAGACTAAATATAATACATGGGATTGCATTGTTGAATCCTGTACCAAACATGGGTTTTCGCCGGTTTCTTGGGTCAATTTTCATTAATGAAGATAACAGCTTGAAGTTTGTGCCAAATGCTAGATATTGAACCGACTAAATAGACTATAAAGGGTTGCCTTGTCGATTAATGTCATAAACATTAGTTGACACCCGTTTTTGTGGTCAGCTTTTCTTGAATGAGTAACAACCCATGTTTGGGAGGATTCGACAAAACAACCCAATATATTCTGCTTAAGCTCTTCAATTTCTATCATTTGGCACAAATTTCAAGATGAAAATTGACTCAAAAAACCAGTGATAACCCATGTTTCGGACTGGATTCATCAATGCAATCCCATGTATTATATTTAGCCCTCTTTGAGTTCTATCATTTGGCATACATTTCGAGCTGTTATGTACTACAGTTTTAATTTGAGCACCAAAATTGCTTTGGCTTTGGCAGAGCAACACTAGATCCTGTAATCTTATACACTCGACTTTTCTACAGCTTTTGGACTATTTAGCACGTTCGTGATATGAAAATTACACATTATTTGTATACCTGCGTAATAGGCACAATTTTCTTATATATGAGCATTTCCATAGGTCCCGTTCGACCGTCGAACACATTAAAAGTTAAAAAACGTCAAAATAAAACGGATTTTTATTTTGACAATAGGGTTGACTTATAGCTCCTAATAAGCTTTATAATTGGTGCTAAAGTTGAACTTGGGCTTTCAAGATAATTGCAAAAAAAAAAAACAAGGTGTCGCACGTGACAAAAACTTCCATTTTCGTGGAAATGCCCATATGTACATTTATAAAATTAATGCAATGTTTCAAAAACCAATGAACGATTGAACGGTTTTTATAAGATTATTAAGCTCTCACGATATTTCCGACAAAATTCGATACTTAATTTTTATAGCAAAATCTCTCTTTCCGCTGTATCTTCTGTTGAATTTTTAGTTTCATCTAAATAGCAACAACCAAATGCTAGGTTGCTGATGTTCTTGCTGCAGTACTTACGCCAACTATTCAGTGAAAATCAATTTTTAATACAAAATTGATTAACCACTATTCTCGTTGTTGTTGTTGCTGTAATGCTACTAACTATACGCTACTGTTTAAAGCTACCCAAACATTTAAGCTACAGCAGCAGCAGCAGCAATGGCAAAAATTTTTTAGCTTGAGGTCAAGAAAAGAGCAAAATAAGAACAAGCAAAGATCATGTTGCTACACTACGACTACTTTAACAACTTAAATGTTCCACGTTGCCAACACTTTGCTGTACATGTTGATGTCGTTACTGTTTGCTTACCATTGTTGTTGCTGCATGTGTAGAGCATTGATTTTCACTCGCCAACAGAATATTAAAATATTTCACTCTTGCAATTTAATGTAGCAGCGAAGTGGTGAGAGCTGGTACAGCAAAAATCAGGTCGAAATGAGTTGCTGTTGCTGTTGCTTTTGGAATTGGTAATGAGTTGTAGTTTTAAAAGGACTGCAAGTATTTAATTGAAATGATTTTAATGGTTTGCTGATTAAAAATTCAACAGAATGGTTATTTTTTGTAGTTCTGAAAGTTGAAAGCAAATGTAATGTATACTGACGCGTTTTAAAGGGATATACGGAATTAAGCTCATGTTGATTTTAAAGTGTTAAATGTCATAATTTCTTGTATTACATGGGAAATTAAGTGAAGGCATCTTTTTTGATTTTTAGTGTCGTAATTGATGATTAAGATCGGTAACAGATGTACACAACTCGTATGAGTACGTTAACCTTCATGGACTCTAAGGGATCAATTGTTATTCAAAAGTATTGCCATTTACTATAGAGTTCTGTTCTGGGATGGTAACTCCGATAAATTCCGAGACTTACGTTTTGGGATCCGAAATTTTCTTCTTTATAAATATTGTAGCGAAATTTGGTTTATGCTAGAAGAATCTTGAAATAAATACCAACGAAAGAAACTTAACGATATTAGCACCATCTAGCGCAAAATGCTAAAAATAATAAACCGAACAGACGCTGCAGTAAACAATAAAAAGTCAACAACCGAGAGAAATTATCACCGTCGTACAACGTACAACGCCATCTAACATCTAGCATAATAGCTAGATCAACGTCAGTGCGCCATGCTGGTGAATTGTGGTGAATTGTGGATAGTAGTAGAATGCACGCTACAAAGTAGCACTGGTGGGTTGTAGATAATGGTAGAATATACGCCACTTAGAAGGTATTGGATTATTCGAGAGAGTGATGACTGCAGTATAAAAAGGGTTGTCATCTGAGCTGAGGACAGTAGAATTAAACCAGCGAAGCAGAACAGTTGAGTTAGAACAGCGAAGCAATAAGCAATAAAGTGAATACAGTGTGATCCATAATAGAACAAAACAGTTTTCTATACAGTGTTAAATTAATATTAGAATTTGAACGTTAATAAAATAAACCATTTTATAACTAAATAAGTTTGTGTGTTTTTAATTGTTACACAATCCAGTGATCGAACTCAGAAAAGTGTGAGAGATCGAAATTATCGTCAAAGAGACAGAAATTTCGTAACAATATGTATATAATATTGTAGCGAAATTTGGTTTATGCTAGAAGACTCTTGAAATAAATACCAACGAAAGAAACTAAACGATACTAGCTAGCATACACCATCTAGCGTAATGGTGTAAAAATAATAAACCGAATAGACGCTGCAGTACACTATTTAAGTCAATAACATAGAGAAATTATCGCCGTCGTACAACGTACAACGCCATCTAGCATAATAGCTAGCTCAACGTCAGTGCGCCATGCTGGTGAATTGTGGTGAATTGTGGATAGTGGTAGAATGCACGCTACAAAGTAGCACTGGTGGGTTGTAGATAATGGTAGAATATACGCCACTTAGAAGGTACTGGATTATTCGAGAGAGTGATGACTGCAGTATAAAAGGGTTGTCATCTGAGCTGAGTGACACAGTAGAATTAAACCAGCGAAGCAGAACAGTTGAGTTAGAACAGCGAAGCAATAAGCAATAAAGTGAATACAGTGTGATCCATAGTAGAACAAAACAGTTTTCTATACAGTGTTAAATTAATATAAGAATTTGAACGTTAATAAAATAAACCATTTTATAACTAAATAAGTTTGTGTGTTTTTAATTGTTACACAATCCAGTGATCGAACTCAGAAAAGTGTGAGAGATCGAAATTATCGTCAAAGAGACAGAAATTTCGTAACAATATAATAAAACAACACAAAATATGTCATCAGATTTAATATCACAAAATTTCATGTCAGTATGTGAGTGATTTCAAATTATACTAAGCGTTTATGATGTGTTTTGGAAACAAGCGACTCATAAATGATGCGACCTGAACGTTTAGGGTAATTTGCAAGAAATCGCGAAAAACCAATAACAAAGAACGTGTAGCTGTCCGCAGTAACGTAGGAGTCTTCGTTCATCACCAAACCCTCCTTCACTGACTATTTTTCGATAGCAGAAAACGCAGCAGTAATATCTCTCTTACAACGGCCAATAATATCAATATCATCAGCATATGCAAGGAGCTGGACACTTTTGTAGAAAATAGTGTCATTACGATGTACACTGGCTTTTCGCAACATCCCTTTCATCACAAAATTGATGCAGGATAGTGGTTGACGACGCAGAATGTGTTGCTCAACATAATTTTTCAAAGCCGCACTAGCTTTGCAAGAATACGGAACTTAGATATGGTGGTATTTCCAATCTCGAATCGGGCTATCGAAAGCAGCTTTAATGATTTGACGTACTGGTCGATCGTGAACTTACCAGGTCTGAAGTCGCACTGATAAGGACAAGTCAGTGGATTAGCGAAAGGCTTAAGTTAGCGAAGCAATTGAATTTTTTTGGAGTTTTTCATTATTTAAGTTCAACAAATTAATACGTACTCGAAAACTAAACCCTTAAATGCTCATGAGCTCCGATCTTGGTGATAAAAATATATTAAGTAGGTATTAAAACGATAACGATATAACAGCAACACACTTTTTTTTTTGGCAGTTATTTTCGAAAAAAATGGTTGTATTTTAGAAGATACAATGAGCATTTAAGGGGTTAATAACTTATGCAACAGTTACGATTAAATTCGGAAGGTTGAAAAGAAAATTAATGGAAATTATCTAACTATTTAATTGTTTTGCATAAGCTGGCCTCAAAGCTAATTTTTACTTAAAAATATCTCGTTGCTTCCTTGTAAAGTAACATATTGTAGCGAAATTTGGTTTATGCTAGAAGACTCTTGAAATAAATACCAACAAAAGAAACTAAACGATATTAGCACCATCTAGCGCAAAATGCTAAAAATAATAAACCGAACAGACGCTGCAGTAAACAATAAAAAGTCAACAACCGAGAGAAATTATCGCCGTCGTACAACGTACAACGCCATCTAATAATAGCATCTAGCATAATAGCTAGCTCAACGTCAGTGCGCCATGCTGGTGAATTGTGGTGAATTGTGGATAGTGGTAGAATGCACGCTACAAAGTAGCACTAGTAGGTTGTAGATAATGGTAGAATATACGCCACTTAGAAGGTACTGGATTATTCGAGAGAGTGATGACTGCAGTATAAAAAAGGTTGTCATCTGAGCTGAGGACACAGTTGAGTTAGAACAGCGAAGCAATAAGCAATAAAGTGAATACAGTGTGATCCATAATAGAACAAAACAGTTTTCTATACAGTGTTAAATTAATATTAGAATTTGAACGTTAATAAAATAAACCATTTTATAACTAAATAAGTTTGTGTGTTTTTAATTGTTACACAATCCAGTGATCGAACTCAGAAAAGTGTGAGAGATCGAAATTATCGTCAAAGAGACAGAAATTTCGTAACAATTGGTGTCAGAAGTGGGATTGTGTAAAAAGAATTAACAATCAATTAAAAAAATACAAAAAAAAAAAATAAATAAATAAAAATGGTTAAGTTTGACGAACTGAAAGTGGATCAACTGAAGAAGGAGTTGCAGCAGCTGAATCTGCAATCTACTGGCGGAAAGGTGGAGTTACAGAAACGCTTACGGCAGGCTCTTGAGGCTCAAGGTGTAAACTTGGAAGAGCATGAATTTTATAGTGATGTATCAGAATCAGCAGCGAAAGTGGAAGAAGCTTCTGGATCAGCGGCAAGTGGTGAAGTTGTAGATATGTCAAAGTTCGAGAAAATGTTAATGGCGATGACAAGCAATATCCAGGCCGTTCGAGAAGAAATTGGTCAAAATGCACTGCAAATAGACGAAAAGTTAAGTCAAAATACACTGCAAATAGACCAGAAGTTAAGTCAGAACGCGACGCAGATCCACGAGGCTGTTCGAACGGAGGTTGCCAAAATGGTAGATGGCTTCGACGCAAAAATGACTGAGTTACGAGATGACGTTGAATCATTCAAAGAAGAAGTTCAAAATAATCTTGAAAAAGTTCAAAATAATTTTGAAAACGTTAACAAAAGGATTCAAGAGTTGGAAATAAGTGAACCAGCCACTCAAGTTATAAGAGAAATCAGCGCTGAGAGGCTTAAGGCACCCTCATTCGATGGAACAACGCCATTCAGTGTTTTCAAGCTCCAGTTCGAAACAACATCTGGTCACAATCGTTGGGATAACGAAAGCACAGCTGCAGCGCTAATTGTGGCATTAAAAGGCGCAGCTGCAGAAGTTTTGCAAACGGTTCCAGTGGCGGAGCAGAAAAACTACAAGGCGGTGATGGATGCCTTACAGCGAAAATATGGCAGTGACCTTATGAAGCTGATTCACAGGTTGAAGTTAAAAAGTCGTATCCAGAAATCTGGTGAGTCCTTGCAGGAGTATGCTGCGGATATTGAGCGATTGGCACACCTTTCCTATCCTGACGAGTTAAGTGTCGTAGCTGAAAAATTCAAAATAGAGGCGTTTATTGACGGCATACGTGACTTAGATACAAAACGCGAAACAATGCGGAGCCCGAAGACAACATTTAACGAAACATTAATGGTTGCCCTCACTGAAGAGATGATTGCGTTGACATGCCGCCCATCACTGAAAACTCGTCGGATAGAGGTGGAGGCTGAAAAGAAAAATTCATCGTTCGCCAGCGGTAGCTTCAGCAGAAAATGGTACAACTGTGGTAAGCAGGGACACATGGCACGTGACTGTAAATCACGATCTGCATCACGTTCACCAAGAAGAAAAATTGAAAATCGGCTGGAGGTGGATTTTAAAAAGAAAAGTTCATCGTTCGCCAGCAGTAGCTTCAGCGGAAAATGCTACAACTGTGGTAAGCACGGACACATGGCACGTGACTGCGAATCACGTCGTAAACGATCTGCATCACATTCACCAAAAAGAAGAATTGAAAATAGGGTGGACGATGGCGAAAATGGTAGCGGGCAGCAGGCGCGTACGTGGAATCAGGGTTCGATTCCGGAGAGGGAGCCTGAGAAATGACTACCACATCACAAAGAAAGCCAGCATGAAAATGCGGATGCATTTTTCCGTCGTCTATGTAAAATTGAATGTTCACGAACGGAAAATAAAGCTGGAACAATTGATGTGCGCCGTTTGAACGTTTTGCCTGAAGAGGAGGTAAGATGGGACCAGCGCAGTGATCGGGATCGTGGTGATCGTGAACGAGAGCGTGGAAGGGAACGTGAAAGAGATCGCGAGCGTGATCGCGAACGGCGTGAAGAACGCGACAGAGAACGAAAGCGGGAACGTGAAAGAGAACGTGAACGAGAGGAGGTTATAGAGCGCGCTGAAAGAGATAAAGTTGAAAAGGAGGATCCAGAACGGCCAGATAAAGATCGTGAGCGCAGAAGAAGAGAAAGGGAACGCAAACATGAGAAAGAGCGAGAACGAGAGCAGTCACGCCGAGAACGTTCTCGAAGTCGGGAGAAATCTTCTAGACGTCGTTCTAAATCGCGTAAAAAGGAACGTGAGAAAGAGCGTGACAAAGATCGCGACAAGATGGAAGCTCGGTGTGACCTGCGAGCAAATACTGAAAGGTTCAAGAAAGGTCAACTAGTGCTGCTACACAACCCACAACGGAAACGAGGCTTGTCTCCTAAGTTTCGGACTCACTGGGATGGACCTTACCGGATCGTCACAAGGATTAATGATGTTGTGTATCGAATCCGAAAATACCCCGGGAACAAAAATAAATTTGAGGTAGTCCACATCAAAAGGCTGGCACCTTATACTAGGGACGGAGAGACTCTTGTTCGGGACGAACAAGTTTAAGCGGAGGGCAGTGTAGCGAAATTTGGTTTATGCTAGAAGAATCTTGAAATAAATACCAACGAAAGAAACTAAACGATATTAGCACCATCTAGCGCAAAATGCTAAAAATAATAAACCGAACAGACGCTGCAGTAAACAATAAAAAGTCAACAACCGAGAGAAATTATCGCCGTCGTACAACGCCATCTAATAATAGCATCTAGCATAATAGCTAGCTCAACGTCAGTGCGCCATGCTGGTGAATTGTGGATAGTGGTAGAATGCACGCTACAAAGTAGCACTAGTAGGTTGTAGATAATGGTAGAATATACGCCACTTAGAAGGTACTGGATTATTCGAGAGAGTGATGACTGCAGTATAAAAAAGGTTGTCATCTGAGCTGAGGACACAGTTGAGTTAGAACAGCGAAGCAATAAGCAATAAAGTGAATACAGTGTGATCCGTAGTAGAACAAAACAGTTTTCTATACAGCGTTAAATTATTATTAGAATTTGAGCGTTAATAAAATAAACCATTTTATAACTAAATAAGTTTGTGTGTTTTTAATTGTTACACAATCCAGTGATCGAACTCAGAAAAGTGTGAGAGATCGAAATTATCGTCAAAGAGACAGAAATTTCGTAACAATATATTCCCGTTTAACTAATTTTTTGATATGATAAATTCGAAGATCCCCGACAAACTCGGCAATGCAAAAATTGTTCAAGATTGCACTCTCTATTATGTACTAACATGAAATTAAAATAAATGAAACATTGTTGCTCATTTTCTAATAAATTTACTGACAAAAATTGAAAATAACTTACTAAATTACTCGACGTTTAAAGTAGATACAAATATAATACACATTTTACACACAATTTTACATATTTAGTTATAACATAACATATTTAGTCTATCATTATTGTGCCCACAGTCAATTTATTACTATTGATGGCACTAAATATGCTCAAAATAAAGTGACATTCATCACATCTAAGACCGAAATGTAAAATAAAAATCGAAATAAAACGCTTAATATATAAAAAGTGAATTTGTGATAAATCATCACCTACACCCCAAATAAATTTGCTCAATTTGTAGCAATTTCAATGTGCAAAAAACAACAACAGCGACAAGGAACCAACCAACTCATAGTAAGGAAGTTATGGTTGCTATGAATGTTGGACAGTTGTCATTTTTTATCTCTTACGTATTCACTATCGTGTGTGTTGTTATTTCGCACACTTAAGCTTAGGGGGTGAGCTTCCCACAGACATCTCGTATCGAAACGTTGAAGTTAGCAACCATTGTTGCCATTTGAATTATTTAAAATTATTATAAGGATTATTTACTTTTTCAATATTAGTTTTTTCAGTCATGATAATATTTTAAATTGAAATACAACTTGAATTTTTTATGTTTGAATCCAAACTTTTTTTTTAATTAAAAGATTATCTTATGAAGTTAATCGTTTTAAATTAATTTCCGGCTTATATCCTCCATGACTTCCTGTAATAAATCACTTTCAATTAGTTCAATTTTGAATAACATGAGGGGTTATTTCAATAATAACACTTGATAAGCTGATTTCCAAAACAAAAATTATATAAAAATTTAAAAAAAATATTGAAAATCTACTCAAAATCAGCGCATTAAGCTTTTTGTACATTTCAAAAGCTTTTTCCTTTCTTTTTTAGTGCAAATGAAATGCACACAAAGAATAATGTTCTGATTTTTGCTATATTCAGAGAGTTTTCAGCGCATTTCCAATATACTATTTTGATAATTTTTTTTTGTAAAATTAAATAACATTGATTCTTATTGATCCCTTATAGATCTATGAAATTAACCTTTTTTCGTTGAAGTTTTTCGAAAACTTTACAAAACTGAAGGTTTTGTTCGAAAAAAAAATACTGATCTTTACATCTTATTAAGTCCATAAATTGCGTTAGGCGTTTTTTTGAAAACCCTCTCCTCGTTAAGAGTTTTGGTAAGATCTGACGAGACCCCCTCCCCCTCTGGTGAGATTTAGTATTTTTAAGTAGGGGAGAAGTGGGGGTTGTGGGCACCGGGGGGGTTGTGGGCACCCCTACAAATTTATGCATAAACATTTTTTCATTACTTTTTAAAATGTCTGCTAAAGTTGGTTGTGGGCACAAAAATTGGGTGGGTTGTGGGCACCCGTTTTTTTTCCACGAAATCACAAAAAATTCCACCAAAAAATATGAACGGTGAACGTAGCCTACTATGATTGATATTGTTTTTTAAACTTTAGTTCCATAGAATTTTGTTTTGTTTGAAATTTTTGCCACGCCAATTGACCGCAGCCAACTCCATCAATTGTAACATCTGCGATCGAGCTTTTCATTTGAAATGTGCGGGCATGCGGGCAAGCATACATTATACATGTCAAAATTGTATTTCCGACGATGAATAAATCCTATGCAGGCTTTGAGATTAATAAACTGTCATTTTGTTCATATAAGTTGTGGTTTTTTTTTCATATTTTTCCATTTTTTCTAAGGGTGCCCACAACCCCCCCTAAAAAAAATTTCAGCTGAAAATGACGATTTTACGAAAGTCCATGTAAAATTTTTTTGCATGACGGAATCGGGTATGTTTCTTTATAATTAGTTAGCTTAGGTGTCTAGCTTTACACAGATACCCATATGTCCAAATAATATGCACTAGGTCGGTAATTATAAGCCGAAAACAAAACTATGCCCACAACTCCCACTTCTCCCCTACATAATTAAATTTACTTTATATGTATTCTACCCGTAACGTAGCACAAATGTTTCATTTGAAATATTTCAAACAGAATCGTAAAATTTGATTAGAAAAAGTTGTAGATCATGCAATTGCCTACGAAAATTTCAGTCAAATTGATCAATAAACTTTTTTATATAAAAAAAAGTAATTTAGATCATAATTTAATGATATTTTATAAGTATATAAATTTGCCATCTGTTTGTATTATAATATTAATATTTTTTGTTTCTTCTTTTTTAGGTAAGTTAACATTTCGATTCAAAATAATGTGCATTGTTTTAAAAGAGTGTAAGTTCATTGAAATAAATATTAATGAATTTTCTATCGACTCTTAAGCGGCAAAGCTCTCAGCCACATTTTTTTACAAATGCTTACATATTAAGTATCATCTGGCAAAGTTTTAAATCACAACAGAATTATTGCTGATAACTTATTTTCCAGATATTGATATTACTAAAAATTTAAATATTAGTTTAGAATAAAATAAAAGTTTATTAGTGAATAGAAGTACTTATGTGCCGCACTATGCATAGTACCTGGTCCTGGCTGAAGTACTTTAATTCACGTATCTCCTCAATTAATGCAGATTGCATTTTGAAATGTTTAATGTCTCTTACCTATATAATTTTAGATAGTAAAAATAGCCATGACCAAAATTGTTGTTATTCTGATTTGCAAGTTCACTTCCGGTTTTCTACAAGAACAAAAAAATCAAATTTCGAATCTGACTAAGCAAATTTCCTATTATTACCACTAAGTTTAATAATTTATTGTAAATTAGTTTGATTGGATAACCTCTTTCGAAACGTCTGTATTTCATTTACTTCAGACCTTAGAAAGCCATAACTTGACAACTTAGCCTCAAACAAAATAAAAATTTTGTGATTCAATTTGGATCTTCTAAAAGTACAATTAGGCTAAATGTGAACGAATTTCAGAATGTCACATTTTTTTCCTCAACATGTACCACATTTCATTCATAGAAATCATTTATATCAGATTTTTTTTTTCGACTAGTTATATACATTATCTCAGCTTCTACTACACTAACGTGCCAAGGGCACATCATAAAATTAAAGTTCGTACCAAATCATAAAATTTCTCTCTACAAAGTTTTCTCAAATTATTGAAATTGAAAAAGTTACTGCGAATCTAAAATTTCAGTACAAGTATTTGATCAGAATAATAAAATCCTATTTAACTTAAGTCCTAAAACTATGCAATGGTTTTTTCCAATCGACTTCCAAGATCATTGCGCTTTTATGTTCGTTTTAAAAAACTTTATGTACGCATATTTTTATTATTATCATTATTATTTATTAAAAAAGTAATAAAATAACAGTTTATAACTTATGTACTAGCACTAGCAAGTAAGAGCTTCAGCTAGGACTTAAAATATAATGTACACATTATAAAATATAACTTTTAATACAACTTCAAAAATACTTAAATAAATTAAAAAAAAATAAAGTATTTAAAGTTAAAATAAAATAAAAAATTCAAAATTAATATAAAATAAAAAAAAAATCCATCCCAATTTAATCCGCTAGATTTTGACGACTGTCCAATTTACTGTAACGTTCACGGCTATCGAGTTTTGAGAAAATATGGCCTAGGCGTTGTTCATCGGTAACCGCGAGGGCAGATTCATGCACAACACGAACAAATCGCTTTGCCTTGGTTTGTTCATTTGACGAAGTGTTGCGGGTGGATTTAACAGCGCATTCAAAATTTTCTCGTAGCCATCTCTTCGTATTGTTCCATTATCCATTATCATTGACAACAAAATATTCTCTGGATGGAAAAAATATGAGTTGTTTTCGATAACCGGACTAATGACCAGCTTTGCTTTTTTTCCAAATCGCACCTCTCAAAAATCATTTTTCTTTTATATTTAATCCTCTGAAGTATAATACTTTTTCAATATTTGAAGAACACTTTTTCAAAGTTTGAACAATACTGATTAACAAGTGATAGTCTTAAACTCCTCTTTATATACAAACAATTTTTACAATATAGCAAAATCTATTACCTGACCTAAAATTTATGAAAAGAATCCAACTTATATTCATTGCGAAACCCAAACAATTTAGTCCGTCGCACTATAATTAGGACATTGAATCATTCATCTACCAATCCTTAGTAGCAGGTAACTTGCGGGTTGCTGTTGCATTGTAAGTATCGTAAAGTTTTATTTTGAGCGGAGCATATGTGATGATCATAAAGTTGCAGAATACTCAAAACCTTAGTTTTAAGGACTAAGAATATGTATCTGCTACAAGCAGAACACTTACATTCTTTTTTGATCAGTCTAAGGCCCATTAATTCTAAATATTCATATTATTTTTCTTATTTTTATTTCGAAGCATATGCTTTCTACCTAGATTGATTTTGATGAAATTTAGTACGGATCAAAATCAAACGGGATAAGTACACGCTGGCATAAAACGGATACAATTAGTAATTAAAAAATTTTGATTGATATAAATAAAACCTTAACGATTTTCATTTAAATAAAATTGTTTAAAACTACCCTAAACGTACGTTGATCTTCGAAGAAGTCGATTGGAAAAAACCATTGCATAGTTTTAGGGCTTAAGTAAGAGATGATTTTATTATTCCAATTAAATATTTGCACTGAAATTTTAGATTCGTAGTAACTTTTTCAACTTCAATAATTTTAGGAAACTTTTTAGATATGAATTTTATGATTTGGTACGGACTTTAATTTTATGATGTGCCTCTGACACGTTAGGGTGGTAGAAGCTGAGATAATGTAGACAACTAGTCGAAAAAAAAAATCTGAGAAAAATGTAGTCCATGTTGAGACATTTACAACGATATACCATACTTGTTGATCGGACATCAAGTAGCGGATATATAAGAAAAAAACAAAATAGCATCGAATTTAGAGGCCGAAAAAATAAATAAAATTTTTCCTTAAAAATCTTTCAATATTTGCTTTCAAACTGGGGGTGGACATTCGAAAAATTTTTTTTTTTGTATGGGGGTCGATACTATTTAATGGGGTAAAACACGAAAACGCCAGCGAAAAAATTTTTCGGCTCCGATTTCGCTGAAATTTAGTATTATTGTAATATCGATGTCTAGCAATAAAACTGCGTTCAGGAATTCGCCCTAGTATTGTTTGTTGTTGAGAAACGCTGGTATGAAATTCACGATTTTTGTACTTTTTCAGAATAAGTGTTTTTTTCGAAAATTCATAGCTTACAGCAAACTTTATCAATTAATAATTTGTACACCTACGATTTTAGGTTTTTACTTGTACTTTTCAAAAAAAAGTAATGTTATTGAAAAAAAAAAATTTTTGGGAAAAATTTTGCGAATTTAAAATTATTTTTGCATTTCTTTTAGAAAAACCAATTTTTGTTATTTTTTTTTTTGTTTTAAAAAAAAAACTTTGATTTATTCTGCGCTTAATGCCGTAAAATTTTTCATGGGGAAAAAATTATTTATATTTTTTTTTTTAATTTTAAAAAAAAAATTCAAGAGCTAAAATTTTTTTTGAAAAATATAATCTGAATACTTTTTTGGTTTTTACTTGTACTTTTCAAAAAAAAGGTACTGATTTTGAAAAAAAAAAATTTTCGCAAAAATTTTGCGAATTGAAAAATATTTTTGCATTTTTTTAAAAAACTCATATTTTGAATTTTTTTTTTTAAAAAAACTTTGATTTATTCTGCGCTTAATGCCGTAAAAGTTTTTGTGGAAAAAAAATTATTTATATTTTTTTTTTTTAGTTTAAAAAAAAAATTTAAGAGCTACAATTTTGTAAAATGAAGTTTTGAATTTTTTTTGAAAAATCCATTTCTGAATATTTTTTCGGTGAACTGCAGATTACAGCTTGATCCGCAAGCTTCAAAATGATGTGCCATAACATGAGGGTAAGTAGTTACTTACAATGTTTGAGCCGTTAACTTAAAAACTGAAACTGAAATTTAAAATCAGTGCTGTAGCCTTTCAATGCGTAGTACAGCGCGCGTTTAGCGGCTTAAGCATTTAAATTAACTACTTGCCCTCATGTTATGGCATATCATTTTGAAGCTTGCGGATCAAGCTGTAATCTGCAGTTCACCGAAAAAATATTCAAAAATGGATTTCTTAAAAAATATTAAAAAATTCATTTCAATTTACAAAATTGTAGCTCTTTATTTTTTTTTTAAATTAAAAAAAAAATATAAATAATTTTTTTCCCGCAAAAATTTTTACAGCACTAAGCGCAGAATTGTCCGCTTTGTTGATTCCTCGGTTAATACAGGCAAGTTTTTTGCGCCGATAAAAGATCAACTACTGTTTATTGATATATAGAACTTTTAAGCTCTGAGAATACATAATCCTTCACGTAATGGTCTTTAAAAATGCTATCGAAATTTAAAATCTTACACTTTTTGTTATGCTGATTTTTCAAAAAAAAATAAAGCATCTTGGCAACACTGGCTTCGATATATTCAGCAAGAAATTAAAGACCAACATCACCATCTGCACTATAATGATGACCCACGTTGCCATCATTCTCAGCATAATGGTCATCAGCTTTATTATACTCACAAATATTTTTTGCAACATCGTCATCAACAACGCCTGCAACAGCATCAGCATCAGCAACATTATCATGTTTTACACTAATAATTTTATATATCATCCTTTGCATAAATATTCTTTTTTTTGGTAGCAAAATTGGTTAACACGTTTAAAAGACGCGCGCTCCATTGACCATTAAAATGAGGAAAAGCCAACAGCAACAACATAAATGCCCGGAAGGAAGCACCCGGAAGTTGTATCACAATTTGTTGTATGTAGCATATGAGTGTTTAAGTGTGTGTGTTTTAAGCAAATTTTTGTACGTTCGTATGCGTATGCTCATGCATATTTTGTTGTTGTCCAATAAACATGTGGTTAATAGGATAATTTGAATATTTTCGGTTTAAATTGATGCATCAGTGTGTGTTTGGGGGTGTCTTTGTTTGCCCTCTTGTGTGTTTATTTATCAGGTTCGTGTAGGTACACTTTTGTATATGATATATCACTGTGATAGTCATATAATTTTATATTATACTTTCTTGAATACCCAAGAGTTTTCGGGTTGCTTTCATATTTTTGACCATGCTTATATATGTTTTCAACAATTTTATTTTATTTAATTTGACTTTTACTGCTTCTATTTATTGCTACTAATAAAAGTTTATCATTGCCGCGTGTAGATGTGGTAATTTTTTTGTTGCAGAATTGTGATAACTTGTTATATTAAGGTCTTTATATTTCCTCAGCTGTGAACGATATAAATAATTGTAGGAAAGTCTTTAAGGAAGTAGTAAATTGTAGGTACAGGTTATTTTAAGTTTCGATTAAGTTGGGGCTACTGTACATACAAATAATTTATTGTTTCTTCATCAAAACAAATTTTGTGGGATTATAAAAAACTTTAATTTCTAGTTGAGAGGTTAAGTAAAGAGAAAGGACCTATGATCAATGACAATGATAACGTTGCAACACCAAAAAATGTGTTCTTGAATCGCTGAATCGTTGATGGTACACAATAGTTCCGCCTTATGCCAAAAAGTAAAATATATATATAAATAATTTCATAAACTAATGATACAAAAGATCTCTAAAATTGTCAACGTCAAATTATTTTGTTATTTCGCATTGATAACATTACTAATGTATAGTCATAAGTTGATTGCTTTGTTTTAAGAACTTCATCAAAGTCTGACATATTAAAAAATTAAAAACTGAATGGAAATGAATATTAAAAAAAAGCTTTTTACGCTGCAAAGCATTACGTGCGATAAAAATTTTGTTATAATGTATGCATTTTAAATATATGTCCATTCTTGAGCTGAGTTTTGCTATGATCCAAGAATAAAATCTAGGCCTTAAATATCAGTTTGTAGAATTGCTGCCTCTCTTGATAAATCAAATGCGCAACATTGCACATACATTCCTAGCTACCAGTGGCATATATAGCGATATTTTGTATTGTATGTACACCGTAACTAAATTTTTTCGATGGAAATTGGGAACAACAATAAAAAAAAATGTATTATCACAACACACGAGCTGTAAAAAATAACAAAACTTTCAAATTGTGGGAATTTTTAGTCAACATTTACGGTAAGGAATAACAAAAACATAAAGTTATGAAAATAAATCTTTACACAGAGAATTGAGTAAAAAAAATTTCAATTATACGGCAAAACAAAATACGTAGTCTCCGTGATGTAGAAAAATATAAGCTGATGAACATTATATTTTTATGGAATAAAATATTGAAGTATAAGTTTATCAGTGTACAAAGCTCGATTCCAAATATAGAACACCTAGAGTTAAACACTGAGGTCGGAATGTGATGGTGTGGAGTAGTTTTTTGGGAGATAGAGTTGGATCCAATAAGCGCATTGAAGGTACGATGATGGCGGCTGGCTACAATAATAATTTAAGCAATGTTTTTTTCCTATTTGCTGAGTGGAACATGCCACTTCCTTGGACAATTCAACTTGGCAATGATCGAAATCATAGTTCAAGGCTTGTAAAATCTTGGATTGTGGAAAATCGACTTGACATCACATCATGGTCAACGCACTCTATCGATCTCAACCCGATTGAGAACATATGGATAATGGTAAAACGCATAATCGGTCCGAAAATGGTCAAAAGTGGTAATGACCTATTTCCTGAGATAGAAAAAGATTGGAACGCTATTTTACCTTATTAATAAGCAAGTTTATGAGTCATTGTCCAGAAGATGTCATGCACTCATCACAAACAACGGTTACGGAACCAAATATTGGACTGGCTATGCATTTTTTCTTGGTATTGTGCTGAGTTGCACATGTTTTGAGCGATTGAATTTTCACTGTCTTTGTTAACCTTAAATTTTTGTTGTTGTTAGCTAACGGAATAAAATGTTTGTTTTTGGTAGTGAAGTTAATAAAAGAAACATAAAATTAAACTCAAAGTTATTGTTTCACTGAAATAGTTTGATATTTCTTCAAAACTAATTTCAGTTGCAAAGCATTTGAGCGGTACTGTATATAGAAAGGTAAGAATTAAAATTTTTTTTTTTTGTCATAAATTTTGAAAAAAAAAAATAATTTATGAAATGTCAAAACTTAAATTTTTTATGTGGAAAAAAACTTGAAAGCCTTTTTTTCCCTTTTGTCGTTAAACACAATATTTAAGTTATGTCACAAAAATTCTCCGTTTCCCGGCTCAGGCTATTTCAGAAATATTTTGCAAAAAAAAATTTAAGTGGAAAATAAATATTGCACTTAGACTCCAAAGCAATTGAGAAAGGCTCTTTGTGCATGATACATACTTTGGCTGTTTAATTAATCAAACTTAGCCCCAGCGCAAATGTAAATGATAAGGGACAATGTGCAGGACCCTTGCAATGTGATAAGGTATATCTCAATTTGGTAGGATTTTTGGGATATGAAAACTGATGACACGTTGCCAGATTTTTTTTCCATAACAATTTTTATTTCTATAGATAAGAGCTATTTTTAACATGCACGTCCTATAGTTGTATTCTTCCATTCTTGTAAATTTTTGAAATCTGGTTTTCAACCAATACTGCAAATGATGATAAAACTCAACAAGTACACGATTTAATGGTTGAAAATTGATATCCAGTGCACTGAATAACATGCACTGGTAGAACATGCTCTACAATAAATTCCGAACACTGAAGGAAATCTATTTACCATATTTGGAAAAAAAGTCTGAAGAAACAATTAAGATTTTTATAAAATTATTTTTAATCATATTAATTTTTAAATTATAATGAAAAAATGCCAAGTTGAACTTAAGAACGTTGGCACTCACAGATAGATTTCGTACAGTCATCAAATAGGACAAAGTAACTAATATTGACAGATTCCACTAAAAGAAATGAATCTGAAGAAGTCACTGAACGCAATTCCTTTTGAACTTCCCAGAGGTCTTATCACTTTTAATTGAAAGAAATCTTACTAAGCGCCAATACTTGGTTACAACAGAATTAATGAGCTAATAACTTTCTCTTAACATGCTGCCAAAATTAAAAAAGAAAAAATTAAAGTCAAAAATAGAGTGCTATCAAGATTGTGAAAAAACCTACTGCAATTAAGCCTTTGTAGAAGTTGAGCTGCAGGTTTCGGTCCTTTTAGAACTACAGAACAAAACATGTTTTCGATGGTTCATAGAGTAATCTCATATATGGTGTTTTTTATTTGACAAGTCGCTATCTATATATGTGCGAATAAAACAACCAAGTGGCAAAGTTTCCTACACACTGTACATAAGAAAAATCGTTGTTGTTCTTTCTACTTTTTTAGTTAGCGTTATATTTTAAGCAACTGTCTTTCCCTGAAATGCCTCTTCTTTTTTTTCATTTCAAAATGCACAATAGGCAAAATACAAATCTGGCCACATATAACTTACTATAAATGTAGTTTAGGGTGTTCATTTTAAACATTTTTTTTTTATTGTTTTTATTTTCTTTTTGCCCTTTTTTTTCAGCTTAAGGCTTAAAAATAATTGTTCCAATACTTGAGCTTACTAGCTGTAAGCGGCGCGGATAGAGTTTGTATCCGATTTCGTCGAAGTTTTCAACAAATCCAATTTACTGAAACGTAGAAAAATCTATCTTAGGTGCCAAGATATAGCGTTTTAGGTATTTAAGTTGTATGAGAGGTGCTGAAAATGGATGGCTGAAAATGGGGGCAAAATACATCTGAATGGGTTTTGCGATCTCATCAAGAGCCGATCTGCACTACGAGCGTCAATTGAAAGCATACTACATATGTTTGTACATATAAAACTGATTGACTGTAACTTTCTGTGTTGATCCTTTTCCTGATCCATGAATTTTGTGCTCTGCAAATAATGTGGGATGTGTATTCAATGCAGATGACGACGGCTGCTGATCTATTACTAAAATCAATTCCCATTTTGATAATGAATACACAGTAACTATAATAAATTAAAAATCAGAATACTTATAGCGGAATATTCAAATGAATTTATATGGGAATCCCATTTGCACATCTGTGTTGACTACTTTGAATATATATTGTACAATAATTACACAGTCTCTTCATACAAAATATATGAGGGTACAATATTAACCAAACCGCCCATAAAATTAAGCAACCAGAGGAAGATTAAGTAATTTAATTCATAGCACTTTAAAGATGTTTATTGTGTTTTGCGTAAGAAATTTAATTATTTCATTCACTTCACACCCAATACTTTCGCCGCCATTACTGGCACTTTATTTTGTTTTCCTTCGTTTCGCAAAGTATGAATATTCTCATCACGTCCTGTGTCGCAACAAAGAAAAGAATTCAACCAAACGAAATCAAGGGAAATCAGAAAAATATCCTGTCAACTGTCTGTTTAAATGTAAATAACTTTTGACATTTTTGGCTATCCATGATATGCTGCCTGCTTACACTTTCTATTTATTTCCTCATTCCCTTGGTGTTTGATTTCAAAACAAAAAAAAAAATATTTTTTGTCGCTTTGTTTGTGTTTAAGTCTCACTTACCGTGTAAGAAAAAAAACTGATTTGTTTACTTTTGTGGTAACGCATACTGTCTCTTTCTTCAGTTGACTTTTGACATTTTGTCGTCGACATTAATATTTGTTTTTGTCTGATTGAATCAATCACTGCGTTTATGTGTATTGTAACATGTTTAAATTATTTTGCCATATTTTTTTACCTTTTTTCCTACACACTCATACATACATACACACGTAAAATACAAACACTCATTTGTAACGATGTCACTCACTCGCGCTGTCTGTGAATAAGTTTATGATGTGTGTGTGTGTGTGTGTGCTTACTTCCGCCCCAACACGTAATTTAATGTTTTGCTCTCATTTTC